>OZ005734.1:196410631-197610631 GCA_963930755.1 Eudasyphora cyanicolor | reverse complement strand
ATAAATTTTCGAAATCGTCAACAAAATTTTTTGAGTTTTTTCCCGACGAAGGAGTTGTTTTAGAGACAGATATGTACATATAATGATGAATCAAGTGATTTTTGCATTTCCTCAAAGTGATCCCGGGATTTTCGGGATAAATCGGGAATTTTCATTTTTAATAATGTGATATTTCGAAATGGAATACAAACATTTTAGTTCAGTTTTAATTTACATATTTTGAAAAAGTTTAAAAAGTCTAAAGCATAAATTAACTTTTGTTAACAAATACTAACTTTTATTAAAATATTTCACAAAATCTTAGCTATGGAATAATTTGGGTCCAATTTCAGTTCGACGTCAGATTTATTATTGACGTTATAATTTTCTAACATTAAGCCACGAGAAATCAGTTTGACTAATTCCGTTTTTATGACAACCAAATCGATGTGTCGATCCAAATCATATTTTATATTAGAATTTTTTCATACATTTTAAAGAATAGAATGCGACGTTTTTCGTTTTGTAGGACACAAACTCCATTGGTGTTCTTGTTTTAAGTTTACTTGTTTATAATTAAATTTTTGATATATTTTGTAATTCAATCCAATTGATGGGGCTAAAGTTCAGAAATTTTTATTTTTTTTTACCCAGACCCATTTGAAGGAGCAAGTCGCCTCATTGGTTCATATTTTGTCGTACAAAGGTCCCATTAAAATTGACTTCTTGGCCCCAAAGAAAAAAATCCTACCAATTTGGTTTAAAAAGTATAATTTGCGATTAACTTCAACTGAAACCATTCGTTGGAATAATTACCTCCTAGGTCAAAGTTTTGACGCACTTACATTACTTACAAAATTTCAATTAAATTTCCTCTACCAATTTTGCCACTTTACAAAACTCAGAGATTTTTCCTGTTATTGTATACGATTCATAATATTTGAGAAATTTTCTAACATTTCTGATTTTAATTTAAAAAAAACACAAATGGGAGTTTAATTATATCCCGAAGTAATTATAAAAAATCCTTAATATAAGAACAATTTGTGAAGTTATCCTTACTTTCTTTATATCATAAAAAATTGTCATTTCAGGACAAAAATCGTAAAATCGTCACGTCCAATTTTTTTGCTTCAAAAATCGTCAAAATGACGATAAATCGTCGTTTCTGGCAACAGTGGGTAGAAAGGAAATAAAAAATAAATGTATTTTTTATTTTTATTCTTTGTGTTTTAGTTTGTTTTATTTTATGAGGTATGAACCGAATGCTAAAGGTAAAATCAATAAAAATTTGAGCTTAAAAAAAATTAAAATTTTGGCGCACATTTTTTTAAATATGGGTGGTTAAATTTTAAGGGCCGATGTTGATTTTGAATGAAACACAAATTATTTAGGAAATTATTGTCATTTCTTTTTATTATGATAATAATATTGGTGTGGTTCAATTATGTATGGAACAAAATATCGGCCAAATGGCCGCCGCGACCTCTGCGGCACACCTCCATCCGATGGTCCAAATTTTCTGCCATTGTTTCGTTAGCTGTGTGGCAAGTGGCACCGTCCTGCTGAATCCACATAGTGTCCACATCCATATCTTCTAATTCGGACCATAAAAAGTTCGTTATCATCTCGAACACCATTCACAGTAACTGCCTGACCGGCCTCATTTCGAAGAAGTATGTCCCGATGACGTCGCCAGCCCATAAGCCGCACCAAACAAACTGGGCGAGCATGCACAGGTGTTTTCACATCTCCTACAGACCCGGTTTGCTGAAATTTGCGCACAATTCTCCCGATTGTGGACACATTTGGTCGATTATGCTGATAAAAAAACATCACGAAGTGCACGAAATGCATTTTGATTTGAACGCCCTTTTTCGTAAAAGGCTTAAAAAACTTTAACGCGTTGCTCGATTGTGTTTCTTTCAATGGTTCAAATTGAGTTAGTCTGAAATTGAAAATTGTCAAATGAAATGCAGAAAAAAACATGACGTTTAGGTGTGGTTCACATCCAACATCGGCCCTTACAATTTAACCACCCTTTATACGAATTTTTTTGTTTTATTTAAATTATTATCTATTTTAATTGCATTTTATAACTTTTTTCTCTATTGTCCCAAACATATTCGGCTTGAAACATACATATATATGTTTAGGGTACACTCTAAACGTATAATATTGGGTACACAGAAATAGTATATATTTGGGAAAATATTCTAAACAAATCTGTGTTTACATCCCAATATGTTATTATTTGGGACTATTATTTCCGAAACAAATATTAATTTGCACTTAAGAATTCAGAAAATTCGTTAGTTGAGTTAAATTTTTTACTAATTCAAAGTTTTTTTTAGAAATTTTTAATGTTTGTAAAAATATAAAAAAAACAAGTAAAAGCGTTAAGTTCGGCCATGCCGAATCTTAAATTCCCTCCACCATGGATAGCATGAAAACTCAAACCTACAAAATAACTCAAACCTAAAGAAAATAACACCGAAACACACACAAAAAAATATAGTAGATGAGAACATTAGGAAACATATACATAGTAGATGAGAACAGTAGGAATAACAACAAGTTAACTGATATATATGGGAGCTATATCTAAACATGGAGCGATATGGCCCATTTGCAATCTTTAACAACCTGCAACTATAAGAAGTATTTGTACCAAATTTGATCAACCTAGCTCCATTATTGCGGACTGTAGCGTGATTACCACAGACGGACGGACAGACGGACATGGCTAAATCGTCTTAGAATTTTACGACGATTAAGAATATATATACTTTATGGGGTCTCAGATCAATATTTAGAGGTGTTACAAACGGAGTGACAAAATGAATATACCTTCCACCATAGGATGGGAGGTATATTCATTTTGTCACTGAAATCTTATAGTCATGGATCAAAATAAACTACTTGGAGGATTGACAAAAAATGATGACTTGGAATACTAACTCAGAAAGTTGAAATGATTGATTTAAACAGAAGTAAATGCTGCATATGGTATTGTAACTGGAAGGTACAATTCGAAACTAAGAAAAAATTTAAACTGCAATTCTAAGGAGTCAGCAAAAGTTTTGAAATCTTTTTTAAACAAAATATATTTGGATAAATTCCTAAATAAAGTATTTGTATTTAAACACATATTTTATTTGAGAAATTTAGTTTGCAAATATATTTTGTTGTAAAATGGTCCATTTGTGTAAGAGGTACCAAAAGGGTCCGGGCAACTTCTACCATTTTTCTTAAGGAGTTAGCGACTAATAAACTAATACTAGGTGTGAAATTTTCAGAGGATCATCTTGTAGTCGATTGTTTTTGTTCTCTATTGTCTGAAACCAGAGGGCCAGTTTAGGGGGGTTTCCCTTTAGATTTAGCAATTTTTTTTTGGTCTTGGTTATCTCAAATTTTCTTTATCAATCAAAATAAATCAATATTTTACTTCAAAATATTTATACCAAAAATTCAATAAAGTCTAGAGAGAACATCCCATAAACTGGCAACCGTGTCTGAAACACAACCCTCTGCTCAGAGAAGGACAGAGAGAGTATAATTAACTCTGAGAGAGGGAGAGCATAATTATCTCTCATATAGAGTCAACTTTAGAAGTAGTCTCCAAATTAATAATGGCCACTGTCATAAAATGTACTTACAGAGTCGACTTTTTTTTAAGTCAGCACAGCCTTAATTTTATTCCCCAAATTTTGCATGCTGATATTTAAGTTCGAATCGACTTCGAAAACTATTACTTATCTACATTGTTGTTGTAATGTACAACATCTTTAAAATAATTAAAATATTTCTTAAAATAATGAAGTTTGTCACAAAAAATAATATTTTTTTAAACTAAGAAGGACATAAACCAATTTCTGTTTTACTCAGAAGTGAATAACCCAAGTATTATTTTCCTTAGAATAAGATAACTCAAGTGATTCTCTAACAAGTATTAGATGTCAAACTCCTCACAAACTGACAGTAATAACTATAGGACCCTTTACGAAGCTTTATGAAAAAGGGTGGGGGTGGTATAACATTTAACCGGAAGTGTGTGCCTTTTTTCTTAACTTGAAACACATTTTCAAAATAAGTTTTAATAATTTGAAAATGTTGCTTATTATCAAATCAAACAATTTTTCAAAACAACCAAAAACTTCTAAGTCAGCTGTCATAGTAATCAATGTTTAGTGCTAACTTAAAGTTCTACACCCTTTATTTAAAAACACCCTTTATTTACGTTGACATACATGGCTTGATCGTATACATCCCGTAGTGACAGGCTGCTTAATGCATAATGCACTGAAAAAATTATGTACCTTATTTTAAGACATTTCTCCGAATTTGAAATATGAATTGCTTTATTTTAAGGATTAGGACGTCTCTGGAGCAATATTTTTGCTTTATTTTAAAGATTAGGACGTCTCTGGAGCAATATTTTTAAACTGAGTTAATAATGTTTCAGTTTGGAGAGAGCCCAGGGACACAAGCTGTCTTATACACTATTCCTTAATTGATTGATTGTTGAGAATTCATACGTACGTACGTGCCTGTATATGGCTTCGACCAGTGGTCCTGTAATAACACATCGATACTAACTAACCTACACCACGCAGTAGTGTGGTGGGAAATTATGCACTTGGAGTGATGCAGTACTCGCTGCCTTCATTCTAGCATGCCAATTCATTGTAAAAGGTAAACAAGGGTGCACACTTCGGCACAAATACTATATAAGGATTCTCAATTAAGTATGTATGTGTACAGGATCATGTATAACGCATGTGCGGACGTGCGGACGTGCATATACGAGTATGTAATAAACTTGAATTGAATGCAATTGTTGCAAATGCGAGTTGTATTGGGAAAATAACTCTTTGAAAAAAATGCTTCTGGAAACGTTTGTATTGGTTGCAACAACCGAATTTTTCAACAATTGCTGATGCTGACGGAACAATAGATGTATTATATATGTGAGCCTCAATCAATTCGTACGGCTGTAAAATCAGTTAAATAACCACATATCATTGGTTTTATGAAATAAACTCCTAAGTCAGAAATGTCAGATTTTTACATATACAACTTCTATTGCTCAGTGCAAAAAATCCGACGATTTTTATACCCTACACCACACTGTGGTACAGGGTATTATAACTTTGTGCATTTGTTTGTAACACCCAACAGGAGAAGAAATAGACCCGTTTATTATCGTTTATTATACCGATCGACTTAGAATCACTTTCTGAGTTGATTTAGCTTTGTCCGTCTGTCTGTCCGTCTGTCCGTCTGTCTGTGCATGTATTCTTGTAATCAAAGTACAGGTCGCAATTATGGTCCGATCTCGACGAAACTTTACACATATCTTTTTTTTGGCCCAAGGACGAACCCTATTGAATTTGGTTAAAATCGGTTCAGATTTAGATATAGCCCCCATATATATGTTAGCCCCGATTTGACATATAAGCGCTGTAAAAAGTGTATTTTTAATCCGATCAATACGAAATTCTGCAGAAAGAGGTTTCTTATTGCATTAATTAATTCTGCCAAATTTGAGGGAAATCGGTTCAGATTTAGATATAGCCCCCATATATATGTTACCCCCGATTTTACATGTAAGCGCAGTAAAAAGTGTATTTTTAATCCGATCAGTGTGAAATTCGGCAGAAAGAGGTTTCTTATTACATGAAGGAATACTGCCAAATTCGGAGAAAATCGGTTCAGATTTAGATATTACCTCCATATATATGTTACCCCCGATTTTACATGTAAGCGCTGTAAAAAGTGTATTTTTAATCCGATCAGTGTGAAATTCGACAGAAAGAGGTTTCTTATTACATGAAGGAATACTGCCAAATTCGGAGAAAATTGGTTCAGATTTAGATATAGCCCCCATATATATGTTACCCCGATTTTACATGTAAGCGCTGTAAAAAGTGTATTTTTAATCCGATCAGTACGAAATTCGGCAGAAAGAGGTTTCTTATTACATGAATTAATACTACCAAATTTGGGGGAAATCGGTTGAGATTTAGATATAGCCCACATACATATGTTAAACCCGATTTGACATGTAAGTGCTGTAGAAACTGTATTTTATATCCGATCAGTAAAAAAATTGGCAGAAAGAGGTTTCTCATTACGTGAATTAACACTGCCAAATTTGAGGGAAATCGGTTCAGATTTAGATATAGCCCCCATATATATGTTACTCCCGATTTGACATGTAAATGCTGTAGAAACTGTATTTTATATCCGATCAGTGCGAAATTCGTCAGAAAGATGTTTCTTATTACTCGAAGGAATACTGCCAAATTCGGAGAAAATCGGTTCAGATTTAGATATAGCCCCCATACATATGTTACCCCCGATTTGACATGTAAATGCTGTAGAAACTGTATTTTATATACGATCAGTGCGAAATTCGGCAGAAAGAGGTTTCTTATTACTCGAAGGAATACTGCCAAATACGGAGAAAATCGGTTCAGATTTAGATATAGCCACCATATATATGTTACCACCGATTTGACATGTAAGCGCTGTAGAGACTGTATTTTATATCCGATCAGTACGAAATTCTACAGAAAGAGGTATTTTTACATGAATGAGTATTCAGGGAAAATCGGTTCAGATTTATATATAACCTCCATATACATGTTCCTCCTGATTTGGTATCAAAGCGCTATAGAAGTTGTACTTTATTTCCGATCATTAATATTTACCGGAAATATGTTTCTCAATTTAGGAACAAATATTGCTTAATATAGCGATTATCGGCTCAGAATTAGATAATATGTTGCTGCCGACTTACCAATTATTCCAAATTAGTATCGCAATGACCTTTATCGCATTGTTAGGGAGGTGTAGGGTATTATATAGTCGGCCCCGCCCGACTTTCTGCCTTTCCTTACTGGTTTTCGATATACGATTCTTTGTTGTTCCGGTATATCTGTTTTAGAATGCCACCATAACATCTTATTAATTGTGTTTCTGGTCCAAATTCTAAAGTAATATATGAAATAATACGTATGTATAGTACGAAAGAAAATAAAATTAAAAAGTTTTGACATTTAAAATGTCCACAACTTTTGTTGTGGCCGTCTTCCCATTACGAAAATTCATATTGTTACGAGGGCGGTTCGGAAACTTCTTAGCCTATCAATGAAAGAGAATAGTTAGTTTTTCAGAAATATTTTTATTTTTCAATTAATCTCCTGAAACTTCAATACACTTAGTCCAACGCTTATCTAGCAATTCTATCCCTTGATTAAAATAGTTTTCCTCAAGGTCTTCAAAATAGTGGTTTACAACTGTAATTGCATCTTCATTTGAGGTAAAACGCTTGCCAGCAAGGCAAGATTGGGAACAGGTAAAAGTCACTGGGAGCTAAATCAGGTGGGTGGTCAAGCAACTCGTACTTTAATTCGTTGATTTTAGCCATTATTAAAACACTCTTGTGCGCTGGTGCGTTGTCTTGATGAAAAATTATTTTTTTGTGTTGTAAACCAGGACGTTTTTCTCGAATTTGTACATTTAATTG
Organism: Eudasyphora cyanicolor; assembly: GCA_963930755.1. Lineage (NCBI taxonomy): Eukaryota > Metazoa > Arthropoda > Insecta > Diptera > Muscidae > Eudasyphora > Eudasyphora cyanicolor. The sequence continues at coordinate 197,603,118 of OZ005734.1, read as the reverse complement.
ATCCAAAAGGTTGCAATAGTACTCTGAATTTATTGTTTTACCCTTTTGCAGATAGTCAATCAATAAAATACCTTTGAAGTCCCAAAAAACCGTTGCCATAACCTTACCAGCCGATTGAATTGTTTTTGCCTCCTTTGGGGCACTTCCTCCAGCTTCAGTCCATTGTTTGGATTGTTCTTTTGTCTCTGGAGTATAGTGGTGGATCCATGTCTCATCAACACATTACAACATTACTTGTATAGTAAACAAATTGAGCTTTATTTTTGTAGTTTAACGATATAAAATACGATCCGTGGAACATATTTAAAATCGGGTGGCAAACAAAAGTCGCGAAAAAAAATATCAAAATTAAATATTGGCAAACAATTATCAATGCACACTTTGTCCGTTTCGAAATAGCTGTCATATAAGCCACGGTGTATTTAAATCGGTCCACGTTAGGTTAGGGTGAAGAGAGGAGATCTTTAAACGTCTCATGTCCATGGACATACACTTAAGCTTAATTTTCTCAGTATCTTCTAGACATATCCTCTGAGATGAGTCAATATGATGGCAATATGTCGGACCCGAAATATCGGGATCTTGCATTCGTGAAAGCCCAGAACTGGGCACTGCCCAATTTTCCATCGTTTCGATGTTTCCCTGCAAGCCCTGCTTTCGTCGTTATATGCTAGTCCTATGCGACGAAGATGTGCTTGTAAGCTTGAGTGTCCCGTTAGAACACTTATCATCTTACTAATCTCGATCTTGTTTAGTTTCAGAAAACTACTTTTTTCCTTCTCATTTGGGTCACTCCACAGTATCTTTGAAGTTGCTCCTACTGTTGCGCTATTCCACACAGTTTTGTGAGCCACCCAGTGCTTCAACTCATCCTTCATGGCTTCGAAAGGTTTCAAATAGTCCAAGTTTGTTACTCGAAGTTCTCTGCTCTTTGATGCCAAGCTGTTTGCTCGTTCATTTCCAATCACTCCGTTGTGTCCCGGTACCCCGAAAATACTACTGAGTAATCATTTATCGTTCCTTTACAGTCTAACACAGTTCTGGATTTGACCCTTTCCGATGTTATTGCTTTGATCGCTACTTGGCTATCTGTGAAAATGTTGTCATATTTAGGCTTTATGGTATTACTGAGCCAGTTTACACACTTCGTGATTGCTCGAACTTCTGCTTGAAATACCGTGTTATTGTCTGGGAGGCGGAAGTAAAGTTCGACTTCTGGTTCATCAATAAAAAGTCCCAGACCCGTGCTTCCTCTTAGCCTGGACCCATCAGTGTATCAGCTGGTTCCCACTGGCACATGAGCTAGTGTTCCGTTTTCCCAGGAACGTCTGTCTGGCACAAACGAATCACAGGTAGCTGTAAGCCGCACTTCAGGAATGCGGTCGGAGATTTCTGGCGTTTGAATGTGACCAAGTAGAGATTCTAAAATCTTCTGATGGTACGACTTGTGGTCTCGATTTATCCATTCACCCATCACTTGTAGACGTTTTGCTGTGAGGGCTGCCTCATACTTTATACGGATGTCTTTTGGTTGGATGTGCAGTATAGTCTCCAACGCTCTTGTTGGTGCGGTTCTAATTGCCCCGCTTATGGCTAGACAGCACATAAGTTGCACTTTTGCAATGGTATTACGTTGTACTTCTTTGCCATTGATGTCCACCACATTACAGAGGCGTAGGTCTAATCACTCTAATGTAAAGCCAGTGTGTCATATTTGGACGTAGTCCCTATAGCTCTTCTGCACAACGACCAACATCTATGGGCCTTGGTAACTGCTTCTTCAATATGATCTTTCCAAATCAGTTTCTGATCCAAGATTACTCCTTGTTTAGATATGGCAATATTCTTATCCAGGAATCGAGGCACGGTAAAAGGATGGATCTTCGTTATTCTTGTAAATAGAGATATTTCTGTTTTGTCTGGGCTAACATTTCTGTGGTCACAAGGCATAACAGCATATGTCTGTTTTTAAAATTTTCAGGAGAGAAATTTGAAGGTTTGTATCGATATAATAATCCATTTGTAATGTAGTGACACAGTGAGATATGCTGCCCTGTATAGATAACTGAACAAGGGATCATCACCAAAATGTGTCACAATATGCAATCGAAGTTGGCGAACATTATGGCATTAATAACTCAGTTGAGCATAACTCGAGTTATGCTGTTATGCCTTGTGACCACAGAGTTAATCCCCTTGGTTGTGCCCAGTTATATGCTATGTTAAGTGCCTCCTCAGCTCTTCTGCATAGTTGGTTTGGATGTGTGCCCCTTAGAAGTTTAATAAAGTCGTCTGCATAACAGACTGGTTTAAGTCCTTCATGGGTGGGAGCTTTTAGAAGACTGGTGTGCCCCTTAGACGTATAATAATGTCGTCTGCATAACAGACTGGTTTAAGTCCTTCATTGGAGAGGGCTTTTAGGAGACAGTGTATGGTCGTAACCCATAGGATACACGATAAAATGCCTCTCTGAGGTATACCACGATTTACCTTGTCTCTAATTTTAACGTCATATGACCCATAAATAATCCCAATAATAATCCTTAGCATATTGTCGATCCAATCAATCCACGTAGTCAGAAGTAGTGTAATGATTGCTTTAAGAAGTTTAAAATTTTGCTGATTCCAATATCAGCCTAGTTAGCAAACTCCCCAAAGAAGCATACCGTCTTGTAGAGAGATCGGGGTTCGTTCGGTCTCGAAAACGACATCAGTTCGTAGGTGCGTTTGGAGTTTAGGCAGTGCCACATCAGCCTTGAATGTATGCAATTCCTGACTAGTGACATCCTGTCATTTGTTGCCGTAAGTGCACTATCTCTCAAGAAAGCTTTCAGGGTCATGTCCACATAATCCAGTACCCATGTAGCGTGTACGATAGTTTCTAGTCTAGCAAGTTCATCTGCTTTCCCTGGTATGTCCCTGTGGCCCTGCACCAATATCAGGTGAATATTGAACTGTTCAGCCATTTCGTTAAGACATCTATTGTAGTCGAGGGCAGTTTTTAAACTCAGGAATATAGTTTTCAGGGACTTGATAACAGTCGGAGTATCAGAGAAAATTTTAATACCGACTTTTGTCAGAATATTAATTTTCATTCACTTCGCTACCACTTTAATAGCTAAGGTCTCTGATTGGTAAACACTACAGTGAGCAGGCAGTCTTTTTGAGTTGATAGCTCAAATTCCTTAGAAAAGACACGAATACTCACTTGATTTTTGAGTTTAGAACCACCTGTGTAGAAGTTAACGAAACATGTATGTCCAGCGAGACGACCATTGCATTGTGATATATCAGGTTTAAAAGTGAGACACTTCTTGTCAAAAACCAGTTCAGTCATATTGTAATCAACAATCCCCGGAAGGTCAAGCATTGTGTCTAGAATGACATCATGTCAGTAGCCATTACATGACCATAGTTACAATTTCCCGGGACTAATACTCGTAGCAGTATGTACATGCGTCATATTGCATTGCTATAATGACTAGTGGCATTAAATATAGTATAACATTTAGGGCCTGTTTCTGTAACTTTTTTTCGTTCGTCTACTGCGAACGATCAAAAATCACTCAATTATTCCGAGAAATCTATAAATCACCCCAAAAAACGGCTCTGGTGTGTTCTGACACATATGGTAAAATTTTATGGCGAACATTTTTGTAGAACATTTCATCCCCGCCCTCCCCCTTTTAAGGGGTGTTTCTTGTTTCTTGATTTGTTAAAATGGGGCCAAAAATTACAGTTATGTGGTGGAGCTAGAGGGTTAAAATGTTCCACAAAAATATCGGCCTTAATATTTTCTATAAAGTTGCTGAACATACCCTATACCAGAAAAATATATTTTTGTTACATAACAGTGAAATACTTACATTTTTGGGGTACAATGTGGATTTTTGAGCTATTTAAGGTGCCTAGACACGTTCAGATTGTATTGATATGTTCATAAAAGTTGTTTAGATTTACGTTGGCTACAATTTTGCCAAGCATTGTTAGTAAAAAATTACGAGTCCCTGGAAGTTATGCTAAAAAAAGTGAAAAAAAATATTTTTTCCCTTTACTTTTTCGAAAAAAAAAAGTCCCGGACAAAATTTTTTTTCGCAAAAAATTTTAAGGAAGTTTGTTCAGCATATTCTTAGCTACATTATTGTCAAACATAGTTAAGCGGTATCACCAAGTCTGAAATAGTTGTTGGATAAAAGCTGATGACACCTTTTTCGAGGGGGCCACTGATTTTCAGAAACTTTGGAGGCCCATAAAAAAAATTGGTCACCAATTTCGCCAAACCGAGTATAGGGTTATACTACCCTTTGATAGTAGAATCGAACCTATACTGTCAAGTCCGTGTATTTTTTTCACTGTTGCACAGTGTTATACGTTTACTGCTATCAAGTACCAGAGTTGCTTAAACAGTAATTATAGCGGCTGGATTTATGTTATTGAATATTCCCTTTATATCTAAGAAAGCTACCATAGTATATCCCTTAGAGAGGGATCATTCAATAAAGCTGACCGGATCATACTGGGCGGTTTCGGTGGACTTACATTGCTGTAGGCACGCTGTTGATTGGACAGTAGCTTGTGAAAAATTTTAGCCCTAAGGTAACTATCTATTAATCTCTCCAGGGTTTTATGAAGAAATGACGATTCCTTAGCTCCATACAGGAGCTAAGGAATTCCGGCCAAAGATTGTTTTCATCCCGCTTTGGGGATGAAAACAATCTTGGTTTCTCTCCATTTTGTTGGTACGTAAACCTGATTTATGCAACACGTGTCGAGCTCTCTGAGGCAGCCACCAATTGTATCAGCTTCTGTATGTAGCTCCGCCGGCAAACAACCTCGGATGAGCTTTCTTCTACAGGATTTATTTTGAGCCTTTATCAACTCTCTTTGTACTGTTTGATTTCTACCTTATAGATGTCGCAGTCCTGTGGACCTCTTGTGGCCTTTGCCTTGTTTTCATATAGCCCTCTCATTTGAAGGTCACTTTCGATTTGACTATTTGACGGTGTAAATAACAAGTTTAAAGAAACGATCTGGTTTAAATTGTTTACATTTAAATTTTCCTAGTATAACTTATATTAAAAATTGGACACATATCTTCAAGTTTCTATTCAACCTCCATATGAAGGTCACAGTCGAATTTTACTACTTGGCAGTTTAGATGTTTCGCTTTTTAGCCTGGTATTTAGAAATTAACTTTATTTAACCTGCAACAATTTCTAGTATTAATGGTTAGATATAGCCCATATAAACATATTTATGCGTACATTGATTGGGAAATAATAGGGATAATATTTCGCACCTCGGCTTTAATCGTTCTTTACTGGTTTGGTTTTGATTTCTGTGTATAGAAGACAACAGACAACCGTTTCTATTAATATTAGATGATCTACTGAAATTCGTTATGAGAAAATGTCTAAAACAGATTTGTTTTTTTTTTTCATTATGATCACGATGCATCATATTTTAATCTAAATAGATTTCATAAATATTTAAAATTGTACTTGGTACATATTAAATAATTCAAATTTTTGTTTCTCTCTTTTTAGGTAAGTCACAGATACTCGTACATATTAATAAAGAAACTAGTGTAAGTGGTAAGTTTCATATTTTTTTTAATACAATTTTTATGCAATTATAAAAAGACAAATAACTTTTTTCGAGTAGACTTTATACAATAACATTTAGAAATGGCCGACCCGAAATTTAGTAACTATTTTTACAATCTTTATATATAAAATCCTTTGTACATATGTTAGTAACACATGATCACCGAAACCATAAAAGCGAATGGGATGAACATTTAAGAATATATTCACTTTGGGGTCATTTGTGTTTTAGAATTATTTTCACCACGACAAATGGCGGAGTGGTCAAGTTATTTGCAAAATTCGCAAATCCGGAGCGATTTGACTAAAACTTAAAATGTATGTTTGGTTTGTCTTGATAATAGTTTGCATATATGATTCTGAACTTGTAGAGGGCGCTGTAGTGGACATATGGTCAATATACAATTTTTCCTGAAACTCGGGATATATGCATTTTGGAATGAAATATCAAAGAATAACAAGCCAATACATCCCAAACAGAACTTATAAAATTTCTTATGAAAGTAGATGAGCCCGATCTCAACGAGATTCAGCTAAAATCTAACACTTTAGATTGCAGCGAGAGTACCACAGACGGACGGATATGACAAAATTGTTGTAGAGTTTTACAACGATGAAGAATACGAGTATGTATATTTAATTTGTTGGTCCTTGATCAATGTTTCGAGGTTTTACTTCCGAATTCCGATGCACTTTCTCGTGCATATTTTGTAATGTTTGGATATAGCTCTCCGATATATGTCGCTCTTAAATATATATTTATCTATGAAACTACATGTTTTAATTTTTTTGACAAGAAATCTCCAGAACAACAGTAAGGTAGACCACATGTATCTATGTTTTGATATGGTCTTTTTAAGAAGTCACTATGTTAACCTTTTTTCACTTTAAAGACAATATTTTCCAGTCGATTTGTCTGAAATTTTTTGCAGTTTGTGTTTAATTTATACAAAAATTCTTAAAGATCTTAAGTTAAGCCATGGATGCCTCAATTTCTAAACAATTTTACAGTTTTAATTTAATTTCTTAAATAAATTGCTCCAAAAAAATAAACAAGTAAAAGCTTTAAGTGTGGGCATTCCGAATGGTATATATCCTCCACCATGGATTGCATTCAATTTTATTACTGGAAAAATCTGTGGATATGGAGCAAATCATGATGCGATCCTTTTTGTTTATGTAAATTATTAAGAAAACGAACGCTGCAATTTTTAGGCCGCAAATTCTTTAGCCAAACTCTTCACCTAAAAAATGTGGCATTTATGGCTTAAAATAGCTTTTTTGACAGCTACATCTACACGGGGACTACAGCAAAATAAAATGTTATTTGTATAAATTTTATTGAGATGAATTCTTGCCAAAATAGAATATAATTTGCAAAGTTTCAGCTAAATTTCTTTGAAAATGTGGTGTTTATGGCTTATACAGGGTGGCTGATATATAATGCAACAAAGTAAAGCGCTATATTTTTTTAATTTTTTTTTTAAATTTTATTGTTCAAAAGCAAAAAATTTCGGAAATAACATAAAAATTTAGAAACAGTTTAGATTTGTTCGAATTGGCCACCTTTGACACGAATTATGGCCTTCAAACGGCCGACAAAGCCATCACACGCTACACGAAAGTGGATCTGCGGTATTTTGGCCCATTCCCTTTTGGTATTTTTTAGTGCGAACCTTACTCTCTAAAATCCCCCAGGCGCAAAAGTCCAACGGATTGAGATCCGGAGATCTTGCTGGCCATTGTGCGGTAGAAATGAAGCGAGGAACCTCCTTTTTAAGCCATTCTTGGTTGACGCGTGCTGAGTGCGATGGTGCTGAGTCCTGTTGGAATGTCCATGGTCTGAGCCAGGGCTGCAATACTGTCTTTAGGACATTTTCCCGATAATATTCGGCATTTAGTTTGACCCCATGGTCGATGAATACGAGCGGGTCGTTACGGCGGCCCACACCATTACTATCGGCTGCGCTTGAGTTCTGGTGGCCAATCGAAGGTGTAAATTTTCAGCTGACCTCTTTGGCAAGTAAACCTGATCATTTTGTTTGTTCACAAACTGCTCAATTTGGAATGGCTTCTCATCGGAGAAAAGCAAATTCGGTAACTGGCCACTTTCGTACAAGCGAAGCAACTCCTTGGCTCTTTCCAGTCTAACTCTTTTTTGTGCATCGGTGAGCTCTTGCACTTTTTGGAACTTCAATGGCTTTAGTCCAAGCTCATTTTTTAATATGTGTTGTATCCGTTCTCGCGATATGTTCAGCTTACGAGCAATTTTTCTACCACTGCGGCGTGGATTTCGATCAAATCTGGCCTTCACTTTTCGGATCATTTCTGGTGTTATTACCGTTTTTTTCGTCCACTTTTTGGACGCGATGCAACACTGCCAGTATCACGGTAACGAGCAATGGTACGAGAAACAAAGGATTTATTCACATTTAAATGCTGGAGGGCTCTAACGATAGCCACTTGTGTTTTTCCACCCAAATATAAAGCAATCACACTATCACGCTTGAATTCCATCACGAATAACTTTTATTCTGAATCTAAAGATCAAAATGCTTTTGTAAGCTTGTAAACAATAAAATGAACTGTCACTGATATAAATCTGTCAGCTATCAGACTAGCGGTTTAGAAATGATAGCAACCTGAAGTTGGTTGCAATACATATCAGCCACCCTGTATAAGCCATTTTGGGAGCGACATCTATAGGTGGACTATAACAAAATATGAACAGATTAAAAACAATTTTGTCTTCTTGTCTTAATTACATAAAAATTGCAAAGATTCAGTTAAAATGCTTAGAAAATATGGTATTTATGACTTAAATACGTATATTTTGGAGCGACCTCTACATATAGGGTGACTATAACAAAATATAAACCGATTTGTAAATTTGTTTTGATAAATTCTTGTCAAAATAGAATACAAACTGCAAAGTTTCTGATAAATTGCATTAAAAATGTGGTATCTATGGCTCAAAAACCGTATTTTGCAACGACCTCTATAGGGGAGCTATATCAAAACATTGACCGATATGGCCCATTTGCAATCCCAAATAAGAAATATTTCTACCAATTTGATCAACCTATCTCTATTGTTACGGACTGTAGCGTGATTACAACAGACGGACGAACGGACATGGCTAAATCGTCTTAGAATTTAACGACGATTAAGAATATATCGCACCTGTTCCACAAAAGGGTAACAACTCAAAATTTTTAAATTTTGCTTTTTTGCAAGAAAACAACGTACAATGGCAATCTCTACCCACTGCAAAAAATGTCCTTTGATTTTTCTTATTTTTCATAATAAAAACCGTTATGACTCTCTCTGTGTTTACAGAATAACGTCTTTAGATTCAACTAAAGAGTTACATTTTGAATTGTCTCCAAGTGTTTAAGCAAATGGGACCGTTGATTTATCATCTTAAGAGTAATATTTTTAGTTTTACCCTTTTCAACTTATAATCCGAGTAAGATTTTTCAGTTGAAAAGGTACAACTCAAAATAATACCACTATTTATATACAAACTTTTTTTCATGAAAAGAGTAACAACTCAAAAAAGTTGTTATTTTTCTAATATCAATAAAAAAATAAAACGGAAAATAGCGTTATTATTTTTTCTATGATATTTTATTGCAAGGACATATTCTTTTTTGTAATATACTTGTTAAATTTTGAGTTGTTACCCTCTTGTGGAACAGGTGCGATATATACTTTATGGGGTCTCAGATCAATATTTAGAGGTGTTACAAACGGAGTGACAAAATGAATATCCCCCCATCCTATGGTGGAGGGTATAAAAATAAATTAATCGATTTGATTCTTTTATGCAGTAATGTGTAGTTATCTTAGGACTAGCACTGATCACGGCCTAATATCAAACCAAGATAATACCTGCCAAACCAACATAATAACCTTAAAAAATTTTAATGACAATATATTTACAAAAGATCATTCAGAAACTGAATAAGACACGTATATCAGCTAGCTTAGGGCCAACTGTAAGATGGGCTTCCTATAATGGACATGATGTGCACCCGACCAAAAGCAGTAGGTATATGGTGCCAAATGTCGTACCAGTCTCCATGGGGGCATTTAAGTGAGCTTCCCTGAAAGCGCATAGCACTTAGAATTTCTACTAGACAGGAAGTTCAACTTTAAACCGAACATTCTGGAAATATAACCAATAAGGAAAGACTAAAGTCGGGTGGTGCCGACTATACGATTTCCTTCGCCACTCTAGTAAGATTGGATAACAAGGAAATATGCAATGTATACATCAACTAAAATTTGTTTACACAATTTAAACGTCTCTGCCTCTGTAGCCAAATCGGACGAAACATATATAAATGGGAGCTATATTTAAATCTGAACCGATTTTCTTCAAATTGAAAAATGTTGGTCCGTGCATCAAGAAACTCTACCATGCTAAATTTCAAAACGATTGGATGTAAACTACAGCGTCTACAGGGATACATCGGACGTAACATATATATGGGGGCCATAGCTAAATCTGAAACGATTTTCTTCAAATTCGCCAGTGTTGGTCCATAGATCAAGAAACTCTACTATGCTAAATTTCCAAACTATTGGATGTAATCTACAGCTTCTACAGGGCCAAAGGGTCAAATTGGACAAAATATATATATGGGAGATATATTTAAATCTGATCCGAATTTTTCAAATTCGGCAATGTTGTTCCATAGATCAATAAACTCCACTATGATTAATTTCAAAACAATTGCATTGCTTTTACAGGGCTAAGCGGCCGAATCGGACGAAACATATACGAGTATATGGGAGCTATATCTATATCTGAACCGATTTCAACCAATTTCAATACAGTTATTTGCAGGTGCGAAAGACTTAACTTCAAAATTTCAGCATGATCGGAGAAAAATTGCGACCTTTACTCAACAATATATGGGCAATACTCAACATAAGATGGACAGACGGACTCAGCTAGTGATTCTGAGTCGATCGGTATACTTTAATATGGGGTAGCTGTAGTATTTCTAGGTGTTACAAACATCAGCCATGACACAAACTTATAATACCACAGTGTTCTTCAGGGTATAAAAAGGGCTGTGAAATAGCTTTATACCCGTGAAAGGGCAATAGGAAAACGCTGATTTAAGAACCCGCCTTAGTCAATTGCTTGTACGAGTATATGTATAACCCTATACCCGGTTTGGCGAAATTGGTGACCAATTTTTTTATGGGCCTCAACAGTTTCTGAAAATAGTGGGCCACTCGAAAAAGGTGTCTTCAGCTTTTGTCCAACAACTAATTCCGACTTGGTGATACCGCTTAACGATATTTGGCGATAATGTAGCTAAGAATATGCTAAAGAAAAGTTCCCTAACATTTTTCCCTAACAAAAAAAAAAAAATTCCCCGTACTTTTTTTTGAAAAAGTGAAGGAAAAATTTTTTTTTTCACTTGTTTCAGCATAGCTTTCAGCGACTCCTTATTTTTCACTAACAATATTTGGAAAAATTGTAGCCAACGTAACTCTGAACAACTTTTGTAAACATATCAATACAATCTGAACCCTTTAATACCCTTTAATAACACAAAAAGAAAACATTGTACCTCAAAAATGTTAGTATTTCACTACTATGTGACTAAAATGTATTTTTGGTGTAGAGTAATATTAAGGACAATATTTTTATTAACGTATTAACGCATTAACCCTCTAGCGCTCCTAAATAGCGGTAATTTTTGGCCCTATTTTAACAAATCCTATGGCGGGGATGAAATTTAATACAAAAATGTTTGCCATACAATTTTACTCTAGTTCTGTTCCTTTCCCTACAAACCAAAGCCCCAAACTTAACACAAAAACCAAAAAAAAATGATCAAATTCCAGTCAAAAACGCACTTTACTGGTATCGTTGTTGCTTCGAACAGGCCCACAGCTGTTTGAATGGAATTTTACCTTTTTTGGTGTTTGTGTTAAGTTTGGGACTTTGATGTGTTCTGACACATATAGTAAAATATTATGGTCAACATTTTTGTAGAATGTCTGAATTAGTTGTTGGACAAGAGCTGATGACACCTTTTTCGAGGGGCCCACTGAATTTCAGAAACTTTGGGGGCCCATAAAAAAAATTGGTCACCAATTTCGCCAAACCGAGTATAGAGTTATACTTCCCTTTGGTAGTAGAATCTAACCTATACTGTCAAGACCGTGTATTTTTCACTGTTGCACAGTGAAATTAATGTTCTGTCCCAAGTCGGTATCAATATTTTCTCTGATAGTCAGGCTGCCAAAAGTCCCTGTAAACAATATTCCTGAATTCAAAAACTGCCCTCAACTGTCACAGATCTTTTAATCAGAACAGTTCTATATTCACCTGATTTGGGTGTCGGCCGCATTGACGTATGTACCTAATAATTGCAAATCAGAAGAACTAACATAACTAGGAACTACCTTATATGCTCCAGGGGAAATATGTGAGCTTGCCTCTAGCGACCTGCAAGCTCTTCTGGAGATATGTTGCCCTCTTGGCAACGAATGACCTGTGCTTACTAGTCATGAACCCTTAAACACGAAGCAAACTAATGCCCAGCTGTTGTTATTTTGAACGACGTCTCACTTATTGCGTCTTTCATGACGGGTCATTGTGTTATTGGACGGCAACACGCGAGAGGCTGAAGATCTTGAGAAATTACGATATGAAAATCATTAACTGAAAAGTTTTATTTGACTTACATATTGTCACTACAAAATGACCGTTTGAATATCAGAGCACAAGTGCCCATGTTGTTTAACTTGTCTCTTATTAGCCTTGATAAGCAATAAAATCCTTCTCAGATAAGGAACTCATCTATTATACAGCCATACGGACGAGTGTATTAATTGCTCAAGAGAGTGGGTGAAAACAAAAGCGAGAATCAGAAGAGAGTTAAAATAAAACGAAACCAGTGCCGCCAGCTGTAAAACGAAAAATATGGGTGGTTGTTTGGACCACAGCAAAGTGGTATGCAGCAGCAGCAGTACTACCACCACCACCTCCCAAACAACCACACCGACAACAATAACAATAGGAACAACTAACAACGTCGAGACACCGACGGCAACAGACGGGACGATGACATGAACCGGTTGAATGTCTGTCTGTCTGTCTGGATCCTTTTGGCTGTTGTTCTGTTGCCACTGCCGCGCTATGATGGCTTTCAACTTTTGCTCACGGTCTCTCTGTGTGACTGACTCACTTTTGTCTGCGTCTGTAAATGCATCCGCAGCAATTGCAAACACCGCCACCATTCGTTGCTGCGGCGTCGTCGACAAAAGCTACATACATACATATGTACATATATCAGTTGTAATCATAACCTACCTCAATGTGAATTGCAGTGTTCAGTCAGTCAGTCAATCATCATACATAACATGAAGCCGTACGCTCATACATATTCACCCAGACATGTTCATACATATATACATAGTAATATGTATGAATGTACATAAAATGTATGACGATATGTAAATAAGGCCGTATACACATATGTACGAGTATGTTTATTAGAAAAGTTCGAGTTGCGTGAAGCTAGAAAAAGGTTTTGCGCCTAAACATACTTCAGTTAAATAAATTGATTTCCAAAACTGAACGACTGCCAATTTAACAACGAAAACATTTCTTTTATTAAAGAAAATCAACAACTTTGATGACAAAAGATATATTATTTAAAAAAACTTAAAATCAGAAAGGAAAGGATAAAGGAAAGACAGAACCGACTATTTAATATCCCACAAAAAGAAGAAATATTTTTTTATGTTCATAATCTGTCCGTATTTTTTTCAGCATATAGATTGTAAATTTGGAGGGGGCTTTATCTACTATGTCGGTCCCAAACGACAACACAATACATTTAGGAAAATTTTTTTCATTTCTAAGATTTTCAGAAACTTTGGGGCCCATAGAAAAATTGGTCACTAATTTCGCCAAACCGAGTATACTCGTAGGGTTATACTACACTTTGGTCCGTGTATTTTTCAAAAAGTGTTCATTTGTAGTGTAGTCAGAAAAAAGTTGATCGCCCAAAAAATTTTTGGGTTACTAATCATTTTGCTTCTTATTAATAAAGAATATCTTCTTTATTAATAAGAAGTGGTTAATTGTGTAGTACTTACTAGTTATATTATACTTGCATATTGGTGTTTTTATTATAAACATCGAACTTGCTAATTAAATTCTAGAAGTTATTATAAAGGTTAACGATTTTTTCCTCTATACTCTAAGTCAGCTTCGTGAACCAAATTTGTTTGAGTGTCCGGCTTTCCGCCGGCGTTACAGATATTCTTCTCAATGGTATGTCCAAAGATGCCTGCGCGGACTAAAGTGTATTTGGCAGAAAGACCGCGGCCGAAGGACCTAGAGGAGAAAATCACCAATGTTTATTTGCGCGGCAGACAGACCGCGGCCGAAATCCCAGAGGAAATCTTTACAACGGCCGAATGATGCTTCAGAGAACATGTTTTCAATTGATCTGATGGAAAGTTAACTATTTACATTTTATATTGCACTCAATCGTCCCTAGCAAAAATTGGGCACATCGGTCCATGTTTTTATATAGCCCTCATATAACGATATGATATGCCTGAAGTTTTAGAATTTATACTTTATATTGTACGTAATTTTGTCCCTAGTAAAAATGGGGCACATCGGCCCATGTTATGATTTATACCCCATATAAAGGTCCCTTCCGATCAGAATTCTTGACTCTCAAGGGGATACATTTTTTAACCGATTATGTTTAATTTTACGAATTTTCATTTTATGTTGAAAAAAACCTCACCAGTGAAAATGGAATATATCGGTCCATGTTTCTATACAACCGCCTTGTGAAGGTGTGCCTGGAATTTAGAAATTTACTGCATTTAACCTGCAACAATGCGCATGATATAGCCCCTACAAATTGCTCCGCGCATTGGTTGGCAAGGAAAGGTGGAGGGTATTATACACTGATAGAAATTTTTTCGTCAAAAGTCTAACGTACGGAATAATCCTCTTGATGAATTTGTTTCGTCACCATGACGAATCTCTGTTTCCAACTTTCGTCCTCAGGATGATTACATTACATCCCTACGATGACGAATCCCATTCATAGCCATGTTGAACACCATTCATCCCTACGATGAATCGAGTACATCAACACGACGAATTCCATTTATCACCACGACGAATCCTATTTATCAACATGACGAATCCAATTCATCACCACGACGAACTCCATTCATCACCACGACGAACTCCATTCATCACCACAACGAACTTCATTCATCACCACGCCGAACTCCATTCATCATCACGACGAATTCATGCCCCACTATTTAAATTTTAAAAAATTTAATAAATATTCCTCTGGTTTTAGACCGTTAAAAATGGAAAGGGAAATAAAATTACTTGACTGCTTTGCCAGGTTCGGTTCGAAACGTAGTTCTTAAAGCTTAAAGCAAGCGAACGAAAAGTATTCAAATGGCCATAACTTTTGTCTCAGTGTGCAACGTTTTAACGCAGGAAACGGCAGAATTATTTCCTTTTGATGCCCTACACCACACTATGGTCCAGGGTATTATGCATTTGTGCATTTGATTGTAACACCGAAAATGAATCACTTCCTTAGTCTAACCCTGTCCGTCCGTCTGTAGATGTATCGTTGTAATCAAAGTGCAGGTCGTTTTTATGATCCGATTGTGATGAAATGTATAATAGTGCTCCTTGTTTGGCTTAAGGATGACCCCTATTGAAATCATGTTTAGATATAGCCCTCATATATACATATCGTCAATATCTCAGATTTTTTTTAATTATTTACCACCAATATATCATGACAAAAATCGTATATGTGGAGAGGCCATGACGTGGTAAATGGTTTTCAAGAAAATCGACATATAGGATATTTTGTTTAGAGCATTTTAAATATTTATAAAACAAAAAAATTACACATAGGACTTTTGGTATTTGCACGTTCACAGCGTGCCTCAAGTATACGAAAGTTGGGTAGATTGACGGCAAAAATGGATAACAAAAAAAAATTATAATATCGGGTCCGTCAATAAGAGCGCTACAAAAGTTTTTTTAAATAAAACAAAAACGGGTTTGGATATCAATGAAATTCTTTATTCCTGTGAAAGTACGTTCGATGCCATTGTGTATGGAACTCGACTTCTTTTGCATGGCCACCACGGGCACGCTTGCAGAAGTCCAGACGCTGAACCCAATTTTCGACGGTTTTCAAGCATAAATCGGCCGATACTGCTGCAATTTCATGTTCGATATTCGTACGAAGTTCATCAATCGTCGCTGGCTTGTTGACATAGACCATAGACTTGACGTAGCCCCACAGGAAATAGTCTAACGGCGTCAAATCGCACGACCGAGGCGGCCAATCGACTGGACCATTTCGTGAGATAACACGTTCTCCAAACTTGGTTTCAAATAAATTGATTGTGGCATTAGCTGTGTGGCTTGTGGCGCCGTCCTGTTGGAACCACATGTCCTCCAAGTCCATAT
This sequence comes from Eudasyphora cyanicolor, assembly GCA_963930755.1. NCBI lineage: Eukaryota > Metazoa > Arthropoda > Insecta > Diptera > Muscidae > Eudasyphora > Eudasyphora cyanicolor. The sequence goes on along the minus strand of OZ005734.1, from coordinate 197,586,993 downwards.
CATCCAATTAGGGCCAAAAATATTCGGTTATCATTGAACGGTAGCGATTCCCATTCACAGTAACGTGCCGGTCTTGATCATCACGGAAGAAGTACGGCCCAATGACGCCGCCGGCCCATAAACTGCACCAAACCGTAATTTTTTCGGGATGCAATGATGACTCATGGAGTACGTGTGGATTGCTGTCTGACCAATAACACATATTTTGTTTATTGACGAAGCCATTCAGCCAGAAATGAGCCTCATCGCCGAAGATGATTTTTCGCGCTCTTAACGTTGAGGCCACTGACTCCGAATTTCGGTAGTAAATTTTAATAATTTCGACTCGTTGTTGGCTCGTATATCTTTCCATCATGAAATGGCAAACCTTACTGAAGAGAAATGTCAAAAGAGCGGCAAAAAATAATGCGTCGTTTGCTGTCCCTGTCGGTCTACTGTTGTAGCGTCCCTGTTGAAAAACCCTTTAATTTGGTAGGATTTAAAATATGTCAAATCAAGTAAAATAATTCCGAACTAATTTTTTTTTGTACAAAATTTATTCGTCGGGGGTATTTTTCGCGAAAATGCTGATATTAATCTATTCCTCAGAGATCATAGAATGCAAATATATTAATCTTATTAAATTCGGTATAATAGTTTTGGAAAAATTTGGCGGTGTAAGTCGATTTTATGGATTACACAAAATTCGCAATATAAAAACTTTTCAAATGTCGCGGACGTTACAAACGTCATACAAATAATCAAATTTAAAGGAAAGTGTGTTACACTTCTAAATTTCCGCGTTTTTCTTTACAAATCAAAGCTACGAGTATTAGGTTTGTTTTGATTAAAAGTACTATTTTCACGATAACTCGCGAATGGAAGCAGATCCAATTTTGATATATTCATTGTCGAATAGAAGGGATGATTCTGAACAAAACCTCATTATCTAAGCCAACCTTCTATCCCTTGGGCCACGCTGTGAACACATAGGAGTTTTTGTCGGAGCATTTCTATAGAGGGAAACACATAGGAGTTTTAGGTAACCTCTGAGCCGGCGAAGATAGCGCAAAATGCTTTGGTGAGTATTCGTATGACCGCTAGGACTAATTGACAATAAAACATAATAAATTACACATAGGAGCTTTCGGCGCACCGACGACATGTACCTCCAATTGGTAATGTACAATCCACATTTTTCCACCGATCTGCATGAAATTTAGCAAAAATATTTATATTATTCGTTTGATTGACGATTGAAAACTGAATTCTTTATTTTTCAAATGTCATTCATAGTTTTTGTATAAAAGTTTAACATAGGGATGTCATACACAAATATGTATCCGAGTATGTACATACAACATAGGGTTGTCAAACACCTATGTATGTATATACAACATCTCCCTCTTACGAATTAGTACATGAAATAAATCTAAACAAATAACAATGTAATGAATATACATATGTACATGAAATTGAATAATAAAATATTTAATGATAATTTAACTAAGTTCTTTTGCGAACCCATTTTGAATTTCTGCGTAACGTAGTACCATCTTCTAGTTCAATCCAGTATGATCTGGGAGTGTTGCTAATATTTACAATGACCGCTTTTGTCCAACCGCCTTTTCCTTGATACCATATATTTTCTCCCTTTGTAAAATTAGGCTTGTATTTCGAATTTCTGTCATAATATCTCTTACAATTGAGCTGCTTTATTTTTAAATTTGAGGAAATGTTTGGCACTACCTTCGGAAGAAAATTTTCAGTTTTTGCTGGAATTAAAGTTCTTGTTTTTCTACTCATCAGTAGTTCCGAGGCGTGTACATTTCGAAACAGCGTTTTCTATGTCTACATTAATTCGAGGCCAAAATACTACAGTTCTAGCTCTTTTCTTAGTTTTTTCCATGCCAAGATGTGAATTATGCAATTGTGTCAAAATTTCATGCCGGATTTTACCGGAACAACAAGTCGATCGTTAAAAAATAGTACGCCGTCATTGATGAAAAGCTCGTTTCTTATTTTCCAATAATGTTTTAAGTCATCCGATAACCCAGCGATATTTTTCGGCCATCCATTAATTAAAATTTTTTTAATTTCATATAGACAAGGGTCATTTTCAATAGCTTCGCGCAAGCTTCGAAGACGATCTTCTGTAACATTCACGCTATGTACAAATTCATTCAAGTCTTCTCTCTCGGTTGTATGATCATCTTTGTCAAAATAGCGAGAGAGCAAATCTGCTACATATAAATACTTGCCAGGAACATGGATAAAATTCAAATCATATTTCAACAATGCTAATTTCATTCTCTGTAGTCTTGCAGACGGTATCTTACAAAAATCTTTCTTCATTATTTCTATAAGGGGCTTATGATCAGTTCTTATAGTTACAGAATGCCCATATACGTAATAGTGGAATTTTCGACATGCAAAAACTACAGCCAAAAACTCCTTTTCAATTTGCGCGTAATTTACTTCTGCTTCAGTTAGACTACGCGATGCAAATGAAACAGGTTTACCATTCTGCATTAAACAGCAACCAATTCCAAATTTGGAAGCGTCGGTTTCAATGGTAATTTCCTTAGTCTGATCAAAAATTTGTAACGTTGCAGATTTAGATATAGCCTCCATATATATTTTCTGTTCGATTTGTCATCTCAAATTACAGAGAAATTTCTTAATCTTAGAATGAGAAGAAGGTCGGTTCAAGTGTAGACATTGTCTCCATATATTTATACGTACATTCCGATTTGTAAGCATAAACAAATCCAAATTTTCCAATTGATCTATATCGTACACTGGGAATTTGAGGATAAACGTTAAGCGCTTTTTCTGTTCTATTAAGGTGATATAAATAGGTAATCATATAGTCGGCTCCGTCTGACGCTAGCATCTTCCTTTACTTGTTAATTTGAGGAAGGATAAAGTTTTCAGCAATTTTTTTTTTTAAATCGCATTGGAAGTGTACAACTTTTAGTAACACAATGCCTTTGCATAAATTAGATTCACAAAATGAACGATAGAGTGGTGTGCGGAATCGTATGAAATCTACGTACGTCTATCCACACGTGCAATGTTTGCAATTGTTTAAACACTCTATGCCACTCTTCATCATGACTGGCGAAGTTAGCAATTAGAATTGTCACCAGACAAACGGCACACGGGCTCGTCGGCGGCTGAAGTGTAGACACGTGAGACAAACGAAAACTTGACCAAATGGAAATTTAGTTGGGATGCTGTGCTGCGGTGTGCAAGTGCTGCTGCAAGTAATGTGCCACATGCTTCTTTGTTGACTTTCCGGTGAGTTGTTGCCGGTTGGTCGTTCGGTCGACTGTGACGATTTGTGATTTGCATTCACATGGAAGAAAACTCTTCTGTGTGAACTTTGGCGTTTGACGATATCGTTCGGTGTTTTTTGTGGATTTTTTCCAGGTTCTTTTTAACGAGGCTAATAAAGCACGCGTTATCAACGCCGCCGCTGTCGTCTAGGTGAGCGCGTTAGCACAGAGCGACAACAGAACAATGACACCCACTCGGCTCGTGCTTGACGTCAGCATTCACATCAGTGCGAATATCAGCGTCACATTATTCATTACACCCTACACTTTGCGTAGAGGCACAGACGTACATTGCAAAGAGCAATGTTTAGTGCAAAAGGAAAGTATACCAATTTATATACTTAGTATTTAAACTGGGTCTCGATGGTTTACATTATGATATAGCTTTCATATCAAAGTCCATTCCAAGACGACCCCTATCGGTCTATATAGAAGATACTCAGATTTACAAACATTGATGTACATAGAGTATTATAAAGTCGATCAAACGCGATATTACTGGCATTGGTTTTGCAGCCTGGTGCTTTTATGGAATAATCTATGCCGCAGGCATTCTCGTTGGTCGTTATTTTTTCTGCAATTAAAATGAAAGCATCAATCACAAGCATATTACGCTGTTTAAACACATAAATTTAACACGAAAGCGCCTAAAGAAGATTTTGAATATTTTGAATATGAATATAAAGGGTTTTCCAACAAGAGGTGTTCTTTTGGTATTCAAAGAAAACTGCCATGTTTTGAGATAAATGATCGGATGTTTATTTTATAATAAAGAGGAAGGTATGCCGTTAATAAAGAAAAACAACATCAGCCAAATGGCCACCACGACCACGGCCATATCCTTTTCATGAAATTTTCCATAACCAAATCGCAAAGTGGCTGCCCCATGTCCTCGATAGCCTCACGAATTCTATCTTTGAGGTCTTGAATCGACGCTGTGCTGTTGGCGTAGACCTTATCTTTCACGTGGCCCCAAAGGAAGAAGTCGCAAGGTGTTAAATCACCAGATCTCGTTGGCCAAATGTGATCACCTCTTCGAGAGATAACACGGTCCGGAAACTTTTCCCCTAACAGAGCAATTGTTTCGTTGCTTGTGTGGCACGTAGCGCCATATTGTTGAAAGTAAACGTTGTCCAGATCAATACCATCCAACTGCGACCATAAAAAGTCATTAATCACAACTCGATAGCGCAATCCATTCACCGTTACTGTTGATCCAACCTCATTTTCGAAAAAGTAAGGTCCAATGACCCCGCCGGACCATAAACCACACCAAACAGTCACACGTTGAGGATGGAGAGGCTTCTCAATAACAACTCTTCGGTTTTCCGAGCACCAGATGCGACAATTTTGTACATCATTACGATTATTTTTTTGTCAAAAGTCAGCTAAGGTACGGAATAATCCTCTTGATGGACACACACATTTCATCCCTACGACGAATCGAGTTCATCACCACGACGAATCCTATTCATCACCACGACGAATCCTATTCATCATCACGACGAATCCCATTCATCACCACGACGAACTCCATTCATCGCCACGACGAACTCCATTCATCACCACGACGAATTCATGCCTCCGACTATTTAAATTTTAAAAAATTTAAAAAATATTCTTCTGGTTTTAGGCCATTACTTCTGCTATTTTAAATCAAAAATAATCACATCAAGTAATTAATCACCACGACGAATACTATTCATCACCACGACGAATACCATTCATCACCACGACGAATTCCATTCATCACCACGACGAATCCCATTCATCACTTCGACGAATTCCATTCATCACCACGACGAATCCGATTCATCACCACGACGAACTCCATTCATCATCATTAATAGATTTTTTAAATTAAACTTTTACAACAAATTATTTACTATGGTAATCAAAACGCATATAGAACAGTAGAATTAAGCGCAAACTATAAATTGATTGCTTCGTTTTATCATATTTTCAGCAAAATGGTAAAATAAATCTTTTTGTCGTGGGAATGAAACCTTATCGTTCCCTCAACGAATTTCGAAATCACAAAAAACATGGGTTGATGATCGTGTTCGTTCATTTGACGTACAAAAACATCGCATGTACGAAACTTTTCGTCATCAGTACGAAGATATATTGACGAAACTGATTAGTCGAACGAACGGTTTTTCTATCAGTGTAGCGCTTATAATTTCCTTTAATTCAAATGGTACCCGGCTTTATCGAACCTATACTTCAAAAAATATTGTCCTAAAGGTAACTTCCATGAAAATTAGAATCTTAGCAAACAAAACTTTTAAAAAAAACTTTACCGTAAAAAATTAGTTTTGGCTTCATAAAATAGTATGCCTTTATCTATTGAAAGTTTTTAGGTCTCGGACGCAAAAATAATGTTATGTCCGACAGCTTCACAATTATTATGTTTTTTATTATTTTATCGTAAAGTCTTATCGGCCATGAACGAACTGAGACTATTCTACAGAAAATTTATGAATAATGTAACTAAGTAGTTTGAACAAAAAAAATAAAAAAAAAAATATTTTTTTAAGATTGAAGAAAATGCTATCGAAACACTTTGTGCAAAATTTCCTTTCCTAATTTTTATACCCTCACTTTAGTGTGACGAGGGTATATATCATTTAATTAGTTTTATATATACTAGTTGACCCCATCAGACATTGTCCTGTCCGTTCTGGTTGGGATGTATTGGTTTGTTATTCATTGATATTTCATTCAAAAATGTATACATCCCGAGTTTCAAGAAAAAATTATCAAAAATGTATACCGCTTAGAATTATACATACAAACTTTTATCAAGACGAACCAGACATATATTTTACATTTCAGTGAAATTTCTTTAGAAATGCAAATTTTGCAAATACGTTGACTACTCCGCCATTTATCGCTGTTAAAATAATTATAAAACACAGGTGAACCCAAACTGAACTTATTGTAAAATTTTTAGTCCATTCGCTTTTATGGTTTCGGAAACCATGCGTTACAAACAAATGTCCAAAGGAGATATATGTACATTAGGGCGGGTCAAAAGAAAAATATTAGCTGTACATACGAAAGACTTTATGAGAGGCTTTAGTCTAATATCAGATATTTGCAAGAAAACGTGAATTTTAGAGCTTATGTAGTATCGCTCTAGCTCACTGGCGTCTCTAGATATACACCCAGGAAAATACTTGGTTGGAATTCGATTGTAACAATAAAAAAAATAGTACTAGCAACAAAAAGTACATTGCCTACACCGTCTGTCGGTTGTATTTATATATAATTAGTTGAAACAACAATAATAACATGGATACGATCAAATGAAAATGCTTGCAAATAAATCGATGGTTGTATCAATCGAATTTAGATTTTTTTTCATTGACACTCGGTTAGTTGTGGTAAACGATTTTAAATTTGCATTATAGTACCATATGATCGATTTTTGGTTGTGACAACCAATGTTTTATTCTTGACAACAGAAATTGTATCAATAGACCAAAGATTATAATTGCAACGAATAATTGGTTACTACAACAGAAAAAATATTAATAACTAATCGTTTATTGGTTATCCCAATCATTTCCCAAATTTAGAATAATTAATGTATTTTGGGAAATACAACCGAAAGATTGGATGCTGTTCTTTTGTTGATACATGACAAACAAAAAATAAAATTACTCGACATAAAAAAACTGCAACAGTTTGTTGAAGAAAGGCATAGGTAATCAAAAATAATCTCGTGTGGATAATATATAAATAAACCAGTAAGGAAAGGCAGAAAGTCGGGCGGGGCCGACTATATAATACCCTACACCTCCGTAACAATGCGATAAGGGTCATTGCGATAATTATTTGGAATAACTGGTAAATGGGTAGGAACATATTATCTAATTCTAAACCGATAATCGCTAAATTTAGCAATATTCGTTCCTAAATTGAGAAACATCTTTCTGGAAAATTTAAATGATCGGAAGTAAAGTACAACTTATATAGCGCTTTGATACCAAATCAGGAGGAACATATATATGGAGGTTATATATAAATCTGAACGGCTTTCCCTGAATACTCATTCATGTAAACAGACCTCATTCTGTCAAATTTTGTTCTGGTCGGATATAAAATACAGTCACTGATCGGATATAAAATAAAATTTTTACAGGGATTACATGTCAAATCGGGGTAACTTATATATGGGGGCTATATCTAAATCTGAACTGATTTTTTCCAAATTTGGCAGTATTCCTTCACGTAATAAGACACCTCTTTTTGCCGAATTTCGCACTGATCGGATATAAAATACAGTTTCTACAGCGCTTACATGTCAAACCGGGGCTAACATATATATGGGGGCTATATCTAAATCTGAACCGATTTTAACAAAATCTGAACCGATTTTAACAAAATCTGAACCGATTTTAACCAAATTAAATAGGGGTCGTCCTTGTGCCAAAAAAAAGATATGTGTAAAGTTTCGTCAAGATCGAGCCATAATTGCGACCTGTACTTTGATTACAGGAATACATCTACAGACAGACGGACATAGCTAAATCGACTCAGAAAGTGTCGATCGGTATAATAATCAATGGATCTATCTCTTCTCTTTTTGGTGTTACAAACAAATGCACAAAGTCATAATACACTGTACCACAGTGTGGTGTAGGGTATAAAAATAAAAGCAGCAATCATGAAATTGAAAACACAGGGTTAAGCGATATTTACATAAAAGTTTTGTGTTTTTTTCTTGTACTAAAATGTGTCAAATATTTCCACATCTCATAATTGGGATGAATTTGTATTATGGGATTTTTAACTTGTTATGAATTGTTTTGTTTTGTGTTCAATAAATAAAATAAAAATCAATGGAAACTGTTTTTAATTAATTGTCGTAGTATATGACTGACAAATTGTCAGAACAACCAATTTTTTTAAAACAGTTGGTTGTGGCAACTGCAACAGATAATTTTAGCCACCATTTTCGTAGTTGGCGCAACCAAATATGATTGTTTTCAACATGGAAGCAGATGTATACCACAGCCAAAATATTGGTTGTCCTGATGGAATCGCTTGATGGTAGACAGAACTACCAAATTCGGTTGGCAAATAATTCGGTTGAGGCATCCAAACCGTATTCTGTGTGTAGACGAAATATTTTGTACATATTCATTAAACAAAACAAGCTTTCATTTGAGATGCGGAAAACCGCGATATTTTTTTTTGACCCGGCCTAAAGTATATATTTCTTTTTTTATGTACAATTAACTAGGTATAATTATTATTATATTTAAATAAAAAGTTCACAAAGTTCATAGGGCGTTGTAATTATAATTTATTATATGGATAGGAAGAAAGGAAATCTTGGTGAGAGTTTCATCCCGATCAGAAGACAACAATTTGCAATCGCTCGTGATGAATTTTGACAATTGTTTTCTGCCGTTTTGTGTTATCCACGAGTGTAATGAATAAAGTAATTTTCCCCTTTTAGAGATTTCACCCAGAGAAAAAGCTTCATTCCATCAATGAAATTTTACATTGTATCAATGAAAAGTTACATTGTTTTTGAACCAATGTAAGGCTTCATTGATACAGTGTAAAATGTTACATTGAACTAGTAAATGTTTCATAGAAATTTGTTACATTGATGTCATGAATAAGTTGCATTAATGTAATGAAAACGTTTCGTTGTTGTAATGAACATGTTTCATTGGTGCAATGAACATGGTTCATCGATGCAATGAACATGTTTCATCGATGCAATGAACATGTTTCATTGATTCATAGAACATGTTTCATTGATGCAATGAACATGTTTCATTGATTCAATTAACATGTTACATTGATTCAATGAACATGTTTCATTAATGCAATGAACATGTCTCATTTATGAAATGTACATGTTTCATACCTTTGCTCTGAAATAAAATAGAAAATTAAAGAAAATTCTCCGTTTTTTATTGCAATGTTTATTGTAGTACATCAGTATTTATTCATAACTTTAAAATCATTTCAATCTGAAAATATAATATAAAAGATAAATAAATAATTAAAATTGTGGGTTTTGAGAAATTTTAAAATAAAAAGACAACTGAAGTTGAGAAAATAAAATATGAAACAAAAAAAATCACAATACAGTTTGTTCTTTTAAATTCTTTTTTTAACTGCATTTGTGAATTCGTAAATACAATTTAAGTAAACACTTAAACCGCATTTTTACATACTTACTAATTGAAATCCATTCACTCGCTTGTACTGAGGCCAAAGTGAAAAAGCTTAATTAATATGTTTGCTTTTGTGCATAATTTTCGAAATTTGGAATAAGCAGGCCAACCTAAAGTCATCTGCGGATAGATTGTCATATCTAAGGCTATGTGCGTACATTTCCGCATTTTCCCCAATTTCTAAACAAATAAAACAAATTATTGAATAGGAGTGAATGAAAATATGTTTAGGACATAACATGGTAGAAAGTACTTACCTAGTGTTTTTGGAGTGCTTCATCGTTGACTTCGGATATGGTTCTTGAAAATTGTTTCTTGTTGTGGCATTTGACATATATTTTCCAACTTCTGTTTTTTCGAACATGCCATTTCTAGCTTGACGTGTCTTTGTATGTACTTCCACAACATCTATAGTTGTCATTTGTTTTAAGAAAATTATATTATTTTAAGTGCGTAAATAGATTTAATTTCTTTCAAATGAAGTACCACACAAAAAACATTTCTCATTCAGTATTTGTTGACATTTTGTTTCACTTTTTATATTTTCACTTTTGAATTTTTTTATTAACGCGCACAACTACGTCCGTTTAATGTCTATTATAAACTAAATCAAAGGGCTGCTGCCAGCACTCATGCAACAATTGATTCTTCGCCACTGATTTGTTTTGACTCGCCAAACACACAAAAACATAACTGGATATTTTTTTACGAAGAGTTTGCATAGCAAGGGGTGGGTTGTTGTTGTAAGTTTGCCATAGAGAATTTATTTTCTGGTCGCAACAGCACACCTAATGCATTTAATATTTGTTTATCTATTGACGACAGTTGTGGCACAGTGGTTCAGAATAATTAATATCGTGCACTAAAAACTGTTTAATGTTCGAAATATATTGTGAATAGAATTCAGCTTCACGACAATAATCGATTCAAAAAAAATTTAGTTAACAAATTCGTAAACGTAAACAGAATGGATCATGAATACATAAAATTTGATAAAAAAAACCTTTTGACAATTTTGAATTAATGTACACCGACTGCTGTTTGAATAATAATAATAATTAAATAAATATGTCAGTGCGATTATAAAAGTATAAAATTATTGCCAAAATGTCATGTTAATTGATAATACATCTAATAATATGAACACCTTGAAATTATTAGTGAATCATATTATTACCAACAAACCACCTTCATTCGACGTTAATGCCACTGTGCGGTGTAGATTCATAGAATTCCGCCTCTCTCTCTCCTCTCAAACAAATGCAAGAAAACTACGCCGCTCCATCGTTTTCATTGAGCTTGCACGACTCTGATTCACACATCAACATATTACATTTATTACCACACAAACACATTTGTGAAGATATAGGTATGTACATATGTGTGTAATGTGACAAACACTTTGTTAGTATATTCACTGTTTAAATTCATTGCTGGAATGAAACTTTACATTTCTATCTATGAATTGTTACATTAATTTAATGCATCAGTTTCATAGACCTCCGTAAAGTATTGTTGTTTAATTAACACCACTACATACTCCTAAAATGTTTATAAAATAGATAAAATATATATATAGAACATCAATATTTCATTGTTTATATTCTTCACCGCACCACTTCATTGCAGCAATGAAACTTTTAAACTTCTATGAAATGTTACATTAATATAAAGAAACAGTTTCATAGACCTTTTTGAGAATAAAAAGCACTTAAAAAGTAGTAAATCTGTTTGTGTAGTATTAATTTATTTTATTAATGTTAAAATCTTTACACCACTGATAATTTTTTTGTTAATTTTATATAAGTCTTCCTTTTTTTTATAAAATGTAAACTTCATACCATCAATGTAAACCGTTTCATTCCATCAATGACACGTCATAAATTAGAAAAACACTTTAAAGAAACATTTCATTCCCGTAATGGCATTTTCATTGCATCAATGAACACTTTCATTGTATCAATGTAAAATAATTAATGAAACGCGTTCATTGATGCTATGAAGCATTTTTTTTTCAGTGTTGAATTAAATTAATTGTCTAAAATTACTTAAGAATTTTTTTCGGTATAAATTCTAAAGCTTCTGGCGGAAGTTGGTATTGTAACTTTCGGCGGTCCGTAACTGATCGCAGGTTGACTAAGTTAACCTTGTATTAAGCCGTAATTATCTCCATGTGGTTCTTGTTTGATACCAACGCATTTGGTGGATTTGGTGGCAGTAATCGACAAACAACCAAATTTCAGATATTGACTCAATGTAGTTTTTTCAGTTGGAGAAAAAGAATGACTTATGTTTTAGCTGCTGTTGTCGGCATTAACTGTTAGTGTTACTGTGTTTCTTGTATTTTGCGTTTTAGCACAAATGTTGTGCAGGCTGCGACTGCATGTTACGCGCCACAGTATAGGAAAGTGGAAAAAATTAAGATACATATTCCTTAACATTTCCAACTACCCCATTACGTTAAAGCTTCACACTTTTTTATACCCTCCACCATAGGATGGGGGGTATATTCATTTTGTCACTCCGTTTGTAACACCTCTAAATATTGATCTGAGATCCCATAAAGTCTATATATTCTTAATCGTCGTAAAATTCTAAGACGATTTAGCAATGCCCGTCCGTCTGTGGTAATCACGCTACAGTCCGCAATAATAGAGCTAGGTTGATCAAATTTGGTACAAACACTTCATATAGTTGTAGGTTGTTTCGGATTGCAAATGGGCGATATCGGTCCATGTTTAGATATAGCTCCCATATATATCATCTATCTTGTTGTTATTCCTACTGTTCTCATCTACTATATATTTCCTACTGTTCTCATCTAATATTTTTTTTTGTGTGTTTTTTATCGGTGTTATTTTCTTTAGGTTTGAGTTATTTTGTGAGTGATGTGTTACCATTCGAAATTTGATCCTCCTATGTAAGGGTTATTGCTTAAGAAACCACATATCTTCTCTTCTTTATACACGCAGAATACAGTTTGGTTGCCTCAACCGAATTATTTGCAATCGAATTTTGGTAGTTCTGTCTACTATCATGCGATTCCATCAGGACAACCAACATTTTGGTTGTGGTATACTTCTGCTTTCATGTTGACAACAATCATATTTGGTTGCCCCAACTACGAAAATGGTGGCTAAAATTAACTGTTGAATGTTGCCACAACCAACTGTTTTAAAAAATTGGTTGTTCTGACAATTTGTCCGCATATACTACCGACAATTAATTAAAAACAGTTTTCATTAATTTTTATTTTATTTATTGAACAAAAAACCAAACAATCCATAAAAAATCCCATATTACAAATTCATCACTATTATGAGATGTGGAAATATTTGACACAAATTTTAGTACACGAAAAAAAAAACACAATACTTTTATGCAAATATCGCTTAACATTGTGCTTTCAATTTCATGATTGTTGCTTTAATTTTTTATTTATGTAAAACATTTTGCACAACATATTCTGGATTCCACACATTACTATTCACACGAGACTATTTTTGATTACCTATACCGTTCTTGAACAAAATGTTGTTTGTCATGTTTCAACAAAAGACCAGCAACCAATCTTTCGGATGTATTTCCCAAAATATATTTAATTATTCTAAATTTGGGAAATGATTTGGATAACCAATAAACGATAATTTATTAATATTTTTCTGTTGTAGAAACCAATTATTCGTTGCATTAATAATCTTTGGTCTATTGATACAATTTCTGTTGTCAAGAATAAAACATTGGTTGTCACAACGAAAAATCGATCATATGGTACTATAATGAAAATTTAAAATTGGTTACCACAACTAACCGAGTGTCAATGAAAAAAACAATCTTAATTCGATTGACACAACCATCGAGTTAGTTGCAAGCATTTTCATTTGATATTATTTTATCGTTGTTTCAACTAATTATATATAAATACAACCGACAGACGGTGTAGGCAATATACTTTTTGTTGCTAGTACTATTTTTTTATTGTTACAATCGAATCCCAACCAATTATTTTCCTGGGTGTATATAAAGTCCTTTGTACGTTTGTTAGTAACGCATGATCTCCGAAACCATAAGAACGAATGGCCTAAAAATTGCACATTAGGTTCAGTTCGGGGTCACCTGTGTTTTAGAATTATTGTAAACGCGAAAAATAACGGAGTGGTCAAGTAATTTGTAAAATCCGCAATTCCAGACTGATTTGACTGAAACTGAAAAAATATGTGTGGTTTGTCTTGATAATAGTTTGTATGTATGATTGTAACCAATAGATGGCGCTGTAGTGGACTTATGTCCAATACACATTTTTATGGAGATTTTTTTCCTGTCTGCATTTTTAATGTAATATCAGTGAATAACAAACCAATTCATCCCAAACAGAACGGGCAGGACAACGTCTGCTGTGGTCAGCTAGTATATTTATAATTTTTCGAAATCCCCCCCACTGTGCACCATGATGTTGCTAGTAGTTATTTGCCAATGTTGCCGCTAGACGGTGGCACAAATACGTGTTAAATTACGCTTAAGTTTTATGAGGCTAATTTATCATTCTTAGGTGCCACGTAATACCAAAAAAATTTTGAGAAAAAAAGACTACGAGTGGGCACTAACAACATCAACATTCACATTCCTACACAAATAGGCGCTCTCTCGCTCGTAGTGTAACTCAAGAAAACGTTTTGCTTACAAACCAAAAAATCACTTAACATTTGCATTTTCTGCGATTATAGATAATATTACGCTGCGTAATGCCTACGTAACTGCGATATGAACCCACCACATTCACCAACTGACGATGTAATTGTGTGTATTTAATAGTACTAGGGTGTCCTTTCAAAAAAAAAAAAAACGTTATGCTGATAACGAATGCATGCAAATCATAAATTCACCCTCTGCAGGGCACAGTGGTTGGTAGTTATTGTCCATACGATCAAAATCTACACCCTTTGATGTTAGGAGCTTTTTTGGTTTCATGAAAGTGGCAAAATTTTTTGTTCTGTTAGCAAAATAATAAGATTTAAAAAATATTCCTGTTTAACCGCCATCATAGGATGAGTGCTATACAAATTTGACATAGCTCCCCTATAGAGGTCGCTTTTAAATATTTCTATAGAAGCTGTAGACGCCTCATTTTTCAAACAATTTGTTTGAGGCTATGCAGTTTGTAAATTGTTTTGACAATAATTCTGCACAACAAAATATTAACCCATCGTAACATATTTCGATGCAGTCTCCATATAGATTGTTTCTTATTTTGCTTCTTATGCTATAAAAACCATATATGCCACATTTTCTACATAATTTGACTGGAAATTTGCTATTTTCGTTTTTTAAGAATTTATTACAACAGGAACGAACCATAACAATCATTATATAGCGTGATCCATTTAGAGGTTCCCTACTATTTCAAAGAAAAAAACACAGAAAATTCAAATTGAATGGGGAATGTTTATTATCATTTGAAAGAACATTCTTTGACATATATTTTTTGAAGATTATGTCTATCAAATGTAGGCCGAGGCTACGTCTCAGATGGTCCATCCGTTGAGTCCAATTTTTGATGACTCGTTCGAGCATTTCGACTGGTAACTGGCGAATGACACGCGTGATGTTTTGCTCCAAGGCCTGAATCGAAGCGGGTTTGTCCGCATATACTTTAGACTTAACATATCCCCACAGGAAAAGTCCAACGGTTTGATATCACACGATCTTGGTGACCAATCGACCGGCCTAAAACGTGAAATTATCTGCTCACCGAAGTGTTCTCTCAATAAATCCATTGATTGATGCGCCGTCTTGTTGAAACCAAATGTCGTCGAGATCACGAGCTTCAATTTCAGGCATCAAATAGTCGGTTATCATGGCACGATAACGGTCGCCATTGACGGTTACGTTCTCACCTATCTCATGTATCAAATGTTACCCAAATTGTTTTTAATAACACTATGCAACAAAGTTTTTGTCCAAGGGAAGTGGATAACAGTTTCCGGTGAAACTATGTGTCACAAACACGAAAAAAATATTAAAAAAAAATTGTATGGTAATTTTGTATACCCTACACCACACTGTGGTACAGGGTATTATAAGTTTGTTTCACGGCAGATGTTTGTAACACCTGAAACTAACACAGCTAGACCCACCCTAAAGTATACCGATCGACTCAGAATCACTAGATGAGTCGATTTAACGATGTCCGTCCGTCCGTCCGTCTGTCCATGTAAAGTTGTTCGTCGACTACAGGTCGCAATTTCACTCCGATCGTTCTGAAATTTTGCAGTTTAGAGTATTTCGCGGCTGTTAAGATCGCTATTGAATTTGGTTGAAATCGGTTCAGATTTAGATATAGCTCCCATATATATCTTTCGTCCGATTTGGCCCTTTAGTCCTATAGAAGCTGTATTTTACATCCGATCGTTTTGAAATTTAGAATGGTAGAGTTTCTTGATCCATGAACCAACATTGCCGAATTTGAAGAAAATCGGTTCAGATTTAGATATAGCTCCCATATATATCTTTCGTCCGATTTGGTCCTTTAGTCCTATAGAAGTTGTATTTTACATCCGATCGTTTTGAAATTTAGAATGGTAGAGTTTCTTGATCCATGAACCAACATTGCCGAATTTGAAGAAAATCGATTAAGATTTAGCTATAGCTCCCATATATATGTTTCGTCCGATTTGGCCCTTTAGTCCTATAGAAGCTGTATTTTACATCCGATCGTTTTGAAATTTAGAATGGTAGAGTTTCTTGATCCATGAACCAACACTACCGAAAATGTCCCAAAAGTAAATTTATGTAAACAATTTATACATCAATTACAAAATTTATTTATCAGAGTTATTCAATATTACGAGAGTGGTGTAGGGTATTATATAGTCGGCACCGCCCGACTTTAGCCTTTCCTTACTGGTTTTTAAATATTTTTTTTTATTTCCAGCTTTCGTGGAAAGTACATTCAGTATTTGGACCATAATTGTTCAAGTATAAACCTGATTGAGCCGTTGTATGCCTCAAATTAAAGGGAATTATGAGGGCTCTATATGCTGCAAATATCGCTTTAACGTAGAATCTTTGGTTTAGTAACAGTCCTCAAAAATATGCGACATTTTTTTTTTTTTTTTAAACTTTTTCCTCCAACAAAAAAAAAAACATAAAAAATAGAAAAAAATCGAAAAAAATCGAAAAAAATCGAAAAAAATATTTTATTACATTTTTAAAAAGCCAGCATGCTAAAGAAGAAAATACTGTCTATTTGAAAAAAATCTATGGATAGATGTAAAAGTTATGAGCCAGTTTGTAAATGTTAGGGAAATTCCAAAAAATCTTGTTTCATATTTTTTCGTTTTTAAATGATGTTTCTGCTTATATTGAATTCGCCATATGTGAGAGAGACATATAAAAGACATTGCACTTGCATTTTATTTTATGAGGATTGATGTCAGACATTATAAAATAAGAGAGGACGAGGTTTTATGGTTGTTCGTAACCATCCATAAAACATGATATGCAAGGTCAGTGTAATTCAGCGCCTTAAAGAGATAAGTCGATTTTCTGAAAAATATTATAAAGTTATATTTCGAAGTATGAGTAAACGGCAAATAACTTTTCAATGTGTAAATGATCCCGAAAATTTCTGCTACATCTGTCGAAAATATGTTATTAAAAAAATCGACGTGCGTTTAGTAAAATAATAGAAGAAATATATGAGCAATATTTGGTATACGAGTAAAAAATATGAACGAACCGTGGACACCTAGTATTTTGTGTAATTCGTGACATGTAAATCTTACTCGATGGATTAGTGGGAGCATGCGGTAAGTACTTTATAATTAATGTTTTACAATGTTTTGTGGAATTAAACGTTTTAATTTTAGACTTCACGTGGAATTTCAAATGCCAATGATTTGGAGACAACCATTCATTCACGATACGGACTGCTATTTTTGTCTAAGTTAATAGATTGGAGTAGGAAGTGTCCAAGTATAGCTAACAGCCTAATAACGGAAACATCATCAAGTTCAACTGAGTACTCAACTCTGAGCGATTCAATTTTGACTCAGAAGTCATCGCTTTTAACTGAGTTTTAACTCAATGATCTAGTGAGAGATTTGGAACTGACCAAATATAAGGCAAAACTACTTGCATCTGGGATGAAACAGTACAATATTTTGGCTCCAGATGTTAACATGTCATATTATAGAGTCCATGATATACCTTACAAACAATTTTGTACAACTGTGGATAACAGATGCTTTTGCAAGGACATTCCCGGATTGTTCGAGGAACTTACAAACATACAATTCAAAGGAATGGCGCTTACTTGTTGACAGCAGTAAAGAAAGTTTGAAAGCAGTACTTTTACACAACGGAAATCAGAAACCGTCGACTCTCATTGCTCATGCTGTCAACACTAAGGAATCATACAAAACAATGGCTAAATTGATAAAATATTCCGAAAGATTCCGAAATCTACAAACGTCAACAAAGAACTCACAATTACTTCTAATGAAACTTGTTCATATAAATAAACTCAAATGTACATAATATAAATATAAGTAATAAATAAAATCGCTATTTAAACAGAAATTTAAAAAAATAAGATTTTTTGAAATTCTCCTACCTCTACCAAAAGGGCTATAATTTCTAAATTTATCCATAGATTTCAAATAGGCATTATTTTCTTAGCTAGGATGCAAACTTTTAAAAAATAGAATAAAATATTTTTTTCGATTTTTTTCTATTTTTTAATCATACGAAACAATGGCTAAATTGATAAAATACAAAAAATATGAACATGACTGGAAAATTTGTGCGATTTAAAAGTAGTTGGTATGTTATGCCTCTGGGATAGCAGATATTTTGCCACCACTGCATAGTAACCTGGGGCTATTTAAAAATTTTGTAAAAGCCTTAAGGAAAGATGGCAATTCACTCTCATATTTAAAAAGTTTATTTAAAAGTGTTTCTTTTCAAAAAATCGAAGAAGGAGTTTTTGATGGGCCCAAAATAAGGAAACTGATGAA
Organism: Eudasyphora cyanicolor; assembly: GCA_963930755.1. Lineage (NCBI taxonomy): Eukaryota > Metazoa > Arthropoda > Insecta > Diptera > Muscidae > Eudasyphora > Eudasyphora cyanicolor. The sequence continues at coordinate 197,568,450 of OZ005734.1, read as the reverse complement.
AGATGTGAATTTCGAATCATATTTGACGTCGGATGACATTGCAGCATGAAGGTCGTTTAAGCTTGTAGTTTCAAATTTCCTTGGATCCAATAAAAGCCCGCAATATGAAACAATCATTAACGATTTGTTAAAAAATTATGAAAAAAATACTTATAATGAAACTCGTTAATGTAAATAAACTCAAATGTACATGATATAAATAAAAGTAATAAATAAAATCGCTAATTAAACAGAAATTAAAAAAAAAGATTTTTTTAATTTCTCTTAACTCTACCAAAAGGGCTATAATTTCTACATTTATCCATAGATTTTTTTTCAAATAGGCATTATTTTCTTCGCTAAGATGCACATTAAAAAATAAAACATTTTTTTCTATTTTATATGTTTTTTTTGGTTCCAGGATTTTTTTTTTAAAAAAATCTAATTTTTCCAATTTGTTTAATGACTGTTACTAAACCACTGTTTCTAAGTGAAAGAGGTATTTCTAACATTAATAGCCCACATTAATCACCCCTGTTCTGGTACTCACTTCACATTCATCTCACTTCTCACCTTTACTTCACAGGGCGAATAGCGAGGTGCCTGGCAACTGCAGAAAGTATTGGATGCCTAACTTCTGCTTAAATAATGCCTAACATGTGATTTGACTTCCATGCCATACGGTTTTCAGGCGTGAAAGCAACTTTTAGAACACCTCTTTCTTAAGACATTTCACGTGAGATGCTCTAAATGAGTGCCAGAACATACCCGAATAGCTTCAATTTAACGCATAAGTCGACCTGATCGGGCATATACTCCAAAAATTATAGTGCAAATACTAAGGGTACCTTCGACGATAATAGCATTTTTAATAAAAATTTTTTTAAAAAAAATATATCCATAAAAAATTTTTTGGTTTTGATTTTATATAACAGTATGCCACAATCTATACAAAAAAATATTTTTTAAGTCTAGGACAAAAAAAATTGTTTTGTTGCGTAGTGAGATCGGAGATAACTTACCTCGCTTACGCTAAGAGCTGACCTAGAAAAACGGCCAGTACCACTGGATTCAGCAAGGTCAAAATAGGTATATCCATAGGGTCTCATTTCTGTTACATTTTGTCCATTTCCATTTCGACCACAGTGTAATTGGTCCGTATTTTTTGAAGTATAAGCTCGGTGTAAAGGGCGCAGTGTCTTATCTTTTCCAATACACCACAAAAACCTCTCTTTCGAAGGGAAGAGTTGATCGAAAAAGCTGAACAATTCGAATGTGAAAACATTCAATAAATGAATCTAAGTAAATTAAAGGAAATTAGTAACAAACGGTAAAACAATCAGAAAAAAAAATTATTTAGCGTCACAATATAATGAAATATTGATTCTTATTAGAATCTTTTACAAATCCACACATGGTATTAATTTATTTGGTTTCTATCACCTTGAGAAAAATGGACGAAGATGCCTCGCACCTGTTGGTAACTCCCATACAAATAAATAGTTAATGTTACACAAAAAGTTAAAACTTTGATTCCTAGGGTTCCGTTAAAAATGGGAGTTACTGTCACGCCGCAAATGGACCATTTGGCACAAAAAGTTACCGAAATAAAACATCGATTCTTGCACATAAAAACACTTTAAGTATTGTACAGTGTAATGATTTTATAGCACCTATAGTCCCTAGCAAAATGGGCCACGGCCCTTTTAGTACCTCCCACACAAAATCGCCAAAATAAAAATTGTGAACAATGATTTTTTCTATTTCCCTTACTTTTACGGCCTGTTTCTGTATTTCTAACGAAAGTCCCTGCGAACGAAAACTTGTCACTCACTTTCGCCAGGAATTTAGTTTCTCTAAGGTTCGTTCGCCAGACCTTACGTCAATGACGTTAGAAATTTACCAATTGGAAAATAATGTAAATGCCAGATCAATAATTTCACAACATCCGTTCTACAAAAGCACACATTTTTGTATGGTCGACCTTTAAGCTTAAAGAAATTATGATGGCCACAAATGTTGGAAATATTTATATCACGTAGAAACTTTGGTTAGTAACAGTCATTAAAAAGAACAATTTTTGCTGGTACGAAAAAACTATAAAAATGTGAAAAATGTTAAAAATAATATTATATTATTTTTGTAAGCCAGCATCTAACAAAGACAAGTATGGCAACTTGAAAAACTCTATGGATAAATGTCGAAATTATAACGTTTTTAGTATGTGTCAAATATAAAAAAGAACAGAACGCTAAACGTTGTGTATTCTGTTGGTGTTCGGTTCGAAACTACACTAACACTACGACGTACGTTATCGTAGTGGTAGCGTTCGTCACCCAGCGGCGTAACGAAGGTCTCAGCAGGCCTTACGTACTCATTTATTTTATACACAGCGATTCATTGGCGACCAAGGCCTTCCACACTCACTTCCCTTGCGAGGCCTTATAGAAGGACAATTGCAGAATTCTTTATAGAAGACCTATTATACAAGGTCTTATGGAAATTGTAATACGCAGGTCTTATATAAGCCCCGAACTAGAAGGCCTTATTTACCAAATTAAAATTTTTTTGCAGACCAGCAAGATAGTACACATCTTGCATTTTTCTTTATTTATGAAATATACATGTTTTGAGGTTTAGTTAGAAAATAAAATAAAAAGAATAATGAAGGCCTTGTGTAAGGTATAAACACGCAAGGCGAACGAGAATGAATTCACGATTTTTTGTAAGGCAAAAAAGGGATTACAGAAGGGGTTATCAAGGAAGGCCAGCAAGTATGTGTATTGACTTTTTTATAAGGTCTAGATAGGCGGCCAGAAGTTTGACCCTAAGAAAATGCACCCCAAATTGAAAATGAAAGTGCGCCCCAAATTTGGGGCCTATTTTCGTTACAAAATCTAATTTAGGAAATTACACCCCAATCAAGAAAACAACATGAAATGAAAATAAACCTCAAAAAACTAAGAAATTTTCTCTTCGTAAATCTGGGGAGTACGCAATAATACACGTATACAAACATATTTTCTAATTATAAATCTTTGGCGGAATGAAATTGGGCCCCAGGAAAATACACCCCACTATTTTTATGAATATGGGCTTCAAAAAATAAGATATCAAACAACAACAATTTTATTTAAGGCTTAATTTCATTTTTTGACTGCTTTTTGGGGTTTACTTTCATTTCTTGTCTGCTTTTTGGGGCTTATTTTCATTCATTAATTTAGAAACAGGAGAGGCTACGAATAAAAGATTTGCTCCGCGTTGCCAACTTTGGATCCTGTCCATAGGATAAAGTCTGAAACAGAGGCCGCAGGCCGTAGGCCGACCGCACAGGAAAAGATTTATAATTAGAAAATAGGTTCGCATACGTGTATTACTGCTAACTCCCCAGATTTACGAAGAGAAAACTTCTTAGTTTTTTTGGGGTTTATTTTCATTTTATGCTGGTTTCTTGATTGGGGTGTAATTTCCTAAATCAGGTTTTGTAACGAAAATAGGCCCCAAATTTGGGACGCACTTTCATTTTTAATTTGGGGTGCATTTTCTTGGGGTCCAACTTCCGGTCGCCTAAATCTTTTCCTGTGCGGTCGGCCTTCGGCCTCTGTTTAAGACTTTCTCCTATGGACAGGATCCAAAGTAGGCAATGTGGAGCAAATCTTTTATGCGTAGCCCCCAAAAAGCAGATAAGAAATGAAAATAAACCCCAAAAAGCAGACAAAATATGAAATTAAGCCCCCAAAAAAATTGTTGTTGTTTGATATGTTATTTTTTGGGGCCCATATTCCTAAAAATATTGGGGTGTATTTTCCTGGGGCCCAATTTCATTCCGCCGTCTAGATAGGTCTTCTTGAAGACCTCTTCCATTTTGGCCACAGTATTTACGCGGCGGAATGAAATTGGGCCCCAGGAAAATAGACCCCAACATTTTTATGAATATGGGCCCCAAAAAATAACATGTCAAACAACAACAATATTTTTTGGGGCTTAATTTCATTTTTTGTCTGATTTTTGGGGTTTAATTTCATTTATTGTCTGCTTTTTGGGGCTTATTTTCATTTATAAATTTAGAAACAGGAGAGGCTACGCATAAACAATTTTCTCCACGTTGCCAACTTTTGATCCTGTCCATAGGAGAAAGTCTTAAACAGAGGCCGAAGGCCGCAGGCCGTAGGCCGACCGCGCAAGAAAAGATTTATAATTAGAAAATAGGTTCTTATACGTGTATTATTACAAACTCCGCAGATTTAGGAAGAGAACATTTCTTACTTTTTTTTGGGCTTATTTTCATTTTATGCTGTTTTCTTGATTGGGGTGTAATTTCTTTCATTAATTTTTGTAACGAAAATGGACCCCAAATTTGGGGCACACTTTCATTTTCAATTTGGGGTGCATTTTCTTGGGGCCCAACTTCCGGCCGCCCAAAATAGCGGAATGAAATTGGGCCCCAGGAAAATACACCCCAACATTTTTATAAATATGGGCCCCAAAAAATAACATGTCAAACAACAACAAAATTTTTTGGGGCTTAATTTCATTTTTTGTCTGATTTTATGGGTTTAATTTCAATTCTTGTCTGCTTTTTGGGGCTTATTTTCATTTACACATTTAGAAACAGGAGAGGCTGCGCATAAAAGATTTGCTCCACGTTGCCAACTGTTGGTCCTGTCCATAGGAGAAAGTCTTAAACAGAGGCCGTAGGCCGACCGCGCAGGAAAAGATTTATAATTAGAAAATAGGTTGGCATACATGTATTATTACGTACACCGCAGATTTAGGAAGAGAAAATTTCTTAGTTTTTTTAGGGCTTATTTTCATGTTATGCTGTTTTCTTGATTGGGGTGTAAGTTTACTGAATCATATCAGATACATAGACTAATAGAGTTCTCAACTTATAATTTGACTTTTGTTATATTGAAAGCATTTTCTATGAAAAATATAGAGGTTTATAAAAGTTAAAATTTCTTTAAATTGTTTAATACCACTCGTTTTACAGTTTTGGAAATATCTGACAATGACAGTGTGAATAAACTATTAGTCTAGTTTGTAGCTTATTTCAAGAAGAATGAAAAGAAAGAGCCCTGAATAGGCTAGATCCGGCGACCTAACCCACATCATGGGTTATACAATGGAAAATAAAGTGTCAGTAACCAATAAGCTGGCATGCTTACAAACATATATCTCAAACAGAAATATTTTCTGATTTATATTTAACACTTATTTAAACACTTTTATTTAAACACTTTTATTGTATTGTCTGAAATCTCTGCATTTGACTAAACGTTACACTGATAATTGACAAAATTTTATTGAATGTTATTATTTATTCCTAGCTTATTTTTTGATGAATTTTTCTGCTAATCTTTTTCTTTCTGTGTATTGTACAGTTTCAGATGTAGTATTTTCCTTGAAGTACGAATTTGAAAAATATCTTTGATTTTAAGACCACACAAAAAATAATCTTTTTTTATTGCAACATTTAAATTTTTTTATTATTTAAAAAAAAAACATTGTTAAATTGAGCTATGCTTTGAAAGAGTTTCATTTAATGTAATTTAGTTGTTGTCTTCAAATGCAATATTTTGGGAAAATGTTAATTGAAACAAATGTTCAAACAATGAATTGAATTGTCCTCAAATTTCAAAGTTCCTCAGACCAAGAGAACTGTGAACTCTTTGTTCGGGCAATGCCCTCTTACTGTTTACATACTCTGAGCCAATAAGAAATTAAACCAATTTGCAAAAATAAAACAGGTTATTTCCTAGTTTGCTTGCTCACATCCATCCATACATAATTCAATCTGCAATCTTGCGACAAAGCTTAAACACAAAAGGACACAGATATGCAGCACCAGTGCACATACCTTCGACCAAGTCCTTCGTTCGTGCTGAACGTGCAATTTGCTTGATAATGAATTGTCAATCAACCAAGCAATTGTCCTCGTCCATCACATCTAAGTACACACTCGTCACACCAGGATGTGTGGCATATACAACAACAGGATTCAAGTTCATTCACTTCATCCCTCCCTTCCCATTCCCCTTCATCCCTTAGCTCTTTCCTTGATTTCGTTACAGTATCTTTTGTTTCCGTTTCCGTTCTTGGATTGCTTTGTTATTTGTTTTGTTTTAGAAATAACCTATCCCAACATAATTTCATTTGATCCCCTTTTTCATGTATCAGTTACGTTGTTTGTTCTGCGAAAGATATGTGTTTATGTGAGTGTGTGTGCGTCTAATTGCAATTCTTGCCGTTGTTCGGTTGCAATTTTTCGAAAGGACTTATATGGCTATCTCAGTGCGTGTGGTGACAAATGAAGGAGAACCAACACAGACATCCCATAATTGTTAAACAATACATCGATAGTTGGAAAGTATATTTGCCAAAACGTTGGCATGAGGACATACAACAGAACTAAGACTTATGACAATGTTCCTAACTTTAGACAAAGTTCTACTTCACTGCATTTTTGTATGAATATGACAAAGATTAGTGTTAATTAGGAATGCTTTTCACTTCTTGTCATGACATATTGGCATTAGAGCAGGGCTTCTCAGCCATTTTGGCCCTGCGGCTTCCATTGAAGTTCTGCAAACACATTAGGTGAACATTCTCACATAGAAATGCCCTAAATTTATTTCCCCTGTATTAAAGAAGTTTGCGTAGCGAAATCCTCTGCATTAGAGTAGAAAGCCCATCAGAAGCCTTAAGGCTATGGAAAATTTTAGTCTCTACACCTTGCACTAAATGCACCTTGGCTAAATCAAGGAAGATAATAGTTCTGGAATGAAGTCCAGTAAGGAATCTCTGGATTGTTTCCTCGGATAACTCTGACGAAGAATTGCCTACTTCATTTAAGGATTCCGTTGAACTGCAGTTATCAGAGGTAGCCAGAGGAGCTCTATACTTGTTGTTTCCGGCAGACTTATATACCAACAAAATGGAGAGAAACCAAGGTCGTTTTAATTCTAGAAGCGGTAAAGCCGTGCCATATATAAACCAATGATATAGAGGGGGCCTTCAAGATATAGAGGGGGCCTTCAATAACGTAAATCCAGCAGCAATAATTACGGCTCTGAGAAACCTTGGGGTTATTAACAACATACAATGGTTGGGTCCATAAAGAGGTTGACCACCATAGATTTTTCTCAAGGTGGTCTTCTCTCTGTTGAGGCATGGAATATCTCCATGGTCAGTCTTCTGCTATATCTAGAGAATAGAAGTGTTGAGATTATTGCCCATAAAGATGACGTAGCAATAGCTGTTAGAGGGAAGTTCCACAGTACTTTAAGAGATATTATAGAATAAACCTTTAATACCAAGTTGGGCTCCCGAATATGGTCTTGGTGTGATCTCGACGAAGACAGAATTAGTTCTCTTCAGCAGAAGATATAAGGTATCAACTGTTGTACCGGTCTCGTTGGGTGTAAAACGCGGATAGAGCGTTTGCTCCAGGTGAAGTTGCCTAACAACCAGGGCGCAGAGGCTTTAGATAGTCCTAGACCACATACAACGATATGAAGTGTATGCTCTTAGAAGTATTCTTCGAATTGGTTCCTGCGCAAAAGACCACCGATTCTGTGTTGTAGGTGCAATATATACCAGTGACTGGGCAATATGACAACACTGGAATCTGAACCCCCGTATAGTTTATTGGCTGTACACGGCAGTAGCTAAAACGATAATGCATGTCTCCTGGTGGACGTTTCTACAGAATCTCATTTTTTACGCGGCAATAAATAGAGGTCAGCAATACTACATTAATGCCGCTAGACATTAAAGCAAAGCAATATGCCGCAGCTACTACTATTAGTCATATGGAACTGTCACTTTTGTCAGGAAATGGTTTCAGACATAGTGAGGTTTACTGAGACTAATCAAGATCGAGACTAGTAAGATGGTTCTGTTAGAACACACAAGCTTACTAGCAAACTGGCACCGCAAATGACAAGCAGATAAAGACAAATGCAGGTCGTACAGGGGATACATCGAAACGATGAAACATTTTCTGTTCCAATGCCTAGCTTCGCACATGCAAGATCCCGATACATCGGGTCCGACACATTATCAGATCTAACTTATCTTAGAGGATAGGTTAGGTTAGGTTGAATAGAGGAGACGTTTAAACGTCTCATGTCCATGGACATACACTTAAGCCAGTGGTTCGGCCTGTTGTGCGCTCCTTATTTATGATTTTTATACCCCACGGGTTACAGAAAATCGGTACTAGACACGTATTTTCTCAGTATCTTCCAGCCATATCCTCTGAGATGAGTCAAGTCTGGCAATATATCGGGATCTTGCATGTGTGAAAGCTGGGCAGTGACACAGAAAATGTTCCATCGTTTCGACGTTTTCCCTGCACTCGTCGTTTTCTGCTAGTCCTATGCAATGAAGATGTGCCTGTAAGCTTGAGTGTCCCGTTAGAACACTTATCATCTTACTAATCTCGATCTTGTTTAGTTTCAGAAAACTACTGGTTTTCTTCTCATTTGGGTCACCCCACAGTATCTTAGAGGATATGACTGGAAGATTCTGATGAAATTCGTGTCTGATTTTCTATAACTCTTAGGTTTGGTTAGGTGGCAGTCAGCATTGCCAGCTCAGCATAGTTCCCTAGCGATACCACGGGCTCAGATGCCTCTCATCGAAACCAATCTGTTTGATAAACAAAGTTATAAATAGAACGAATATCGTTACCGGATCTGCCAGACTTTCTACAAAGGTCGACCCCAGTATATCCAGACGTCGTTTACTCAATGATGGACAGCAGCAATGCAGGTGCTTTAGGTTTAGGTTAGGGTGGCAGCCAACTTTGCCAGCTCGTCGTTTACTTCATACGAGTAGACATTTTGATATTCTCAGTTCGTATCTTGGCCAGATTTGCCGATTTCTGAAAACCTTACATTAGGCCGCCTGATTGCCTATTCCAAAGCTTGTATGTGGACAGTGACGCACCAATATGTATATCCAAAATCGTCCCTTTCCTAGCAAGTTCATCATTTCCCGGGATATCTCTAAGCCCATGTACCATTATGAGGTGTATGTTAAACTGCTCAGTCATTTCATCAAGAGATATGCGGCCTCCAAGTAATTGGTGTACCAGTGTTGGTATATCTTTAGATATCAAATATCTTTTTTTTTTAGAAAATAAACAAACTTTATTTGGAGCGCATACGTTAATATATTAAAACAAGACATATTTGGTAACTAATTTTCTCAAATAAACTATAAAAATATTGATATAATAGTCCCAAATAAAAAATATTAAGACGGAAACAAGGATTTGCTTAGAACATCATCTTCGCCAATAATATTTGTAATATATGTGTGTTTCAAAAAGTTTATATATTTCGAGTGTACCTAAACATATATGGGCATTTCCATCGAGATGTCAACCGCAGCCAAAAAATTTAAAGCCTATAAAAGTATGTTGTTTAACTATTTCTTTTATAGGGAATCTATAAAATTTAACTAATTGTCCCAAAAACTACATTTACTCATAACACATTTTAAAATATTTGAGTGTGAATTCGAATAATTGCAAAATTTATGTTTTAAACATTTGTATTGCATGTTATGTTCTGATTAATGGTCTCTCTTTTAAATCTTGATTTATATTTAAGAGATATAAGAAAAATAATTTTTGTTGTGAAAATAAATATATTAAAAATCATTTATAATCAACCTTTGGATGTCTAGTTGCATAAATAGTAAAAAATAAACATAAAAAGAACCATAGAATAAAATGTCGAGTGCGAATGTGATTAAAATTAAGTAAAAAATAAACTACTTAATATTTTTTAATAAAATAAAAAACATTATTAAGATACATGAATCCATCACCAGGCCAATCCACTGGCTTCAGTGTATGTCCATGGACATGATACATTAAAACGTCTTCTCTCTTCAGCCTAACCTAATGGTATTTCAGACATAGTTCTTGACCTTTAAGACATTGTTGATAACACTATGACTGAACAACTTTTTGACAAAAAGTATCCCACTCTTACATCTCATAGATAAGAAATGAGTGGGGAGATGAGAGATACTATGGAGGAAGAATCAATAGAACACCCTTTCTACATGTGCCCTAATTTCTTCTGATCATTGGCTTCCGATAATGGATTAGTTCTTTTCAGCAAGAGATCTAGTGTACACCATAAATTCCTTTCATATATAACTTCACTGTATCAACAATAGATGTGGCGCTTTCACGCTTTGAAGAAATGGGGCGTATTGGCGTATTTCATATCATCCAAGATATGAAAAATTTAAAAATGGGATTTCACGTAAATATAAACTATTGTTAGTAGAATATGATAGCATACATAACTCATAACTCTTCAGTCGACTTAGACAGTTATCGATTGCGACCACATTTATGTTAATATTTTTAGAAAAATTAAAAAAAAAATGGAAACATTCGTCGGAACAAAACTAATTTCCATTTTAGATATGGAAAAACTATCGTTCCTTTCGACCCACCTTAATGTTTATTCGTTTGAGTGCTAAAAGCAGCAGTATGCATGAATGAATAGATGCAGGAACGAACGCACAAACGAATGAATGGATAAATAGTATGACGCTCTTAATAGACTGCAAGTGTTTATACAGAGCTTTTTGTGCGTTCGAAAGTAGGTCTTCATCAGCTGCACAGATATGCTAATGCATAATTATGTCTGTAGATGGCACTGCCATTATTTTAGATAAGTGGTGCTGCAGTGGTAACATTGGTGAACATTTAGCCCACAATCCTTTGTGGACTGACTGCGGCTAGGCCGCGGCAGCTGCTGTTGTGTGGTGGTTCAAAGTAAATCTTCTGATTCCTATACAAAAACGAAAAAAAGAATTGGAATCCTAGTCTATAAGCCGCAGACAATGGCGTGTCATAGGAATTCTACTTAAAACCACACAAATAAAACTTTAGCTAATAAATCTCGATTTAATGGAGTTCTGCAACAATAATGTAGTTAGTCAAGAATTTTGTGATTTATTTTCGTTTTAACTGAGGAGGTCATTAGCGCAAGAAACACACCCATTTTTTTTTCGCTTAGATCCACAAATGAACCACACCACAAACTGCATCAGCCAAAAAAAGCGTTAACGATAGTGTTAGACAGACAGACGGAGTTTGTGCTTAATTGTTGGCATAGAGGCGCGGGAACTAATTTATCCGTTAATTAGTTTCCACGCAGAGCGTTAGTGGCGTTCATTTGGGTTCACTCCATTTGGTGTTAGTAATCAAATGTTAGCCCAGGAACTGTTTAATGAAATTGAGCAACTTCTAAGCAATTTGGAAAAATTACGAAAATTTGACGAAGCGATTGAAAAAAACAAGTACGAATATTTCAGTTGAGTAAACGACTAAGTTATAACCTCACTTTCGGGGGTAATATACGAGAATAAAATTGATGCGTGACTGATGGTCTTAATTAGGGATGTAACGAAAGTGGCTTTAGCGAAAGCGAATGCGAAAGCGAATATTGAAATATATTTCTTGCGAATGCGAATGCGAAAGCGAATAGTGAAATATGCATTTTTGCGAAAGCGAAAGCGAATGCGAATAATAGTTTGAGCCTTTAGTACCAACAAATTTAAGGAACTGAATTGATACTTTTCCAGGATATTCAAGTATTAAGACTGTTTTCCATAGTTTTACTTCCTGTTACCACAAGCACACACATATCATCAAATTATGTGAAGGGAATAAGGAGATTTAACACTTTAATAAATGGAAGCGAATACTGAAATATATTTTTGCGAAAGCGAATGCGAAAGCGAATAATCCAAAGATGGTTTTTGCGAATGCGAATGCGAATGCGAAAGCGAATTTTAAAATGATGCGAATAATTCGCGTTCGCATATGCGAATGCGAATATTCGTTACATCCCTAGTCTTAATATGGTACTGTAGGGCAAGATAGTATTAAATATGGTACTGTACGCCAAAAAGTTTAAAAATGGGATAAATTTGGTATCACAGCCGAATCCATATGACAAAAGCTATAATCGTGAAATCTTCGGTGTGAGGCTAGGCCCTTTGGATTTCGTCTCGACACAGGGATCGATTTTTTCTTGAAATGGTACAGTGTGGCAAAATTGATTGAATATGGTACTCAACACGGTACTGTAGGGCAGATAGTATTAAATATGGTACTGTACGTCAAAGAGTGTTTAATATGGTACAGTGTGACAAACAAAATTAAATATGGTTAAGTGAGATAAAAAAGTTATATATGGTACAATAGGGCAATAATACGGCCTAGAGGTCGAGGGTAGGTTTAGGTTTAGGTTTGTTTCCATACTCCTACTATAAACAGGGTATCGCAGCTATTGGAAATCGGACAAGAAAGTAGAAGCTCTTGGAATATACAATATTTTTTCTAAATGCATAATTTTAGGGGCATCTTGAGGCTAAAACAGGGGCAATGGTTAAATATGACATTGTAAATATGCCCATTTAGAATTGTCATGTATTTTTGAAAGAAAGAAGTAAATATATTTTTTAGGGTAAATAAACAATGGGTGTCACGTAGCGCACCGGGTTATAGCTAATGTAGTATAGAATTACATTTTGTAATGTGCGCCTTTTGAGGGTTAAAAAAGGGATTTTTAACGGACATTTTGTTTAATTTATAGGGAAAAGGGTTGGCAACAGCTGTTTCATCAAATCAAATGACAGCTGACAGGTTGGAAAAGTTAGGACATATCAGACAAAGGCAACAGGAAGAGAGAAATGACAAGGAGAAGTTTCTTGGCAAAAAAGACGAAAAATTTCTTACTTTTTCTACTTGGATCTGTACCTGATCGGACGCAGTTGCTCTTCTCCAGAAATACAACATAAAAGTCTCAACGTATACATGATTTTAAACTGTTTATTTGCTTTTATTAACTCGTAATTTGTGATGTTTACAAGATTCTAAAGAAAATGACTTACAAGATAAAATAAAAGTTTTATAAAATAAAGTTTTCTAAAGAAAAAACTAAATGAAATATTATGAGCTAAAATAAACTTAAAAACAAAACTTAAGAACTAAACTAAGAAAAACTTGCGAAGAAATCCTAAATAAAACAAATACTTGAAATAAAATCTAAATAAAGCTGTAAATCTTGCAAAATACAAAACTATTTAAACAAAACAAAATATAAACGCGAGTGAGCACCACGAAGAGATCACAGCCGCTTCGTCAAGCGTCCGGTCCTACTAGGGAGTTCCAGCTTCGCATAGCCCAGCCTGGAATGCGACGGTAGGCCTATAGTAGACTTCCAAAGATGAGAACGTTTACTCCCAGACAGACAGACAGGCCAGCATCAACAGATACATATCTATGTTTGTGAAAAGAAAAAAATAATACATTCTTATTAGAAGTGTTTATTTTTGAGGTCCAAACAATTAGTCTCATTATACACCTTTTTGCGCACCAAAACGTAGGGTTGAGCTCAAGCCTAGGTTAGGTTGTCCTTTTCTCTTTTAGGGCTCAGCGTTAGCCCTCACCGTAATTGTTTGTTCCTCCTAAGGGAATAGAACCAAAATAAACCACAATCGTTGGGTTTTTGAAAATTAAACAAACATAATAACAAATATACATATAGAACAACAAAAATTACACTTACCATAAAAACTACCGGAAAGACTTCTACAGACGACAGAAACTTTTGGTCATCCTACCAAGACTGACACAGCTGGCTACCTTTGGTGTCCAGTTTCCCTGCCGAATCGAAGAAGAATTTTGGCAATATCCTGTATTTATACACGGGGCAAAATAGCCTTTTTTGATATGTTTGAATCGAAAGAAAATATATTTGGAACACAAATTTTTAAATATTATATATTTCCTAGCAAATAAATTTTATTTGAAAATCAACAAAATATATTTGGAACGCATATATTAATATATTACAACAAAGTATATTTGCAAACTAAAATTCTCAAATAAAATATGTGTTTAAACATATAACACATATAATTATTGTTTAGGAATTTCTCCAAATATAAAATTTTCAAAACTTTTGTTGACTTTTTAGAACTTCAGATTTAATTTTTCCTTGGTTCCGAGTTGTACCTCCCAGCATTAGCTTCTGTTCTTAATCCATAATTTAAATTTCTGAGTATTCTGAGCCATCATTAGTTGTCAATCCTCTAAGTAATTTATATTGATCCAAGATTATACGATTTCAATAATTATTTTACAAACATTAATATTTTATAACAAATTAACATTGAATTACTGAAAAATTTAACATAACTTAGGTATTTTCTGAATACGTTAATGCAAAGAAATATTTGTTTCATTCCCCAAATAAAAATATATTGGCATGTAAACAAAGATTTGTTTAGAACAACATCTTCCCAAATATATAATTTTGGTGTGTTTCAAATATTATATGTTTAGAGTGTAACATAAACATATATATGTTTCGAGCCGAATATGTTTGGGACAATATACTACAGAAGCGATTTTTTTTCAGCGTGTATGTTTACCTCACCTGTGAATCTGAATTTTTCGATACATTTATATACTCACCTGTTATATACTTACCTGTGATTTCGCCATCATCATCATCCATACCAAATCCTAACCTGAAAAGAAAGAAAGAGAAGAAATCAATTAGATACATTAAAATATTTATTATTTTGTTTGTTGCTTAATATATATAATTAACTTCACGAAATGTTAAACTAGAAGAAAGTCTACGAAATTAGAGGTACGAGTATTTGGTATATTAAATATTGTAAATTTACTTTTTATTTTGGCATCAATTACTTTTTGAGCTTTGTTAATTTGAGTTATTGTTGACCTTTTTATTTAATGAAATTGTTGATAGTTTGGCCTGAGGTCATGTATTATTTAAAAAAACTGGTGTTTAAGTTATTTTAAATTTTTATTGTTTACAATATTTCGATTGTCTTCGACAATCATCATCAGGGAAATTCACTTTAAAATACAAATAATAACAAATTATACAAAAATTAAAAAAACAGGAATGAAAGCACAATAATTACATTTAAAACAAAACTATAGACTTCTTCTCTTCAGAGTTTACAATCAACTAAACTATTTATTTTCTTCGTCCGCATTTTTCAACTAGATTTCTGTAAATCTACGCACAATGGTCCGTATCAGTCTTATAATTCATTCGTTTGTCATTCGGTACATTTATAATACGTAGCATTTCTAATGTATATCTCCTTTTGTAATGATTTTCCTGTGTCAAAATGTCAAATTTCTTCAGATTTGGTTTATGTCCCGTCAAAGTGCAATGTGCTGCAAGTGCCGTCTTTTGTTCAATAGGTTTATGAGTTGCGTTCTGATCAGACTTGTGTCCGGAAATCCTTGTCTTTAATTTTGATTTAGTCGTGCCAACATATACCTTCTGTCAATAATTTTGGTTTTATATTTAATTTGTGTATAGATGACTTCAGCAATTCCTCCATTATAGTATCCGCAATTATCGGTGACGCTGGCGATCCCATTGGTAATCCTTTGCGCTGCTCGTACACCTTGTGTTCATACATAACTTTTTGAATAAATATGTAATTAAACTTCAAGCCTGTAAATAATAGAAATATTTATAACGATGTTTGAAAATAAATAAAACATTTTTTTTAGAATGGAAGGATAAAGGGAAGATAAAAGGGTGTGTGTTCAGGGCGGCTAAAAAGGCGGTTGACAGAGTCTGGGGTATCCCGAAAACTCGGACAATGGATGCCATGGTTGGGGTGGGCAATGTCATTAACATTAACATCACATTTGCTTCCAAAACCAAAGAGAAAAATGACCTAAAGGGTAGCTGATTCCATTTATTCAATTTGAACTAAAGGCTGGTTGATATTTTTGTTTTTGTCAACTACCTGAGGTATTGTTGCCGACAAGAACGCGCCCCTAGACTTGTCCACGGAACTACGACTATTTTACTCAGTCCCTCCTCCACTAAAAGGAGGGTGTAACAAAAACACTATAGTTTTGTACCTTTTTATTGTTTGATCGTAACCAAATATATGGCCTCCTTCACTAAAGTGAGGTTGTAAGAGAAGGTTGTCAGTGGAGAAGAGTACATATCATTTCCTTAGGGGCAAAAGTGTAACACATCGAAGGAGTGGCATGAGACCCTAAGAATGTTCTGCGGAAATTCGATTTAGGAGATTTGTAGAAGAGCTGCAATACATAATTTTTCGTAAGATCGACAGTTCTTTTTTCATAATTTCAAAAGTGTAAATCTTCACACAAATTGGAATACTGTTAAGCAGCCATGAATGACAAATAAACTGTCGTAATATTTTCTGAACACATTTGCGTATAATTCATATTCATTGAAATATTACTCCTACGCATAATACTACATCAAGCGTCTATTGACCTAGTGACCAAAATATTAATTTAAGAGTGTCAACCTTCGAAGTTTTGATTATTTTTTAATGTCGACGGCCCCACGATATATATAAATTATTGTCTTATAATATACAGATGTTTAACTATTAATTTGTAACTATTTTGTTTTTCTTTTTAGGTACGGCCTCTTACTTTATTATACCTATTTCGAAAGCGTGAGTATTGATAAGATTTTTTGTCACAAAATATAATCAAATTAATGAAACTGTTACCAATCAATGTTTAAATAAAAAATCAATAACGCCAAAAGACCCACTTTTTTAAATTGTATTCCGATCGCGTCAAAACTTGATGAGGTTGCAGAAGTACAACGGGTAAGAGATGTGCCAAATATACGCTTCCTAGAGTGAGAGCTTACTCTTATCGAGGATACGCTTGAGCTATGAAAAACAAACAAATTAAAATGGTCTGAATTGTTTACCCGATAGCTCTTAAAACATTACATGTTTTGTGGGACTGTGCAATGCGGGCTTCGCTGTACCTTAGCAGCAATGTTCTATAGATCTTTGAATTCAAAAATTTAAGATACCTTTATAACAATAAATTTGCAACCACTATGGCGTCTCCCGGTCTACTCCCAAATGCCACACTATAGTTTTCTGTTCACTGAAATAAAGCGTACTAAAAATCAATGAAATTATCCTAACATTTTTGATTTTTTCTTTGATTTGGCACCAAAAACAATGATCATTAAAATAAGTACATCTATTTCTTCAATTAAAGACAAGGAACAACTTTAAATTAATTACATATTGTACATACATTAAAGACATGAAACATCCTTAAATCTATTTCATGATGCAATTAAGTCAAGTACATGTTGTATTTACCAGGAGGTGTATCGCTTAAAAATAATGAATCTAGACCCTTGTTAAAGAATAGCGATCGATTCTGAATCAGTCACTGAATAGATTTAATAAAATTTTTTTTTTCTTTTTCCCCCGCATAGATTTGGAATTGTATAGTCGGCTCCTCCCGAAATTAGCTCTTTCCAGGATTTTGACAATCAGACTGTTCAGACTTAAACAAAAAATATTTTAAATAAAGTCATTTGCCTATAACTTTATGAACGATAATGTCATTCTTTATAAGACAATATAGTTTTAAATTCAATGATATGAAAATATCGTACAGAAAATTAAAGACATTTGAAATTTAATGGTATGACATGAAAATGCATATAATTCAAGTAAAATTTCTTTAAAATTATTGAAATGAATCAATAGATATAGATCAATCTTATAGTCAATAACGCAAAGAAATATTTTCAAAGTCAACATGTACACAACATTATGTACAACGAAGCATTAAAACAAAAATGATTTCTTTGAATTAAAAATAATTTCGTTGATATCAAGAAAATTTTCATTATATCACTGAAAATTGTATTTGAAGTAAAGACAAACAATTCCATTGATTTTGAGATGGTTTTGTCTTTAGCTTACGATTTTTTTCAGTGTAAATGAGGTTATAAGTACCTCAATCGTTTTAAACTTTCTTATTTGTTTTTTTATTATTAATTTGCTTTATGTTGTTTTATAAAGTTTTGATCCCACTTAAAAACGCTACGGAAAGCCAGAAGAATTGTTGTTATTGCCTCCAATACCAAGAATAGGTTTGTTCTTTAGCAGCACACACCTGAGTCGCAGATACACACTCGTACGAGAATATCTATAGTATTATTTCATAATTTAGAGCAGTTAAGTGGAATTAAGAAAACATGTTCGCTCATGCCCTCTTTGTTGGTGTGTGACTGTTGTCGGTGTTAAGAAAAACTTTTAATTAAGCCTATAAAATGCTTGTGCACTCCTCCTTGCCTTTGGCATGCATTGGGAGCCACCAACACCACCGCCACAGCCACCTCCACCGCCACACCATGCAACCTACTTTCCTTTGGAGAGGGACTATTCAGCAGTTCCCTTCCAAACTACACTCCCTGTAGTCGTCGTCATCACTGAAAAGCACTGCTGTTGCTGTTTGCGGAGATTTACCCAGTCCGTGGAGTTATTTGTTTTGTCACCGGGCGGGGGAGGATGGATGGATGCAGTGTGCTCTCGATAGCTTAGCAGCCCGAGCAGAGCAGAACAGAGCCAGGAGTGTCTGGTCTGGTGGGGTTTGGTGCGGTGTCTGTTTTTCTTCAACTCAAGTTGACCTCAATTAGTTTTCTATGCAAATTGTTTGTTTGTTTTTTTTGCGGGTTTTCCATTCAGTTTATGATACATGTTTTGGTTTTGCACTAAAAGTATGCATATGAAATAGCTAAGCGTAAATAAAAGTAACTTTTCCCTAGTAATCGGTAAACCGGAACTATATTTGAAACGATTGACTGATATGACCCAGTCTCACTAAATGTAATGAATTACTTCCTGCTAAAAAAAAGAGGATTATTGATTTTGGCAAAGCAACGATACTCCTCTCAAAAAACATCATTCTCGAGAATCCATAGCATTTTTCTTCAGTTATTTCAAAATTTTTGATTTTGAAGAAGGAACGATACTGCTCTGATAAATCATTATATGTATACGCCTTGGACGTCATATACCCTCAATTTAGTGGTTTATTTGCATAAAGCAGAGATTTCACAAAACCCCAAAGAAAAAAATTTCACAGCGTTAAATCGCATGATTTATCGCAAATTTAAAAAAAACACACCCTTTATATTCTTTATCGTCAGGAAATTCTAAGTCGATTTAGCCATGTACGTCCGTTTGTCTGTTGAAATCCAATACAGTCCGTAATAATAGAGCTAGGTCGATAAAATTTGGCAGAAATACTTCTTATAGTTGCTGATCATTTTAAATTGCAAATGGGCCATATCAGTCAATGTTTTGATATAGCTCCCCTATAGAGGTCGCTCCAAAATAGGGTTTTTGAGCCATAAATACCACCATTTTAAAGCAATTTAGCTGAAACTTTAGAAACTGAAATAGTACAAATTTTGCTGTTACAAATCGCTTCATATTTTGTTATAGTCTCCCTATAGAGGTCGCTCCAAAATACGCTTAGCTTAGCCATAAATACCAAATTTTCTAAGCATTTTAACTTAAACGTTGTAGTTTGTATTTCATTTAGACAAGAATTCATCACAGTATAATTTTTTTGAATCATTTCATATTTTGTTATAGTCCCTCTATAGATGTCGCTCACTAATACGCTTGTTTAAGCCATAAGCACCGCATTTTCTAAGGAATGTAGTTGAAACTTCACATTTTGTATTCTATTTTGGCAGTAATTCATCTCCATATAATTTATACAAACCAGTTTATATTTTGTTGTAGTCCCCGTATAGAGGTCGCCCTCAAATATGCTCATTTAAGCCACAAATACCACAATTTACAGACGATTAAGATCAAGAGTTTGGCTAAAGTATTTGAGGACTGATGAATTAGACTAAAAATTCAAGCGGACAAAAAGGATCGTTCCATGATTTGATCCATATCCATGATTTCATCCAACAAATGAACACTTTTTGAAAAATACACGGACTTGACAGTATAGGTTCGATTATACTATCAAAGGGTAGTATAACCCTATACTCGGTTTGGCGAAATTGGTGACCAATTTTTTTTTATGGGCCCCCAAAGTTTCTGAAGATCAGTGGGCCACTTGAAAAAGGTGTCATCAGCTTTTGTCCAACAACTAATTCAAACTTGGTGATACCGCTTAACTATGTTTGGCAATAATGTAGCTAAGAATATGCTGAACAAAGTTTCTTAGCATTTTTTGCAAAAAAAATTGTTTCCGGTACTTTTTTTTGAAAAAGTGAAGGAAAAAATATTCTTTTTTCACTTTTTTCAGCATAACTTCCGGGGACTCTTAATTATACCCTACACCACACTGTGGTACAGGTGTGGTGTGTGGTGTTTTGAAATTTAGAATGGTAGAGTTTCTTGATCCATGAACCAACATTGCCGAACTTGAAGAAAATCGGTTCAGATTTAGATATAGCTCCCATATATATCTTTCGTCCGATTTGGCCTTTTAGTCCTATAGAAGCTGTATTTTACATCCGATCGTTTTGAAATTTAGAATGGTAGAGTTTCTTGATCCATGAACCAACATTGCTGAATTTGAAGAAAATCGGTTAAGCTTTAGCTATAGCTCCCATATATATCTTTCGTCCGATTTGGTCCTTTAGTCCTATAGAAGCTGTATTTTACATCCGATCGTTTTGAAATTTAGAATGGTAGAGTTTCTTGATCCATGAACCAACATTGCCGAACTTGAAGAAAATCGGTTCAGATTTAGATATAGCTCCCATATATATTTTTCGTCCGATTTGGCCCTTTAGTCCTATAAAAGCTGTATTTTACATCCAATCGTTTTGAAATTTAGAATGGTAGAGTTTCTTGATCCATGGACCAACATTGCCGAATTTGAAGAAAATCGGTGCAGATTTAGCTATAGCTCCCATATATATGTTTCGTCCGATTTGGCCCTTTAGTCCTATAGAAGCTGTATTTTACATCCGATGGTTTTGAAATTTAGAATGGTAGAGTTTCTTGATCCATGAACCAACATTGCCGAATTTGAAGAAAATCGGTTAAGATTTAGCTATAGCTCCCATATATGTGTTTCGTCCGATTTGGCCCTTTAGTCCTATAAAAGCTGTATTTTACGTCCAATCGTGTTGAAATTTAGAATGGTAGAGTTTCTTGATCCAAGAACCAACACTACCGAATTTGAAGAAAATCGGTTATTAGATATAGCTCCCATATATATGTTTGGCTCTTTAGATCCAATCGTTGTTATACCTAACACCACACTGTGGTACAGGGTATTATTTAAGTATAAAATGTCCCAAAAGTAAATTTATGTAAACAATTTATACATGAATTACAAAATTTATATATCAGAGTTATTCAATATTACGAGAGTGGTGTAGGGTATTATATAGTCGGCACCGCCCGACACACCTTTTTTTGGTGTTTGTGTTATGTTTTGAGCTTTGGTGTGTTCTGACACATATAGTAAAATTTTATGGCGAACATTTTTGTAGAACATTTCATCCCGTCTCTCCCCATTTTAAGGGGTGCTTTTTACGATTTGTTAAAATAGGGCCAAAAATGTCAGTTATGTGAGAGAGCTAGAGGGTTAAAATGAGCTAGAGGGTTAAAATGTTAAAAAATATTGGCCTTAATATTTTCTATAAAGTTGCTGTACATGCCCTATACCAAAAAAATATATTTTTGTTATATAACAGTGGAATACTTAAATTTTTGGGGTACAATGTGGTTTTTTGAGCTATTTATGGTGCCTAGACACGTTCAGATTGTATTAATATGTTTACAAAAGTTGTTCAGATTTACGTTCGCTACAATTTTGCCAAGCATTGTTAGTGAAAAATTACGAGTCCCCGGAAATTATGCGGAAAAAAGTAAAAAAAAATATTTTTTTCCTTCACTTTTTCAAAAAAAAGTACCGGAAAAAAATTTTTTTTCGCGAAAAATTACAGCTACATTATTGCCAAACATAGTTAAGCGGTATCACCAAGTTTGAATTAGTTGTTGGACAAAAGCTGATGACACCTTTTTCGAGGGGCCCACTGATTTTCAGAATCTTTGGAGGCCCATAAAACAAAATTGGTCACCAATTTCGCCAAACCGAGTATAGGGTTATACTACCATTTGATAGTAGAATCGAACCTATACTGTCAAGTCCATGTATTTTTTTCACTGTTGCACAGTGTTATTATTCATTCTTTGTTTTTGTAGCATTTTGCGAAGGAGACTTGGGGAATTAATTATGAATCGAACAACGTACAAAAACAATTGATATTTTGCGAAATTTTTCGTTCGTTTCCTATCTCCCACTTCTTTAAAAAGTTATAATACAGGGTGGCGCAGAATGAGCTATAAGGTTTAAATTCGTTATAACTTTTTTAATTATTATTGTTTCTTTTTTTTCAGCATTTTGTGAAGGAGACTTGGGAAATTAATTATGAATCGAACAACGTACAAATATAATTGAATTTTTCCGAAATTTTGTGGAAAGTTATGGAAAATATGATGAAAAGAGCACGTTTGTGCGAAGCAGAAAATTGTCATCACTTACAGGATATAATTTTTCAAAGCTAATTGCAAAAAAATTCCTCAATAATATATTGTATTTAAAAAAAATATAGTAATAGTTATAAACCATTAAAACCATATAGCTCATGCTGCGCCAAACTGCAGAATTGAATGCAATCTATAAGAGATTCGGCTATATAAGATTCGGCATGGCCGAACTTAATGCTTTTACTTATTAATTCCTCCCACTGTGCGTCCGTCCATCTATCTGGCAGGTGCGTACGAAAACTCTTGAGGGGATAAACGGCATGGCTTTAAATTTGGTCCGTGTTAATATTTTTTCTATCTCAGGCTACGAGGGCGGCCCTAAAATTACCCGACCTAACAAAGAAAACACTACAGATTTGGAAAAAAAGCGTTGATACCCTGTTTACAGCAAGAACTATCTTGCGTCATCAACCCCAATCTCCACCACTTCATTGCAGGCAAATAATTTTCCGGCGAGCCGTTTTTTCATGTTTGAAAAAATTTTCTTTCTTTAACCATTTCTGGCGTGAACACCTCAGTTGGTCGACCACTACCATTTAAATTCTGTCATCCAATATTTTATAGTTATAAACGAATGAGCAGACTCCCCCAAAGCAGGATATAGCTCGGTTTTAATATTGGTTGGACTGAGACCTTTCAAATGAAAGTATTGCATTACATATCGGTCAGAAATTTTTTTCACTGAGATTAAATACAATATAATAAACAAGTAAACGCGTTAAATTCGGCTATGCCGAATCTTATATACCCTCTACCATGTGTTACATTGAATTTTATTTGTGCCAAAATCTTTAGATATGGAGCAAATCATGAAACGAACCTTTTTGTTTAAGTAAATTATTACAAAAACTAACGCTGCAATTTTTAGGCCGCAAGTTCCTTAGCCAAACTCTTCTCCTGAAATATGTGGTATTTATGGCTTAAAATAACTTTTTTCTACACTGGGACTACAACAAAATAAAATTTTATTTGCATAAATTGCATTGACATTAATTCTTACCAAAAGAGAATACAAACCGAAAAGTATCAGCTAAATTTCTTAGAAAATGTGGAGTTTATGTCTTAAATAAGCCATTTTGGTAGGGACAGCTAAAGGTGGACAATAATAATATATGAACTGATTTAAAAAAATTTTACTGCGATGAATTCTTGTCTTAATTAAGTACAAACTAACTATAAAAAAATATTAAAATTAAAATATTTAAAAAGATTCAAAAACCAAGTAAGAAATTTTAACAAAACCACCTATTTTTCGCTGAACAGTAGATGCTTTAAATACATTGCACTGTGCCGAATTATAAGCGTTTATGTGCACTGGTATATAAATGTTATAGGTTATTTAATTTGGTCATTTTGTGTGGGAGGTACAAAAAGGGCGTGGTTATAACGCCCATTTTTCACAGGGCTATAGGTTCTTTAAAAGCGTTACACTCTGCACAATTTTGTTGTATTTTCGTGCCTTGGTACACACTTTTGGTACAAAATGGTACTTTTTAGTGGGAAGTACCAAAAGGGGCGTTGCAATAACGACCATATTTCACTAGACTGTAGGTACTATAAAAGCATTACCCTGTCCAAAATTTCAAGTATTTTTATACACTACTAGCTGACCCGGTGCGCTTCGCTGCCCTTAGGTGGTACCACACCAGTTTATCGTTCTGCCACATATACCAAATTTGGAGACTCTTACCGCAAAAATACTCGTAATATAGTATTTTTAAATTTTAGGTTGGGTGGGCGATTTCAGCCCAACTAACACTATCACCCTAGTTTTCAGCTACATAACGCGTACTGGCACCAAGGCCACACATATATATATAGACTAGCTGACCCGGTGCGTTTCGCTGCCCTCAAAGTGCGTTTCAGTGAAATAGAACCATATGATATGTTGATACTCTTGATATTACGGTAGTGTTTACGGGTCATCCATATTGCACTTAAATGCACAAATTTCGTGTAGTGCAATACCCGTCAAATCACCTTGGGAGGCTACGTCGCTCATTCTCTGCTGTGGCATATAGATTGCTGTGAAATACAATTGTTGAAGTGACAACAGCTGTTCTTCAACAGCAGCGCCCCTACCTTCACTTTCAACAACGTGCAGCTGAAATGCATTACTGCTAACGCCGTCATGGTGATGGTAACGCCGCCGTTTTTTAAATCAGTTATCAACTCACCCGCTTCTGGCATACTGCCACCGCATACGGCTCACGGCCGAAATAAAATCATAAAATATAAACTTTTGTGTTTTTCTTTTTTTTAAGTCCCGCCAGCCTGGCGTGTATTTAAACAACAATCATACCAATTAGAGCAATATTTCTATCAGTATTTATTTTTTCTATAACGATGCCGCATGCGTCAATCTAGATATAATGGTCTCCAGTTATTTCGTTTTCAGCAAGCGTGTCGTATGCACAGATACTTCCACCGATCAGCTTTTTAATCAGATTCTGTAAAGTGCTATCAACAGCATCCACTATAAACTTCAATACGATGAGTGCAACGCCTCTCTATATTTCGTTTTGAGGATATTGTCCATCGACACTATTTTCATGCAAATTTTACAAACTGTCCTGCAATGATATTGGATATTTTTTCGAATGCACATTTCGGGTTGTAAAGTCGGCGCCACTCCCTTATCACTCTGTTTTGCAAAGATATCGCCGCAATACTATTTCAAATATTGAATTCAAAAATTTTTATTTATATGCCAACTGCTTCCATCGTTCCTGTTTATAGCTCCATCACCCCTACTGGTACCAGGGCCAGACAGCCAAACTTCGAAACCATGGCTGATAGATGATGCCAGCTTTTGGTTCAATCATTGATTGTGGTTCGAAGGTCACACACCTATTTTTAGTTCAGGAAATATTATATATTCAGATGTCATGTTTCACATTTCAGGTTGTGTGGGCGGTGCCACGCCCACTGTTACTATCACGCCAATTTCTTGCTACCAAGGCACAAATACTAAATATCGCCGATCTTACAGCAATAGTACTCAACATATAGTATTTGTAAATTTCAGGTTGTGTGGGCGGTGCCACACCCACTATAACTGTCACACCAGTTTATCGTTCCATCAAGCCCACTGGCACCAATGTCACATATACCAAATTTGGAGACTCTTACCGCAATAATACTCGTAATATAGCATTTTCACATTTCAGGCTGTGTGGGCGATGTCACGCCAACTAACACTATCACCCCAGTTTTCAGCTACATAACGTGTACTGGCACCAAGGTCACACATACACAGTTTTGAGAATTTTGCTACTATAGTATTCGAAATATTTCATATTTGAATTTTAGGTTGTGCGGGCGGTGCCACGCCCACTATCACTATCACCACAGTTTTCAGCTACAGGACGCATAATGGCACCAAGGTCACACATACCAAATATCGAGAATTTTGCTCCAATAGTATTCGAAATATTCCATATTTGAATTTTAGGTTGTATGGGCGGTGCCACGCCCACTGTGACTATCACACCGGTTTTTGGCTCCATGATGTGTACTGGTACCAAGGTCACACGTATCGAATTTCCAGTATTTTGAACCAATAGAACCCAAGATATTCCACTTTTAAATTTTACGTTGTATGGGCGGTGCCACGCCGCTTTGTCAAATCAAAACCGAATATAGCTACGAACCTTCCACACACCAAAAGATATTCTCATGCAAAAATTCAGCAAAATCAGTTCAGCCGTTTTCGAGTTCATCGCGTACCAACGAACACCATTTCATTTTTATATATATAGATTATTAATGCTATAAGCTGTTAACTTTTAGTGCAAAATGGTTCATTTGTGTGGAATTTGTGTGGTGCCAAAAGGGGCGTGGCAATAACGTCCATTTTTAACTGGACTATAGGTACTAAAAAGCAATGCACTTCACAAAATTTCAAGTATTTTTATGAACTGCGAAATGGTTCATTAGTGTGGGAGGTACCAAAAGGGGTGTGGCAACTTCACCCATTTTTCTCTAGATGATAGCGACAAATAAACTAATACTAACTAATAAACTAATAATAGAAGTGTGGAAGTTATTAAATATTCAATATTTTACTAAATGTTAACCCTTTGTGGGGGAAATACTAGAAGGAGTAGACCAATATGGCCCATCTTCGAACATAGCCAGAGATAGAAAAAATTATCGCATACCAAAGTCAATCGGTTACTCCTTACGAGAGTTATCGTGCGCACCAGGCAGACAGATAGACATACGGATGGACGGACGGACATTGCTCATTCGACTAAAAATGACCCAAAGCTAACTTTTGTCCGTAACAAATTATATATACCCTCGTATCACTAAAGTGAGGGTACAAATATGTATAATTCGTTTTAGGCCCACTAACATCCAAAGCTTATATGTTAGAGAATTAAAATATACAAAATTCGCAAAAATCGGAGAGTACAGACAATATAAAAAATTACATTTTAATTGTAAAATTTAAAAATCGCAAACAAAAAAAATTTATATTTAAAAAAATGTTTTTCAAATCGGTCCATAACATAAGAAGTTATGACCAAAAACCCGATACACAGAGTGATATCTTAACGATTTTTTAAATATCGATAACTTTTGAACAAGTTTTCGGAAAAATCTCCAAAAATGCCTCAAAGGGTTTCTTCGGGTGTACTAAAAAATATAAAAAAATATTGAAAATATCGACAGTTTATATTCAATATCCTCTATCTTAATAAACACAATTGTTCAGTAGAGCCAAAAAACCGTTTATATCCCTAATTTTAAAGAAAATTAAAATTGTTTGTTCTGCAATGTTTATTACACCTAACTACGTGAACTACTAAATAATATTTTTTTTTAATATTTGCACCACGAGCCATTTTATGGAACATAGAGGGTATTGATATTCAAAAATTCTTCATGTATAAAAAAAGATACAGGGTTTTGCTTCGTAAAAAAAATTATTTATGAATTCCACAAATTTTTTTAATATATAATTATACATATTATAATAAAAATAATAAATAATAATAACAATGAATTAATGATTAATTGTTTATTTAAGTACATATTATCTATTTATTGGGTTGGAACCATCTTTTAGAAGAAAAAAAAAACAAAAAAAATAGCCCCAAATTATATGAAGAGATAGAGGGTATTGCATTCATAAAAAATAAGTGTGTAAGATAGAGAAATTACAAAAATGACCATAAAATCTCGATTTTTGTTTTTTTTATTTCCAAATTAGTACCATAGATGCGCCCTATTTTACCGAATATTTTAACATAAAAATCTAATTTTTGCAAAAATTGAAGTTTTTAATATAAGCTCTCGATATGTTTTAGAAGGTTGCCACTTTTTAGAAATGTAATTGTTTTCAAACTACTACCGCCATCTATATGTCAGGTCGGCTGTTTCCCAAAGACTATAGTGTTACAAAGAATTACCAAAATGTCGCCAACCTTCTGCCTGCTCCATCACAATGTCCAAAATTCCATATTAAGTGTGGGTATTCTTCAATCGTTGAAATAGAATTGCATCTTTAATGAAACGGTTTATCTCGAGAAGTAGAATCAACCATATAAACTATTTTGTTGGCTAAGAACTTCAATATGATATGTATACATATTGATTCCGCAATGTTAGACCGCAGTAAGAAATCTTTTTTATCGCGCTGTGTTAGAGGAATGATTGAAAATTTTGGTATTTCAAATAACTTTTTCCATGGCTATGATCTGACAAAGAATGGGGTATATCCCTTGCAAAATATTTTTTTATATTTCTCTGCTGTCCAGTGTATTTTTAAGCAGATTAAACCGACTTCCATTTTCTAAAATGTCAATATACAGTACTCTAGTTTCTACGCGACTAAAATTGATTAAAATTTTTGTTTGTCTTTTCTCACAGCAATATTGACATATTTATTTTGGTTTTCGCTCCGGTCTATTGTACATCACCATGCTAAAATAATTGAAAAGGGTAGACATCAAAATAATTATAGCCATCTGTTTTCGAAATATTTGACATGTTCTAATTTTACCAAAAATATAAACGTTCAGTATTTAATGGCTTAAATTGTCTGTGCTTTGATAGACTTTCCGGCAAAGTGAAAACAAAACAAAAACACACGCATATTTTATGTATTACTCATTTTCTGTCTCTTTTGAAAGACTCGGGCGCGTAATGACTTCCTTTGCCCTGTAGGGTGTGAAAGGGCTTTGAATGGAAAGCAATTAACACATACGCATTTTTTATGTCACAGGTTTGCATGTGTCCTGCGTATGTTTACTTATGCGCTGGTATGTGTTATGTATTATTCTTTTTTTTTCTTATGCTTATGAAATGTGCTGTGATGTTATGCAAATAATTACTTTAAATCATTAAAGCTTTTAGGTTTTCAGCATTATATGTGTTATTTTTTACATAATGGAATTAGTT
Organism: Eudasyphora cyanicolor; assembly: GCA_963930755.1. Lineage (NCBI taxonomy): Eukaryota > Metazoa > Arthropoda > Insecta > Diptera > Muscidae > Eudasyphora > Eudasyphora cyanicolor. The sequence goes on along the minus strand of OZ005734.1, from coordinate 197,539,611 downwards.
ATTAAGAAAATGCAGAATTCGTTATAAGTTTATCAGTAACAAATACGTTTATATAATTTGTATCAAATCAAAAGTAACATTTGACATTTTTTAAATTTAGATACAAGCATTTAAAAATGTCTTAAATTTAAATCCTTTCATTAACAGATCTATGCTTTAGTAGTGGTAGGACGGGGCAAAATTGGGAAATTTCCAAAACAATGTACTTATACATACATAAATATTTTGATTGATAACCAGTCAACCGATTGAAATGAGCGCTTAGAGAAGAGGTATTGGGGAGGGTTGCCTCGATTATGCAGAATTAAGATGCTAAATACAAAATGCTTTTTGTATTCTTACTTTTGTATTTTTAAGTTCCAGTGGAAGATGACACTGTTTCTGTACACCAGTAATTTGTGTGTGGTTAACTTATATTTCAAAATCCAGCCTGTTGAGTTGAGATACTTTATATGGTCTCCCAGACCTGTGTCTGGTATTTCGGAGATGTTATGAAGAGACGGTCGACCTAATGTCTTAAGTCTGCTTAACACTGGACATCAACAGAGGAGATGTTTTACTGCTTCCTTCTCTTCTTCGTCGTCACAGATACGGCAGTGATCCTTGTATTAAATTTTTGAGTCGCTACGCGTGGTTTCTGATTGGTCAATGACCAGTCAGCACAGCGACCAGTCTTGATAAGATCTATCGACTTTCGCTAAACACAAGAAACTTTGTTCATTATATGTTGTATTGTGGCCAGGTGTAGATATTCGACATGTTTCAGTCTTGTTCCACCTAGAATTTTTTTGTTTGAGATAGTAAATGAAAATATCCCTTTCCCGTGTGATAAGCGTTAGAAGAGGATCCTGATCTGGCTAGTTCATCTGCCTTTTCGTTTCCATCTAGTCACCTATGACCTGGGATCCAAATGAGAAGTATAGTGCAAATTTTTCCCCTGACTCTAATTTTGCTAATGATGTGAGTTATTCCAATTCTATTATTGATTTTGGTTCACTGGAGTTGTCTTTAGATGACATTACTTTTGGTTTGTCTAAATTAAATCCATCTTTTACTGTTGATTGTGATGGTTTCTGTGGTTTTTTCTTAAAAAAATGCAGTTTAACATTACCATTTCCTTTGCAGATATTGTTTAATATGTCTTTGAGACAAGGAATATTTCTTGATAATTGGAAATTAGCATCTATTACTCCGATTTATAAATCTGGAGCAAAAGATAATATTTCCAATTATAGACCTATATCTAAATTGTGTAATATTAGCAAGATATTTGAACATATTGTTTTTGAGAAGTTATATTTTTCTGTAAAGCCTTTAATTTCCCCTTTTCAGCATGGTTTCGTTCGTGGACGTTCAACTGTAACTAATTTAGCTGTATTTTCACAATATTGTGTTCGTAGTTTTGAACTTGGTTGTCAGGTGGATACTATATATATGGACATGTCAAAAGCTTTCGACAAAGTTTCGCTTAGATTGCTTATTTATAAACTCTCATCATTGGGCTTCCATTCTAGTTTCCTTAATTGGATTAAATCTTATTTGTTTAATAGGAGTTATTATGTATCTGTTGACCAGGTAAACTCATACATTTACATGTCTACCTCAGGTATACCTCAAGGTAGTATTTTGGGCCCACTGTTTTTTGTTTTGTTCATAAATGATATTCATTTATCTATAAAATGTTCTAACATCTTATTATATGCGGATGACTTAAAGATTTTTCTGCGCATTAATTCAGTAGCAGATGTATTCCGTCTTCAGGATGATATACGTAATGCTGCTAATTGGTGTTCGGAGAATCTTTTAGAAATCAATGTGTCTAAGTGTTATAATGTTTCCTATTTCAAGTGCAGAAATCCTGTTTTATATGACTATTCCTTAAATGGTCATAGTTTGAAACGAGTCGATGAAATTCGAGATTTGGGTGTTGTGTTTGATTTCAAATTTTCTTTTGTAAATCATGTCAATGAAATTGTGCCTAAGTGTTATTCATTATTGGCCTTTATAAAGAGAAACTGTAAGCAATTTACTGATCCTTATACTGCCAAATTGATTTATACGTCCCTAGTTAGAGCTAAATTGGAATATGCTGCAATTATTTGGAATCCTTCATACAATAATCATTGCTCCAGACTTGAAAGAATTCAGAAAAAATTTATAATTTTCGCTCTTCGGTCGATTGATTTTACTCAGCCACTCCCTTCATATGTGGACAAATGTCGATTAATACATTTGCAAACACTTGTGAACAGAAGGTCTTTTTTATCACAAATATTTCTTTATAAGCTAATATCTGGCTTTATTGAATGTGGTGTCTTACTTGAATTTTTAAATTTCAACGTTCCACCCAGAACTATGCGTAACAACAATTACTTTTACATTCCCATTCATAGAAGTAATTATGCCATTAACGAACCAATAACTCGTACTTTAATTGAATTCAATAGGGTCTCTAGTAATCTAGATTTTAGTGAATCTTTAACTAAGTTTATTAATACATTAGATTTAATTTATTTTTAGTTTTAAGTTTGTCTGTAAGGAACATTGTATTCCATAGACCTAAATAAATAAATAAATAAATAAATAATGTGCCTGGACAGACTGTCCGATTATTCTATCGTCATTTCTCCTTCAAAGCCTGGACACATTTATTGGACAACTCTAAGGAGGCACTGAACACTTCAATTGGAGATACCTTTGAAGTGCAGTTTCAGAGGTCGCCAGCGAGATTGTAACTAGAATTCTTTGGGATATGAAAAGCTTTAAACCTTATAAGTCGCCAGGATCAGAAAATATCTCGCCGGCGGAGCTTCAGGCAGTGAATGATACAATTCCTCCCTGGATCAGAGAACAAAGGATTTCCGGCCGAATAGTCTATCGTCATTTCACCCTAAAACTCTGGATAGATTAATAGATAGTTACCTTAGGACTAAAATGATCTCGTTAGCTTTATTGAAGGATCCCTATCTGTTAAGAAATATACTGTTATGGCTTTCTTAGATATGGAGGGGGCCTTCAATAACATATATGCAGCTGCTAGAATTACGGTTTTAGAAACCCTGGATATTGACAGCAGTATACGAAGCTTAATTCATAACCTTCTAATTAAGAAACACATCTCAGCAGACAAAGCGTCATTCTAGACAAAATGCCTGACCTTACGGGCACTTTTGATTACACTATGACTGAACCAGTCTTTGACAAGAAGTATCTCAATCTTATAGCTGATAGATCAGAATGGAATTTTCGTATCCTAGGACAGAGGAGATTCGACTAGGAACTACCTTACACGCTCCAGGGGTCCTGGAACATGTGAGCATGCCTCTAGAAACCTGCAAGCTCCACTTGAGTGCACTTACGGCAACAAATAACAGGTGGTCACTGGTCAGGAACTGCATACATTCCAGGCTGATGTGGCCCGGTTTAGACTCAAGGAAGAATCAATAGAACAGCTTCTGTGTCAGTGCCCAGCTCTCTCTCTCTAGAAGTCAGCATACAACATTAGATTATTGTTTCTTTGGGGAGTTTGTTAACTTGGCTGATGTTGGATTCCGCCAACTTTTGAGCTTTTTAAAGCAATCAAATTAGTTTAATGGGAGGATTCCCGCTATCCCATAATATTCTGGTAAGGAATTTGACTTTAAATTACTGTTCGATGATCATTGCGGAAGTGCAGTATAATGATGTAGTTTGTATTTCCCTGGAGAGTTTGTGAAGGATCCGAGCATTTGCGTATGTCCTATCTTTCCAAATTCCTAGGGCGAGTTATCGTGAGGCATTTGGGGGAATATAAAGATATTTATGTTGTTTTTTACGATTAGGCACTGTATTGTCATACTGTTACCCTTGACGTATAAGGTATTGTATCCGCTACCCTGGAAGCCCTTTACATCGTACTCATACACGTAGATCCTCTACGACTAAAAGGATCGGCAGGTTGTCAAAAGCAACGTGAGATTGCTTCAGATTGTTCAGCACGACTTTCAGCATTATGGAATTTTAGGTGAGGATGTGGAGGGTCTCTCAACTAGAGTTGTGTAGTTCAATTTACGATACGGACTAGTTCATACAACTCGTTAATTTCAGCTCAGTAGTTCACCATGTCTTTTTTCTTGAACCATGTCATACGAACGATCACTTAAAAGAACTTAAGTGTCCAACTCTACTCTCAAGCTGCATCTCGTCGATCAGCATATGGGTGTCGCCGATGTCACCTTCATCGTCTTCACAATATGGACCGGTTGCCCTTAGTATTTTTACCTTGGTTTCCCTCATGCCAAAGTAGAGCTTGTTTCCCAAAATCTCCAGAGCTGCTACTCCGGCTTTCTGAAATGGCAAGGATCAAGCTGTTTGGCGGCTCTGTGGCCACAACGGACCAGTCCTCCATAGGAACTCTCTTGTTCATCTCCGCCAGGCACAACAAGAGTTGAGGGTCATCACTCTGCATCCTGGGTAACTAAATTCTGGCCCTGGGCCGGGTCAGCTTCAGCAGATATCTTCACATGCATCTCTAACCGAAACGATGCATGGAATCAGAAATTCCTTCGAGAACCCTTGCATGCATTTGATCGGCGTGTGACCTCCGTGATTCTCGTTAGAATCATAATGTGGTACCCGAGAACTTTTATCGGTGAACTCATGTTCCATAACAAGAGCTGACAACTTGGATTCAACTTTACCCCATTCCGGGGGTTGAAGTGGCATCTGATTCTTCCAACACAAGTTGACAGATTCACTCGAAAACAACTACCCCATACCTTCTGTATTAATCATCTAAATGGGCGCCCCAGTAGGTGAGTTGGTAGCGTGCTCGCCTTTGAGATTGGGGGTCGAGGGTTCGATTCCCACCAGAGGCTCTGGTCAGTCGCTGCAAACTCTAGCCACATGGTCTTTGTAACCCGGCTTTTCCTTGGACCGTACAATTAGAATATAAATTTACTTTGTATTGTGATTCATATAAATAACTAAATAATCATCTAATGATTTTATCTCCTGTATTTTAGGCAACTTTTTGAATGACTGAGCAAATTTTTCCACTTTTGTGGCTCCCACATAAAGTAAAAATTCCGTGTTACACTACTCATCAAGTGGAAGTGTACGAGGCATGCTCAATACAAAAGGTGAATTTTGAAATTTCTCGAGCTCGTGCATTCGATTATTACTTTTTTTATCATTGTTTTACAGTTACAATGTTTGAATACGACTTAAATATGCAAGTTTGTGGACAAGCATCGAATAAAAAACTCGCAAAATAATTATATATACTCGTATTACAAGTAAGCAATATTTACAGATGTAAAAAAATTTTAATCTCACTTCCCTTATCTCGCTCACTCATAGTTTATAAATGTCCATGGTAATCTCGATTACGCTTAGAGAATCTATATTACAAACAACCAGTAGTTTTAATTTAATTACTCGTACATTGTCTTTTAATTTAACGTCGAAATCGTCTTGTACACTGTCTGCTCTGATACTTGAGAATAAGTTGCAGTTCTTTTCTTCTTTTTTTTTTGTTGTGTTGTAGTTGATCCTTTAGAAATACTCCATTATAGTTAAACAAATTATTTCATTTGCGTTAAATTCAAAATAATTGTTTGTTGAAAACATGAAGCAAGAAAAAATATAAAACAATCCGAAAAAAGTCCTTTGTCTCCAATTCTGCAATATTTTACGGCAAAAAGTTCCTCCTCTTATTGTGATAGTATAGTAAATGAAATCACAGACAGAGAATTGAAATACTTTTCCAAGCGGTTAGTGACCTGCCATCCTTACAATCACCACTACTTGTTTTCCCTCTTCTACTTCTACTTCTTCTTCTTTTCGTCTCCAGCCTTGTGTCGTATTTTCCCTCCCTTAAGGGAACCTAAATAAACTTTACTGAAATGAAAGTACTTAGACGGCTTTACAGACTCCCTTTTTATATTGTTTCTTTTTGCCAGTTTGTTCTCTCTCATTTTCTTTTGTGCACTTTTCCTTCGTTTCGGTGAATTTCATTCACTATTTCTCCTCGACGTTGCACAGTGGTTCTCAAGGCGACAGCATGATTTTGAGAAAAATAAATGGTGGCTATTGTAATAAGATAATATCCCCCTGAATAATTGCTGATGGTTTTTCCTATATTTGAACCTAGAATAGCTGAGTGATAGCCCGACTAACTTCAATGATACCGCTTTAGTATATTTGGCACTTATGTACCACAGAATAGCTTAAACATATTTGTCAAAATTTTAAACGAAAACAATTTTTTTTCTCGCAATTTTTTTTTTCAAGGTGAGGGAAAAATGTGTTTTTTCACTTTTTTCAGCACAACTTACAGACTCGAATTTTTTCACTAACAATGTATAACAAAATTGTAGCCATGGTAAATCTGAATAATTTTTGTGAACATATCGATACAATCTGAACGTGGTAGGCACCCTAAGTAGCTCAAAAAGATCACATTGTACCTCAGAAATTTTAGTATTTCACTATTTTGTAAAAAAACTATTTTTTTGTGTATGGTATGTTCAGCAACTTTATAGAAAATAATAAGGCCAATATTTTTGTGGAACATATTAACCCTCTAACTCCCCCATATAAATGTTATTTTTTGAACCTATTTTAAGAAATCCTAAAAATAGCCCTAAAATGGGTAGGGCTATGTTCTACAAAAATGTTGGCCATAAAATTCTACTATACATGTCAGAACACACCAAAGCCCAAAAATTAACACAAAAAAAGCAAAATTGCAGTCAAAAACACTCTTTACTGTTATCGTTATTGCTTCGAACACTAGGTCGTATGACTAACATTGCTGCACGAACAGCCAAGGAGGGTTTTTGACTTGAATTTGACCTTTTTTGGTGCTTGTGTTAAGTTTTGGGCTTTGATGTGTTCTGACACATATAGTAAAATTTTATGGCCAACATTTTTGTAGAACATTTCATCCCCGCCCTCCCCATTTTTAGGGGTGTTTTTTATGATTTGGAAAATGGGGCCAAAAATTTGAATTATGTGGGGAAGCCTTAATATTATCAATAAATTTGCTGAACATACCCTACAGCAAAAAATATTTTTTTACAAAATAGTGATATGCATACGTAAAGTGTGTACTGGTTTTGAAGTTAAAAGCTGTTTGTTTCCTTTGGTACAAAATTTCCCATTTGTGTGGGAGGTACCAAAAGGGGTGCGCCAATTACGGCCACTTTTCTTTAGACTCTAGGTACTGTAAAAGCATTGCACTGTTCGAAATTTCAAGTATTTGTATGCACTGGTATTAAAGTTATAAGCCGGTGACTTTTGATACAAAATGGTCCATTTATATGTGGGATGTACCAAAAGGAGCGTGGCAATAATGCCCATTTTGCACTGTATTTTAGGTACTATTAAACCATTACTCTGTACAAAATTTGAGGTCTTTATATGCACTGGTAATAAAGTTATAAGCTATCAAAATTGTCCCAAATGTCGCCAATTTTTCTCGAGGTCATAGTGACTAATAAACTAATACTATGTGTAGAATTCTGAGGCTTCAAATAAGTACTCGTAGTATAGAAGTTATTAAATAATCAATATTTCACTAAATATTAACCCTTTGTGGGGGAGGTACTAGAAGGAGTGTACCAATATGGCACATCTTCGAACATAGCCGGAGATAGAAGAAAATATTACCACATTCCAAATTTGAAGTCAATCGGTTACTAACTTCGGGAGTTATCGTGGGCACCAGCCAGCAGACGGACAGACGGACATTACTCATTCGACTTAAAATGACCAAAAACGGATATCCGCCGAAAATACTTAGGGTCTTAGGTCACTCCTTCGATGTGTTACACTTTTGGCTCGTAGCGAATGATATATACCCTCGTCACACTAAAGTGAGGGTATAAAAATGCGGAACAAACCTACCCGAAAAAAGTGCATCTAGTGCCTTAAAAATCGCAAAAATGTAAAATACACCTTCAATAGCCCTTAGAAACCAAATCGGAGGAAAATATACATGTACGCTATATATAAATCCGAACCGATGTTCACCAATTTCAATAGGAATTGTCCCTGAGCTAAAAAAGTGTGCTGTGCTAAATTTCATCTCAATCGAACCATAATTATAATCTGCACTTTTAGTACAAAGATACATCTACAGATGGACGGACGGACGGACGGACATGGTTAAATCGAATCAGGAAGTGATTTCAAGTCGATAGGTATAATAAACGATGGGTCTATCTCTTCTCCTTTTGTTACAAACAAATGCACAGACTCATGATGGATTCTGCAATAGACGGTGCCGCAATCCATGCATGTGCCCTAAACCGAATCGGGATGTCCTCTTTGTTGACAATATCCAGTGCCGCACCCGGTTAAATCGTATCAATCTTGCAGCAGTAGCACCTAACATAGCTCGGCATTAGTCCCCATTCACACGAAGCAACTTTAGTTGCATTTATTCGGAAAATCATATGAGAGGAATAGAAGGGAGAAATTTCCCTTTGTATTCCATCTGCATCTACCTCCTATGAAATTCCGAACTGACACAACTAAAGTTGCCTCGTCTGAATCACATTCAGTTAATGCGGCCCTGATATCAACCTACATCGCTACATTTTGGATGCGGACCCGGCAACTCCTTAAGAACGTTAGACTGTGCCCTGAGTCGTGACTGAATGTCCTTCTTTTTGTTATCAGTGCCGCAACGGGCCAGATTTCACCAAATCTTCTTTAAAGCACAACGGTAGTCCTCAACAGAACCTGAATTCGGAAACTGGTAGATTTTGGTGTGGCCCTAATACAAACTTATGTCAATACTGACGGGAGGTACAGCCTTTAATTTAAATGGTATTCCTTTAATTTAAATGGTAACCATGCTCTATCCAACTTATGCTTCAAAAAATATGGTTGAAATACCATGAAAATTGGAATTTAAGGCAAAAAGACTTAAAAAAAAGTACCATAAAAAAATTTTCATAAAAAAAAATCTTCATAGAATAGAATGCCTCAATCTATTAAAAAAAGGTTATAGGTCTCGGACAGAACTTTTTTTTGCACGGTGATATCAGCCTACCTCTTATCAGTAATTCTTTCAGAACTGCTGTATATATACAGGACAACCTGTCCTCTACAAAACTTCATTTGCACCTGGTAATGTTGCCATTTATATGGCTTCTGATGATTACCGCCAGTACAAAGTTGTCCTTAGGAATATCATCGAAGGACAGTGGATCTGCGTTACCACTGACCACTTTGGCGTCGGCGGTTCATGTGGAGAGCGTAGACTTTTAGCAAGCTCCTATTGTATGGAAGTTGGCAGAGTATCCTGTTCTTCAACGTTACTCTGTACCTTTTTTAAAATCTTTCCTGGTTGTTTGTCAAGATCCTCAAGGATCCTGAGAGAAACACACCGATCATTATTCTTCTTGTTAGAAAGAAGGCTTTTCTTTTCATCGGAAACTGAAGTGCAATGTAGAAAAACGGCTTTAGAGGGGGACGTTGAATTACTGGGCCTATTGTCAGGGGTACATAGTTTTATTGTCAGTTCGTGTACTGGTTATGGTCGTTTTCGTTGTAGCTGCTTCGTTACCAGTTCTCATTTCCATAGTCGTGCCAGTTAGATGTTGCTTATGTAGCCATAGTTGTCATCTATGTGCTCTTGTTAGTTCCTTTATTCCACATTAGTCCCACGGGTGTGAAGTATGGGTGGTCGATCACAGCATAGCCCCAAACGTGGCAAGTATCCTTTGCTGAGGCATCCCGATATCAGTAGAGGTCGTCAAAACACATGCCACGGTAACCCCTGCCGGTCAACCGAACAGTCCTAAGAGCACGGATAGCATTACAATCTTGAGTTAGGAGTGCATTTTCCGTAGAATCACTAATGGTAAACCATTTAACGTTAACCAGGTTACACTACGTGGAGGCGGTCTACCGTTCCCTGTGAAATCATCTTTAATTCTATTAAGGTTCGTAGGCATACATTTAAAACTGGTTAGTACCTCGAATCACTGTGCATTGTTGTTCCTTTTGGAATGCGTGAATTTCCTGCATTGTTCGCTACCCCAGTCGAACAATGCATCATATTCAACCAAGCGAACACACACCCACCACCGTTGCACAGTGGAGGAATTTCGAATAAAAAAATTAGCTTTTTGATATCTAAGTAGTCAATTTAAAGTAGAAAAACTTATAAACGATGTATTGCTGACCATAAATTTTAAAGATGGGTCTATACACATTCTAGGATTGCGATGCGTCATTGCAATCGTTTGACAGCTTAAGTAAGAACAGATTCATTCTCAAAATTCCCCCATTGTGCGCTGGTGGTTGATGTTGGTCCTGGCGCTTGGTGGATGATGCACGCTGCAGAAGTCACGCAAAGATCGCTGTTTTCACAGGCCGCATCTGCCATACAATGCCATCTATGCAAATGTGCGACGCGATGTGGAGCGATGCGGTTCTACTGCAAAAATGGAGGTGTACCACTTTACGCACATTTTTGTTGTCTTCGCTTTTTCGCTAAGTGGGTACAGAGATAGACGGGTAGCGAATACCAAACAAAAGCAGAAGTAGCGGCAACAAAAACAATGACAACAAACAAAACCAACAACCTCGGGTAACAATTATGTTATGTATACGCCACAGCGTCTGTTAACAGACGCATTACTGCCTCGAAAGTGTAGTTGTTTTGCGTTTGGAGTGATAGAAATGGGAAATATTTACATATACATTCAAAGTGAAAATCTGTCAACCGACTGTTGTTTACCCACACTTTTTGCAGTAATATACTATGGAATTTATGTAGTAAGGACGATTAATGCCAGAATAGCTGGGAAGACTTCGTTCTTTCGTTTTCAGTCCATTGAAAAAGTAACGTAACTTTAGTCAAGAACATACGTAATTCGTATTTTGAAAAATTAGCTTACAATTTTGCACCATCAGGACCATGCCGTGCTAAGCTTCTAACTTTTCATAGTAGTGCATTAAAAGTCTCCGGTGTCGTACGATGATTATTATATTTAGTTTTAATAACAAGTAAACGTCCATGAGACGTACAGTAGAGAAGTTAATACCTGGCATAAAGCTCTAATAATATCATAACTTCTAAAATATTTATGAAATCGCTTGTTATTTGTAGATTGGCAACATTTCAGTGGTATATCGTATTTTTGAATCATTATATTGCAAAGTATGATAATAATACAGGGTTTAAAAAAAATACGAACAAACTGCTTTTGTAATGCTAAACCTTCTGTGACATCCAAACATCTCTGATAATTCTAAATCTTTTTTTTAGAATATTCTACACGAATGTAGCCATGACCATATCGAAAAATTCGGGAAATCTGGAGGCCGTTGTTAGTACAGGGAATGAGGAGACCGTTGTAAAGGATTAAAACTGCAGAGTTTTTTGAAACGTCTATGGGGTTCTGCCTGATTATTAACGTTAACAACGAAACAAAGTATAGTTTTAAATCTTATCATGATAGATATGTTTATTTACATCTACGCCCTGTTCAATGAAAAAAGTTGTGAACGTCCTGCAGCAGTTACCACCGATCAAACCATCACTGATGCAGGTGCCTTCTTTCGCAGAGTAATTCGCTGGCCTGAATCGGATTTTGATTCCCATTTTTATTATTTACATATTGCTGAACAACTCATTCAACAATTATATTATATTAAATAAAGGAACCATAAACCCCTGCCTTTTTCGCAATTTGTTGCAGACTCTTGCTTTGATGAATCAAAATTTAAATTATCGATTCGCTCGAGTGAACATTTATAGAAACTAACAATATTAAAACATCAATCTACATTTCAAATTCTATCAATCATAAAAGATCTCCTCTACTACGAGTATGTCATGTACCCATACGTACATATAGACGTATATCTAGTAGGTACTCGTATCTATGGTACAACCATCACAACGCCATATAAGGTAATTTAATACTTTAATCCGCAACTCGCACATAAATATTTTACAGTTCAAGCGCCTATGCACTTAGCTCTCTCGGGTGGGGGCTTAACAAAATCGCTGGGGAGAAAGAAGCGTAGGTGTCTTGTGGTGGTGTCGCTGGCAAAATGCGTTTTAAGTAAATTGGATTTAAGGTTACTCGTACTTGGAAATCGATACATTCGCAAAATAGAATGTCATAGCGACATTAAGATGATGTCGATGAAATGTATCTCATAAATCAATTTACATGTTATGATATTTGTACACATGTGTAAGAAATTCAATTTTGAAATTGTAGTGCTTTCAATTTGACACTTATAGAGTTAATATAATTTGTTTGTGTAGATTTGGCTTTTTTCACTATAGGGGAATATTGGAAACATGAATTATATTTGTATCTTTTATTAACAAAAATAAAATGAAATATCAGATTTTATTAGTGTTGATTTTCTTACCTAATTGTATACTACATTGATGAAAAATCGGAAGTTTTGTTTGTAGCAGGTCCATAAAATTCTAAAGTTTATGGGTTAGAAGACTATTTTATTGTGAATAATATACAAGTCCGCTGAATAGTGCAGCTTCATGCATGTTTGTAGAATTCGATTAAAATTTAAAACGTACAATTATGGGTAGTGATAAATCGCATTGATGGATTGACAACATGTAATGATTTGGAATATTTAAAATAATTTTTTTTTTATAAATACAATTAGTGCTGTAAAACAAAATCAAATGCTGCTTATTTCATTTTTAACTATAAAGTATAAAACGAAATTTAGGAAAAATTAAAAGTAAAATTGGGCAAGATCAACATAGTTTTAAAAATATTTTTTAAACATAATATATTTGGAAAAAATTTTAAACAAAAACTTTGTTTTGTGTGTAAACACATATTTTACTTGTGAAAGTCAGTTTACAAATATATTTCGTTGTAATATATCAATATATGCATTCGAAGTAACACTCATTGATTTTTCAAATAAAATATATTGGTTACAAAAAAATATAATATTTAAAAATGTTGGTTCTAAATATATTTCCTATCAATTCAAATGTATCAAAAATTACGACTTTTTATGAGCATCCAAAGTTTCTGAAAATCAGTGGGCTCCTCGAAAGAGGTATCATCAGTTTTTGTCCAACAACTAACTCAGACTTGGTGATACCGCTGAACTATATTTGGGAGTAATATAGCTAAGAATATGCTGAAAAAAGTTTCTAACATGTCATGCGAAAAACAATTTTTTTTCCGTACTTTTTTTAAAGTGAAGGAAAAAATTATTTTTTTTCACTTTTTTCAATATAACTTTCAGGGACTCGTAATATTTTGCTAACAATAACTGGCAAAATTGTAGCCAAGGTAAATCTGAATAACTTTTGTCTACTTATCAATACATTCTGAACCTATCTAGGCACCCTAAATAGCTCACAAAGACCACATTGTGCCTCAAAAATGTTAGTATTTCACTATTATGTAACAAAAATATTTTTTTGGTGTAGGGTATGTTCAACAACTTTATACCAAATATTAAGGCCAATATTTTTGTGGAACATATTAAGACTCTAGCTCCCTCACATACCTGTAATTTTTGCCCCTATTTTAACAAATCTTAAAAACACCCCTTAAAATGGGGAGGGCGGGGATAAAATGTTCTACAAAAATGTTGGGCATAAAATTTTGCTTTATGTGTCAGAAAACACCAAAGCCCAAAACTTAACACAAAAACCAAAAAATAGGCCGAATTCCAAATTCCAAAAACGATTGTTACCACTAAGTCGTACAACTAACATTGATGCACGAACAGGCCAAGGAGGGTTTTTGATTAGAATTTTGGCATTTTTGTGGTGTTTGTGTTAAGTTTTGGGCTTTGGTGAGTTCTGACACATATACTAAAATTTTATGGCCAACATTTTTGTAAAACATTTCATCCCCGTCCTCCCCAATTTTAGGGGTGTTTTTAACGATTTGTTAAAAAAGGTCCAAAAGTTATAGTTATATGTGGGAGTCAGACGGTAAATATGTTCCACAACAATATTGGCCTAAATACCAAAAAAATATGGTTGTTACAAAATATTAACATTTTTGAGGTACAATGTGGTATTTTTGAGCTATTTAGGGAGCCTAGACACGTTCAGATTGTATTGATATGTCCACAGAAGTTGTTCAGATTTACCGTGGCTACAATTTTGCCAAATATTGATAGCGAAAAAATACGATGCCCCGTTACTTTTTCAAAAAAATTGCGGGAAATTTTTTTTTCGCATAAAATTTTAACAAGCTTTGTTCAGCATATTCTTAGCTTCATTATTGCCAAATATACATAGGTTAGCGGTGTCATCAAGTCTGAATTAGTTGTTGGACAAAAGCTGATGACACCTTTTTCGAGGGGCCCACTGATTTTCAGAAACTTTTAAGGCCTATAAAAAAAATTTGTCACCAATTTCGCCAAACTGAGTACAAGGTTAAAAAGGGTGGTTACATTTTAAGGGCCGATATTGATTTTGAATAAAACACAAATTATTTAGTAAATTATTGTAAAGGTTATAAAAGGTGATGTATCTTCCGATTACATTCTTTCTAAGATAAGATTTAATATTCCATTCAGATCATCCAGATATTACCAATTATTACATATCGATTTTCAACGTACTAATTATGCATCTGCAGATCCAATCCGTAGAATGTGTGTGGATTTTAACACTTTATACGATATTATTCACTTTGATATAGAAATTGACACAGTGAAATCTCGAATTATATCGTATTTAAATGTGTAGTAATATATTGTATTTTTTCTGCATGTCTATATTTAGTAAAAATCTATTATTTTGAGAATTAATATTAAATTTGTATATGCATGTGCCGGCTGTTGATATTTTCTGTAGCTGGTATTCCACCCTCTACTATTATCCCACCATGGTTCGGATCATGGTGTGTACGCAATCCCTACGTTATGGGGATGTGGCCCCTCGGTCGGAATGGGCGGGTTAGAGCGGCAGAGTTGGGACCGTTCGAAAAAAAAAATTGTCATTTCTTTTTATTATGATAATATTGGTATGGTTAAATTATGTATGGAACAAAATATCGGCCAAATGGCCGCCGCGACCTCCTACCGATGGTCCAAATTTTCGATGACGCTGAGGCATAATTGAGGTTTTATGCCGTTAATGTGCCGAATAATCTCATCCTTTAGCTTTTGAACTGTTGCTGGCTTATCGACGTACACCTTTTCTTTCAAGTAACCCCAAAGAAAGAATTCCAACGGTGTCAAATCAGATGATCTTGGCGGCCAATTAACATCGGCACTACGTGAGATAACACGGCCATTGAATTTGTTGCGCAAAAGAGCCATTGTTTCGTTAGCTGTGTGGCTAGTGGCACCGTCCTGTTGAAACCACATATTGTCCATATCTTCCAATTCGGCCCATAAAAAGTTCGTTATCATCTCACGATAGCGAACACCATTCACAGTAACTGCCTGACCGGCCTCATTTCGAAGAAGAATGGCCCGATGACGTCGGCTGCCCATAAGTCGCACCAAACGAACTGGCCCAGCATGCACAGGCGTTTTCACATCCCTTACAGACCCGGTTTGCTGAAATTTGCGCACAATTCTCCCGATTGTGGACACATTTGGTCGATTATGCTGATCAAAAAAACATCACGAAGTGAACGAATTGCATTTTGATTTGAACGCCCATTTTTGTAAAAGGCTTAAAAATCTTTAACGCGTTGTGTATCTTTCCATGGTTCAAATTGAGTTAGTCAGAAATTGAGAAATGTCAAATGAAAAGCAGAAAAAAAGTCTTGTTCTACTCGACAAGACCTACAAGAAAAATAATATCGCGTCCCAGGGTTTTCAACATCATGTTTTTTTGTCGCATTGTGTTACGAAATATTTTTTTTTCATTTTGGATGATCCGGAATAACAATTATCCGGATTAGCAATTATTTGTTGGACAAAAGCTGATGAAACCTTTTTCGAGGGGCCCACTGATTTTCAGAAACTATAGAGGCCCATAAAAAAATTGGTCACCAACTTCACCAAACCAGTATAAGGTCATACTACCCTTTGGTAGTAGAATCACTGTTGCACAATGTAATTACTCTTTAAACTAAGGAAAAAAACAAGTTTTCGCTCTACCAAAAAATTGTGTGTTTGTTCGTAGCCATTTTTGAAAATAAACCCTCGATATATTTTGTTCAAGTTGGCATTATTTTTTTTAGGATGCTAGATTTTTACAATTGAAATAAAATATTTTTTTTTTGAGATTTTTTCCAATTTTTTGATTCCAGAAAAAAAAATTTTGAAAAATAAATCTTATTGTTTCTTACTGTAACCAACTAACGTGAAAACAATATTACCAACACTGGTAGCCTTCATAACACAGTACAACACATGATTTTGGGACTCAATTCTGAGAATTAGACGTGAAAGTAGCCCCAAAAATCAGAACTTCTGCATCATTCGTTTAGTCAAGTTGGATCAATTAATATTTTAATGGACATACGATTTTTTTTTGTTTATGGTGGAGTTTTAGCACTTTTTATATATATTTATATTGTATATTTTAAATTGTATATTGTACGGAATATTGTACGGAATATCTCTTTTGTGTCTGAAGCAAAGTTGTAGATATTGAATAGGTGCAAAATGCGGAAAAAGTGCATCCAGTACTTTAAAAATCGCAAAAATGCCAATTTTTTGCCATTTTCCCCCATTTTTCAACTTTTTGGTTCAATAATTGCTGTACTGTTTAATTTCCTTAAATTTGTCCCATCTTTTTAGGTATGGGACAGGATATTTAATATCGACCTATGTAGTTTATTTTTGGCTAAAATTTTTATAAGCATTTACAAATAGGTAAAATAAGATCTCGCTATCATTATACCCTACACCACACTGTGGTACAGGGTATTATAACTTTGTGCATTTGTTTGTAACACCCAAAAGGAGAAGAAAAAGACCCATCATTTATTATACCGATCGACTTCGAATCACTTTCTGAGTTGATTTAGCTATGTCCGTCTGTCTGTCTGTCCGTCCGTCTGTCTGTCCGTCTGTGCATGTATTTTTTTAATCAAAGTACAGATCGCAATTATGGTCCGATTTCGACGAATCTTTACACATATCTTTTTTTTGGTCCAATGACGATCCCTATTGAATTTGGTTAAAATCGGTTCAGATTTAGATATAGCCCCCGTATATCCGCTCAGTATGAAATTCGGCAGAAAGAGGTTTCTTATTATATGAATGAACACTGTCAAATTTGGAAGAAATCGGTTCAGATTTAGATATAGCCCCCATATATACGTTACCCCCGATTTGACATGTAAGCGCTGTAAAAATGTTATTTTATTTCAGATCAGTGCGAAATTCGGCAAAGAGAGGTTTGTTATTACATGAAGGAATACTGCTAAATTCGGAGAAAATCAGTTCGGATTTAGATATAGCCCCCATATATATGTTACCCCCGATTTCACATGTAAGCGCTGTAAAAACTGTATTTTATATCCGATCAGTATGAATATCGTCAGAAAGATGTTTCCTATTATATGAATGAACACTTTTAAATTTGGAAGAAATCGGTTCAGATTAAGATATAGCCCCCATATATACGTTACCCCCGGATTGACATGTGAGCGCTGTAAAAATGTTATTTTATATCCGATCAGTGCGAAAGTCGGCAAAAAGAGGTTTCTTTCTACATGAAGGAATACTGCCAAATTCGGAGAAACTCGGTTTAGATTTAGATATAACACCCATATATATGTTACCCCCGATTTGACCTGTAAGCGGAGGTCGGAGAAAATCGGTTCAGATTTAGATATAGCTCCCATATATATGTTACCCCCGATTTGACATGTAAGCGCTGTAGAGACTGTATTTTATATCCGATCAGTACGAAATTCGAAAGAAGGAGGTCTTTTTACATGAATGAGTATTCAGGGAAGATTGGTTCAGATTTATATTAAAGCTCCATATATATGTTCCTCCTGATTTGGTATCAAACCGCTATAGAAGTTGTATTTACTTCCGATCATTAAAAATTTCCAGAAAGATGTTTCTCAATTTAGGAACGAATATTGCTAATTTTAATTAATAATTAAAATATTGCCCATTTACCAATTATTCCAAATTATTATGGCAATGACCCTTATCGCATTGTTAGGGAGGTGTAGGGTATTATATAGTCGGCCCCGCCCGACTTTCTGCCTTTCCTTACTGGTTTTTTTCTTGAAAATTTTTTTTTTTTTGAAAAAATTTTGTGGCCATTTTAATTTTTGAAAAAATTAAAAAAAATTAGTTTTTGTGTTTTACGAATGTTGTAATTGATCTCGATCGGCTGAACCGATTTTTGCACCCTTTTTCGTAAAAAATTTTTGTTTGAAAATTTCTTAAAAAATTGTTTACGAAAGTTTTTTTGGAAAAACACTTTGTAGATATAATTGCTCCCACCTCGATTTTCTTTAAATTTTTACAGAATATTCGTCGTATTCTCTCACAAATCGAGAACAGTAAAAAAAAATTGTGAGACTCAAATTGCCCATCCAGACATGTTGATACGGTTGAAATCGGTGCATAAGTACTGTGCTCCGATATTTACAAAATACTGGCACACGGTAAGGGAAAAAATGAAAAATTCAATTTTTAATTGCAGATATCTCGGTAGGTTTAGGTTAGGGTGGCAGCCGTATTTTTTATACAAGCTCACATAGACCAGTTTAGGTCCCTAGTGTTACCACGGGCTGAAATGCCCCTCATCGAAACCAACCTGTTTGATATATAAATTTGTCGATAGTACGAATATCATTACTGGAAAGATCTGTTAGGCTGCCTAAAAAGGCCGACCCCAGTATGTCCAGTCGTCGTTTACTCAAAGCGGGACAGTCGCAAAGCAAGTGCTCAATGCTCTCCACTTCTTCCTCATCTCCACAGCTTCGGCAGAAGTCATTACAGTCAATATCCAATCTTTTGGCGTGTTCGCCGATCAAGCAGTGTCCCGTCAGAACTGATACTAACGTAGACAATCTTTGCCTCTCTTGTGCGAGGAGATATTTTGATCTTTTCAGGTCATACCCTGGCCAGATTTGTCTAGCTACCCTGCAGGTGCCGATTTCTGTCCATCTTTCGTTGGACTGCCTGATTGCCTCTTGCCTAAGCCAAAGCTTGCACGTGGATAGTGGCGCACCAATATATGCAAATTCTTCGAGAATTTGTAATGTCGTCCCTTTCCTAGCAAGTACATCGGCTTTGCAGTTCCCCGGGGTATCCCTATGCCCAGGCACCCATATGAGGTGTATATAAAACTGCTCAGCCATCTTGTTAAAAGATCTGCGGCAGTCGAATGCTGTTTGTGAATTTAGGGATGTTGCCTCCAGAGAATTGATGGCAGCCTGGCAGTCCGAGTAAATGACAACGCCAGTGTTGGTTACTATGTTTGCGACACAGCCACTTGGCGACTTCCCATATTGCCATTATTTCGGCTTGATAGACACTGCAGGTATCTGGTAGTCTGTGAGCTATATCCAGACTAAGTTCTTCACAGTGTACTCCGAAGCCAACCTTTTCATCAAGCTTCGAACCATCCGTGTAAAAGTGGAGATGGTTTATATTACCTGGTATTCTGCCGACCCATTCATCTCTGGCGGGAATCATAGTGATGTAATTTCTCTCGAAAGTGTACACAGTTGGTATATAGTCCACTCGGTCGGTTACCATAGCACTACACTTTGATATCCTCATGTGACCGTTGTTCCTGTACCTCCACATTGATAAGCAGTTTAATCTTATTGCCGCTTTGATTGCAACTTCTCTCGCCACAATACTAATCGGCAGTATATGAAGTAGGACTTGTAGAGACTCGGTCGCTGTAGTCCTTAAGGCTCCGCTTATGCTCAGGCAGGCTGTTCTCTGAACCTTTGTTAGTAGGTTGGTGATGGTTAGTTTGTCAGTTGCCGTCCACCATACCACAATGCCGTATAGCAGTATAGGACGAACTACTGCTATATATATCCAGTGGACGATTTTAGGGGAGAGGCCCCACCTCGACCCTACAGCCTTTTTGCAGGAATATAAGGCGACGTTGGCCTTCCTTACACGTTCCAATACGTTAAGTCTAAATAGCATTTTCCTATCTAGAATTATTCCAAAAAATTTTGCACTTTCAGAAAAGACTATATCTGTTCTATTTATCCGAGGTGGAGGCCACATGTGGGACTTTATGTATCCTAGTAAAGAGAGCCAATTCTGTCTTGTTTAAATTTACGCCCAAACCGCTGCTTCTGGCCCATCTAGCCAATTTATTCAGAGCCACCTGTAGAATGTATCGGAGGACGTTTTCGAATATGCCACTCACTGGGATTGCCACGTCGTCCGCATATGCCACGACCTTGCAGCCACAACGTTCTAGATCTAGCAGGATTTCATTCACCGCTAGATTCCAAATTAGTGGAGACAGTACTCCTCCTTGTGGGGTCCCTCTGTTTACAAACCTTGTTAGAGTTGTGGACCTAAGACATGCTGTTATGCGTCTTCGGTTGAGCAGACTTTGAATTAGTCTAATCAAACTAGAGTTAACTTTTAGATGTGACAGTGCCGCAATTACTGCATCTGAGTGAATGTTGTTAAAGCCTCTTCTATGTCAAGAAATGCCACCATAATGAATTCCTTGAAATGCAGGGACGATTCGATAGTGCTCACAAGTTCGTGCAGGGCTGATTCTGTAGACTTCCCCTTATTGTAAGCATGTTGGTCCTAATGAAATAATCTAAAAGTCTTTCCAGACCTTTCAATAGAAAGGAGGATAGGCTAATTGGTCTGAAGTATTTTTGCCTAGTGTGTGATATCTTCCCCGCTTTAGGTATGAGTACCACTTTGGTATCCCTCCATCGATTCGGGATGTATGAAAGCCTGATACAGCCTACATAAATTTTCTCCAGCCAGGGGATAATTTACTTCAACATTTTCTGCATTTCTGCTGAAGTGATGCCGTCTGGTCCGCGTGACTTGAAGGGCTCAAAGCTATTAATAGCCCAGCTTATTCTGGATCGCTCAGTCAACAAGATAGCGACGCTCGCAGTCCACTCGCACTACATAGGTCGATATTAAATATTCTGACGCTATACTTAAAATATGTTTTCCATACACTAATTGTATATTTATCATAAAAAATGGTTTAAATATTTTTTTTCATGTTTAGGATACCAAATTACACCAGAAAATGTTATGCCCAGCCCTACGGCAAAATGTTTGTAAACTAGTGCAATCAGTCTTATGCATATTTCTTGCTTTTATTGTTTGCAAGATATTAAGATTTCGAAAAAATATTATTTTAGGTATGTTCCCAAAATGAAAAGTAGTGTATTAGCACACAAGCAGAAATACTCCTTGCCACAATTTATGTTGCTACGTTATCGTTCATAACCAATATTTGCACCCTAAAACCCTACATCTTCTGTCTTTTATACCATTTACATATGTAGATTGCAAAGCTCTGATAATTTTCATAATTCATTTGTTTACGTTGTCATTAATTTCAATTTCGTTTCTTTTGTTTCCAGGTGAGTTAACTACAACTGCTGCAGAAACACACAAAATTTTAATATTCCTTGGAGAGATAACACAGAGTGAAAGAGAAAGAGAGAGTAAAAATATTTACGACCATGTAAGTTTGCAAACATAATTAAGTTGTGTGAAATAAAGTTATGTATGTATATTGTTTTGAAAATTGAAATGTACAACTCTGACAGAGTCAAATATTCATGAAGGATAGTACACTCATGAAAATATTGTGCATACAGTTTGAATAAAAACTCCTAGCAATGAGTATATTTAGGTTATGAGATAATATAGAGTTTAGATGGATTTTTTTCGTGCAAGAATTCTTTTATTTTAGGAGACGCATTTCATCTAAGAACGCCCCAAGGGCGTGTACTGTCTTCTATGCAATATCGGTTAAAGGGTGATTTCCGAGTATTCTTTGAGACATCAGTAGGTCCTTCATATAAACGCATATATAATAATGGTCGTGGTGTGAACCTGGCCGAAGCAGAACTAATACTTTTCGGCAGGAGATATAATGTACAAACTGTTGCACCTGTCTCTTAGAGGGTGGCATTGAAACTCCCTTATCTGAAGGCGCAAAATATTTAGGTATTTTACTAGACAGGAATTTTAAATGTAAATCCAATATACTGGAAAGAGAGAGGGCTGTGGTAGCGCTATATACCTTTTAAAGGGCAATAGGAAAACGCTCGAGTCGGAACCCTCGTATAGATTATTGGTTGTATACGGCAGTAGTCAGACCGATAATGCTGTATGTTACCACAATTCTCAATAAAATATATTACTTTATTTTTTAAAATAACTAACCGACAATTTGCTTAAAACTAATCTTAAACTTCGGGCGAATAACTCCATTACCACATTGAAAAAGTTTGTAAACTTCCATCATTGACTTGAAAACAATGAAGCCACAACAAAATGCATATTGTTGTTAAAAACGTGAACTTGACATAACGATGGAGTTCTACAGCAGACTGCAAATGTTTGCATTTTACATTCAGTAATAAGAAGCACTTGCATTGCATGTAATATTAACAAAATAAGTGAAGCAAATAAACTAAAGGGTTGTCATTTATATTTCAAAACAAAAGATTAAAGTTTTCTAACGACAGCATTTGGAAATATTTAACAATGGAATGTTAAGTCTTTATAATATTGACATCTTTGTTTTTGTTGAGGTGTTATTGTGAATGATTTTAAATAAAATGTAAAATTAAATGGAGAATATAAACAAACTATGAAAAATTTAAACAACAGAATAATTATTTACAATATACGGATATTTTCTTTATAAACGATACAGGAAAATATTCGTAAAATCTTTTCACATTAAAAACCAGTAAGGAAAGACAGAAAGTCGGGCGGGACCGACTATATAATACCCTACACCTACCTACCAATGCGAAAATGGGCATTGCGATAAGAATTTGGCAGTGTTCATACATGTAATAAGCAAACTCTCTCTGCCGATTTTCGTACTGATCGGATATAAAACACGGTTTCTACAGCGCTTACATGTTAAATCGGGTGTAACATATATATTGGGACTATGTTAAAATCTGAACCGAATTTGGCAGTGTTCATACATGTAATAAGAAAACTCTCTCTGTTAAATTTCGTACTGATCGGATATAAAACATGATTTCTACAGCGCTTAAATGTTAAATCGGGTGAAACATATATACGGGGGCTATATCTAAATCTGAACCGATTTTCCCCGAATTTGGCAGTGTTCATACATGTAATAAGAAAACTCTCCCTGTTAAATTTCGTACGGATCGGATATAAAACACGATTTCTACAGCGCTTAAATGTTAAATCGGGTGAAACATATATATGGTGGCTATATCTAATTCTGAACCGATTTTCCCCGAATTTGGCAGTGTTTATTCATGTAATAAGAGAACTCTCTCTGCCAAATTTCGTACTGATCCGATTTAAAATACAGTTCCTACAGCGCTTACATGCCAAATCGGGTGAAACATATATATGGGGGCTATATCTAAATCTGATCGGATTTTCTCCGAATTTGGTAGTGCTCATTCACGTAATAATAAAACTCTCTCTGCCGAATTTCATAAAGAGCGGATGTAAAATGTGGTTTCTACGGCGCTTGCATGTCACATCGGGTGAAACATATATATGGGGACTATATCCAAATCTGAACCGATTTTAACCAATTTCAATAGGGATCGTCCTTGGGCCAAAAAAGAGCACTATGCTAAATTTCATCACAATTGGACCATAAATACGACCTGCACTTTGATTACAAGAATACCTGGACAGACGGACAGACGGACATGGCTAAATCGACTCAGAAAGTGATTCTGAGTCGATCGGTATAATAAACAATGGGTCTATCTCTTCTCCTTTTAGGTGTTACAAACAAATGCACAAAGTCATAATACCCTGTACCACAGTGTGGTGTAGGGTATAAAAATATATATGTTATTCTACCAAGTAGACACGCTCGATACGTGGATAACAACATCGAGTCTATCTGTCACATGCTATACGAATGTTGTTAAATGATATTGTGTCCCATTACACTATGCAACAACATTTTTGTCGAATGCTGTGCATAATATTTTCTGGTGTAATATGATGTCCTAAACACGAAAAAAATATTCAAAATATTCTTTAAAATTCCTATTTCTTGGAAGGGGCCTTTAGTATTTGGAAAAAAATTTTTTGTGGTATTTTTTTTAAAAAATGTTCTTTAAATATCCAATTTTCATGGAAGATTCCTTTAGTAGTTGGACCATAGTTGAAGTATAAGCTCAATAGAGCCGAGATATAATTTAAATGTTAATAATTACACTTTCACGTGGTAACAGAATTTTAGTAACTGTCGTTAAAACAATTAAAAAAAATTGTTTTTGTTGGCGAGAAAAAAACATAAAAAATAAAAAAAAATTGTTCTAATTTTTTAAAGTTATCATCTTAACGAATAAAACGTTGGATATTTTAAGAAAATGTATGTATTTTTCATGTTTTTTTTCGCGCCAGCAAAAAAAGATTTTTAAAAAAAATATTTTTTCTAATTGTTTTAACAACATTTACTAAACCACTACTTCTACGTGAAAGTGCATCAAGGCCACTTTTGGGCGTATACTTCAACTATGGTCCAAATACTAAAGGTATCTTCCACGAACATTGGAAATTTAAAGAAATTTTTTAAAAAAAAACTACCACAATTTTTTTTGTTTCATAAAATAATGTCCACAAAAAATACACGAAAAAAGTTTTTAGTTTTATTATGATGAATCCCTGTGAGGGGTTGATCTGTTTATACCCTACACCACACTGTGGTACAGGGTATTATAACATTGTGCATTTGTTTGTAACACCTAAAAGGAGAAGAGATAGACCCATTGTTTATTATACCGATCGACTCAGAATCACTTTCTGAGTCGATTTAACCATGTCCGTCTGTCTGTCTGTCCGTCTGTCTGTCCGTCTGTCCGCCTGTCCGCCTGTCCGCCTGTCCGCCTGTCCGTCTGTCCATGTATTCTTGTAATCAAAGTGCAGGTCGTATTTATGGTCCGATTGTGATGAAATTTAGCATAGTGCTCTTTTTTGGCCCAAGGACGATCCCTATTGAAATTGGTTAAAATCGGTTCAGATTTGGATATAGTCCCCATATATATGTTTCACCCGATTTGACATGTAAGCGCTGTAGGAACTGTATTTTAAATCAGATCAGTACGAAATTTTGCAGAGATAGTTTTCTTATTACATGAATAAACACTGCCAAATTCGGGGAAAATCGGTTCAGATTTAGATATAGTCCCCATATATATGTTTCACCCGATTTGACATGTAAGCGCTGTAGAAACCGTATTTTACATCCGACCTGTACGAAATTCGGCAGAGAAAATTCTCTTATTACATGAATACACACTGCCAAATTAGGGGAAAATCGGTTCAGATTTAGATATAGCCCCCATATATATATTTCACCCGATTTAACATTTAAGCGCTGTAGAAATCGTGTTTTATATCCGATCAGTACGAAATTTAACAGAGAGAGTTTTTTTATTACATGTATGAACACTGCCAAATTCGGGGAAAATCGGTTCAGGTTTAAACATAGTCCCAATATATATGTTACACCCGATTTGACATGTAAGCGCTCTAGAAACCGTGTTTTATATCCGATCAGTAGGAAAATCGGCAGAGAGAGTTTGCTTATTACATGTATGAACACTGCCAAATTCTTATCGCAATGCCCATTTTCGCATTGGTAGGTAGGTGTAGGGTATTATATAGTCGGCCCTGCCCGACTTTCTGTATTTCCTTACTGGTTGATGTTATTTTTGAGATTTGAATATTCTTTTTTTTCGTTGAGTTTCCGGAATTTATGAGGTGATGACGAATCGTGTTTTAACGTCCGGCAGGTTTCGGTTAGGGAACCAACCTGATTGACACACAATGTTATCAATAATACAAATATCGGTATAGTAAAGATCTGTCAGACTTCCTAGAAAGCCCGACCCAAGAGTATCCAGATGACGTCAATACGGGACATCAACAAAAAAGGCGCTCAATGCCTCAACTTCCTACTTATTTCCAAAGATTCAGCAGTAGTCACTTTACTCAATTCCTCCCAACCTCCTGGCGTGTTCGCGGATCAGTCAATGTGCCGTCAGAACTGACACTAACGTAGACAGTATTTTCCTCTTTAGTGTGAGGAGACATTTCCTTCGATATTCAAGCATTTTTAATGTCGTCCCTTTCCAAGCAAGTTCATCGGCTTTGTAGTTTCCCGGGATATCACTATGGCCGTACACCAATATGAGTAATATGTTAAACGGCTCAGTTATCTCTTTGAAGGATGTGCGGTAGTCGATAGCTGTTTGTGAATTTAGGGTTGTAACCTCCAGAGATGTAATGGCAGCCTGGCTATCTAACTAAATGACGACACCTATATTGCTCACGAATTGCGACGCGTGAATAATGGCGACATCCCTTATTGCCATTATTTCGGCTTGATAGACACCGCTAATATCTTGTAGTCCGTAAGCTATATCAAGACTCAGTTCTTTACAGTGTAATCCGAAGCCAACCTTCTCATAAAGCCTCGAAACATCTGTATAGAAGTTGAGATATTTTATTGCTATGTTTTCCGCTGCTTCTGGCCCATCTAGCCAACTCTTTCAGAGCCACCGCAGGATGTCTCTGAGGACGTTTTCGAATTTTCCACATACTGCAATTCCAACGTCGTCCGCAAATGCCACGACCTTGCAGCCACTACGTACTAGACCTAGCAGGATTTTATTCACCGCTTCCAAATAAGTGGAGACAGTACTCCTCCTTGTAGGGTCCCCTGTTTACAAACCTTTTTAGAGTTGTGGACCCAAGACCTGCTGTTATGCCTCTTCCGTTGAGCAAGCTTTGAATTAGTCTAACCAAGCTAAAAATGACACTTAGATCTGACATCGCCGAAATTACAGCATCTGAGTGAATGTTCTTAAAATCTCCTTTTATTTCACGAAAGACCACAATGTGTGTCCAGCAGTAGTTTCAGCGGCTGCATATTGTTTGGTGATGTGGATAGTATCTTCCTGAGATCTTTTTCACTTCTCCGCATAATAATCTACATTATCTATATGCATCCACAATATTGATACAACATATTATTATCCCCTCACCTTAGAGAGGAGGGTATATATCATTTGCTACGAGCCAAAAGTGTAACACATCGAAGGAGTAACCTAAGACCCTAAGTATGTTCGCGGATATCCGTTTTGGGTCATTTTAAGACGAATGAGCAATGTCCGTCCGTCTGTTTGTCTGCTGGCTGGTGCGTACGATAACTGTCGAAAGGTATGGGATAATATTTGTTTCTATCTCAGGCTAAGTTCGAAGATGGGCCATATTCTCCTTCAAGTACCTCCCTCACAAAGGGTTAACATTTACTGAAATATTGATTCTCTAATAACTTCTATACTACTTATCCGAATTCTCTGTAATTCCACACATATTAATAGTTTATTTGTCGCTATCAACTTGAGAGAAATGGGTGTAGTGGCCCCTCCCCTTTTGGTAACTTCCACAGAAAGGGACCATTTTGAGCAAAAAGTTAATAGCATAAAACATTAATACCAGCGCATAAAAATCCTTGAAATTTTGCACAGGGTAAAGATTTTAAAGTGCCTACAGTCCAGTGAAAAATGGATGTTATTGTCACGCCCCTTTTGGTCAACGTACCATTTTGAACAAAAATTTAAAAGCTTATAGCGTGAGTACCAATGCACGAAAATACTACACCATTTTTCATAGTGTAACGCTTCTGAGGTACCTACAGTCCTATGAAATATATACGTTGCCACCACGCCCTTTTTTGTACCACCCACCAAAATGGTCAAATCATACCAAAATTATATAGCTCATAACGTTAATATATTAGTGCTCATAAACGCTTATAATTCGGCACAGTGCTATGTATTTAAAGTATCTACTCTTCAGCGAAAAATATGTGTATTTGTTAAACCCCTTCTGGTACCTCCCACACAAATTGGCAGAATAATTCGTGTAATATTACATATTACATTTATCACAAAGTGAGGGTATACCTTATTTGGTTAACCGACTGAAACTTTTTTACTTGTTTTATTAAACACTAGCTATAAACCGGTTGCGAAGCGCCCCATCCTTTATTTATTTTCTGTTTAATGCACAGTTAAAATAGTTAAATATTTATCCCTTTTCTCCAATGTGCCTCTAAATGTCGGAAAACTACTTTTTGCATCATATTTTTCCTTCCTCACTAATTTATGTTCCACTAGCTACATTCACCATGGGACAAAATAAAAACATGTTGGCCCCACCGTAAAAAAATGTTGTAGATGACCAACTTTGGCACCCTATTAACTGTGTTTTAATGGCGGTTTCGTTTCAGGGAAAATGTGTAGAATTTTCTGTGCCCCTTGTATGTATGTACATACATAAGTTACTGAATGCAATTTAAATTGATAATAATTTAATTAAACAAAAAATAAATAAATTTACCAATATTTTTTGGGACTCAAGGTGAGGGGATTTATAAGTCGGTTTACCCGACTGAATTTTCTTACTTGTCAAATTTCCAAAATGTTTTAGAAAGCAAAATTTTTTGGGAAAGGGGCACAGAAAATTCTACACATTTTCCCTGAAACGAAACCGCCGTTAATACATTAAAGTTTTAAGCTGTTAACTTTTGTGTCCATTTGTAAAATGGTCCATTTATGTGAGGGGTAACAAAAGGGGCGTGCCAATAACGGCCACCTTTCTCTAGACTCTAGGTACTATAAAAGCATTGCACTGTACGAAATTTCAAGTATTTTTATGCACTGGTATTAAAGTTAAATGCTGTTAACTTATGGTACAAAAAGGTCCATTTGTGTGGGAGATACGAAAAGGGGCGTGGCAACTTCGCCCATTTTTCTCGAGGTAATAGTGACTAATAAACGTATACTATGTGTAGAATTTCAGAGGGTTCAAATAAGTAGTATAGAAGTTATTCAATAATCAATATTTCACTAAATGTTAACCCTTTGTGGGGGAGGTACTAGAAGGAGTGGACCACTATGGCCCATCTTCGAACTTAGCCGGAGATAGAAGATCGGCTACTCCTTTCGAGAGTTATCGTGCGCTCCAGCCAGCAGACATACAGACAGGCAGACGAACGGACATTGCTCATTCGACTTAAATTTGACCCAAAACGGATATTCGCCGAACATACTTAGGGTCTTAGGTCCTTCGATGTGTTACACTTTTGGTTCGTAGCAAATGATATATATACCCTCCTCTCTAAGGTGAGGGGATAAAAAGGAGTGACAGCATGACTTAAAATTTCACGCGTATTTTATTCAAGCCTACTTTATGTTTGATAAACATCAATATCGGCCTACTGTCCTGGTATTTCTAGTCGAAGGGGCAACATTTTTTGCACAAACGAGATCACCATAACTTTATTGCTCTTGCTAAAATTTTGTAAATTTGTTGGGCTGCAATCACTGTTCATTTCTTTAATATGCGCCACGTGATACGAAAAAAACGTATTGAGATGATAATTTTATTATACACCTCATTAGAAATCACACAAGGAAAAGTTTAGAATGTACAGAAAATAATCTAATATTAGCTCCATATTATGTAAGTGAAGATTACATTTGTAAAACATTGGTAAGTGGTTATATACCACCGGAAGCATTTTTGTATCTCGATAGAAATGGATTTATCCAAGATGAAAATGGCGTACCTATAGTCTACCACATAGTCAGACGACCCAATAATAAAGTCATAAATTGCAAAGAATTAACAATCGACAATCGCAGATTCGACATTAGCATATATACAGGAGACAGAAATATACTCCCTAACATAAACATCATTAAATATTGGTGGCTGACTGAATAACTTGTATTTCTCATACTTTTTTTTATCCTCATAACTTAGTTTTTATTTTTCCTTATATAAAAGTAGGTTTTTTGTAGAATTTTTCCTCACATGTTATCATAATTTATTTACATATTATTAGTATAATCATATTCAATAATTTAACAAAAAATTTATATATTAATATCAAATGAATTTGAGATCCCGAATACAGGGCAGTAGACAACTAAATATTAATATTATACACTGTTTGTTTATTTATAGTATAATTATAAGATATTTGAAAAAAAAAAAAAAAAAAACTTATTGAGATTTTTCGCCAATTGAACTGAGCTTTGTCGTGGAATACATTAAATTCTGACCTTTGCATTTTCTGTTTTTAATGCTACTAGTATCATTGTACCGTGTAATGGTATGATACACTATCATTTTGATCACACTTCTATTCTCGATTTTCCAGCCAAATACAAAGCAATAACCTCACTTTAGTGAAGGAGGGACATTATAGATTGGCGCTTGTTAAGAAAATTTGGTTGCTACAACAGCAAGTTGTTGGTAACTCTTCGAGTGCCGACCCCTATATAATAGCGCTAAATTGTTCATTCAGTGTATTAATTGGTGCCATCATATCATAATACCTTTCAGTGGTTCACTGTGTTTTCGACTGTATTATTCTTTTCACAATGCAAACACCATCAATTACATGAGTTGCTCCAAGACATATACGACTCGGTGAAATTATGCCTTAATGACCAACTACAGATCGTTTAAATATCCCACTTTAATAAAGAATACCATTATTAGGGCAGTGGGGAGTCTTCTTTCGACAGTGAAAGTGTACGGACGTATGCAACGGAAGATCGCAAACTTTTTTTCTCGAAAATATCCATACTTTTTGTTAGTGCATGGTTTTTGTGAAAGACAACAAAATATCAGGCACAACAAATATTCCCAATCGGACGAGCGAAAATGCTCAAAGCTTAGACAACAACAACGATGTAACATCAAATGTTAACATCAAAGACACCAAAAGAAAACGACACAACGACAACATGGACTTACCGACTGCGAAACTGCACAAAAACAACTACTATGCAGTGCTGGACACTGACAATGATGTGCATTGTGATAAATTGCTGCTTAAACAATTTGAAAAACATGTGCAAGAAAATAAACTAAAAAGTAAAAAAATTAATACCACTAGTGTAACAACAAATAATTTGCCAAACACAAGTAACAACAATTCAACACAACAAGTGAAGAACAACTCATCACAACAAGTGAATAGCAACACAGTGGTTAATAATGACAAAAATAAAAAAAAAGTTCCACCTATAAACATTGTGGACATCGAAACAAAACAATTAATAGAATTCTTAGAAAAAGGATTAAAAATAAAAGAATTCAAAATAAAAGAATTCAGATATAAAAAATCCTTATTTATGAACTCACTAGAAGATTTTCTTAGAGTGAAAGCTTATTTAGAAAAAACAAAAGCAAAGTTTTTTACTTTCACACCAAAAGGTATAAAAACTAAAACTTACTTGCTAAAAGGTCTTGATAACACCATCGATATAAACGAAATACTTGAAGAGTTGTGTTCATTTCAAGATGAGGACTTGAAGTTTATCAAAGTAAGCAAATTCATATCCAAGCCGAAAAAGAATGCCGACGGAAATGTTCCTATGTTACCCATATATTTGGTACAAATAACACCAGACAGCAATGTACATAAACTAAAGAACATAAAAGCACTATTTCATAGATTCGTCAAATGGGAGCAAGTTAGGCGTCCTGAAATACCTCAATGCCGGAATTGCCAAGGGTTTTTCCATAGTGCATCAAACTGTTATCTACCTTCCAAATGCGTAAAATGTAATAATGAACACGAAAAGGGAAAATGCACCATAAGTATTGTACCAGCTGAAGAAAGGGATAAATTGTATTGTGTGCTATGCAATAAATATGGACATCCAGCATCTTATAAAGGCTGTGAAAAATACAAACAGTTACAACAAAAACTTATAGCTAAGAAAAAATTATTAACAGATAATAGAACAAATAACATGAATACATTTACTAATCCAGAAACCAGTTTTGCTAGTGCTCTACGAGGTAACACTAACAATAATAACAACAATAATTTAAATAATCAATTAAATAGCTCTTTAATTCAAGAACTAAAAAATATGATGTTAAATCTAAATAATCAAATGGCAAGCCTACAAAAACAAATACAGTTACAAGCTTCACGCATAGATACGATATTTTCCATGTTAGATGTGTAATGACTCCAATCGGTGGAACAAAAACCATATCAAAAAAACTTTAAATAATACATATTAACGTAAACTCAATAATTTTTATAAATAGAAGATATGATCTCCAGCAATTTCTAAATAAGCACAATCCGGATATTGTACTTCTAAATGAAACCAAATTAAATCCAAGACACAAACTTCAATTTCCGAGCTATACAATGATTAGAAAAGATAGAAATGGCGCGATTCGTGGAGGTGGTACTGCGATATTGATCAAAAATAATTTGAAACATAATATTTATTCAAATAAAACTACAGCATCGTTCAAATATTTAGAATCATGTATTATAAAAATCCCAATGGTTTCCAATAAAATAATGTATATAATTGCAGCATATTATCCTTCAGGGAATAATGATAGCGAATTCAAAACAGAAATAAATAATTTGTTTCATTCTCTAGACGTGCAAAATTTAAATAATTTCTATATATTGGCAGGAGATTTGAACTGCAGACATACAGACTGGGGAAATCCCATTAACAATGTCAAAGGTAATAAAATAAAAGAGTGGTTGATAGAAAATGAGATAAATTTTCGTTGCAGTTTTTATGCCTCAAGTTCACCATCATATCCTAGGTCAGGATCATATTTAGATGTATGTATAGCAGACTGTAGATTGTACATAAACAGGGAGAATGATACGTTAAATTGTCTACAAACTTTGGAATATGATAGTGACCATAATGCTATTCTAATCAGTACTTCCATTGGAAAAGACCAACAACAACTTACATTTTTTGAGGAAACGCAGGTACCCAAATACAACTATAAAAAGACAAACTGGAAAACATTCGCCAAAAAAATCACACAGAACTTGACCAGTGGCATACAAATTCCAAATAACCGTAACCTATCCAATCTAGAAATAGATGATCATATTGACAGACTAAATAACATAATCTGTAAAACAATAGAAGAGGTAACACCTAAACACAAAAATACTAATTTTGTTAATAAATTAGCCAATAATACTATTAAAAAACTACATCTGGAAAAAAGCAAAATATTAACAATTATTAAACGACACAACAGGATGGAACATACCTTGCCTGAAGCCTCAATTTATATATGGAAAGTGAAACTAAAACTAATTAGAAAACTAATTAAAGAAAATTTTGCTAAATCATTGAACACATATGTACAAGAAAAATTAACGAGTCTAGATCCCAAAGATTCCATTAATATGTTTAAAGAAATAAAAAATAATTTTAAAAAATTTAAACAATTAGATCTTCAAAACATAAACATTCCGTTAGAATCTGAATATTTGCTGCATAATGCAGAAATTAATCCAGAAAATATTGAAATAGATAACTCAGATAATTTTATAATTACAGATCAAGAACAGATGTTAGATACAGTTGGCTCCTTTTTTGAGACAATCCACTCCCACAAATCCATAGATTATGAAAATAGCTTGCAAGTTCAAGTAAACGATTTTTTCAATAAGTTTTTAGAAATAAAAGCTACATTTGAAAGAAATCGAAATACTATCATGAATTTTAATAATGAAATGAGGGCTAACTGTCTGGACGTTGTACAAGCAAGAGAGTACTTTATTACCAAAGACAAAATAATGTATATTTTTTGTAACTTAAAACCAAAATTATCTTCAGGTGAAGACAAAATACCAAATATAGTCTTAAAAAACATACCGGAAATTATGATTTTAGAATATTGCACACTATTTAATAACATGTTAAATAACTCTTATTTTTCCAGAAAATGGAAAAATGCAAAAGTTGTTATTCTTCCAAAAAAAGATAAAGATTGCAGCAACCCAAAAAACTTACGTCCAATAAGTTTACTTCCAAATATCAGCAAGGTTTTTGAAATGTGTATCAATAATAATATAAACAAAATATGTAAGGATAAAAATTTATCGGGTAATAATCAATTTGGATTTAAATACAAACACTCGACCATTAATGCAGTACATTTACTTACATCTGATATCAATTGGAATTGGAACAAACAGTTATATACGGGAGCATGTTTAATTGACATGGAAAAAGCCTTTGATAGCGTATGGATTCCAGGTTTGGTATTTAAACTGATGAATTATGATTTTCCTTTGTACCTGATTGTACTAATTTATAACATGATTAGTGAAAAAACGTTTAGAGTTTACCATTTAAATCTAACTGGAAAAAAGACATTCAAGATTGTTAATGGACTGCAACAGGGAATGGTTAACTCACCCATACTCTTTAATTTATTTTTACTTGACCTGCTAAAAAGAGTTGAGAATATTATCTCCTTTGCGGATGATATTATCATATATTACGCAGATAATACCATTGAAAAAATTAACGCAGGACTTCAGAATTCTTTTAATAAAGTAGAAAAGTTTACAAAAGATTGGAACATGAAAATTAACACTGGCAAATGTGAAACAATTTTATTTAGACCACCAGTGGACAAATGCAATTATAACATAAGAAAAAATTGGAAACTATTTGGTATTAAATCTAATATAAATAATACTAAAATACCAAACAAGGAAATTGTAAAGTACCTCGGAATATACTTAGACAAATTTCTATATTTTAATAATCATGTTAATGAATCAATTTTGAAGGCTAAAAGAGCATTTTCAATGTATAGATCATTGTTTTATTCGAAATATATAAAGTCGAGAGTTAAAATAATTATGTACCAGTCTCTTATCAGACCAATTTTAACCTACGGATGTTCGATTTGGTTTAACATTTCACCTTCTTATATGGAAAAGATACGTGTTTTCGAAAGAAAATGCCTTAGAGCTTGCATGTCATTATTTAGATCACCTCAAAGTAATTATTTGAAATATGTATCAAATAAAAAATTATACAATGCATCTAATGTAATAAGAATAGATAATTTCATTATTAATTTAATAAGAAATAATATTTGGAGATGTACATTATGTACAGAAAATAATTTAATAATGGCTCCTTACTATATTAACGAAGAATATATATCAGAAACGATACAAAAAGGTTATGTCCCTCCTGAGGCTTTCCTATACTTAGACAAAATGAAGTTAATACAAAATGAAAATGGAATCCCGCTCTTTTACCATAATTACAGAAGGGCAAATACCAAAGCGATTGATTGTACATCTGCAACAAATGCCGATCTCAGATATGACACAAGTGTAAATGATAGAGAATTTTGTATTACACAAAAATACTATCCAAAAAGATTTTGGTGGTTATCAGAATAATCTCTATAAATTTTCTTACTCCTTTTACCTTTAGACCTTAATTTTTATAACACCCTAATCCAGATGCAATGTTTTTTGTAAATTTTTTCATTGTATAAATCAATAAATATATACTTAGAAGTAAATAAATTTCTTATTTTTCTAAATCAAAATCATACATTATTATAATAATTATACTAGAGTGCTCGAATAAGGGACGTTGTATATTGTAAAAATATATTGTTAACTATTGTTTATTTTAGTTTTAAGAATTTGAATTGTTGTAAATAAATAAACACAAGAAAAAAAAAAAAAATTATTAGGGCAGTGACAAAAAATACAAGTAATTTGTTGTTATTTTCTTCTACAGGATGTTTCTTTTAGAGGTACAAAACTTTAAACTAAAATAAAGCAAAGAAAAATATTTTGAGTATCAATTAAAGGGCTTTATTTGATAGATAATTTTATGCCATTAACGTTTAAATATGGTTTGGGTCATGTGGCTGCCATGGCCAGCACGTACATGGCCCAATCTGGAAAAACAATTTTCATAAACTTTTCGCAGCATTTGCAGCTGCGGCTGTGTTTCGCCAATAACTCGTCGAATGTTGATTTCCAGGTGTTCAATTGCCTCTGGTTTAGCGGCGTAAACAAGTGACTATACGCAACCCCAAAGAAAATTATTCAATGGGGTTAAATGACCCGATCTTGGTGGTCAATTAACAGGACCATTACGTGAAATAATTAAAAATTGTCAACAATATTATTCGTGAAATTGCAACAATTTGCCAGCGTTGCTCTCGTGTAGTATCCATGATGAAATGGCAAACTAAATTAAACAAAGCAACTATTTCTTGTTAAATCGGTTGTCAATTAAGCAGTGGTACCAATTCAAAGTAGTGAAATTGTAAAAAACACCCTTTGTATTATCCTCTCAATATGAAGAAATTAGAGCTAGACACGACGGCTTCAATGGCATTGTGATTTGCATTTCTATGTAAGAGTATGTTTAGTAGGAAAAGAACTGGAAATACAAAACTACAACAAAAACCGCAGCTTAGCTTTCTGATGTCGTTGTCAGGTCAATCCCTTGGTCGCAAGTTCTTAATGTGGATGGCCAGTGGCTAATAACTAACGCCATTGGCATTGATGTCCATGACGGACGGAGGCAATGTCAGTCATCACCTTTGGCACTATTACCACCTTTGGCTCAGACTATTTGTTTAATGATATTTGCCCCTAAGCAATATAAATGCCGTAACTCCATTAACATTGCTATTCAGTGCATATAAACGGGGCAAAAATCGTCTTTTTTTTAATGTTTGAATCGAAAGAAAATATATTTGGAACACAAATTTTTAAATATTATATATTTCTGAAAAAAATATATTTTATTTGAAAAGCAATAAAATTTATTTGGAGCGCATGTTTTAATATATTAGAATAAAATGTATTTCCGGACTAATTTTCTCAAATAAAATATGTATTTAAATACAAATGAAACAAGTAAGAAAGTTTCAGTCGGGTAAACCGACTAAGGTATACCCTCACTTTGTGAGTAATGTAATATTGAATATTACTCGAATTATTCTGTCAATTTGTGTGGGAGGTACCAGAAGGGGTTTATCAAATACACCTTTTTTTTGCTGAACATTAGATACTTTAAATTCATTGCACTGTGCCGACTTATACGCATTTATGTGCACTGGTATAAACGTTATGAGACATTAAATTGTGTTCTGATTTGGGCATTTTGTGTGGGAGGTACAAAGAGAGGCGTGGCAATAACGCCCATTTTTCACAGGGCTATAGACACTATAAAAACATTACACTGTACAAAATTTCAAGTATTTTTATACACTGCTTTTAATGTTATAAGCTGTTAACTTTTGGTGCAAAAAGGTACCTTTGTGTGGGAGGTACCAAAAGGGACGTGGCAACTTCGCCCATTTTTCTCGAGTTGATAACGACTAATAAGCTAATACTATGTGTGGAATTTCAAAAGATTCGAATAAGTAGTATATCAGTTATTAAAGAATCAATATTTCACAACATTTTAACCCTTTGTGGGGGAGGTACTAGAAGGAGTGGACCAATATGGCCCATCTTCGAACTTAGCCGGAGATAGAAAAAAATATTACCACATACCAAATTTGAGGTCAATCGGTTACTCCTTTCGAGAGTTATCGTGCGCACCAGCCAGCAGACAGACAGACAGACAGACAGACAGACAGACAGACAGACAGACAGACGGACGGACATTGCTCATTCGACTTAAAATTACCCAAAACGGATTTCCTCAGAACATACTTGGGGTCTTAGGTCACTCCTTCGACTTGTTACACTTTTTTCCGTAGCAAATGATATATACCCTCGTCACACTAAAGTGAGGGTATAACAAGTAAGAAAGTTTCAGTCGGGTAAACCGACTAAGGTATACCCTCACTTTGTGAGCAATGTAATATTGAATATTACACAAATTATTCTGTCAATTTTTGTGGGAGGTACCAGAAGGGGTTTAAGAAAATACACCTATATTTCGCTGAACAGTAGATACTTTAAATACATTGCACTGTGCCGAATTGTAACCGTTTATATGGACTGGTATATTAACGTTGAGATATTAAATTGTGGTATAATTTGGCCATTTTGTGTGGGTGGTACAAAAAGGGCCGTGGTGATAACGCTCATTTTTCACTGGACTATAGGCGTTATAAAAGAATTACACTGTACAAAATATCAAGTAATTGTATACACTGATATTAATGTTATAAACTGTTAACTTTTGGTGCAAAATGGTACCATTGTGGGAGAGGTACCAAAAGGGGCGTGACAATAACGCCCAATTTTTTAATGGAGGCACTATAAAAAGAGTTGCGTTTGGAACATAAACTGAAGTAATTTTTAGAAATTCTAACTTTAAACCAGTAAGGAAAGGCAGAAAGTCGGGCGGGGCCGACTATATAATACCCTACACCTCCCTAACAATGCGATAAAGGTCATTGCGATACTAATTTGTAATAATTGGTAAGTCGGCAGCAACATATTATCTAATTCTGAGCCGATAATCGCTATATTAAGCAATATTTGTTCCTAAATTGAGAAACATATTTCCGGTAAATATTAATGATCGGAAGTAAAGTACAACTTCTATAGCGCTTTGATACCAAATCAGGAGGAACATGTATATGGAGGTTATATATAAATCTGAACCGATTTTCCCTGAATACTCATTCATGTAAAAATACCTCTTTCTGTAGAATTTCGTACTGATCGGATATAAAATACAGTCTCTACAGCGCTTACATGTCAAATCGGTGGTAACATATATATGGTGGCTATATCTAAATCTGAACCGATTTTCTCCGTATTTGGCAGTATTCCTTCGAGTAATAAGAAACCTCTTTCTGCCGAATTTCGCACTGATCGTATATAAAATACAGTTTCTACAGCATTTACATGTCAAATCGGGGGTAACATATGTATGGGGGCTATATCTAAATCTGAACCGATTTTCTCCGAATTTGGCAGTATTCCTTCGAGTAATAAGAAACATCTTTCTGCCGAATTTCGCACTGATCGGATATAAAATACAGTTTCTACAGCATTTACATGTCAAATCGGGAGTAACATATATATGGGGGCTATATCTAAATCTGAACCGATTTCCCTCAAATTTGGCAGTGTTAATTCACGTAATGAGAAACCTCTTTCTGCCAATTTTTTTACTGATCGGATATAAAATACAGTTTCTACAGCGCTTACATGTCAAATCGGGTTTAACATATGTATGTTAATCTCAACCGATTTCCCCCAAATTTGGTAGTATTAATTCATGTAATAAGAAACCTCTTTCTGCCGAATTTCGTACTGATAGAATTAAAAATACACTTTTTACAGCGCTTACATGTAAAATCGGGGTAACATATATATGGGGGCTATATCTAAATCTGAACCAATTTTCTCCGAATTTGGCAGTATTCCTTCATGTAATAAGAAACCTCTTTCTGTCGAATTTCACACTGATCGGATTAAAAATACACTTTTTACAGCGCTTACATGTAAAATCGGGGGTAACATATATATGGAGGTAATATCTAAATCTGAACCGATTTTCTCCGAATTTGGCAGAATTAATTAATGCAATAAGAAACCTCTTTCTGCCGAATTTCGTATTGATCGGATTAAAAATACACTTTTTACAGCGCTTATATGTCAAATCGGGGCTAACATATATATGGGGGCTATATCTAAATCTGAACCAATTTTAACCAAATATCAATCAATAGGGTTCGTCCTTGGGCCAAAAAAAAGATATGTGTAAAGTTTCGTCGAGATCGGACCATAATTGCGACCTGTACTTTGATTACAAGAATAGATGCACAGACAGACGGACAGACGGACATAGCTAAATCAACTCAGAAAGTGATTCTAAGTCGATCGGTATAATAAACGATGGGTCTATTTCTTCTCCTTTTGGGTGTTACAAACAAATGCACAAAGTTATAATACCCTGTACCACAGTGTGGTGTAGGGTATAAAGACACAGTGGGACAAAACGGGTTAATTATGGTGCATGGGGCAAAAATGGAACAATCTGCCAAATTGGAACTTAAACATGAGATATGAAAAGTGTTTATTCTTTTAGGAGCACAGTGGGTCAAAAACGGTTAAATAATGTAGGTGGACAAAAATGGTACAGTTGTGAAAATATGGTACAGTGGGGAAAAAGGGTTATGTATGGTATCGTGGAGACGAATTTAAAATGTGGTACAGTGAGACAAAAATTTGATAAATATGGTACAGTGGGGCATACATTTTTAAATATGGTGCAGTGAGACAAAGGATTAAATGGCGCACAGTGGTTGAAAAAGGGTTAGCTATGGTACAGTGGGGCAAAAATGGTTAACTATGGAACAGTGGGGCAAAAATGGTAAAGTAGGACAAAAATTGTTATTGGGAGGCACCAATAGTTAAATATGGTACAGTGGGGCAAAAATCGTTATGTATGGCACAGTGGGTCAAAATGGTTAAATACAGTACAGTAGGACAAAAAGCGTACATTTAGTTCAGTGGGTAAAACTATTGATGCAGGGAGAGAGGGTAACTTAAATATGAAATAAAAAGCGTTTTTTTCAAAATTTATGCTTTTAGTAGCACAAAAAGGTTAAAATTATGGTGAAGTTGGGCCAAGAAAAATGTTTTCAATATGTCACACGGGGCGAAAAGGTTTTAACTATGGTTTAGAGGAGCAAAAAGGGAATATGGAACGGTGAGGAAAAAAAAGTTATATAGTGTACAGTGGGGCAAAAATGTGTTAAATACGGTAAAGTGTGGCAAAATAGTTAATTGTGGTAAGTGAGAAAAAAAGGGAAAAAATAGTTCCAGATATGTGTAAAAATTTCGTACTTTCGAAGCACAGTGAAATAAAAAGTAGTTAATACGTTACAGTGGTGCATAAAGGGATGAATGTGGTCCCAGCGTGCGAAGGTAGCTATTTCAGTATAAACCAAGTATGTACTTCTACTTAAACCGTGGAGAAAAATAAGTGAAATAACTAACGGTATGGTAAAAAGTCAAACATGCCACAGATAGGGTAAAACCATGCCACAGATAGGTAAGGAAAGGCTAAAGTCGGGCGGGGCCGACTATATAATACCCTACACCAATCTCGTAATATTGAATAACTCTGATATATAAATTTTGTAATTCATGTATAAATTGTTTACATAAATTTACTTTTGGGACATTTTATACTTAAATAATACCCTGTACCACAGTGTGGTGTAGGGTATAAAAACGATTGGATCTAAAGAGCCAAATCGGATGAAACATATATATGAGAGCTATAGCTAAATCTTTACCGATTTTCTTCAAATTCGGCAATGTTGGTTCATGAATCAAGAAACTCTACCATTCTAAATTTCAAAACGATTGGATGTAAAATACAGCTTCTTCAGGACTAAAGAGCAAAATCGGACGAAACATATATATGGGAGCTATAGCTAAATCTTAACCGATGTTCTTCAAATTCGGCAATGTTGGTTCATGGATCAAGAAACTCTACCATTCTAAATTTCAAAACGATCGGATGTAAAATACAGCTTCTATAGGACTAAAGGGCCAAATCGGACGAAACATATATATGGGAGCTATAGCTAAATCTGAACCGATTTCAACCAAATTCAATAGCGATCTTAACAGCCGCGAAATACTCAGAACGATCGGAGTGAAATTGCGACCTGTAGTCGACGAAAAACTTTACATGGACAGACGGACGGACGGACATCGTTAAATCGACTCAGCTAGTGATTCTGAGTCGATCGGTATACTTTAAGGTGGGTCTAGTTGTGTTATTTTAAGGTGTTACAAACATCTGCCGTGAAACAAACTTATAATACCCTGTACCACAGTGTGGTGTAGGGTATAAAAATGGTTATATACTGCTGCGAATTTGGATATAGGCATATACTCGTAAATTATGATTTTTAAAAATTGGTTAATTGTGACACAATGGAGCGCTTCGCTCCAGATTTTTAACTTCGTACCTTTGTAGACACTGTGGGACAAACATGGTTTTATATTGTAACAGGATGTGAATGTAGCTATTGGCACATAAACTAGGCGAATGAAGCTAGCATATGACCAAAAAAATAGTTTTTCGACATTCAGAGGTACAGTGGGGAAAGGCATAAATATTGTACCATGATATCAGGGTAACTCTTGGAACATAAAAAACGGGGTTCGTATTTTATGGTATGAAAGTAATAAAATCTATTTCATTTTGCACCATATGTAATAATCATGTCATTTTT
Organism: Eudasyphora cyanicolor; assembly: GCA_963930755.1. Taxonomy (NCBI): domain Eukaryota; kingdom Metazoa; phylum Arthropoda; class Insecta; order Diptera; family Muscidae; genus Eudasyphora; species Eudasyphora cyanicolor. The sequence continues at coordinate 197,497,398 of OZ005734.1, read as the reverse complement.
TCAGTTTCCAAAACAGAAAACAAATAAAGGATGGGGACTGCGAAGCGAACCGGGTTAAAGCTTGTATTATATATTTAAAGTGTACTCCGAAACAATCGAAAATATACTGAAAATTGGGCTGTCGTGGTAGTCATATGAATGATATTGTGTTCCATTATTAAATGACAATAAAACCAGAAATTAGAAAAAACCAGTAAGGAAAGGCTCAAGTCGGGCGGGGCCGAGTATATAATACCCTACACCACTCTCGTAATATCGAATAACTCTGAAATATAAATTTTGTAATTTATGTATAAATTGTTTATTCTAAATTTCAAAACGATTGGATGTAAAATACAGCTTCTATAGAACTAAAGGGCCAAATCTGACGAAACAGATATATTGGAGCTATAGATAAATCTTAACCGATTTTCTTCAAATTCGGTAGTGTTGGTTCATGGATCCAGAAACTTTACCATTGTAAATTTCAAAAAGATTGGATGTAAAATACAGCTTTTACAGGACTAAAGAGCAAAATCGGACGAAACATATATATGGGAGCTATAGCTAAATCTTAACCGATTTTCTTTAAATTCGGCAATGTTTGTTCATGGATCAAGAAACTCTACCATTCTAAATTTCAAAACGATTGGAGGTAAAATACAGCTTCTATAGGACGAAAGAGCCAAATCGGACGAAAGATATATATGTATGGGAGTTATATCTAAATCTGAACCAATTTCAACCAAATTCAATAGGGATCTTTACAGCTGCGAAATACTCTAAACTGCAAAATTTCAGAACGATCGGAGTGAAATTGCGACCTGTAGTCGACGAACAACTTTACATGGACAGACGGACGGATAGACATGGTTAAATCGACTCAGCTAGTGATTCTGAGTCGATCGGTATACTTTAAGGTGGGTCTAGTTGTGTTATTTTCAGGTGTTACAAACATCTGCCGTGAAACAAACTTATAATACCCTGTACCACAGTGTGGTGTAGGGTATAATATCAGTGCTTATTTTATGACCGATTCCAATTTTAAATGGCCCACCCGTTATATTCCTAATCGTTGCAAATTCTTAGACGATTTAGTTATGTCCCTCTGTCCGTCCGTCCGTATATCCGTGCGTCTGTCCGTTTATTGTAATCACGCTACAGTCTACAATAATTGAGCTAGATGACGGAAATTTGGTTTTGTATACTTCTTATAGCTGCAGGAACTTGGAATTGAAAATGGACAATACGGTCCATTTTTTGATATAGTCCCCATATATGGGTGTTTCCACAGAAAATGACCCCTTACAGCTCAAAAATTAAATTTTAATTATTTTTTAATTTTTTTCCGCTAACGTTACACAAAATAAATGTATCTGTCATTTTCCGAAATATTAACTTTAACTATATTTATACTAAATAAAATATGCTACTTTGAATTTAATACACCGTGCGCGTTTTTCCCGCGAATTGCACGGTCACATTTTAAGCTCTTTGAAAACACTGTTCTAACGATGGCTTACGAACAAAACAAAAGCAAGCTGAAAACTGAAACTTTTTTTCATGCGTAGCAACAATTTTAAAGGCGACAAGTTAAAATTTAATGTTTTTTTAATAGTTCAAAAACAACATCACCGACTGTAACGACCGTTACCCCAAAGGCACAAAAGTTAGTTTTTTTCGTAATTCATTCAAACGATTTAATTTTATAGTAGCGGAAAATAAGAAGGTAAGTAAGATGAGTAATTTTGTAAGGCCAAATATGCATCAAAAGCCTATTTTGATTTTTAAACAAATTTTTTAAAGTTGTAGCGACCGTTACCTTTTTTTCAGAGTTTTGCATTTGAACTGTTTTCGTCTTACTTAACTGGATTCTTAATGATTTTAGCTGAAAATCATGGAACAACTTACCAAGATGCAAAAATACAGAAAAAAACGAAAACGAGATGCAGGAAAGCATGAGGCTTCTTGGCAAAAGAGAGAGAGCATTCAAAAAAACGAAGACTGAATCAAAAAAAGGTGATTACGGACGAACGCCAAATTTCGTGAAAAAAAAACAAAAAACGCTCAGCATTTTATAATGTTACGTCCGTTCCTTTTTAAAAAAATTGTTTTTGGTAACTAATTTTCTTTGGTTTAAAAGCAAACCATTCCTCAAACAAAACATTTCAAAGAATTTAATCAGATTTTTTACTTGACACTTCCTGTGCAAAATTTTCCAATACATGATGTTTGTTTCCGAAATTTGAAATCGCACATTTATAGAGTAACGACCGTTACTTTTTTAATGGTCTATAAAATTATTGAAATTACAGTTTTTATGAATTCTTTCGGTTGCTACCGATGCTTGAACTTTCGTAAGTCCAAAATTAAGCAATCCTTGTGGCAAATTTGCTTAGGTTGGAATTTTATTTAAAAAATCTCCGAAAATCGGTAACGACCGTTACTTTAGAAACACCCATATAGCATCTCCCCGATTTGACTTCTTAACGTCATAGAGACCACAAATGTCAACTGATCGGGCTGAAAATTGATAACTGGCGTTTATTTATACCCGGAATCCTACACACGAACAATGGTAGTCATAAGTCCATGTTTTGGTACAGCCTTCATACAAAGGTACCTCTAGATTTCACTTTTGAACGCAAACAAAACCACAAATTTTAAGGAATCGGATTATTATTTTATTTGTACCCGAAATCATTCATATGCGATCCATGCTGGAGGGTATATAAGATTCGGGATAGCTGAACTTAACGCCGTTTTTTCTTATTAGGTTTCATTTGTTCGCCGTTTTGTGACCAGTTCTCGCTGGAACCAGAATAGTTAGAGCCGGTTCTCAAAAAAGCGTTACTATACATCACTACTTTATGCCGCGCATAAAATGTTTCTGGCACAATGTGGTGGCTTCTTTTGTGAATATGTGTTTTTCATCGGTCTTCTACATTTCTTACGCAATCATAAAACATTCATTCTAACTGTGTTTCGGAATCACTCTTGGGTGGTAGGATTTGACTTATTCGATACTTTTAGTCTTAATATGTACAAATTCCCATTGCCAGAGCTAAAGTATGACTTTCAAGCAAACTTCCACATAACAAACACTCAATGTCATCGGGGAAATTTCGTTGTACCTTTTCCTAAACACAAGAGCATCTATCATTGGCATATTTGCCAAATAATACTTCTTATGCATACCTGCAGCTTTGGTGGTTAAGGGAAAGTTCGACCATCCACACCGTAAATCACGAATCTCCAGTCACTTTGTAACTAGCAATTGATCGTCTTTATTTGCGGTAATAGGTGATCCTGACATTCTTTGTGTGGTGTGATTAATGCAACTATGGGAAACTGAATACTAATATGCACAAGACAAACTAATTTTCATCGTGCAAATGAAACAACCCTCTTGTGTTGGCATTAAAGCAATCTGCATAAATACATCATGCAGCATGGTCCATCCATATCCCCAATCGAAGCAATGTCGAATACCGAACGCCGCATTCCGTGGCATTCACTCGACGTATGGAGGAGCTATGGACCTACATCTCATCTTACATGCAATGCAAAACACAAAACCGCAAACCGATACAACAAATAATGTTCAGTTCGTGTTTTTGTTGTTAGTGGTGGAGCTTTTTCTCATTCTACTTTTCCCACTTCGCTGCCGAAGGGGAAGAAAACTCCTCATCGGGTGAAGAAGGCGGTAGGCGATAGTGAACATTCTTCCCAGAATCGTGCCTGAATGTTGTTTGACAAGAAAATACTATGTTGCAGGTTGCTACGAGTACGAGTACTTGTGCTATTTGTGTTGCATTCGATGTTGGAGATTTCTGATGGGATGCGAGTTTTGCAGAACGATGCCGTGGATGGATGGATGGGCTATATTTTCCAACTCGCTTTATATTGATATATTGTTGTTCTTCGTTGTTGCTCTGGAATATGGGTAGGGGAATAAATGACGAAGAAGCAAAGAATTTGCATAGACCAGGAATTCAATGCCAGACAATCCTCCACTTCAATTCGTCACTGCCATTGTCCAAAGCATTAGTGTTGGTTTCAGCATTGAGGAAGCAATATTTATGCCTATTGAAGAATGCCATGGTTGCATTGGAATTAAATGGAAAATATTTTCCATAATCTTTGGAAATTTGTGAATATTGATGTATTCTGTTTGATCCGCATCTGGTAGCAGGAACAGACACAAATTATAAAAAAACAAAGAATCCTGTCGATACCTTAAATAAAGTTCTTTGTAGATTTTTTCAGCATTTACAGGAGACAATTTGTTTAGGAGTCCAGGATTTGAGCTGGACTTGCCTTTCAAAATAAAAATCCAAATTGTTTGAGATTTCAAATTTCATGTGTTAGGGTTTTATTAATTCAATTTGTTTGGGTTGTGTGGTTGTGTACAATTGTTGGGTTTGTTGAATATTGTATGTGTGTTTAAGCAAGTAAAAATGAACAGTATATGCTAACAATTTCTTTTAATTTCAATTCGTGTTTATTTGTAACTTAAATTATGTGTTCTTAATGTAATTTACAATGTTTATTTTTGGGTATTTATTTTCACTATGTTAATTTCAGATGTTGGCACTTGTATTTTTTCACTAACACTTCTATCACTTATCACGGGGGAGAGGCGCACGAGTTTATTTCGAGGATCGGTAAAAGACTGATTACTTGTGCTTGCCATCCATCTCTTCTAAGCTCACCCAACGACTTTCGTTAAGCTACAGATGGCAAGCGACAAGTAAACAAATAAACAAAAGAGAAATTAGAGTAATGAGTGCTTTAGAGTGATGAGTGCTTTAGAGTGATGAGTGCATAAGTTATGCATGTATGGGCATATAAATGCATTTGCATTTATACACCTACATATATAGTGGACGTTTCACACTGATGTTCAAAAGTGAGATGTCACCTTTGAACATTCTCCCCCCCCGTGATATAGTGTAGATTATTCTATCTTAAACTAGCTTAATCTAAAACTGCAGCTCATTTGGCTCCCGTGGATGAAAACCCCATCCAGTTTTGGGGCCTGTCACGGATCCAAGGCTTGAATAAGAAATGTTGATGGAAATGCGATGGCGGGTCTTAGTAGGGTCGAAGTTGTAGGGTACTGGATACCACAGCATCTGTCTTTAGGGTATATGGGCTGTCATCGTGTCGTATAACGGTACTTCGTGGGTTGGATGAGTCACGACGCTGGGTTGGGCTAGGCAACTGAGAAACCTTATCTAGAATAGAAGAGATGTGAATACCAAGTTCTTCTACATAAAAATAAATTGTAAGTCAATCTGAAAATAGTTTGACGATTTTCGTTATCGGTCTACTAACTACTCCGTGTGCTGTCCGAATATCTACGACCCTAATGTTTTGATCAGTTCCAAGGTATGTTCTTTCTATACGGCCTAATTTCCATTCAGTCGGGGCCAATCTCTCATCTTTAATTACAATCAAATCGTCTTCCTTTACATTTTCTGTTTGATACTTCCACTTACATCGACGATGTAGCTCATTTAAATACTCAGTTTTCCATCTTTGGCAAAAATATTGAGAAATAATTTTTAATCGCTTCCATCTATTGGCAAGCGTGATGTTGTCGTCTGAAACATCGGGTTCAGTTGGGGTCAAAATTGAAGTACCAATCAGAAAATGAGCTGGGGTGAGAGGATGTAAGTCGGAAGGGTCGTCACTGGCTGGACTTAGGGGTCGAGAATTAAGACAGGCCTCAATTCTCGCTAAAATGGTCGCGAATTCTTCAAAGGTAAAATTCATTTGCGGTATAAATTTTCGTAGATGTGTTTTGAATGATTTAACTCCCGCCTCCCATAATCCTCCCATATGAGGGGCACCTGGAGGAATAAAGCTCCATTCTAAGTTCTGATAAATATTGTTCTGGGTGGCGTCCTTTTGCAGATTCTTCATAAACTCTAGCCTATCTTTACTTATTAATTCTGCTGCTCCTACAAAATTAGTCCCATTATCTGAGTAGATCTTGGCTGGGCTTCCTCGTCGCCCAATAAAGCGAGATAAAGCAGCTAAAAAGGATTGAGTTGATAGATCACTAGTGGGTTCTAAGTGAATTGCTTTTGTGGAAAAGCAAACGAAGACGCAAACATAACCCTTTGTTATTAAACAAGCTCTTCCTGAAAAATTCTCTATGTTGAAGGGTCCTGCAAAATCTACTCCTGTGTTGGTAAAGGGCCGAGTCAGCATAGTTCTCTGGGGCGGAAGTGAGGCCATAATTTGCGTTTGAGTCTGGTGTCTATACAAAACACAAGTTCGACAATTTTGAATTGCCTTCTTGATTAAGGGCTTCAATTTAAATATCCAGAATTCAGACCTGATTACTCGAGTCATGAGTTGATTTCCGCCATGCATCGTAATTTTGTGAACAAATTCTACTAACAAAAGGGCTAATCTCGATTCGTATGGGATAAGAATGGGATGGCGCTCGTTATATGTAAGTGCTGGGGACTGAACAAGGCGGCCATTTGCCCTAATGATTCCTTTTGAATCAATGAATGGATTGAGAGATAAAAGACTGCTACCAGATGAGAGTCTTTTCTTTTGGGTTAACGCTAAATACTCCTCTGCCAAATAATGTTTTTGTGTTAAAACAATAAGACGATCTTTGATATCTTGGATTTCACCATGGGTGATTTCTGCCGAAGAAATTCTAAGTCGGGTCCGATTGACGCCGGTATTTCTCCAAAAACGAATCGCAAATGCTAAGACTTTGTATGCCCTAGATAGAGAAGAAAATCTATCCAAAGGATCTTCAACTGTTGTGGTCGCGAAAACTTTAACTGCCTTTGCTTCTAACTCTGTGTCGCTCATAATGTCGTGTCTAGGCCATCGGTCTTTTGGAAACTTCAGCCATTGGGGTCCAGTCCACCACAAATGATGTGACTGCAAATCATTTGGCGAACATCCTCGACTGGCTACATCAGCTGGGTTGCTTTCTGAATCTATGTGCTTCCAATTTTCGTTGCCTACATTATCTAAAATATCTGAAATTCTATTTCCTACAAAGGCACTCCATGAGCAAGGGGGTTTTTTGAGCCATGCTAACACAATTGTTGAGTCAGTCCAAAAGTGAGTTGAAATATTTTCAATTTGTAAGTTGGGAACCACCGCTGTGGTTAATTTTGCTAAGAGAACGGCTCCGCATAATTCTAATCTAGGCAGAGATATTTTTTTGATGGGTGCTACACGAGTTTTCGCTGTCAAAAGAAACGTGTCGACTGTTTGATCTAAATGTTCTACTCTAACATAAAGAGTCGCGGCGTAAGCGCTTTCTGAAGCGTCACAAAAACCATGTACTTCAATTTTACTTGAGGGTTTGAATCTGATCCACCTAGGTACTGAAACTGAATCTATTGAAGGACAATTTTTAATGAAATTCTTCCAATTCATTCGAGTGATGGGCTTCAACGCGTCGTCCCAATCTACTTTATCCAGCCAGACTTGTTGCATGATAAGCTTTGCTACGATGATTACTGGAGCCAACCATCCACATGGGTCAAAAAATTTGGCAATTGTTGAAAGGACTTCTCGTTTGGTGCATAATTCCCTTTCTTCCGTGGGTGGTGAGGTGAACGTAAAGTTATCAGCCGAAATGTTCCATCGGATACCTAGAGTCTTCGTTGAAGTTCCTTCCGAAATATCCAACCAATTGACCGGCAAGAGTGAGTCAGGTGGCAGATCGCGAAGTAGATTGGGGTCGTTTGAACTCCATTTTCTCAATTCAAAACCTGCTGAGTCCATGGCTGCTACTAATTCTTTCATAGACTTAAGGGATTCTTCTACAGTGTGACCTCCAGCTAAAACGTCGTCGACATATAAATTTTGTTTTATAATTTCCGAACCTAATGGGTATGTTTCTTTAACATCTTCTGCCAATTGAATTAGGGTCCTAAGAGCTAGAAATGGGGCGCAATTAATTCCGAAAGTGACTGTCGAAAGTTCAAAGTCTTCAACTGGGTCATTTGCTGATTTTCTAAAAAGAATTCTTTGAAATGGGGCCTGACTTGGGTCGATTTGTATTTGACGATACATTTTGGTAACGTCCGCGTTAAATACGTATTTAAAAAACCTCCATTTTAAAATCTGCAATACTAAATCCTGTTGAAGAATAGGCCCTGGATGTAAAATGTCATTAAGACTTTTCCTATTTGATGTGGGACTTGACGCATTGAAAACTACCCTAAGTTTAGTAGTAACCCTATCTGGTTTAATAACTGCATGATGTGGCAAATAGTAGTGAGGGGTCTTCTCGATTTCCTGGGGTCTCAGTTTCCGCATGTGTCCAAGTTCCAAATATTCCATTATCGCTGCGTCGTATTGAGATTTGATTTCGGGCGTTTTTTGCAACTTTCTTTCCATTCGATAGAATTGCGCCATTGCGATATTTCGAGATGCTCCAAGTTCAGCACAAGATTTGAACGGCATCGTGACAATATATCGTCCATCTTCATTTCTTCGCGTTGTATTTTTGAAATTTGTTTCGCAAAAGGTGTCTTCTGCTGACCTCAAAACTTTTTTTGGGGTCTCCTCCACCTCCCAAAAACGTGTGAGAATTTTCTCGATGGAAACTGTATTGTAAAGTGAAATTTTCCTATCATTTGTGTTTGATTTTTCAAGGGGTCCGCCCACTATCCAGCCAAAAACGGTGCTTTGCGCTAGTAAAGATCCTATAGATTTCATTGGAGCTCCTACTGTGTAAATTAAGGGTCCTATGTCTAAACCTATCAGAAGATCTATGGGTCGGCTTTCGTAAAAACGAGGATCTGCTAACTCGAGTTGAGTTGTTTCTCTATGTTGATTTTTATCTAGGGTGCGCGACGGCAAATTAGAAGGAAGGGACTTCAAAACGGGTGCCCAAACTTCTAATTCAAAACTAGGGTTTGTACGAGAACAAAGGTTAAAAAGACAAGCTTTTGTTGAAGTTTCTGAAACGGTTTCACTTAAACCGGTAACATGAACAAGATTCTTCCTAGTTGGAAGCTTCAATTGGTTTGTAATCTTCTCTGAAATAAATGTTGATTGAGATCCAGGGTCGATAATCGCTCGTGCGTCATATCGCTGCCCTCTAGATTCAATTTGAACAATCGCTGTGAAGAGTAGTGTTTCTTTCGATTGCTGCTGGCTAAGTTGTGAATTTTCCTTGAGAGTTAGAGTCGTTATACTAGGAGTTTGAAAACTAGGTGTGGACTGTAAACTAGGAGTGGATTGTACTAGGGTGGTTACAGCTGCCGCACTGGTACTAGGTCGTACGTCATCTCTAACCGGTTGTGAATTTGTAGGTCGGGCCTCGTTACCCTTATGTAATAAAGTGTGATGTCTTTGATTACATTTCCTACACGTGAAACGACTCTTACAATCTCTTACAACATGATCCGAAGTGATGCAGTTGTAACAAAGATTGTGGAGTTTGACTACGTGAATGCGATCATTCACGTTTTTCTCAAGGAATTGTGGACAATTTCGTAACAAATGGTTTGCCTTGCAAATTTGGCAACTCGGTCCATTTGTACGACTACTAGGTTGCGTAGATGTGCTAAATCTGTTGCTATTGTTGAATCTTCTTTGCGAACTTTGAGTCTGTTGCGCAACATTAGTTTGAAATGACTTAACCCTATTTTCCTTCCTACTATAATCGGGTCTAGGCTGATTATTTTTGGAGAAATGGGGCTTAATATTTCCTACAGATTCTAAAGTTTTGAACTTGTGTGTCAAAAATTCATTCAAATCTTTCCAAGACGGTAGTATGGAACAGTCTTCCAAACCGTTTTCAAATTCTTCTAAGAAATTTCTCGGCAGTTTCGTAGAAGTAAGGTAAACTAAAATTGGGTCCCACCCCTTTACATCTACCTTGAGTGTTTCTAGTGTCTGAACGCAACCATCAATAGTGCGTTGAAGTTTTTGGATCGAAGATCCTGAATCTGCCGAAACTGGTGGTAAACTAAGTAGAGTCTTTAGTTGTTCATTTACTTGCATTCGTTTATTCTCGTATCTGTTTTCTAAGTTTTTCCATGCTAGATCAAAACCTTCATTTGTTAGTGGTACGTTACTAATAATTTCCCGTGCCTCCCCCGCGGTTTTTTGTTTTAGATGAAAAAGTTTTTCTACTTTACTAAGTCTAGAATTATTTCTGTACAAGGCCGAAAACAAATCCCGAAAAGTAGGCCAAGCGCTGTATCCTCCATGAAATGTGTCGGTGTCGCATGGTGGTAACCGTAACGATAGATGGTTGTTTGGCTCAACTGTTTCCTTTTTTCGGGTCTCCGATTCTCGTTCGAACTTTTCCTGCTGCCTTTCGTCGGTTAGTGCTAAAATTTCTCCATTTACTGCGCTTAAACATCGTTTGTATGTCTCTAATGCCTCTTTATAATGGGTCCTCAACTTTGATTTATCGATTGGGGCCTCATCTTTTTCGGGAACACGGTCTCTACAATCTAAATAGGCCCTTTTCACTTGATCCCAAACAGAGTTCAATTCTACACGTGTCACTTCTAATGAGTGAATATTATCATCGGTGCTAGTAGCAGAGTAACCACTCTCAAAGTCTATCAGGTCATTTACGCAATTTACAAATTTATCACGTAAAACTTTATCCATATTTCCTCCTTCTTAAATATTTTCTTTGTCAAATTTTAAACTGGCTAAAATTTCAAGAAACTTTTAAAATTGAGCTTTTCTTTTAACAATTTCTGTAAAAACTTACTTTGCCAATATTTGCAAAATAATTTCAGAAAAACGCTAAATATTTGTTGAATGGGGCCAATCTTTTACAGTCCGACTTTTTTTTTTCACGAATAGATATAAATAATGGCAGTTTACTTTGAACTTGTGTCGTTTGTGCGAAAAGTAAGAAATTTTAGCGATAATAATTTTTATAGACCTGGGTCTTTTGGAAAAAAAAAATTATATAAATAAAAATTTGGACGAAAGTAATTCTTTGTCGGCTAGTGTACTCTCAAAAAAAATTATCAATCAACTCTTCTTTGACAAAACAAAAAAAAATAAAAAAAAGCGTAGGAAAGTGATTTTTCTATCAGAAAAAATTCAATCAAATCAAAAAACAAATTTTGTAAGAAAGTGTTTTTTGCAAATTTATAACAAACAAAAAAAAACAAACTTTGTAGGAACGTGTTTTTTCAAAAAAAAATACTCAAACTTTGTAGGAAGGTGTTTCACTTAATAGAGTTTTCGAGCAAATTTATTTTTCGTAGTAAAGTGTAATTTCCAAAAATTAGCACTTAATAAATTTTTCGAGCAAATTTATTTTTCGTAGTAAAGTGTAATTTCCAAAAAATTAGCACTTAATAAATTTCTGAACAAATTTATTTTTCGTAGTAAAGTGTAATTTCCAAAATTAGCACTTAATAAATTTTCGAGTCAAATTTATTTTTCGTAGTAAAGTGTAATTTCCAAAAATTAGCACTTAATAAATTTTTGAGCAAATTTATTTTTCGTAGCAAAGTGTAATTTCCAAAAATTAGCACTTAATAAATTTCTGAGCAAATTTATTTTTCGTAGCAAAGTGTAATTTCCAAAAATTAGCACTTAATAAATTTTCGAGTCAAATTTATTTTTCGTAGTAAAGTGTAATTTCCAAAAATTAGCACTTAATAAATTTTTGAGCAAATTTATTTTTCGTAGCAAAGTGTAATTTCCAAAAATTAGCACTTAATAAATTTTCGAGTCAAATTTATTTTTCGTAGTAAAGTGTAATTTCCAAAAATTAGCACTTAATAAATTTTTGAGCAAATTTATTTTTCGTAGCAAAGTGTAATTTCCAAAAATTAGCACTTAATAAATTTCTGAGCAAATTTATTTTTCGTAGCAAAGTGTAATTTCCAAAAATAAAAATAAATTTCAATAAATGTAAATTATTGTGTTAGTTCTGTTTAGCTTTTGCCGAAATGTCCGTCCGATCCCATCAACCATCAAACCATATGTTCTCTCATTCCTTTCTTTACGGCTGAAATTATGTTTTCCTACTTCTCCCTTTTTTTTCTATTTCACAAAAAAACTCCAGTGGTACATTAACCTTTGGGTTCCCTAATCAAGGCAAGAAGTGAAAACGAATGAGAAGACAACGAGAAACCAACGAAAAAACAAATCCGCTACCTATTGTCTCATATGCATCGATGTACATAGACTGGTGTTGTTGTTGTTTTAATGGGTACGAGGGGTCGAGTTGAAAGTGTCGGCACAGGAACTTTTTTATCAAATATATCAAGATTTTCGCGTTAAATCGGTTGGAAACTACAGTAATGCTGATTTGTAGCACAAACCACACATATTAATGGCAATAGAGATTAAAAAATCGTAAATTTTTTGACATTTTTCAAAAGGGTTTTTCTATTGAATCTAAAGCAATACGAGGGTCGTTCAAAAAGTTGGAACACGTATTTTCTAAAGCAAAAAAAAAATAAATTTATTTTTTCTTTTTAATTTATTGATTGGGATTGATTTTAGCGTCTCCAAAGCATCAGCTAATATCATACGGTCGATTTCTCCCTCAGAAAATCGCATATAAAGAAGGCAAAAAAAAATAATTTTTTCTCTAAGTTGCAAACTTGATGTTTAAAGTACCCAAAAATCACGAAGTAATTTGTAGGGTTCTCAAGCCAGTCAGCGGATGAGTCGAGCCAATAAAAATCTTTCCTTTTTTTTCCTTTTAAGCAGCTAATAATAATAGTAATAAGAATAAAAGTAAGCTTAATAAATATAACCGCGATTAAAGCAGCCGAAAAAATTCAAGAAATTTTCGCTCTTTTGTTTCGCAAGAAAGTTGTCCGTCCACGCGTTATTCAGCACAAAATTATCTGGAATTCTTGCTGAGGTTTTCGGAATAAGTCAATGGGTGTCCGTCCGCGCGTCCGAAATCTTAATAAACTTATCTTAATAATCGTATCTTAATACTCTTATCTTAATATTCTTATCTTAAAAATAACTTGATGGCATAAATCGACTCGACTAGCCGCTGGCTTTCAGAAAAATTCATCAGAATGCGTAATAAATTATTTGAACAAATTATCGAAGGGTTTTCAAAAAGGTTGGGTCGCTATTTTCCTAAAGTTTCGAAAACTAGAAAACAGTAAAGTCGCGCGTTGTTACCGAAAAAATCGTCAAAAAACTTTCATAGGTTAGAATGCATGTAGGTTATGCAATAGGTTAGTATATATGTAAAGGGTATATATGTGTAGCAATATGTAGGTATGTAACTGCAAGCTAACTGCACTTATGTAAGTATGTATATCAAAGTATATAAGTGTATGTATATAAGTGCAAGCTAACTGCAGTTAAGTGTTCAGTTATTTTTGTATATATGTAAAAGGCAAAAACCAAGCCAGCGTCGTACATAGGGCCAGACCCGCCAAAATCTCCTTCATATAGCAATATGGCGGAGTTCGAAAAAAAATGGTTTTGGCACCCTATGTAACAACGCTACCTGCACAAATTTTGGGTACTCACTTTGATCCGTTAGGTTACCTTTGTGGTTGGCGATGTCGCTGGTTCTTCCTTCCTTCCTTCTAGGTTTCCAAAGGGCTTCTTTCTGGGTTGTGTTGTTGTTGGGTCTTGTGTTGCTGCTGTGTCTCTTTAGTTGTGGGTCACTTCGTTTTTGAGTCACTTTGATTTGGGTCACTTTGTTTTTGGGTCACTGTTTTTTTTGTTTAATCGCGCCGAACCGATTTTTTGTTTATTTTAACCGATCTTGCCCAATGCTCACGGTGTTTTATTTTTAAATGTTATTCGAAACACTTTATTTCACTGTTTTTGTTTTTTATTTGCACTTAAACAACTTGTTACACTTTTTTTGATGTCTTGTTTTTTAATAATTTAAAAAAAACACACTTTTATCCGGTTCGCATAGGACCAAATGTTTAGGAGTCCAGGATTTGAGCTGGACTTGCCTTTCAAAATAAAAATCCAAATTGTTTGAGATTTCAAATTTCATGTGTTAGGGTTTTATTAATTCAATTTGTTTGGGTTGTGTGGTTGTGTACAATTGTTGGGTTTGTTGAATATTGTATGTGTGTTTAAGCAAGTAAAAATGAACAGTATATGCTAACAATTTCTTTTAATTTCAATTCGTGTTTATTTGTAACTTAAATTATGTGTTCTTAATGTAATTTACAATGTTTATTTTTGGGTATTTATTTTCACTATGTTAATTTCAGATGTTGGCACTTGTATTTTTTCACTAACACTTCTATCACTTATCACGGGGGAGAGGCGCACGAGTTTATTTCGAGGATCGGTAAAAGACTGATTACTTGTGCTTGCCATCCATCTCTTCTAAGCTCACCCAACGACTTTCGTTAAGCTACAGATGGCAAGCGACAAGTAAACAAATAAACAAAAGAGAAATTAGAGTAATGAGTGCTTTAGAGTGATGAGTGCTTTAGAGTGATGAGTGCATAAGTTATGCATGTATGGGCATATAAATGCATTTGCATTTATACACCTACATATATAGTGGACGTTTCACACTGATGTTCAAAAGTGAGATGTCACCTTTGAACACAATTATTTCCAAATATCATTTCGACATATTAATCTGAAAAAAATTAATGCAATTTTGGAATCTTTGCACCTTTTTGCAAGTCCGTGATGAACATAAATAAAAATATATGAAAAATTGCTCTGTAATAAAGATAAATGCAAAATTTTAAATTTAAATAAAATAATGATAATTTCTGACAGGACATTGACTTCATTATAAATATCATTTATAGCTATTATTATTTTAATTATACAGGGTTTTCCAACAAGAGGTGTTATTTTGAATCACCCGGTATTTCGATCGCTGTCACTTCTGAAGCTTTTATTCTTTGACATTTGACAAGTAGAAACTCCGCCATTACTAAAAATGGAACGATACACGATTCAACAACGCACCGAAATTATTAAAATTCGAAAATCATCCAAAAATCATCTTGAGGTTGGATCAACAGTAACGGTGAATGGATTGCGCTATCGAGAGATGATTAATGATTTTTATACCCTACACCACACTGTGGTACAGGGTATTATAAGTTTGTTTCACGGCAGATGTTTGCAACACCTGAAAATAACACAGCCTTAAAGTATACCGATCGACTCAGAATCACTTGCTGACTCGATTTAAGCATGTCTGTCCGTCCGTCTGTCCATGTAAAGTTGTTCGTCGACTACAGGTCGCAATTTCACTCCGATCGTTCTGAAATTTTGCAGTTTAGAGTATTTCGCAGCTGTTAAGATCGCTATTGAATTTGGTTGAAATCGGTTCAGATTTAGATATAGCTCCCATATATATCTTTCGTCCGATTTGGCCCTTTAGTCCTATAGAAGCTCCATTTTACATCCAATCGTTTTGAAGTTTAGAATGGAAGAGTTTCTTGATCCTTGAACCAACATTGCCGAATTTGAAGAAAATCGGTTAAGATTTAGCTATAGCTCTAGTATATATGTTTCGTCCGATTTTGCTCTTTAGTCCTGAAGAAGCTGTATTTAACATCCAATCATTTTGAAATTTAGAATGGTAGAGCTTCTTGTTCCATGAACCAACACTACCGAATTTGAAGAAAATCGGTTAAGATTTAGCTATAGCTCCCATATATATGTTTCGTCCGATTTGGACCTTTAGTTCTATAGAAGCTGTATTTTACATCCAATCATTTTGAAATTTAGAATGGTAGAGTTTCTTGATCCATGAACCAACATTGCCGAATTTGAAGAAAATCGGTTAAGATTTAGCTATAGCTCCCACATATATGTTTCGTCCGATTTTGCTCTTTAGTCCTATAGAAGCTGTATTTTACATCCAATCATTTTGAAATTTAGAATGGTAGAGTTTCTTGATCCATGAACCAACACTACCGAATTTGAAGAAAATCGGTTAAGATTTAGCTATAGCTCCAATATATATGTTTCGTCCGATTTTGCTCTTTAGTCCTGTAGAAGCTGCATTTTACATCCAATCGTTTTGAAATTTAGAATGGTAGAGTTTCTTGATCCATGAACCAACATTGCCGAATTTGAAGAAAATCGCTAAAGATTTAGCTATAGCTCCCATATATATGTTTCATCCGATTTGGCTCTTTAGATCCAATCGTTTTTATACCCTACACCACACTGTGGTACTGGGTATTATTTAAGTATATAATGTCCCAAAAGTAAATTTATGTGAACAATTTATACATGAATTACAAAATTTATATATCAGAGTTATTCAATATTACGAGAGTGGTGTAGGGTATTATATAGTCGGCCCCTGCCCGACTTTAGCCTTTCCTTACTGGTTAGTAATGGCGTAGTTTCTACTTGTCAAATGTCAAAGAATAAAAGCTTCAAAGGTGACAGCTACCGAGATACCGGGTGATTCAAAATAACACCTCTTGTTGGAAAACCCTGTACTTGAAATTGTGGGCAGTGTAATGTTTTCATAGGACATGCAATGTCTTTTATATCAGTGCATACGTTAAATATATTAAATGCAATTTTATTGATAATAATTTAATTAAAACAACAAAATTAATTTACTTAAACTGTTTGTGTCTGAAGGTGAGGGGATTTGTAAGTCGGTTCACCCAACTGAACTTCCTTAGTTGTTATAAGGGTGTCCCAAGAAGAGCGCAATTTTTTAATTTTAAATAAAACACAGATATTTAAGAAAAAATCGTGAAACTTTATTATATCGTAAAGTAGACAGAATCATTTCTTCAATTCTAGGCAAGAAAAAACTGGTTATCATTTCACGATACCGAACACCATTGACTGTTTGCGCTTGACCTGCCTCATTTTCATAAAAAAAAGGTCCAATGATTCCTCCAGCCCAAAAACCACACCACACAGTGACACGTTGAGGATGCATTTGCTTCTCGTGAATCACTCGAGGATTTTCCGCACCCCAAATGCGACAATTCTGCCTATTGACGAAGCCATCAAGATGAAAATGGGCCTCGTCACTGAAGATGATTTTATCGGCAAAATCAGCATTTTCATTACCACATCCCTACACCACACTGTGGTACAGGGTATTATAAGTTTGTTTCACGGCAGATGTTTGCAACACCTGAAAATAACACAGCCTTAAAGTATACCGATCGACTCAGAATCACTTGCTGAGTCGATTTAAGCATGTCTGTCCGTCCGTCTGTCCATGTAAAGTTGTTCGTCGACTACAGGTCGCAATTTCACTCCGATCGTTCTGAAATTTTGCAGTTTAGAGTATTTCGCAGCTGTTAAGATCGCTATTGAATTTGGTTGAAATCGGTTCAGATTTAGATATAGCTCCCATATATATCTTTCGTCCGATTTGGCCCTTTAGTCCTATAGAAGCTCCATTTTACATCCAATCGTTTTGAAGTTTAGAATGGAAGAGTTTCTTGATCCTTGAACCAACATTGCCGAATTTGAAGAAAATCGGTTAAGATTTAGCTATAGCTCTAGTATATATGTTTCGTCCGATTTTGCTCTTTAGTCCTGAAGAAGCTGTATTTAACATCCAATCATTTTGAAATTTAGAATGGTAGAGCTTCTTGTTCCATGAACCAACACTACCGAATTTGAAGAAAATCGGTTAAGATTTAGCTATAGCTCCCATATATATGTTTCGTCCGATTTGGACCTTTAGTTCTATAGAAGCTGTATTTTACATCCAATCATTTTGAAATTTAGAATGGTAGAGTTTCTTGATCCATGAACCAACATTGCCGAATTTGAAGAAAATCTGTTAAGATTTAGCTATAGCTCCCACATATATGTTTCGTCCGATTTTGCTCTTTAGTCCTATAGAAGCTGTATTTTACATCCAATCATTTTGAAATTTAGAATGGTAGAGTTTCTTGATCCATGAACCAACACTACCGAATTTGAAGAAAATCGGTTAAGATTTAGCTATAGCTCCAATATATATGTTTCGTCCGATTTTGCTCTTTAGTCCTGTAGAAGCTGCATTTTACATCCAATCGTTTTGAAATTTAGAATGGTAGAGTTTCTTGATCCATGAACCAACATTGCCGAATTTGAAGAAAATCGCTAAAGATTTAGCTATAGCTCCCATATATATGTTTCATCCGATTTGGCTCTTTAGATCCAATCGTTTTTATACCCTACACCACACTGTGGTACAGGGTATTATTTAAGTATATAATGTCCCAAAAGTAAATTTATGTGAACAATTTATACATGAATTACAAAATTTATATATCAGAGTTATTCAATATTACGAGAGTGGTGTAGGGTATTATATAGTCGGCCCCTGCCCGACTTTAGCCTTTCCTTACTGGTTAGTAATGGCGTAGTTTCTACTTGTCAAATGTCAAAGAATAAAAGCTTCAAAAGTGACAGCTACCGAGATACCGGGTGATTCAAAATAACACCTCTTGTTGGAAAACCCTGTACTTGAAATTGTGGGCAGTGTAATGTTTTCATAGGACATGCAATGTCTTTTATATCAGTGCATACGTTAAATATATTAAATGCAATTTTATTGATAATAATTTAATTAAAACAACAAAATTAATTTACTTAAACTGTTTGTGTCTGAAGGTGAGGGGATTTGTAAGTCGGTTCACCCAACTGAACTTCCTTAGTTGTTATAAGGGTGTCCCAAGAAGAGCGCAATTTTTTAATTTTAAATAAAACACAGATATTTAAGAAAAAATCGTGAAACTTTATTATATCGTAAAGTAGACAGAATCATTTCTTCAATTCTAGGCAAGAAAAAACTGGTTATCATTTCACGATACCGAACACCATTGACTGTTTGCGCTTGACCTGCCTCATTTTCATAAAAAAAAGGTCCAATGATTCCTCCAGCCCAAAAACCACACCACACAGTGACACGTTGAGGATGCATTTGCTTCTCGTGAATCACTCGAGGATTTTCCGCACCCCAAATGCGACAATTCTGCCTATTGACGAAGCCATCAAGATGAAAATGGGCCTCGTCACTGAAGATGATTTTATCGGCAAAATCAGCATTTTCATGTTGTCTCTCCAATACCCAATTAACGAACTCCCTTCGCTGTCCTTCTCCATTTTTACTAACCTCGTACCTTCTACTAACAAACAATAACAATTATTCAAATGTCAAACAATGACACTTCGAATGTTGCGAGATTTAAAAATTGCGTTCTTCTTGGGACACCCTTTATATAGATAGACAGATAAAGTATAAAAAATTAAATATAAACAAAATGTTCTTGAAGCCGGGAGATTATCCTAGTTAGAATCACAAAGATTTGAAGACCGAATAAAATCAAGCAAGCAACATAACAAATGCATGGCTCGGCAAAACATAGTGTGGTAATTTTCCATTTGATGGAGCAAAATTTGCTTCCCATTGGACATGGCTGGTGTTTTGTATTAACTTTGGTTAATAGTTGTTTTTGAAAGATTTCGGAGAAGTCTGGTTTCACAAATATTTCTCATTCGCTTGTGTGTAGAAATCAATCATATAGAGCTCCGTATCTCCCATACAACTGCAGAGAAATTTGCTTTTCGTGAATATGTACCTTGCGGTTTCACTCACGGCGAGCAATCGCTCACTTACAGCACGCTACAATGCTACGGCCAGCGCCCCTTTGTATTAGGGACAGACCCTTAGAGGGGGGTATACCTCCACAGGGACATCACCAATACTCGGGTGTCAATTTGAAGACATACATATGTGTATGCACTTCCCTCTTGGTAAGGGGTTGAGGCCTATCTTAATACCTCTGCTAACCTATGGGTCATAGCACCCGGTTGAATAAGTGCAACTCCACACCGAGTCTGAAAACTCTTCCCGCGATTTGGGTCTAAACCACAGCCACCACGAAGCTCCCAACAGGGGCCACATCAAGAGTCAGGCTGGAAACAAGTTCCAAGGGCTCCTGACTCCCGTGGTACCAGAAAAAGCCACTGGTCAGACTTCGTAGTAAAAACTACTACCAGTTGCATCCCATACGATGCCGGGACTGGTAGCCCTTTAGTATGTAAAGCTGCGGCCGTGAAGAGTCACCACCACCTACCAAACCAGCAAGATCCAAGGCGTGATCTCCTTTTCGGCAGATTCTATACACCCTACTCCAAGGATCATGGCTATTTTCCTCAAGGAAAGCTAGCCAATGACGGTCCTTAGCCTCCTTCAACATTCGCTTATACCCTCTCAACAACAAAGCGTAGCTCCTCTCAATTTATAAGACAGAGGGCAGTCCTCTTCTCCTGGCCTTTTGCATCCTCCTCCGCAGCCGCCGCAGAGCATGCCTGCTCACCTGAAGTTCACTGCTCCACCATCTAACCTCTCTCCGAGGAGCAGAGCGATGGACCGTGAGCAACCTATTGTTCACCTCTGTCACCTGCTCATTTAAGAGCGTGACTTTTGAATCCATGTCCAGGTCCTCAAATACATCAAGTGGAACCGACAGAAAAGCATCCCGGATACCATCCTCATACTCACTCCAGTCCACTCCATTTATGGACTACCTCCTAAACTGATGTGGCTGGGCAGTGGTCCTACCAAGCCTAGTGGCCTCGATTATGATCACATTGTGGTCACTAATGCCAAGGTCTGGCCTGATTTCCCAATCAAAATCGAATCTCCTAAATGCATGACCATTCGCAATCGTAACGTCAATGTCACTACATCCGTTAGGACCATGGAAGGAGCAGAAGGACCATACAACTGCAGCAGAACTGCTGATAACGAGTGTCATGGCTCAGACATATTTATTCACTGCCATGTATAAAATACTTGTTTCTATAATAATATAGAAACAAAATGGTCTTGAAGCCGGGGGAATATCCTAGTTAAAATCATTGAATATTTTATATTATTCCCAATTTTCTTTGTTATACTTTGGAATGCGATCCATGATTGAAGGTATACACGATTCGGCCGAACTTAGCGTCTTTTTTATTCGTTATTTTTTATTTCCGCCGTCGACTCTTTTATAAGTATTTGCAGGCAGTGTTTTTAAGCCTTATCTTCAAAACATAAACTACATCATAGTAAGTCTTAGTAATAAATTTCTTTAATTTCGTTGCATGATAAAGGAATAAAAATGTTTTAAAATTTTACAAGCCCTCAAATTGACAATAATCATATGTTCAACCGGCAAAATCGGCACAAATTTCAATTTACTAGAAGAAATTACTGTAACACGAACAAATAGTTTCTGACCCACCCATCCTTTTGCCTTTCCAAGTTGCATATGAGGCAACTTTTGCTGCAAATGCAACAATGAATATTCTAGTATAATGCCTACAAATTATTTCTTCATGTTATGAATGATTTCTCCAAGTAAATTGAATTTTGTGCCGATTTTGATGACTGGACATATAATTTAATATAAATGCCATTTGTAGCTGAAGCAATGGCATACATACATACTCGTACATACGGACATTACATGTTCCCGTAGAAATTGTAGGGTGTTTGCCGGGACACGTGATCTGTGCCCCTTGGTCAGTGACGAAGCAGAGCAGGAATTAGTTGGACAAATGTGAAGGAAACATTCCAAGCGTGTGACCCCTGAGGTTGTAATTAGAGTAACAACTGAGTGCAGCAGGAGGAGCTAGCATAATGGGACGACGACATAACACATCGTCATGCACAACACATATTGCACCACATGGAACTGCAAAGTTCTGAATTTTATGATTACTAATCGTGCGGCGAATGAGCAAAAGTTCGAATACCTATGCATGCACAACATCATCGTCTACTGCTGTTGCTTCCAACTATTCATTGGAAACTTTTGGTCATTTTCGTTAGTAACCCATTTTGCAGTGACAGTATGTTTGAACAAAAGTTAATACTGTAGTTTGGCAACCACTTCCTGTGACAGTTAAATACCAAAAGGATACACAGAAAAAAACACGTTTTTTATTAATATTGTATTTAAAAATTCTATGATTCAACTATATTTAAAACTCACTCCTCCTTTTGCCCTTATCTCCCGCAACTATCACTTGGTAAAAACAAAGTTGCAAAGATGGTGCAACACTCTTAGCTCCATCACATATTTTGAAATATTTACCACGCCCACAAATATAGCAATTTATTGTAGCTAACTATCTAAATTGTAAAAATTAGGTACAGATTAAGATATAGCCCCTATATACAGGGTGGCTGATATGTATTGCACCAACTTCAGTTTGATATCATTTTTAACCGCTAGTCTGATAGCTGACAGATTTATTTCAGTGACAGTTCATTTTATTGTTTACAAGCTTACAAAAGCATTTTGATCTATTGCATTCAGAAAAAAAGTTATTCGTGATGGAATTCAAGTGGCTATCGTTAGAGCCCTCCAGCATTTAAATGTGAATAAATTCTTTGTTTCTCGTACCATTGCTCGTTACCGTGGTACTGGCAGTGTTGCATCGCGTCCAAAAAGTGGACGAAAAAACGGTAACAACACCAGAAATGATCCGAAAAGTGAAGGCCAGATTTGATCGAAAT
Organism: Eudasyphora cyanicolor; assembly: GCA_963930755.1. Taxonomy (NCBI): domain Eukaryota; kingdom Metazoa; phylum Arthropoda; class Insecta; order Diptera; family Muscidae; genus Eudasyphora; species Eudasyphora cyanicolor. The sequence goes on along the minus strand of OZ005734.1, from coordinate 197,474,963 downwards.
CTACGCCGCAGTGGTAGAAAAATTGCTCGTGAGCTGAACATATCGCGAGAACGGATACAACACATATTAAAAAATGAGCTTGGACTAAAGCCATTGAAGTTCCAAAAAGTGCAAGAGCTCACCGATGCACAAAAAAAAGTTAGACTGGGAAGAGCCAAGGAGTTGCTTCGCTTGCACGAAAGTGGCCAGTTACCGGATGTGCAGTAAAGCGTTGGAGACTATACTGCACATCCAACCAATAGACATCCGTATAAAGTATGAGGCAGCCCTCACAGCAAGACGTCTACAAGTGATGGGTGAATGGATAAATCGAAACCACAAGTCGTACCATCAGAAGATTTTAGAATATCTAGTTGGTCACATTCAAACGCCAGAAATCTCGGACAGCATTCCTGAAGTGCGGCTTACAGCTACCTGTGATACGTTTGTGCCAGACAGACGCTCCTGGGAAAATGGAAATTTGGCCCATGTGTCAGTGGGAACCAGCTGCTACACGGATGGGTCCAAGCGAGGAGGAAGGACGGGTCTGGGACTTTTTATTGATGAACCAGAAGTCGAACTTCACTTCCGCCTCCCTGACCATAACACGGTATTTCAAGCAGAAGTTCGAGCAATCACGGAGTGTGTGAACTGGCTCAGTAACACGACAAAGCCTAAATATGCCAACATCTTCACAGATAGCCAAATGGCAATTCAAGCAATAACATCGGAAAGGGTCAAATCCAGAACTGTGTTGAACTGTAAAAGAACGATAAATGATTACTCAGCCCATGGTCAATTGCGTATTTGCTGGGTACCAGGACACAACGGAGTGATTGGAAATGAACGGGCAAACAACTTGGCTTCAAAGGGCAGAGAACTTCGAGTAACAAACTTGAAAAATTGGAAACCTTTCGAAGCCACGAAAAATGAGTTGAAGCACTGGGCAGTGATGGCTCATAAAACTGTGTGGAATGGCGCAACAGTAGGAGCAACTGCAAAGATACTGTGGGGTGACCCAAATGAAAAGAAAACAAGAAGTCTTCTGAAACTAAACAAGATCGATATTAGTAAGATGATGAGTGTTCTAAAGGGACACTCAAGCTTACAAGCACATCTTCATCGCATAGGACTAGCAGGAAACGACGAATGCAGGGCATGCAGAGAAAACATCGAAACGATGGAACATTTTCTGTGTCACTGCCCGGCTTTCACACATGCAAGATCCCAACTTTTCGGGTCCGACATATTACCAGACTTGACTCATCTCAGAGAATATGACTGGAAGATACTGAGAAAATTCGTGTCTAGTTTTCTGTAACTCGTGAGGTATAAAAAGATCATAAGTAAGGAGCGCACAACAGGCCGAACCACTGGCTTAAGTGTATGTCCATGGACATGAGACGTTTAAACGTCTCCTCTCTTCAACCTAACCTAACCTAACCTACCGAATTTGATTTTCTCCGATGAGAAGCCATTCCAAATTGAGCAGTTTGTGAACAAACAAAATTATCGGGTTTACTTGCCAAAGAAGTCAGCTGAAAATTTACACCTTCGATTGGCCACCAGAACTCAAGCGCCGCCGATGGTAATGGTGTGGGCCGCCGTAACGGCCGATGGTCGCTCCCCGCTCGTATTCATCGACCATGGGGTCAAAATAAATGCCGAATATTATCGGGAAAATGTCCTAAAGACAGTATTGAAGTTCTGGGCAGACAAACATTTCGGTAGGATATGTTCGGAGGATATCCGTTTTGGGTCATTTTAAGTCGAATGAGCAATGTCCGTCCGTCCGTCTGTCTGTCTGCTGGCTGGTGCGCACGACAACTCTCGAAAGGAGTAACCGATTTACTTCAAATTTGGTATGTGGTAATATTTTCTTCTATCTCCGGCTATGTTCGAAGATGGGCCATATTGGTCCACTCCTTCTAGTACCTCCCCCACAAAGGGTTAACATTTACTGAAATAATGATTATTTAATAACATCTTTACTACTTATTTGAATCCTCTGAAATTGTACACATATTGTTACTTTATTAGTCACTATTACCTCGAGAAAAACAGGCGAAGTTGCCACACCCCTTTTGGTACCTCTCACATAAATGGACAATTTTGAACAAAAAGCTTAATAGCTAACAACTTTATTACCAGTTCATACAAAGTCTTTAAATTGTGTACAGTGTAATGGTTTAATAGTACCTACAATGCAGTGAAAAATGGGCATTACTGCCACGCTCCTTTTGGTACCTCCCATACTAATGGATCTTTTTGTACCAAAAGTTAACTGCTTTTAACTTTAATACCAGTGCATACAAATACTTGAAATTTCGTACAGTGCAATGTTTTTATAGTACCTAGAGTCTAGAGAAAAGTGTTCGTTATTGCGACGCAACTTTTGGTACCTCTCACACAAATGGACAATTTTGTACTAAAAGTAAACAGTTTTGAACTTTAATATCAGTACATACTTTAAAGTTATTAAATGCATTTTAAATTGATAATAATTTAAATAAAACAAAAAAAATAAATAAATTTACATATAATTTTTTGAGACTCAAGGTGATGGGGATTCATTAGTCGGTTTACCCGACTGAACTTTCTTACTTATTTTTGTACCCTGTATTTTATTATTTAGAATTCGGGATATAGGTATATATCGGTGCTATATCTAAATCTGAACCGGGTTTCTTCAAATTTGGCAACGTTCATTCCTGGATAAAAAACTAAAGAAGTTTAGTTATCGCATATTTGTATGCCGTATCAGCATATTATTGACACATGCATCTCTATACAAAATTTCCAGACAATTGGTGCAATGTTTATCTAGATATTTCGCTTTCAATTAAATGGTCGTACGGGCTTTCAATTATATCGCCGCTGATACGATACTTGGAATATAATACATATATGGATATGAATGACATTATTAGGATGAGATTTTACGAACAATGTTCTGTTCATATAGTACGAATATATCGATGACTTATATCCAAAAGCTGCTATATTAAAACCCCCAATTTTTCAGGAGAGCTAAAAAACTGTTGAATTTTATTATTTCGCGATAATTTTCATGTACTATGAGTTATATAAGCGAGCAGGGATATAGGTTATCGATATTGTGAAAGGGTTCCAATTTTAAAAATGTCAAAGATTACACAACATTTTTGTTATTGATAGTTTTACTCTTTTGAGACCACTGTGCGGCTGTTTCCTGGCCAACATGTGGTCATGCTGATCGTGGTGTATGCAATGAATGGTCTACTCCTATCTTTATCGCGCTCACTTTGGCATTGGTCTTATCGTGAATGTCGTGTGCTTTCCTTCGGCGTTTTTTTTTTTGCTATCCCTCGCAACATATGAGAGTGTAGAGCAAATGTGTCTCTACTCCGGTTCTCCTTAGTTTAGGTTTCCTTTCCATGTGGCATTCCAAAGCTTGTGTCCGTCCATTCATTTTTCGTTCATTCATCTGAAAATCGGTTGTGTTTGGGTGCTGGTTGGTTGGGAAGGCAGCATGTTTCTTGGCATTTTTCGTCTCGTCCGGAAATTGTTGTAGTTTGTGTATATTTGTTTTTTTTTATATATTTGCGACGACTAGATGGATAGTAGAAGTATTTAGGTTACCAGTTCATATGCATATGTTTTCGCTCCTACAGCTACTTATAGAGCTGGCAAAAATACAAATTATCTTAACGATCGCTTTTGGGGAAATTTATTATTAGCCAAGGGAAAAGCTACAAACATAATTCTGTTTTATTTGTTTATCATTATTATTTTTTGCTGTTGTATTAGCTTCAAGCTTTATGCCCTGGTCGACAAAATTAATGTTGAAGCTGTCATTTAATATTGTTTCTGTGTCCCAAAGTTTAGGATTGGTGAAGAGTGGCACTCGTATGTCTGGCTCATCTAGTTTATGTCGAATTATTGCAATACCACAGAGACATGAGGACTGATACACGTTTCCTTTCCTTTAAAAAGTTAAAGACTTGAAGTGGAGCTAACCTCAGCCAATCAGCCAAGTTTACACGTCATGACAGGCACGATAAGTGAGAAGTCCGGTCTCGATAACGACAGCAGCGTGTGGTTGCGTTTGGAGGTTTGGCAGGATCACATCAGCACCAGGAACACTACGCCATTTATCTTAACAAGACAATCCATGGATTCTAGGTCTACGCCTACCACGAGGAGAGAAGCTTCGGTATCATGTTTTCTATGGAAAACCTCACACTTCCTCACGGCATGTTCCGAATTTTGATTGCCAATGATGCCTAGTATGGGCTCTGACAAGAACTTTCCGGTCCATCCGTTGACATAGACAATAGTTTTTATGAGGACAGGCTCGCTCTTTCTCCACTAACTTCGCATAGAAATCGTTGACATTAATATTTTGGCCTTCGAGAATTCTGCTATCAATAGCATGGATCGTCTCGGTAGTATTTTTTGGTTATTTTAGCAAAAGACGGTGGTGCCTTATATTTTTTCATAGTTATATTTCTCTTCCGTATCGACAGGGTCTTCTAGTTTGGAGCCCCATCCTTAATGTATGATTTGATGAAATTGCTTACAAACCGGCACGGTGGTGCCAACTTCAGCATGAAAACGGCATCCTTATTTTCGAGTAGGTACTCCAGTACCTTCGCTTAGACAAAATATTCATTATTCTTTTGGTCTTTGGGGATTCTGACAATCTCTATAGATCGTCTCGGTAGTATTGTTTGGCTATTTTAGCATATGATGGTGGATCCTTAAACTTCTTGGTTGAGATCTATTTTTAATGTATTATTTAATGGATTTGCTAATCCTCTCCGTAAAGGGGTCGATACTGCCGCCCACGATCGATGGACTCTGACTAGATACTTATTTACAGGTGGTTTGGTTAAGTTTATCTTAAGTGCTGAAAGACGACGAGCCATTTTTCGTCACTGTTGCTTCCACGATGCTATGTTCTTCGGGATATTGGATTCTTTTACCGGCCTCAATGGATGTGGAAGAAGAGTCCGATTCATTCTGTAACTCGAGTATATACTGTCTGTTCATCATAACAAGTTACCGTCTTTGACAGACTCTTCGGATTAGCTATAATACTAACTTTGTTAACATTTGACGATCCAGTGTCTGTATCGTCACTAGCTTTAGTAGGCTAGAGTTGCTTCGAGCCCACCTGGGTTCTAACTTATTTTCCTCATATGTAGTTTGTTTTGCCAGAGCCTAGACGACACCGTCGTTAACGTCGGATGAAGGTTCGTGAGCAAGCTGAAGTCATAGGCATTTCAAAAAGTGCTATACATAGCATATTGACGGAAAATTTTATGAAGAGAAAGCTGTGCGCAAGACGGGTGCCGCGTTGGTCCACAATCAAGACAATGCACCAGTTTACCCCTCCACTATTGCGATGGCCAAAATCAATGAATTATAGTTCGAATTGCTTCAGCACGTACCTTATTCGCCAGATTTAGCTCCCTCGGACTATTTTTTGTTTGCAAGCTTAAAAAATGGCTCGGCGGAAAAAGATTTGCCAACAATGAAGAGGTGGAGATTGCGGTTGATGGCTATTTTCAGGAGCTAGACAGTTCTTACTATAAAAAGGATATCGAAGCTATTGAAAATCGCTGGTTATAGGAGATTATATTAAGGAATAAAGAAAAATGTTCCCAAATTTGTTGTTTTTCTTTGACTAATTTTGGGGCCGCCCTCGTAAGAATGTCAAAATATCTCCTCGCACAAGCGAAGAAAAAATTGTCTGCGTTAGTGACAGTTCTGGGGGACATTGCTGAATTGTCGAAAGCGTCAGGAGGCCTGGAATTGAGTCCAGTGATTTCTGCAGATGTTGTGGAGATGAGGAAGTAGTGGAGAGCATTGATCACCTATTTTGTTATTGTCCCGCATTGAGCAAACACTGCCTGGACATACTATGGTAGGAAGACTTGCACATCTTGCTGATACCGATGTTTGGTTCCGATTAGGGGAAACTGGGCCTGTGGTTTCACTAGGAACCTCAATTGGTCTATATGAGTCTATAATCTAACGACTGGCGGCGACAGTCATGTCATATATGTACAACATTTGTTGTCATAAGGGCAATATCTATCTATCTCTCTGCGACAGTCGATGGAAGGTTTTGAATGAGAAAAAATATTTATAAAGACTTATAGTCATAAAATTTATTGTCAACTATTGTACTACCTACCTCTCCAATAGTTAAGATTTCTGCCAAAGTATATTAAGACAGTATATTTTCAGTTATTAGCTTAAGAGTGGCAGATTGTATAACAGACTCACTTAGACAATACAGTCCATTGCGCTACCACAGGGGCGTAAAAACAAAGTTATGCCTAGTCCCTCCCGTTGCACCCATTTTATTGTAATTCAAAACCTCAAAAGTTGGCGGATTTTAACATCAACCAAGTTAGATAACTCCCCGAAGAAATGAGAAATGTTCAGCCATTCCTCTACCTCTTTAACAGCTAAGATTGCTACCTGGTAAACTCTACAGTGATAACGCAGTCTTTTTGCAATTTATAGCTGAAGTTCCTCAGAAGAGCCACCAAACCATCTTGGTTGTTGAGTTTGGAAAAATGTGGTTCAGACATAGTTAAATCAACAATGCCCGGTAGGTCAGGCATTGTGTGTAGAATGACACTGTATCCGTAGACATTTCCTGACGACTGTTCCCTAAATCTAATCGCAGCACATGCTGCATAAAATGTAATATAACGCTTCAGTGCGCAAATGATACATATAGCAGCCATTCGCTGAACCTTGTTTAGTATCGTATAGTACCTTCAGCGGAAGGTGAATTTATATAGAGCTGTCCTCCAGACGACAATGGGGTATAACAACCTATACACTATACGCGTCTTCAGACCCCAGCGTTTTCCTATCGGCGTTTACAAGTACCACAGCCTTCTCAGAATGTGGTACATATTTTGCGCTTTCAGAAAAGGAAAATTCGGGGGATACCTTATATCTCCTGCTGAAAACGGCTAGTTCCGTATTGGTCGGGTTAACACCAAGACCATTACCGGAACCCCATCTTGCGGTAAACATTACATGTACTTCATGTTGGTATCTGTGAAGCCGTAGAACTTGGCTTAACAAAAGGCAGTCAGGCTGTCCACTGAGAGATGAGGAGAAATTGTTATCTGTAGTGTAGCTAAACCTCATGCTAGAGAGGAAAATACTGTTTACGATAATGTCAGTGCCGACGGAACACTGCCTGATAGGTGAACATGCCATGATGTTGAGGATAGAGCCCAACAACTTATGGAAATGCTGTGGAGAAGTGGATAGCATTGAACACCTGCTTTTTCCTTTTTAACTTTGAATGAAATCTGACAGATCTGTTTCCTACCAAGGTATATCAAAGAAGTTTGTGAAGTGCCAGCTGCGCCCGTAGTAATACTAGGGACTACAAGAATATTTATCAAAAATGTTGCTGGTAAATCGAGGTAGAAATCTTTGGAATAAACTTTTCATTACTGCGAAAGAAATTTAAGAAAATCAATGCGGCACATTCTTGCCAAATTACATTTCTAACAATGCATGTCTTATTCGAATCCAAAAACACTATAGACCCCAAAAGTGTACCACAAACAAATGTACTACCATGCGTATGACTACTATTAATTTAGATACTTTTTATAGATTCTCTTGTAACTTCTTAACAAAACCACTTAGATAAATGTTTTATGTTTCAAATGAAAGCTCAGAATCCTTTTTTCTTTAACATTTTCGAACGAATAAGCTAAATCAACGAAATGGTGCTAAGCGTACAGCTAAAGTCGAAGTGTTTTCAAAATGTATATGATGTTTAGGATTATATTTAGTTTATATTGTGGCTACTTACCTCTCAAATCAATTAAATTATTCTCTATCGAAATAGATACTTTTGGAACTCCCCTACTGCAATATGTAGGGAAAAAAGCTAAAACATTATTTAAAGAAGTTCCTTTGAAATTTCCAATGGGCAATTTAAGAAGTACTATCTTAAAAATGATTGCAATTGTATCTGAGAATCTGTACAATTAATTTATCAAATTCAAATTTAAATTTTTATATATCTAATAATATTATACATGGAAATTAAATAGAGTTTTTAATGTTATTGTTTGGCTCGATGCCATTAACTTTTCATATGTTTGCTCACAACATATTGCTCATACCGTTTTAGGATGTGTCACATACCAAAATCGGCTATTTCATCTAAGATTGATTCAATATAATCTTAATTGGTGAAAATAATTTGATTAAATAACTTTTGATAGACGAGTAAAACTTGTTTTCCTCCACAGACAGAAGTCCCATTCTTGGTTAACGAATCAAAAACTGGTCCTTGAGTTGGGTGTAATTTTATGCTTCCTGCCTGTTAATATAAAATGCATATATTAGTTTATAAACTCTGCGGTGATTTTCTTTATTGTAGGTCAAATTCTCATAGCCACTACCATTTTAGGGTTATTAAATATCCTACAAATTTAGCACAATAGTCATACAATGCTTATGTTGTGGTGATATACTCGTATATTGATATGTATTTCATTGAAATTTGTGAACATTGAGGACCTCTAAAATGTGCCACAAAAGCCAGTAAAGCGATAATGAAATCTTTGAAGGGAATTTCCTCTAATTAGTTTTAAGAAATGATACAATTATTCATATAGCTTTTTATTTTCCATATATCAGAGCAAATATTTCTCAATAAATATGGACTTTCACCACGATGTTGATTTTGAATAAAACACAATTTATTTAGGAAATTATTGTCATTTCTTTTTATTATGATAATATTGGTATGGTTTAATTATGTATGGAACAAAATATCGGCCTCCATCCGATGGTCCAAATTTTCGATGACGCTGAGGCATAATTGAGGTTCTATGCCGTTAATGTGCCGAATTATCTCATCCTTTAGCTCTTGAATTGTTGCTGGCTTATCGACGTACACCTTTTCTTTCAAATAACCCCAAAGAAAGAAGTCCAATGGTGTCAAATCACATGATCTTGGCGGCCAATTGACATCGCCATGACGTGAGATAACACGGCCATTGAATTTGTTGCGCAAAAGAGCCATTGTTTCGTTAGCTGTGTGGCAAGTGGCACCGTCCTGTTGAAACCACTTATTGTCCACATCCATATCTTCCAATTCGGGCCATAAAAAGTTCGTTATCATCTCACGATAGCGAGCACCATTCACAGTAACTGCCTGACCGGCCTCATTTCGAATAAGTATGGCCGGTCAAAAAGGCGCTGGTTTGAGCCGATGTGTGACAGCTCGCATTGTCGTGGTGCACAATGATTCGTCTTCTCTTGTTTGTTTTTCGAATTTCTCCGAAGACTTCAGGCACACAAATTGTGGTGTACCACTCAGAATTGACCGTCCTACGTTGCTCAAGTGGAACAGTCGCCACATGACCAGTTTTGCCGAAGAAACAGGCGACCATTTGTTTCGATGTGCTTCTTCGACGAACAACTTTCGTTGGATTTGGCTCGTCTTCGAAGACCCACACGGTCGATTGCTGTTTTGTTTCGGGCTCATACGCACAGATCCAAGAATCGTCACCTGTGACGATCTTATAAACGTCTTTTGAAGCACCGCGATCGTATTTTTTCAAAATTTCTTTGCACCAATCGACACGAGCCTTTTTTTAGCGATTGTCAAATTGTGCGGGATCCAACGAGAACAAACCTTTTTTACGGCCAGGTGTTCATGCAATATCGAATGTATGCTGGTGGAAGAAATGCCCAAGGATGCCTCTATCTGACGGTATGTCACATGACGATCTTGCATTATCAGTTCACGCACGGCATCAATGTTCTCTGGCACAACGGCCGTTTTTGGACGACCTTCGTCATAGAGCGAGCGTCGGCCACGATTGAATTCATTAAACCAGTTTTTCACAGTGCTATAGGATGGTGCTTAATCGCCATACAAAGATTTAAGTTCATCGATGCACACTTGTCGTGATAATCCACGTCGTAGTTGTGAAAAATGATCGCACGAAAATGTTCACGAGTTAATTCCATTTTTTGCCAAATTGATTTTTTCAAGTCACTGTAAACAACATAAATGATGGTCGTACGTCAGAACGTTCTGAGTACGTTTATGCTAAAAAATGTCAAACTTTCCAATGGAAAAGTCAGGTGGCGCCAGGCAACACTTAGTGTTGCCTAGGCCAGAAATATATATAGCAACCCTCGTATTAATTAATAACATTTTTAAAAAATCTTTTGCAACTTCCTAACACAACCACGTACCGAGCTGTTTTATGTGTCAAGTGAAAGCTGAAGTTCCTCTTGTCATCTAGCAAGTTACATTGAAAAAGAGATTTGAATAATATAACGTGAATCAAACAGAAAAACTTAAAATAGTTTAAACCGTCCAAATCGGGATTAAATAAATATATAAGTGCGACATTTTGATCTCTAACTGTGACATGTTTTTCCAGATTTTTATTGAGTTGTATTGTACGTAAGCTAATTACTTTGTTTATGCACACTTCTAATATGTAATACCAATTTGAATTTATTAAATATCCTTAGAATTTACCTAAAAAGTCATACAATGATGTTAAGCCATATTTTCACTTTTCAACAACAGCAACATTTTTATTTTATATATTATTTAAATTTGAGACCACTGATGGCTTCGTAAGTGTGCCACAAATTTCAGAGGGACCATAATGAATTTATTTAAAGAGCGTGGAGAAAGAATTTAAATATTCATGCCGTTTTTTAATAGCCACCGCTCAAGTATTTCAGCATAAATATGGACTTTCAGAACTACACAATGATCATCTTATACTATGTATTTTGGTTTAGGTTGAAATGGACGCCCGTCAGAATACAACTGACGAGATCACTCGGGGCCGACGATTTGACGATTTTGGTTTGATTCTGCACAATTTTGGAAAATAGTCTTTCTGATAATGAACTTTTTATTACAATTCGAGACCTCTAAAACTCCTAAAAGTGTACCACAAAAATGAGTACCACTAGGCGTATGACTGCTATTAATTAAAATAATAATTTATAAATTCCTTTGCAACTTCCTAACACAACCACCTACCGAGATGTTTTATGTGTGAAATGTAAGCTGAATACCTTCTCCTCATCTATCAAAATATAGTGAAAAGGATAATTACAGAATATAAAGTGAAACTGGCAGCAAAACTTAAAATAGTATAAATAAGATATGTTGTTAAGGTGTGCCTGATGTTCCTGCTTAATTCTCAAAACAATTACATACACTACTTCCCGTGGAGATACATGTTCTCATTGTTTTCAGAAAATTAATCAAAGAAATCAAATGATGGCTACCATTTGCAGGCTTTTGGTTAGAGAATAGCTATTTGTTTACCGTCCACTTATTTTTGATTTTAAATTAATTTATACGATTATATAGGAAAATTGCAAAAATCACATCAATCTTTAAAAGATATTTTCTCCCAAAATATTTGTGTTACTAAATGTAGCATATAACACTGAACAATCGGCTTTAAATTTATAAAGGATGTATATTTTTAATTATCTTCTTTTTTCTTGAATAACTATTAATTTTTCATAATACAATTTTTAAATGATTGAATACATAGGAGAAGAAATTCTTCTTCGAAAAGAGTTGGACCAATATAAGATCTAATAGATTTGATAAAACTTTATTATAAATCGCTTATTATATATTATTTTTAAAAAATTCTAAAGTACGATATTACTTATTTTCTAGAAAATCTTTCTCCCATTTCTTTTTCCATATGAATTTATTATACTAGCTTCCAATTGTCTGTGAATGGTGAATGGCATTTTCTCAATCATTCCGCAACAAAGTTTCAAAGGAAATTTCCCATAAATTATTATGAATAACTGAACGAAAGTTTAAAGTAATATAATTTATGGACGCCCCAAAGTCAAATTCTCATTACCGATCGTATTGAATAAAGTTGCTGCTGCTGCTGCTCCATTCGTTTTGCTTCTGAGTTGGCTGTTGGTTGGTGGTGGTGGTGGCTGAACTGAAACTTTTTCCATCGTAATTTACAAGTGTTTATTCTGTGAAATGTAAAAATGCATTAACACATCCAGACGACTGCAGCGACCGACCGACTGCGACCAACCAACAATTCAAGTATTCTGGCCATAAAGCCAGACGCAGTGCCAACACAGTTTTCAGTTTTCTGCTTAATAGAAAGGAGCCCCAATAACCACAGGAATGCCAGATGGGACGTGTGCGAACTTGTGTACAAATGGACTTCCAGTTATGCTTCATCATCGTCATCATTGCCACAGCCATCGCCAGCGCACTATTGCACCATCGCCCCATCACCGCGGACATTAAGGCAACATTTTATGCATTTTCTGATCGTAACTTCCCAGCAAAAAAAGAGCACCCAAAGAAGCAATAAAAATCCCCAACTTATGATCCAGAAGTTGTTCTAATTTGGATTTTCACCAATGAATTTAACAAGGAGTTGTCGCGCCGGGAAAGTACTTCTATGTTACCACTTTTGCACAACTCATTTTAAAGCACTGTAAGATTTGCTTTTTTGGTGTTATATTTATTTGATGAATGTATGTCGTTCTTATTAACATCTTTGGGTCCAGAGATCTTTTATTTTAAAGGAATACAAATATTGACATAGGGAAGGGAACGTATAAATAATATACTATTGGCCAAAGAGATCAACGATCGCATATATGTACACGGAGAAAAAAGCAGGAAGCATAATATGTTTGGGATCAAAATTTAAATAAAATAGACTTTGGTGCAAATATTTTATATTTAAATACCGGAAAAAAGTTTGAATATCTCTCTTATCAATGTTATTTTTTCGGAGTTTTGGTGCAAGTAATCTTTAAAAACGGGGAAATATTTAAATCGACTACAGAATTTGTTTTCCTACCTATAGGAAAAAAGTAATTTTTCCCAAATATAATATGTTTCCAGAAAATATACTACAGAAGCGATTTTTTTCTTAGGGTATGTTTGGGACATTTGAAGATGTTTGTATGTAATCTGTATGGCTGATGAAAAGGCTCTTGAAAAGTGTGACCGAATGACCCCATAGTGTAACTTCTAGTAACATTTTCACAAATGATCGTCATTCTCACTAATAAAAAGGTATGTATTTTTATTTTACACTGTAATACATAGCACTTTTGTGCGGCGCTATGTATTTTCCGTAGCCCCGGTTCAGAGAGTAGTAAAGTACCACAGTGTGGTACAGTAAGTATGGTATGGTATATTTAATTACCATAATTTCTTTTAAAATTATTTAATTATAACCTAAACCACACTGTGGTACAATTTATTATAATTTTATGCATTTGTTTCTAACACCTAAAATGAGAAGAGATATATAGAACCATCGTTTATTATACCGATCGACTTAGAAGCACTTTCTGAACCGATTTAGCAATGTCAGTCTGTGCATGCATTCTTGTAATCAACGTGCAAGTCACAAATATAGTCCGATCTCAAAGAAATTTTGCACATATCTTTATTTTGGGACAAGATAATTCGTATTGAATTTGAAAGACAATCCGTATTTAGATATAGGGCCTGTTTCTGTAACTTATTTTCTTTCGTCTACGGCGAACAATCAAAAATCTCTCAACTATTTGAATATCACTTTAGAACCAGATATCTTAATATATGTGAATGTACCTTCGATTTAGCTTATACCCTCTATAGAAAATATCGTTTTCTTTCGATATTCATGAATTTTAGTATCTTATTTTAACAGTTAATATCTGTGTGAACAACATCAGTTCAAATTTACATATAGCCCCACACTCGCATGGATGTGTTCTTTCCGATTTAGCATCTAAGCTCCATAGAAGTCATATTTTAGTCAAATGTACCATATTTTGCACAAAGGATTTTTTTAATCCGAGAATAAACGGTCACTAGCAAGGTTGGAAAAATGTGTTTTCATGTTTTACTTCAGATCATTATTAAATTTGGCAGAGATAAGTTTATAGAATCATGAACACTCCGAAATTTCATAAAAAATGGATACCATTCAGATAAATGCCAAATTTAAATACAGACCCCATATAGAATTTTGCATCTAAAATAGCTGTCAAACACGATTGACAAAAGCAAAACAGCAACAAGAGAATAACTTCAAAGGTTAAATAGATGAATATAGTACGTTCTGTTTAATACAATGTGTGTTTTTTGTGCTTTATCAAAAACGAGCACTTGATGTTAAGTATTTTACATATATTTCATAGTCCTCATATATATGTTCCTTCCGATATGGACTTTTATTACTTCAGAAGCCTTATTTTACATCCAATCGTTTTGAAATTATGCATTCTTGGGTTAATAATTTATATTCCGAAATTACATTTTAGTTAGTTATTTAGAAGAACCTCATTAAATGCCGAAAAAATTTTCATACTTATGATTTGGAAGTACTTATAATGTTATTCTTTTGGAAGTACTTCTTTTATTTTTTGCTGGGTTATCATTGGGAATTGGTCAGTGTGTGTGCGAGTGTGTAGTGTAGTGTAGCATTGCACACTGCAACTTAGTGGTCATAGCCTTTGTGTGGCAGTCATATTCATTGTATCCGCTGCACAGTGGTACTGATTCCAGTTCAAATTCAGAATAATTTCCTATTTTTCCAGATTTAAGATACTAAAACCATCTGAAAAACTACAAATGGTATTGCTTGGGCAGGAAATTTATGTGAAAATTTAGTTTGTATTCATGAATGGTGACCACAAAAGTGTGTTTGATTTGACATAGATTGAACGAAATATGGGTCTATGATATTTTGTACAGGAGGAACACCTACTAATATTCTCCGCCCTTTTTTGATGAATTTATTGGCACTGTGTCTACTAAGTTATATTCCAATATTTTGCTACCATTAACGGTTTCTAATAAATTGTCTCAATAAATTATGCCGCGAATATTTTCGGCCAAACTAGTAATATTTTCGATCAATATATTGGGTTATTCCACGATTAATAGTTTCCGAGATATTAAATAGTCAAATCCGTCTAATATTATCGTAATTACAGATATTTTATATAATAAGTTTTACGAACAATAGTTTCTGATATATTCAATATTTAACTAATTACAAACCCACTTTTTAGTCCGGTCCACTTTTCACGAAATTACTTGTATTGATTGACTCCAAGAAATTACAAATGAAATATTGGTATTCTACGATCAATAGTTCCAAATTTCACACCAACGAGGGCTTTCGAAGGTCAATCATTTTATACCAGATTTGATTTTTCTCCCTTTGAGAACTACAAATACCCTCTGAAAAAGCTAACATTTGGCATTTTCAATTTTGCCAAAAATTATATAAGTTTATTAAATAAGTTACTCCTCTCTACATGCTTTTGGACTCCTTAGAAACCACAAATACTTTAATTTATTTATTTGACTTTTTAGTTTACCAGAATCATTAACACGATTGGTGGACCTCATTACTCCATATTTTGATAAAGTCCCCGTACAAAGTGTACACCCTATGTAACATATTGGCGCATTAGATATCGATTAAATTTTATTTCAGCCAAAATAATTTCAAGGATTAATGGACTTTATTGGTCCACATATTGATATATAATAATGCAAAAGCACCTCCAGGTGTGACTTTTGGCAGCAAAAAATATTAAAAGGTAGAAAGTCAAGCGGGGCCGACTATATAATACCCAACACCTCCCTAACAATGCAAAAGGGGGCATTGCGATAATAATTTGGATCAATTGGTTTCTTTTCATTTCAACATAGTATTTAGCTCCACCTCCTCATCAAGGCTTATGCCAAAGAGGAGTTGAAGATGTTGATCATAATAAATTAGATCTGAAACGATAACCTTAAAATGCGCAATATTCTTTCATAGATCAAGAATCGGAAGGAACAAATAGATGAACTACACATAATCTAAACAGATTTTCATCAGCTTGGATCAAAAAAACCTCATTTCTGCCAAATTATAAAGAGATCGGACATAAAATACAGTTTCAATAGCGCTTAAATATTAAATTGGCAGGAATCAGAACCGACTATCCCCAAATTATCGTTCCTAAATTAAGAAACTTCTTTCTGCCAAAATTTTTAATGATCGGAAGTGTAGTACAACATCTATAGTGCTTTAATACCAAATCGGGAAAAACATATATATGGGGGTTATTTCTAAATCTGAACCGATTTTTCGTGAATTTGTCCAATTTCATAATGATCGGATATAAAATACAGTTTCTACAGCCCTTACATGTCAAATCAGGCTTAACAGGTATGTGAGGGCCATATCTAAATCTGAACCGATTTTCTTCCAATATAATATAGTTTTTAAGAGTATAAAGTAACTTCTCTCTGTAAATTTTTATACATATCAGATAAAGAATGTTTATAATACAGTGCATATATGCCAAATCGGAGGTACATATACATTGGAGCTATATATGTAAATCTCCTTGAGCCGAAAAATCCAATACTCGTACCAACCAACTAAACTATGCAACAAAATGCAATACTCAGTTGCAATACTTTAAAGTGATCGGTTCCTGTGATATTAGTATTAAGTTTTGCTGCAATATTTACCTTTTTATTTATTAATTATTATTATAAATTTTGTGTCGTGATGTCCAGTTTTTTAATAATATTTAATGATGAAAAAATTTAAAACTAATTGATTTTCAACAATTACTCCTGATGAAGTTGGAATAAAGCCAACGAAACGTTGAGTGAAACATGAAATAAATTGGTTTTATTTACTTCATAAAAATATCTGACCAAATAGCCCAGTTTAAACAACATAATTAATTAAAAATTACCGCACGGTCATAACAACAAAAAACAAAATTTTTGTCCAAGGGATGTGGATAACAGTTTCTGGTGCAATTAGGTGTCAAAAACACCAAAAAATATGGTAATTTTTTTTTTAAATTACACCTTTCATGGAAATTACATTCAGTATTTCGACCATAATTTTTCAAGTATAAGCCTGATTGAGCCGTGTTATGCCTTAAATTAAGAGGAATTATGAGGGCTACATATGCTGCAAATATCGCTTTCTCGTAGAATCTTTGCTTCAGTAAAAGTCGTCAAAAATATGAGAAGAAAATGATTTTTAAAAAAAAAAAAACACTTTTGCCTGGTACAAAAAAAAACATAAAAAATAGAAAAAACCAGTAAGGAAAGGCAGAAAGTCGGGCGGGGCCGACTATATAATACCCTACACCTCCCTAACATTGCGATAAGGGTCATTGCAATAATAATTTGGAATAATTGGTAAATGGGTAGAAACATATTTTCTAATTCTGAAACGATAATCGCTAAATTAAGCAATATTCGTTCCTAAATTGAGAAACATCTTTCTGGAAAATTTTAATGATCGGAAGTAAAATACAACTTCTATAGCGGTTTGATACCAAATCAGGAGGAACAGTCAATATAAATCTGAACCGATCTTCCCTGAATACTCATTCATGTAAAAAGACCTCCTTCTATCAACTTTCGTACTGATCGCATATAAAATACAGTCTCTACAGCGCCTACATGTCAAATCGGCGTTAACGTATATATGGGGGCTATATCTAAATCTGAACCGATTTCTTCCAAATTTAACAGAGTTCATTCATATGATAAGAAAGCTTTTCCTGCCGAATATCATACTGATCGGATATAAAATAAAGTTTTTACAACGCTCAAATCGGGGCTAACATATATATGGGGGCTATATCTAAATCTGAACCGATTTTACCAAATTCAATAGGGATCGTCCTTGGGCCAAAAAAAAGATATGTGTAAAGTTTCGTCGAGATCGGACCATAATTGCGACCTGTACTTTGATTACAAGAATACATGCACAGACGGACAGACAGACGGACAGACAGACAGACAGACGGACATAGCTAAATCTACTCAGAAAGTGATTCTAAGTCGATCGGTATATTAAACGATGGATCTATTTCTTCTCCTTTTGGGTGTTACAAACAAATGCACAAAGTTATAATACCCTGTACCACAGTGTGGTGTAGGGTATAAAAATCGAAAAAAAATATTTTATCACATTTTTAAAAAGCTAGCATGCTAACCAAGAAAACACTGTTTATTTGACAAAAATCTAGGGATAGATGTAAATGTTATGAGCCATTTTGTAAATGTTAGGGAAATTCAAAAAAAACTTGCTTCATATTTTTTCGTTTTTAAATGATGTTTTCCTTATATTGAATTCGCCATATGTGAGAGAGAAATAGAAGAGACATTGCACTTGCATTTTATTTTATGAGGATTGATATCAGACATTATAAAATTATAGGGAGGACGAGGTTTTATAGCCGTTCGTAACCCTCCATAAAACATAATATGCAATGTGAGAGCTATATTGGATGAGATCCGCTCAGATAGAGGGCCATTCAACAATATTTGTTGTTTTTTATTTATGAGGTTTCCATTCAGTTACGCCTTTTAGGGGCATGGACATCCCAGTCGTATATACAGGTAGTAAAATTATATGTACGCAATACAAAGTTGTACGCCGCAGTCTTGAAAATATTGGGTGTCTACTTTCGAAGCAAACTATATGTCAGCTACAGGCACAATTTATGAACCTTAAACCCGGAATTTATGAATGAAATTTCTTATTAATAAATTAGTGTAATCCAGCGCTTTTAAGAGATAAACCGATTTTCTGAAAAATATTACAAAGTTAAATTTCGAAGTATGAGTAAAAGGAAAAAACTTTTCAATGTGTAAATGATCCCGACAATTTCTGCTACATCTGCGAAAAATATGTAATTAAAAAAATCGACGTTGGTTTAGTAAAATAATAGAAGAAATATATGTGTAATATTTTGCTATACGAGTTAAAAATATGAACGAACCGTGGATACCTAGTATTTCGTGCAATTCGTGCCATGTAAATCTTACTCGATGGACTAGTGGAAGAATGCGGTTTTGTGGAATAAAACGTTTTAATTTTAGACTTCACGTGCAATTTGGAATGCCAATGATTTGGAGACAACCATTCCATTCACGATACGGACTGCTATGTTTGTCTAAGTTATTAGATTGGGTTAGGAAGTGTCCAAATATAGCTAACAGCCTAATAACGGAAACATCATCAAGTTCAACTGAGTACTCAACTCTGAGCGATTCAAGATTGAGTCAGAAGTCACCGCTTTTAACTCAGTTTCAACTCATTGATCTAGTGAGAGATTTCGAACTGACCAAAGATAAGGCAGAACTACTTGCATCTGGGATGAAACAGTACAATATTTTGGCCCCAGATGTTAACATATCACATTATAGAGTCCGTGATACACCTTACAAACAATTTTATACAAATGGGGATAACGAGGAACTTAATCAAACATAGAATTCAAAGGAATGGCGGTTACTTGTTGACAGCAGTAAAGAAAGTTTGAAAGCAGTACTTTTACACAACGGAAATCAGAAACCGTCGATTCCCATTGCTCATGCTGTCAACACTAAGGAATCATACAAAACAATGGCTAAATTGATAAAATATTCCGAAAGATTCCGAAATCTACAAACGTCAACAAAGAACTCACAATTACTTCTAATGAAACTTGTTCATGTAAATAAACTCAAATGTACGTAATGTAAATATTAGTAATAAATAAAATCGCTATTTAAACAGAAATTTAAAAAAATAAGATTTTTTGAAATTCTCCTACCTCTACCAAAAGGGCTATAATTTCTACATTTATCCATTAATTTCAAATAGGCATTATTTCCTTAACTAGGATGCAAACTTTTAAAAAATAGCATAACATTTTTTTCGATTTTTTTTTATTTTTTATGTTTCTTTTGTCCCAGGATTTTTTTTTTTTTTGAAAAAAAATCTATTTTTTTAATTTGTTTTATGACTGTTACTAAGCCGCTGTTTCTAAGTGAAAGAGATATTTCCAACAGCCCACATTAATAGCTTCAATTTAACGTATAAGTCGACCTGATCGGGCATATACTCCAAAAATTATAGTGCAAATACTAAGGGTACCTCGAAAAATTTATCCATAAAAAAATTTTTGGTTTTGATTTCGTATAACAGTATGCCACAATCTATACAAAACCAGTAAGGAAAGGCAGAAAGTCGGGCGGGGCCGACTATATAATATCCTACACCTTCCTAACAATGCGATAAGGGTTATTGCGAAAATAATTTGAAATAATTTGTAAATGGGTAAGAACATATATATGCGGATATATCTATTTCTGAACCGATAATCGCAAAATTAAGCAATATTCGTTCCTAAATTGAGAAAAATCTTTCTGGAGAACTTTGTAATGATCGGAAGTAAAGTACAACTTCTATAGCGCTTTGTAACCAAATCAGGAGGAACATATATATGGAGCTTATATATAAATCTGAATCGATTTTCCCTGAACACTCATTCATGTAAAATAGAAACCTCTTTCTGTCGAATTTCGTACTGATCGGATATAAAATACAGTCTCTACAGCGCTTGAATGTCAAATCGGTGCTAACATACAGGGTTGCCCATATTCGACGGACCCATGTTCTTTTTGGGCCCATTCCAATCGACGAGGCTTGTCCGCAGGCAACAATCTTTGCGTCAATTGAATTTTGTACGGGAACAAATGCAAATCAACGCAAAAATCCGTTGTAAAGTGGACCGAGCCATGCCCAACTGCTGAGAACGGCGTTTTTGGGATGTTCTTGGGGACCTCTCAACACTGGCTCGTACGGCAGCGATATTCTCGGCCGATCGCCTTGGTCGACTTTTATTTGGCCTCTTCGGATTAGAAAGAGCCTCACCAGTCGAAAATTTTTCGTATAAACGCTTAATGGTGTTCTTAGAAGGCGCACTTCTCACATTTTTTAATATTTTAAAAGCACGTTGAGTTTTCACAATTGACTTCTTCTGTTGAATGTAAATTTCAACTATTTCGCGTGGCGTGTATTGTTCCATGGTAAAAATCTGCTTGGACTGACTCTTCAAACGCGGTATGTCATTAAGCGATCTGACATCTCTGTCAAAAGTTATGGCGTTGCCAGATGGGTCCGTCGAATATGGGAGACCCTGTATATATGGGGGCTATATCTAAATCTGAACCGATTTTCTCAAAATTTGGCAGTATTCCTTCGTGTAATACGAAACCTCTTTCTGCCGAATTTCGCTGTAATCGGATATAAAATACAGTTTCTACAGCTATTGAATTTCAAATCGGGGGTAACATATATATGGGGGCTATATCTAAATCTGAACCGATTTTCTCCGAATTTGGCAGTATTCCTTCATGTAATAAGAAACCTCTTTCTACCGAATTTCGTACTGATTGGATATAAAATACAGTTTCTACAGCGCTTACATGTCAAATCGGGTGCAACATATAAATGGGGGCTATATATAAATCTGAACCGATTTCCCCCAAATGTTGTATTGTATCTTAGTGTATCATGAGACTACTCTCTGTCAATTTTTGTACAAATCGGTTACAAAATGTTGCTTACACAGTGCATATATGCCAAATCGGAGGTACACATATATGGGAGCTATATGTAAATCTGAACCGATTTTAACCAAATTCAATAGGGATCGTCCTTGGGCCTAAAAAAAGATATGTGCAAAGTTTCGTTGAGATCGGACCATAATTGCGACCTGTACTTTGATTACAAAAATACGTCTACAGACAGACAGACAGACAGACGGACAGACAGACGGACATAGCTAAATCGACTCAGAAAGTGATTACAAGTCGATCGGTATAATAAACAATGGGTCTATCTCTTCTCCTTTTGGGTGTTACAAACAAATGCACAAAGTCATAATACCCTGTACCACAGTGTGGTGTAGGGTATAAAAATAATTTTTAGGTCTAGGACACAAGATTCGTAGTGCTATTAAAGTTTCAGAGAACTGCCTGTCTAAGGTCCCTAGGATCTACAACGACTGAGTCTCTACAAGTCTTACTCCACCTACTGTCGATTAATATAGTGGCGAGAGAAGTACGTTTATGTTGCCTATCAATGTGCAGGTGTAAGAACTACGGCCACATAAAGATATCACAGTGTAGTGCTATTATTGTAACAGACCGAGTTGACTATATACTAACTTCAAGAGGAACTTCAACACCAAGATACCTGCCGGAGAGGAATCGGTTGGCAGAATACCAGGAAAGGTTGGTTTCGGAGTACACTGCAAAAAGCTCAGTCTTGATATAGCTTGCAGACTGCCAGATACCTTTAGTGTCTTATCAGGCTGAAGTATTGGCAATAAGGAAAGTCGCTAAGTGGCTGAGTCGCAACATAGGGACTCAGCCACTTGGCGACACATTCTCTGGAGGCCACATCCCTACACTGGGCAAAATCGCCTTTTTTGGTATGTCTGAAACGAAAAAAACTATATCGGAGCACAAATTTTTAAATATTATAAATTTTTGAGCAAATTAATTTTATTTGAAAATCAATCAAATTTATTTGGAACGCATATATTAATATATTACAGCAATATATATATATACATATATACTTGCAAACTAATTTTCTCAATTAAAATATGTGTTTTAATACAAATGACATTTTTTTTAGGAATTTCTCCAAAAATATTTTATTTAAAAATACTTTCAAAACTTTCCTGACTTTTACGAAATTAAGTTTTAATTTTTTTTCTTGGTTTCGAATTATTCCTACCAGCTTATAATGGCGTTTGTACCATTTAGATTTCTGAATATTCCAAGTCATTATTGGTTTTTTTCCTTCAAATAATTTATTGTTATCCAAGATTAAACGATTTCAATTATAATAATGTGTTTTAACAAACATAACAAATTTCTAAAAAATGGACTTTGAATTGCTGACGAACTTAACACAATTAAGGTATCGATATATTTTCTGAGTACTTATAATAGTCCCAAATAAAAAAATTATAGGATGGAAACAATGATTTGCTTAGAACAATATCTTCTCAAATATATAATATTTGTGTGTACCAAATATTTTATATTTAGAGTGTACGCTAAACATATATATGTTTCAAGCCGAATTTGTTTGGAACAATATATAGGGTTTTGCAATAGGGATGATATGATTTTGAAGTGACGTTTCGGCCATTTGTAATATGTCATGATCTGTCATTTGTTTTTCATTGTATTCAGTAGTGTTTACAATTTCATCATGGAGAGATATACGCAAGAACAGCATTTAGAAATTATTTATTTTTATTATCAAAATAATCATTCTCCAATTGCAACTTCTGGTGCGCTAAGTCCATTTTTTTTAAAATCCTAACCTCTTTCCAGTCGAACTACGACCTTTACACCCATGAGCAATATTTTAGCCCTCGTTAAGAGCTATCTTACTGCCATTGACCGATTCCCGATCCGACATACCGTTAAGAAGCTAGAGCAAAAATAAACTTTCCGTTCACATTTGAAAATGATGCTAGGTCCATTTTTTATTAAATCCAAAAAAAAACCAGTAAGGAAAGGCTAAAGTCGGGCGGGGCCGACTATATAATACCCTACACCACTCTTGTAATATTGAATAACTCATATATATAAATTTTGTAATTCATGTATAAATTGTTTACATAAATTTACTTTTGGGACATTTTATACTTAAATAATACCCTGTACCACAGTGTGGTGTAGGGTATAAAAACGATTGGATCTAAAGAGCCAAATCGGACGAAACATATATATGGGAGCTATAGCTAAATCTTAACCGATTTGCTTCAAATTCGGTAGTGTTGGTTCATGGATCAAGAAACTCTACCATTCTAAATTTCAAAATGATTGGATGTAAAATACAGCTTCTTCAGGACTAAAGAGCAAAATCGGACGAAACATATATATGGGAGCTATATCTAAATCTAAACCGATTTCAACCAAATTCAATAGCAATCTTAGCAGCTGCGAAATACTCTAAACTGCAAAATTTCAGAACGATTGGATGTAAAATACATCTTTTATAGTACTAAAGGGCCAAATCGGACGAAACATATATATGGGAGCTATAGCTAAATCTTAACCGATTTTCTTCAAATTCGGTAGTGTTGGTTCATGGATCAAGAAACTCTACCATTCTAAATTTCAAAATGATTGGATGTAAAATACAGCTTCTACAGGACTAAAGGGCCAAATCGGACGAAAAATATATATGGGAGCTATAGCTAAATCTTAACCGATTTTCTTCAAATTCGGCAATGTTGGTTCATGGATCAAGAAACTCTTCCATTCTAAATTTCAAAACGATTGGATGTAAAATGCAGCTTCTATAGGACTAAAGGGCCAAATCGGACGAAAGATATATATGGGAGTTATATCTAAATCTAAACCGATTTCAACCAAATTCAATAGCAATCTTAGCAGCTGCGAAATACTCTAAACTGCAAAATTTCAGAACGATCGGAGTGAAATTGCGACCTGTAGTCGACGAACAACTTTACATGGACAGACGGACGGACGGACAGACATGCTTAAATCGACTCAGCTAGTGATTCTGAGTCGATCGGTATACTTTAAGGTGGGTCTAGCTGTGTTATTTTGAGGTGTTACAAACATCTGCCGTGAAACAAACTTATAATACCCTGTATCACAGTGTGGTGTAGGGTATAAAAAAAAACCAGTCGACCTACGACCTTGACACACATGAGCAATATTTAAGCTCTCGTTAAGAGCTATCTTTTTGCCATTGACTGATTGTTGCTACGTGCCACACACATTTATACATTATTTATTTTTATTATCAAAATAATCGTTCTCCAATTGCAACTTTTCTTGCGCTAAGTCCATTTTTTTAAAATCCAAACGACTTTCTAGTCGACCTACCACCTTTACACCCATGAGCAATAAACAATTGACCGATTGTTGCGAGAAAAGTTTGGAGATTCGATTATTTCAAGAAATTGTGATATTGAATGGCCTCCAAGAAGTTGTTTCTTTTGGGGTTATTTGAAGTCATTGGTCATTCGAAATAAACCAGACTCTATTCAAGCTTTACAAGTCAATATTGAACGTGATATACGACTTGATTTAGTGGAAAAAGTGCTCGAAAATTGGATTCATCGAATTTGTTCCTTCAGAAGAAGTCGTGGAGGCCATTTGAATGACGTTTTATTTAGAACTTAATTGTATCGATTGTACTTCAAATTAAATAAAAACTTTTGAATTTCCTTAACAATAAGTGTGTTTTTTTCAAAGAAATCACATCACTCTTATTGAAAAACCCGAAGCTATTTTTTCAGCGTGTAAATACACAAATAGCCCTTGGCAGGCGCAGATCTCTTAACGAGATGGCTGAGAAGTTTATCACGGGAATCTTGAAGGGGCGACATTACAAATTCTCGAAGAATTTGCATATACTGGTGCGCCACTGTCCACATGCAAGCATTGGCTTAGGCCAGAGGTCCAAAAAAAATATGGACAGAAATCGGCTACTAGACAAATCTGGCCGAGATATGGCCTGAGAAGGTAAAAGTATCTCCTCGCAATGTTGAAGAAAATACTGTCTACGTTGGTGTCGAACACGCTAGACGATTGGGTATTGCGTCCAATGACTTCTGCTTGAGCTGTGGCGATGAGGTAGAAGAGAAGAGCATTGAGCATTTGCTTTGTTACTGGGCCTTTCTACGAAGTCTGACATATCTTTCCGGTACCGATGTTCGTGGTATTGATAGCTTTGTTTATCATACTGGTTGGTTCCGATGAGGGGCTCCTGAGCCCGTAGTAACGCTAGGGACCTACATTGGTCTATGTGAGCTGGCATAACCGGCTGCCACCCTAACCTAAATTACCTGAGCCAAAAGATAGATATGAGCAAATTTCATTGAGATCGGACCAGAATTTCGAACTGCACTTTGATGACGGACGGACATAGCTAATTCAACTCAGAAAGTGATTGTAATTCGATCTGTATAATAAAGGATGGGTTTATTTTTTTCTCCTTTTGGGTGCTACAAACAAATACACAAACTTTTAATACCCTGTACCTGAGTGTGGTGTAGGGGGGTAATTCTAACGGCAGTCGACCCACTTTTTAACACGACCCCCTCCGATTTCGATGAAATTTGGTACACGCTATCTCCTAGTGTGTACAATTTGTATAATGTCTATATTTAGACCACATTCGTTATGGTTCTTGTTTTACAGCGTCCGAAAGTTGGTCGAATCTCTACTTTTTTCTTAAAGGATACTGAATTCAACAGAGTATTACTTAAGAACGCGTTATCCGATTTCAACGATTTTAGTGTCATTGTAACTGGCCACTCTCGTACTTCAAAATTAACAATTTAAAAAAGTTATTGTCCTTGTCGAAGGACATTAAATATTGAAAAATAATTTTAATCCTTCAATATCTCGAAAAGCACCTAATTTATTTTCTTCATATTTTTTGTAGTTAGACCGTGAAATGTCCTTTACACGTGACATAAGATTCACGATGGAGGTCATTTTGGTTTAAAAGATACAAATTTTTTACTGTTTTCTCCCACATATATTTCAGGATTTTTATATAAAACACAATGTAAATTCTTTCTATGTGAGCGGAATCAAATTATTTTTTGTTATGAGAACGTATATCGTACCGTGGTAATAATAAAATCTGATTTATATTTTTGAAAGTCTCAAGTCAGGATTACTTTTATGCCTCAACAGAAAACCTGGGTTAAAAAATACATTGGTTAGAAGGAATTACAAAGGTGTAACTTCGTGGAATATCCATAATAAGGGCACTTACTTATAACTTACGACACGTAATATATTTTTTAAGCCAGGTTAGCTTTTGAGGCTAAACAGTAATCCTGACTTGAGACTTTCAAAAATATAAATCAGATTTTATTATTACCACGGTACGATATACGTTCTCATAACAAATAATAATTTGATTCCGCTCATATAGAAAGAATTTACATTGTGTTTTATATAAAAATCCTGAAATATATGTGGGAGAAAACAGTAAAAAATTTGTATCTTTAATCCAAAATGACCTCCATCGTGAATCTTATGTCACATGTAAAGGACATTTCACGGTCTAACTACAAAAAATATGAAGAAAATAAATTAGGTGCTTTTCGAGATATTGAAGGATTAAAATTATTTTTCAATATTTAATGTCCTTCGACAAGGACAATAACTTTTTTAAATTGTTAGTTTTGAAGTACGAGAGTGGCCAGTTACAATGACACTAAAATCGTTGAAATCGGATAACGCGTTCTTAAGTTATACTCTTTTGAATTCAGCATCCTTTAAGAAAAAAGTAGAGAATCGACAAACTTTCGGACGCTGTAAAACAAGAACCATAACGAATTTGGACTAAATATAGACATTATACAAACTGTACACACTAGGAGATAGCGTGTACCAAATTTCATCGAAATCGGAGGGGGTCGTGTTAAAAAGTGGGTCGACTGCCGTTGGAATTACCCAGGGTATAAAAACGAGTATTTTTTAGGGGAAATCATCGGATGTTTATTTAATTGTAAGAAGGAGGGTATGTCATTAATACTGGAAAATAATATTAATCAAATGGCCGCCGGATCACTGAAAAATCATCTGGAGTGATGAGGACCACTTTCACCTCGGAAGCTATGTTAACATGCAGAATTGTTCCATTTGGGGCTCGGAAAACCCAAGAATTATTGTTGAAAAGCCTCTACATCCTCAACGGGTGACTGTTGGGTACTGTTTTTGGTTTGATGGGGTTATTGGACCTTACTTGGAGCAACTATTGCGGTGAATGGATTTCGCTATGATTAATGATTTTGTTTGGCCAGAATTGGAAGACCTAGATGTGGATGACGTTTATTTTCATCAAGACGGCGCTACGTACCACACAAGTAACGACTGTTGACTGCTATTGTTTTCCATTATTAATGGCATACCCTTCTCTAAGCAATAAAATAAACATCCGACGATTTTACTTAAAAAATACTTATTTTTATACCCTACACCACACTGTGCTACAGGGTATTATAAGTTTGTTTCACGGCAGATGTTTGTAACACCTGAAAATAACACAGCTAGACCCACCTTAAAGTATACCGATCGACTCAGAATCACTAGCTGAGTCGATTTAACGATGTCCGTCCGTCCGTCTGTCAATGTAAAGTTGTTCTTCGACTACAGCTCGCAATTTCACTCCGATCGTTCTGAAATTTTTCAGTTTAGAGTATTTCGCGGCTGTTAAGATCGCTATTGAATTTGGTTGAAATCGGTTCAGATTTAGATATAGCTCCAATATATATCTTTCGTCCGATTTGGCCCTTTAGTACTATAGAAGATGTATTTTACATCCAATCATTTTGAAATTTAGAATGGTAGAGTTTCTTGATCCATGAACAAACACAAACAAATTTGAAGAAAATCGATTAAGATTTAGCTATAGCTCCCATATATATGTTTCGTCCGATTTGGCCCTTTAGTCCTATAGAAGCTGTATTTTACATCCGATCTTTTTGAAATTTAGAATGGTAGAGTTTCTTGATCCATGAACCCACACTGCCGAATTTGAAGAAAATCGGTTAAGATTTAGCTATAGCTCCCATATATATGTTTCGTCCGATTTGGCCATTTAGTCCTATAAAAGCTGTATTTTACATCCAATCGTTTTGAAATTTAGAATGGTAGAGTTTCTTGATTCATTAACCAACATTGCCGAATTTGAAGAAAATCGGTAAAGATTTAGCTATAGCTCCCATATATATGTTTCATCCGATTTGGCTCTTTAGATCCAATCGTTTTTATACCCTACACCACACTGTGGTACAGGGTATTATTTAAGTATAAAATGTCCCTAAAGTAAATTTATGTAAACAATTTATACATGAATTACAAAATTTATATATCAGAGTTATTCAATATTACGAGAGTGGTGTAGGGTATTATATAGTCGGCACCGCCCGACTTTAGCCTTTCCTTACTGGTTTAAATATCAAAATGAAACCTCCTGGCAATTTTTTCAAAGTTTTGGCATCTCCCACCCGATTTACCATTTTACATTACTCTGAAAGTTAGGGTAGTTTTTTGAAATTGCTTACTGTTCTCAAATGGATTATCGATTTTCAAATTTACAACATTTCAAAGGCAACAAAAGGGACTATTTTACGAAGAACTTTCTTTATTCATTTTAAAAATATCACTAATGTCTATTTTCTTTAAATTCGCAAGAAATATTCGAAAATCTCTCAAATAACTAAAACATTGGATTTTTGCAATATTGCTTTTATTGCAACAACCACCTAATTGTGGTTGTTACAACCACCTAAAAAATTTAATTTGCAATTTTTGATCGTTGTTGTTGATATTTCAAATGTTATTTAAAATAGCCTATAATGATCTTGTAGTATGCATACAATACATCAATTTTATTTATTAACATCCAAGAAAAATACAAAATATGTAATCCTCAGGGAAATTCACTTTAAAATACAAATAAATAACAATAAATAATTAACAATACATATGTAATATTGTATGATCGCTAATGTCCGGATAACGGTTCAGCAAATAAAGAAGAACCAGATACATATTAAAAAAAACGATTCTAGCCCACTGTGTACCACACGGTGCTACAAAACGTGTCATTCGGCAGTTCGCCATCACCATTACCAACTGACCGCCAGTTCTTGTAGCCGATGGCAATTGCCCGAATGGCCTGCCTGAAACATGAATAATTGTTATTTTCGTTTTCTGTTAATTGGGTGAGCTTTTCCAAATGAATGCCAACCAAGAAATTTAAATGTATTTATTTCTTCTTTGTAATTTGTCTGTACGAACTCCTACATAATGAATGAATACACCGAGGCCTCAATTTACACAGTGAACACACATCACAAACTGAACATGTATAGGATTCTGGCAATTGGGATGTGAAGAGCATACTGTATTGGAAAGTACATATTTGTGCTAGTCATATATTGAAAACTTTTTGAGATTTATTAGAACCGTTATATATTTTGAATATATGATTGGATTTTGGTATTTATTGTTGGAGGTGCCAAAGTTGTGGCAACATTTTGTCTTCTTTTTACCGGACAAATGTGTTTTAGTGCATGAGACTTACAGCCTGTTTCTGTAACTTAAAATGTTGCTTTCGTTCGTCTGCCAGACGACAAACAGCTGATTTGGGTTTCACTAACTACCATCACAACGACAAGTCGCACGATAATGAACTCGTACGAAAACGTAATCATTTCAGTGTAAAATTTGGTTTCTCTATCTCTCTCGGCTGTCATCTGGGCGAACTCAAATGACAGATCGAGTCACTTTATTTTATTTTCGACTGATAGGAACAATGGCAAAAAACGTTATTAAAAGCAAAAAATAATTTGATAATAATATAATTATGTGTAAAAACAATTAAATAGTAATAAAATTGTATACATATGTTTACATATTTAAGCATAAAGAAGTCAACATTGGCAGCTCGCTAAGATGGAAAAAAATCATCAGTGCACAATGAAAGAGATGTGAGAGACAAAGAAAGAAATGAGAGTGTTGGATCACTCTCACCCAGGGTTGGTTTTGTGGCCACCGCTAGTGTAAAGGATACAGAGGTGTATTTTCCAGGGTCGTAATTTCGTAAGGCCCGGCGAACGAACGAACAAACCTTAGAGAAACCAAATTCCAGACGAAAGTGAGTGAGTGGGTTTCGTTCGCAGAGACTTTCGTTAGAAATACAGAAACAGGCCTTTAAGCATATTTGTATACCCTTCACCATGGGATGGGGGTATATTAATATTGTCGTTCGCAACACCTTGAAATATTTATCTGAGACCCTATAAAGTAAAGTGGTCCAACCAACAAAATCTTCCCAAAAATACAATTTGTATGTGTGCTAAATATAATATGTTTAGAGTGTACCCTACATATTTGTATATTTCAAGCGGAATATGTATGTGACAATATATTACATAAGCAATTTTTTTAGCGTGTATACTTCAAGCTGTAGTATTTCTAGGTATTACAAACATCTGCCATGAAACAAACTTGTAATACCCTGTACCACAGTGTGGTGCAGCGTATAAATATAAGTACAGATAAAAAGATTCGTTTAGAGTTTTAATCGTTAAAACATGACACCCCGATTTTCATGAAAAAATCATAATGAGTGACGAGGCACATTTTCATTTGAATGGATATATGAACAAACAGAATAGTCGGTTCTGGGCATTGGAAAAATCCTCAAATTATTCATCAGTCACCTTTGCATCCATTAAAAGTGACAGTCTGGTGTGCAATTTGGTCAGGAGGAATCATCGGGCCTTACTTCTATGAACATGAAAACTGTCAATGGGGAGCGATATCGTTATATACACGGGGGAAAATCGTAATTTTTGATATGTTTGAATTGAAGGAAAATATATTTGGAAGCGATTTTTTCAAATACTATATATTTTTTAACAAATAAATTTTATTTGAAAATCAAGAAATCTTGTTTGGAACGCATATATTAATATATTAGAACATAATATATTAGCTAACTGACTTTCACAAATAAAATATGTGTGTGTATCCACAAACAAAGTTATTGTTTAAGAAGTTTTCCAAACATATTTTATTTAAAAAAATTTTTAAAACTTTGCTGATTTTTTCGAATTTAGTTAGTTTTTCCTAGTTTTCGTTTTAAACTTTATAGCTAAAAATATCTTTTAATTTATAAATATTCCAATTCATCACTTTTTGTCAATCCATCAATGCAATTTATATTCACGAAAGATTATACAATTTAAGTTTTAATTAAATTTTAAAAACATTTAAAATTTATAAAAAAAATTTTTCTTTGAGCACCTGAAAAACAGAAAACTTGTCTTTAAATCAAGGCATTGATACATTGCCAAAATAATTAAATACAAATTAATCTTTATTTCGGAAATACTAGTTTCAAATAAAAAAATATTAGAATGGGAACATATTTTTATTTAGAACAATATTCTCCCAAACATATAATATTTATGTGTGTCAAATATTATATATTTGGAGTGTACTCTAAACATATGTATATTTCAAGCCGAATATGTTTGGGACAATATACTACAGAAGCAATTTTTTTTCAGCGTATAATTGAAAACATTTTAATGCCAGAACTGCATGCTTTGGGCTTGATTAACATGTGGTATCAACAAGACGGTGCCACATCGCATACAGCCAGGATTACAATGGAAACAAACAAAGTAGTATACCTTCCCGACGGACACACTGTATATTTCGAGTGTTCCCAAAACATATACATATATATTTTAAGCAGAATTTATCTGGGACAATATACTACAGATGCGATTTTATTTGTACTTAAACACATACTTTATTTGAGAAATTTTGTTTGCAAATATATTTTGCTGTAATATATATATATGCGTACCAAATATATTTTATTGATTTTCAAATAAAATTTATTTGCTCAAAAATATACAATATTTAAAAATTTGTGTTTCAAATATATTTCGATTTAAACAAATCGAAAAAGGCGATTTTGCCCAGTGTAGAATTTATATTTTGAGATATAGGATTTTTGCAGAATTATTTGTAAAATTTTCTTCTTTATAACTATCTATCGAATTTGGAAAATTATATGAAACTATTAATCCTCGGCGAACGAATTTTGGAATGTAAGTTATTGGAGTCAATATTAATAATTTCCTTAAAAGTGGGTGTGATATAATAAATGGGGGTGTCAATATTGAAATTCGAAATGTCTCGGAAACTATTTATCGCACAGGGAGAAAAATTGCCATTTTTGATATGTTTGAGTTGGAATCTATCTATCTATCTTATCTATCTATATATACAAAAGAGAGTGTCTGTTTGGGAGTTTGTTTGTTTGTATGTTTGTTTGTTCCGTATAGACGTCTAAACGACTAGACCGATCATCTTGAAATTTTCACAGAATGTACATGTGTACGGGGTGCTGAAAATAGGATACTTGAATTTTCGATATATCAAGTGGGCGTGGACCCGCCCATATGTGTCCAATTTTGATATTGAGAAAAATGTTTAGCTAGAGTGCTGAAATTTTTTGTGTATGCATTTAGTGGCAGATTATGTGAATTTTCCAAAAATGGGCGGAATCGGACCAATGGGAGTGGCCCCGCCCATGTAAGCCGAATTTTGAAATTGAGATATTTTGCACAATTTGTTAGCGAGAGTGCTGGAATTTTGTGTATATGTATATATGGTGGCAGTCTACGTGATTGGTCCAAAAATGGGCGGGATCGACCCAATGGGCGTGGCCCCGCCCACATAGACCAAATTTTGAAATTTCGACATCTTGCACAATTTGCTAGCGGGAGTGCTGCAATGTTTCGTATATGTATCTGGTGGCATTCTACGTAATTGGTCAAAAAATGGGCGGGATCGGACTAATGGGCTTGGCCCCGCCCATATAACCCAAAATTAAGCTTTCTTGCACAATTTAGTAGCGAGAGTGCTGGAATTTTGTGTATATGTATATGGTGGCAGTCTGCGTGATTGGTCAGAAAATGGGCGGGATCGGACCAATGGGCGTGGCCCCGCCCTTATAAGCCAAATTTTGAAATTGATATATCTTGCACAATTTTTTATCTAGAGTGCTGTAATGTTGTACATATGTATCTGGCTGTCTACGTGATTGGTCCAAAAATTGGCGGGATCTGACCAATGGGCGTGCCACCGCCCATATAAGCCAAATTTTGAAATTGAATTATCTTGCTCATTTTGTTAGCGAGAGTGTTGAAGTTTTGCGTATATGTATCTGGTAGCAGTCTACTTGATTGGCTTACAAATGGGCGGAATAGGACCAGTGGGCGTAGCACAGCCCATATTTTGATATATCTTGCAAGTATTATATAGGAAATACATGAACAAAAATGCTCGGTATGCGATAATTACAGCTGCTCACTCCAATACAATCGCAATATGATAATGTGATGCATGACCAATGAAACAAGAATTTGGAAATTTTAAAAGTATACATTTCTATTATCTGGACTTTCTACTGAATTCGGTATTTTTTCATTCAGTGAATTTATTACTAATACCAGTAAGGAAAGGCAGAAAGTCGGGCGGTGCCGACTACATAATACCCTACACCTCCCTAACAATGCGATAAGGGTCATTGCGATAATAATTTGGAATAATTGGTAAATGTGGTGTGTGTATGTATATCTTATTTTGAACCGATAATCGCTAAATTAAGCAATATTCGTTCCTAAATTGAGAAACATTTTTCTGGAGAACTTTGTAATGATCGGAAGTAAAGTACAACTTCTATAGCGCTTTGTAACCAAATCTGGAGGAACATATGTATATATGGAAGTTATATATAAATCTGAATCGATTTTCCTTGAATACTCATTCATGTAAAATAGAAACCTGTTTCTGTCGAATTTCGTACTGATCGGATATAAAACACAGTCTCTACAGCGCTTACATGTAAAATTGGGGGTAACATATATATGGGGGCTATATCTAAATCTGAACCGATTTTCTCCGAATTTTGCGGTATTTTTTCATGTAATAAGAAACCTCTTTCTGCCGAATTTCTTACTGATCGGATATAAAATACAGTTTCTACAGCGCTAATTTTGACATGGGCAGCGAAGCGCACCGGGCTCAGCTAGTTATATATATTTGAAGATATTCCTAAACAATAATTTTATTGGTATATAAATACATATTTTATTTGAGAAAATTAGTTTGCAAATATATTTTGTTGTATTATATTAATATATGCGTTCCAAGTAAATTTTATTGATTTTCAAAGAAATTTTATTTACTCAGAAATATAAAACATTTAAAAATTTGTGTTCCAAATATATTTTCTTTCGATTCAAACATATCAAAAAAGGCGATTTTGCCCCGTGCAAAGATGTTTCCAGTAATAGAATTGAATGCAGTCCATGGTGGAGGGTATATAAGATTTGGCATGGCCGAACTTAACGCTTTTACTTGTTCTTTCTTACTTTAAAATGTTTAAATTAAACGTTACAGAAAAAGTAGAAGGCCATGTCGTATTACCCTAAAATGTCTTTACAATGTACTCTAATGCCTGATGCAGCATTAGCATCAATTACAAAACCCAACTTCAATTATTTATATGAATTACAATACAAAGTAAATTTATATTCTAATTATAAGGTCCAGGGAAAGGCCGGGTTACAAAGACCATATGGCTATATTTTTGCAGCAACAGACCAGAGCCTCTGGTGGGAATCGAACCCACGACCCCCAAACTCATAGGCGAGTACGCTACCAACTCACCTACTGGGGCGCTCACCCAACTTCAATATTAAGCACGTCTTTAAAGAAAAGCTATGAACAAAGTATTTTTTTTCTACTTTTTGCAAAGATCGTCCTTGCACGACCTTAAGGAAATATTTAAGATTTTTTCCTTTTGGTACAGAACTGTTGCCGTTATGACAACATGTGCTACTCAAAAGTGATTAAGGTAACTTTTTGCTTTTCTATCCGCCTATTGAGGATTTCATAAAATACTGGGACAAACCTGTCATGCAGATTTAATTATTTCTCGAGATAGACATAAAAGGCTATCGTTGAACTTGGCTATATTAAAGAAATTGTCAATTTTATAAATTAATTTTAATAAAATTTTTTAAAAAAATTTTGAAAAAAATCTTTTTATATCTATTTTCTATTTATCGTTAAGAGTGCAAATAATTACTTACATTTTTCAAACAGTCCCCCATTGATAGCTTTTGCCGATAAAAAGATATATTTTTTTTAATAAACCCAGTATTCCGTAAAATTCACAGTTTCGAAAATTTTAAAATCTTCATAGTAGGTTATTTTTTTGATTGCAAAATACTTTGAGTGGGTTGTTGACAACACTTAGTACAGCCACGTTTCATCAAAATCCGTGGCATGAGCCAAAAATACTGTGATCACTTAATATGGAAATGCTCATTTCTTAATGTATGTTCACAAGTCACAAAGGGGGACAGCATGCAATTTTTCGAATTTAAAGCACTAAATGCTGTTTTTCAAACCTGTTTGTTTTACATATCTCCTAGTCTGTACCTACAATTATGCTGATGGCCGTAAATCAAAATTCCCATCGGTTAACTAGATATAGCCGTTGGAAGAATTATATTTTCTCAGAAAAAAAAGCTAAAAATCTAGTTTTAGCCAAAATTGTCACAATACGATAAAATCCGAATTGGAGCTAAACCAGAAATCCCGAAATAACATTTTGTTACTTTCGATAAGCACTTTCAACAACTGAAGTCAAAAGCAGCCAACTTTCGATGACCTCGAAAATGTTGTACTGTGTAAACTAATATGGCCCGTGTCCCAACTGCCAAATGACCTGAAAATATCACAAATAGTTCCATCAAATTTATCTCTGATTTAAAATACTTTTTATTAAATATGTCTGTTTTCCTTGTTACGTAAATTTCTCGATATACATGCCTAGCCATGTTTGCAATCCCCACAACTTATTTCATTATTCCAGATTTGGCATCTTAATGCACCCATTAACTAATGTTGTACTCCTATGGTGTTTGCAGTAACATTGTAATGAAAACGTGATGAAATGTTTTTATTGCCACAATTATTCGCTCAGACGAGAGCAATTTGACGCATTGTAATTTGCACGTTTTAAGCGGAGGGTTACACGTACTTCTGCTTGATGAAAGCATGCTGTATGCCACACAGTGGTTCAGAATTAATGTCAATCCGCCACAAGTGAATAATTTTTTTTTTTAAAGATTTTTTGGATGATGTAAGACACGTTCTCATTTAAGAACTAAAATAATATTTTGGAATAATTTCATTACTCATGTAAAAAATGGTCTAGTTTAAAAAATAAACAGAAACTGAATGAATGTTTTTTTTATTAAAAAAAATAATTTTAAAATCTCTATCACATAACTTGAGAACTAGTTTTCAGATTTAATTGAGCAAATCTCTTTCTAAGACTATTTTCAATTAAAGGTGGTCCATCGAGTGGTATCTTTTTGAATCATAATGTCAAATGGCTACGATGCCACGTCGTAAGACTTCTTGAAAGGATACCGTGAGGGGCCGATGTTTTGCCAAAAATGCATTAACGATTCAGGCCATTAAGGTGAATATCGAGCAAGCCATTCATGAGATAGGGTCAGTAGCCGAGGTACTCACATGCATGTAATAGTGTTCCATAACACTAGGTCACAAATAACAAAATTTTCTGTGTTATTTGTTTCTAGCATACTTTTTCTCATTGATTTTGACCTACTAAACACGAAAATGAGTTTTCAAAATTTTTCTGTCGATTGGTTTTCGAGATACAAATTTTTGAACTTTTTTGTTTTAATTTTTGGAGGTACACTTACAATTTTGAGCATATCTTTCGTCTTCTTTGACTACTACTCAAATTAAAGCAAATTGAGCCGTCTACAACTCATTCTCAGAAAATTTTGAAATCGGGTGAGTAGTTTTGATGTTGGCGGCTTAAAAAGGTTAAAAAACTGCGTTTTTTTAGTAAAAATGTGGCAGAAAAATTCATATAAAATATAAAACGCGATGCTAACAGCGATTTTGGTTTTTTTACGTATAGCTGGCATTTTTCCAAAGAAAATAAGCACTTACTTAACAAAATCTGACAACAAATGGCGGACTTATAATTTTTTTTTGGTAAAAGACCGAAATTCCGCTATTTCACGATATTTTGATTTTCATTATTTGCTCAGCTTACCTACCCAACGCAAACGAATAAATACATTTGAACTTAATCCACAATTAGAAATGGATGTGCCAGGTTAGCTAAACTAACGAAATTAACCAAATCAACGCCCAAATAAATGAGTAGAAACAAAGATATAACTGTACATTTTATGCCATGTGGAAAAACAGCTGACTTCTTCTTTGTTTTTTGTATTCGCTGCAATTGGTCTCACGTATTAGGGTCCAAATGTAGTCACCCATCATAGCCGTGTCATAGATGCCCTGATAGCTTCGTTCCATAGCCTTCAATTCCTGATGAAAGCGCTCGCAACTGTTCCGTTCTATTCCAAAAGGATTATAAAAAACTTGCTTTTTCGATCCCTCCTAGTAGGTTAGCTGTGCAAATAATGAAAATCAAAATATCGTGAAATAGCGGAATTTCGGTCTTATACCAAAAAAATTATAAGTCCGCCATTTGTTGTCAGATTTTGTTAAGTAAGTGACTATTTTCTTTGGAAAAATGCCAGCTATACGTAAAAAAACCAAAATCGCTGTTAGCATCGCGTTTTATATTTTATATGAATTTTTATATGAATTTTTCTGCCACATTTTTACTAAAAAAACGCAGTTTTTTAACCTTTTTAAGCCGCCAACATCAAAACTACTCACCCGATTTGAAAATTTTCTGAGAATGAGTTGTAGACGGCTCAATTTGCTTTAATTTGAGTAGTAGTAGGATCAAATACGTCAAAGAAGACGAAAGATATGCTCAAAATTGTAAGTGCACCTCCAAAAATTTAAAAAAAAAGTTCAAAAATTTATATCTCGAAAACCAATCGACAGAAAAATTTTTAAAACTCATTTTCGTGTTCAGTAGGTCAAAATCAATGAGAAATACTATGCTAGAACCAAATAACAAAACGACTGTTGGCTCGTGTAATTAATGGGAATGTTAGCTCCTTATTTGCTCTTTCGAAATAACCAATAAAATGTCGAAATAATTGACTGTTAAATTTTTGGAATTATTCGGTCAGAATTGATATTGGTTTGAGAACATATGTTTCAGTTACATTCTGCCTATTGCAAAAAAATTATTAGGAACAAACACAGTACAGCATTTTTCAGCTCATTGATTTGGGACTCCTTTCTGAGCATTGGACGTGAAAGTGGCCCCCAAAAATTAGAACTTCTGTATAATTCGTTTAGTCAGGGTGCCTTTATTAAAAATTTATTGGTTGAAATCGGTTCGATTTGGTCCTTTAGTCTTATAGAAGCTGTGTTTTACATCCAATCGTTTTGAAATTTAGAATGGTAGAGTTTCTTGAGTCATGAACCAACACTACCGAATTTGAAGAAAATCGGTTCAGATTTAGCTATAGCTCCCATATATATGTTTCGTCCGACTTTGCTCTTTAGTCCTGTAAAAGCTGTATTTTACATCCAATCGTTTTGAAATTTAGAATGGTAGAGTTTCTTGATCCATGAACCAACATTGCCGAATTTGAAGAACATCGGTTAAGATTTAGCTATAGCTCCCATATATATGTTTCGTCCGATTTTGCTCTTTAGTCCTGTAGAAGCAGTATTTTACATCCAATCATTTTGAAATTTAGAATGGTAGAGTTTCTTGATCCATGAACCAACATTACCGAATTTGAAGAACATCGGTTAAGATTTAGCTATAGCTCCCATATATATGTTTCGTCCAATTTGGCCCTTTAGTTTTATAGAAGCTATATTTTACATCCAATCGTTTTGAAATTTAGAATGGTAGAGTTTCTTGATCCATGAACCAACATTGCCGAATTTGAAGAAAATCGGTTAAGATTTAGCTATAGATCCCATATATATGTTTCATCCGATTTGACTCTTTAGATCCAATCGTTTTTATACCCTACACCACACTATGGTACAGGGTATTATTTAAGTATAAAATGTTCCAAAAGTAAATTTATCTAAACAATTTATACATGAATTACCAAATTTATTTATCAGAGTTAATTTATATTACGAGAGTGGCGTAGGGTATTATATAGTCGGCCCCGCCCCACTTTAGCCTTTCCTTACTGGTTATCACTTTTTTCCATATATACACGGAATACCTCTTTTGTGTCTGAAGCAATGTTGTAGATGTTAAATAGGAGAAAAAAATTAGGAACAAATTTACCC
Source organism: Eudasyphora cyanicolor (assembly GCA_963930755.1). Lineage (NCBI taxonomy): Eukaryota > Metazoa > Arthropoda > Insecta > Diptera > Muscidae > Eudasyphora > Eudasyphora cyanicolor. Next base: position 197,435,224 of record OZ005734.1, on the reverse strand, counting down.
GATAAAAGTGCCTCCGTGCCTTAAAAATCGCAAAAATTTCAATTTTTCACCTTTTTTGCTAAATAACTGGACTACAAATCCACAAGTATGAAATGCGTGAATATTCCTGGCGAATATTCTCCTAAAGGGCTTCAAGACTCTGAGGCTTGTTGGCGTAAACCTGCGACTCCTAAAAACCCCATAAAAAGAAGTCTGGTACTATTAAATCGGGTGATCTGGCCGGCCTGTGCAAATCATCAAAACGAGAGATTATGCGACCCGGAATTGCTTCCTTCAGAATATTGGTTGTGATCCGCCGTTGGTCCGACCTTCTCCAGTCCCCATACATCCAATTGAGGAAGAAAAAAATCGGTAATCATGGCTATGAAGCGCGCGCCGCCCACAGACGCCGTTTGGGCCACGGCGTTCTCAAAAAAAATGGACCGATGACTCCTCCAGCGTAAACAGCACACCACGCAGAAACATTGAGCTGGTGTAATGGCTCTTCGTGGATGATGCACGGATTTCCGCTGCCCAGAAACGATTATTTTATTAATTCACGTAACCGCAAAGATGGAAATGATGATATTTTCGAAGAAAAATCATCCACCTGGAAATGGAAACAATTATTCCGCGTTCCTGCGAAGTAAACAGATTCATGCCTTGTCGATTTGTGTTCTGCGTTTGTTTACTTCGAAAATGTCAAAACCGAATTGACTTTTGGCGCCATTTGCAAACTTTATAGCGTTTTCTAATAGGGTAATTATTTTTTCCCCACCCTTTATATTAAATCTAACCTAATGCTAAATATCTAATTTCTAAAATATACCTCACTGTGTGGTATCTAATGTTAGTATCCAAATGTTTTTAATTGTGCATCACCTGCAATCAGTTTTTATACAATCCATAAATCTTTACTAGAATTTTTGTCCATGGTTAGCGCTTCTTAACCACAGTGCACAGAGATTCACGGTACTTTATGGAACTTTGTTAATGTTTTTCTTATTTTTCTAGGCTCCCCTTTTACAGAATCCGCGTGAAATTAAATAACATGTAACAATTACATGGTATTGTTAATAAGAGAGCCAACAGAACCTTGTAAATTATAAAATAAATTCATCCCAGGCGAATTATGTACAATTATCCATTTTATATCCTAACATTAGTGGAGAGGGTACATCGTTACCGTAATATAGAAAGGTCCCAACTCATTTTTTTTGGTAATTGCGTTTTTCTTGACTTATCTTAATACACCCGCCATCGATAATTTAGATCATTAGATTCTACCTAAAAAAATATTTTAAATTATTATAAAGCAAAATAAATGAAGAACATCAAAAACTAAATTTGTATCATGTTTTTATTAATATTCGCCTTTGGAAACATTATTCCAAACTCAGCTATTACATTTTTATCCCCTCACCTTAGAGAGGAGGGTATATATCATCTGCTACGAGCCAAAAGTGTAACACATCGAAGGAGTAACCTAAGACCCCAAGTATATTTAGCAGAAATTTGATTTGGGTCAGTTTAAGTCATTTGATCAATGTCCGTCCGTCCGTGTGTCTGTCTCTGTGTTGCTACTCCCCGCAGTACTATGTTTTCATGTATCGATGTGACAAAAATGGAAGGAGTAATTGCAGAACTATGAAATTTTGTACCAAACTGTATTTGGTCATGGTTAAGAAAATTTTTAAATTTGGACTCAATCGGACCGCGGGTCTCGTAACCCTATGCAAATTATTCCGGGTCCTCAAAAATTCACCAGACTATAACACTAAATTGGAGCATTGTATATTTATAAATTTTAACATGTCATAATATTTCATATAAATCTGTCGCGGTCAAAATTTCGATGGGATATGACGAGTCCTTTTGGTACCTCCCACACAAAGGGTTCAAAGGACTTAAAAATGAATATATAAAGAACGCTCACGAAAGGCGCTGGATTTCGACCAAAGTTTGTAAAGCGTAATAGGCCTGCTGTGAGCAAATGTGTGCACAAATTTGGGAGGCATTTTTTCAAGATCCCTCAACACAGCCCCCTAGAAGATCTTGAAAATAGATTTTTGGTCCATATATCGTGCGACTACCAACTTAAAGGGAATTTTGCGTAGATTACAAATATGGTGAGGAAAAGTTGAAGACGCAATAGGAAACATTTCTGTATGTCAAACGTCGGGTACGTGGGCAGGTTTTTTTTCGTAGTATTGTACTGTATTGTTTCTTTTAAAAAGTTTAGTGCATGTATTTGCCAGAAGAGTTCGCTTCGTTGACTTCTAAAATAATATTGTCAACTTCGTCAAAAATGTCATCAAATATACCGCATAGAAATATCTTCGTTTAAAGGATACTTGATATATTACTCTTAAAAATATTGGCAATGTTAAGATTTTTAAACCGTATTGAACTTATAATAGGATCAGAATTTATTGTAAGGTACGTCATTAAATCTTTGTTTGTGTTGTTTTGACAATTTTTTTTCCTGGTATGGAACACGCTAGCTTCTCGGATAATTCTGTGTCTGACTTCCTCTGATAAACAACCTTAAATTACATAAATGCTTCCGGAAATAAAATTGTCAATATTTATTATTATGTATATATTTACCTACGGGCAAATGAAAGTAACTAATAACATCGTAACCATGTATTGGTACTTTATGAAAGCGCGTCAAATTATTATCCTTGTTGCTATTAGAAACTCCTTAAATGCATTACTGTCATTTTTTGTCGCAAGAAAATTTAAGACCTAAAGCAAAAGTACTTTTTCGCAATTTTTTGCACGAATAATTGGAACTTTTATATTTTATTTTTAAAGATGAAATGGCATTAATAATATTTTGCGAAAAAATTTAGATCTTTACGATTTTATTGCGATGACAAAAATAAATATCATTTTTTTTTTTGATTTATCGACATAAAAACACCACATTGAAAGCATTTTTTTTTTAATATTTTATAAATAAGATTTTTTGTATTTTTAAGAATTGTGTCAACTATCAGGCGCAAAAAAGTTATGAGTTTGTTCTACAAGTTAAAGAAGATGGTTTTTGGAATACAACCGAAAAAAATGTGTAGACCTAAAGCAAAAAAACTTTTTCGAAATTTTGTGCGCGAATTATTTGAACTTTTATATTTTATGTTTAAAGAGGGCATATCAATAATAATAATCGGCGAAAAAATTGGGGATCTTTACGATTTTTTTCCGATGCCATACAATATTTAATATTTTTTGATTTTTCGGCATAAAAGCGATTTTTTATTGTATTTCTCAACAATAAAATTTTTTTGTATTTTTAAGAATTCTGTCAGCTATCTGGAGCAAAAAAAATATGGCGTTAGGCGTTGGCGACTGTTTTTAGAACACCCCTACAAATTATATTAATTAATAACGTTTTTATACATAAAAAATATTTTTTTTTTAGTTTGTGCGCTTTTATTTTACTTTTTTATATTTTTTATTTAAATATTGTTTTTGATGAATTAAATTTTAGGGATCTGTTCCAACTTATTTTTCTCATTCCAATTAAACTTGCAAATTTTTTCACTTTATCGAAAAACACGAATTTTCCAAAGCAATTTTGGATTGTACAAATGCAATTTTCTGCCAACTTGGAATTTTTGTATTATAAGCAATTCGATTTACTATTATATACAAAAAGTTTGGTTTAATTTCCCTAATAAACAAATTTTATACAGCTATTTTACAACATACATTTATGATAGTTTATTTTTTGGATGATTTGCGTATACAACATAGACTTTGGCGCCCTCTCGCGATGTCAAAAAGAGCTAAATAAAAAAATTATTGTTATTATTTATATTATTTGGTTTGTTAAGATATGATGAGTACCAATTCTACCATTATTTGTACATTATTATCGATTTTTGTCAATAGGACAGAGCACTGTGTACCGGGCCAATGCTTCTAGTACCTCCAATACAAATGTTAAAATTTAGTGAAATATTTATTCTTTAATAACTACTATACTACCCTATCCGAATCCTCTGTAATTACACACAAAGTTACAGTTTATCTGTAGCTTTCGCCTTGAGATGAATAAGGGATTTGGTAACTCCCAGACAAAGGGACCCTTTTGTGTAGGAGGTACCAAAAGGGGAGTGGCAAAACCCTTTTGGTACCTCCCACACAAAATGTCCAAATCATAAAAACATTGAATGGCTCATAATGTTAATACCAGTGCACATAAACACTTACAATTCGGTACAGTGCAACAATGTCTTTGAAGTATCTTTTAACGCAAGATAGGCGTATTCGTCAAGCCATTTGTAGTACCCCCCCCACACAAATTCACAGTTTCCTTCACACACAACATGCTCATAACTTCTGTAGCAATCATCTAAATGTTTTCATAGACTGACATATAATCAACAAGTTTTTTTTTTCAACGTTCTGGCATCTCCCACCCATTGTGCCATATTGCATTGCTCAATGTGAGGGTATGTATACCTTAATTGGTTTACCCTACTGAAAATTTCTACTTGGTTTATCATTGTTTTAGATAAGTGAAGGGTATATGTCATACAGACAGAAGTGGAACATATTAACGGGGTGACCTAAGACCCTATTTTAGTTTGTCAGAAATCTGTTATATCTTTAATATTAATACGAGTCTTCTATATCTTCTCAAGTAGTAATTGTCAGTATCTACTCGAGAATGTGGGCTTAATTGAAAGAATCTCTTTAATACCTCCCACTCAAATTGGCAGTTTTTTTTTCCAAAAACCAATAAAGAAGGACTAAATTCGGAAGGAGCCGATTATATAAATAATACACTTCACCACTCGATCAAATCAGATTCAAGTTTGGTCAATATTGTTTTCCTATTGATATTGATCTATCGGTACAATGAAATAACTCCCAAATGAAATAAGGCCCAATGAAATAAGTCCCAACAAAAATGAAACAATTCCCAATTTGAAAAAGCTAACTTTTGTCCGTCGCGTAGTGAAATAACTCGCCCTAATGAAATAACTCTTAATATAAATGAAATAACTCCCAATGATCAAAACGAATGAATAAAATCTCATTGGGATTGATTTTTTTTTTGGTAGTTTTTATACCCTCCACCATAGGATGGGGGTATACTAGCTTTGTCATTCCGTTTGCAACACCTTGAGATATTGATCAGCGACCTAATAAAGTATATACAGAGACGAGAAACATAATAGGGACAGTGTCTTGCAATTTAAATATTGTAAGTAAAAGTATGTAAATGGCAGAAATTACAATGGTTGGAAATAGTTTTTTTAGCTTGTACAGGGTTTTTCAACAGGGACGCTACAAAAGTAGACCGACAGGGACAGCAAACGACGCCATATTTTTTGCCGCTCTTTTGACATTTCTCTTCAGTAAGGTTTGCCATTTCATGGTGGAAAGATATACGAGCCAACAACGAGTCGAAATTATTGAAATTTACTACCGAAATTCGGAGTCAGTGGCCTCAACGTTAAGAGCGCGAAAAATCATCTTCAGCGATGAGGCTCATTTCTGGCTGAATGGCTTTGTCAATAAACAAAATATGCCTTGAGACATCATTGCATCCCGAAAAAATTACGGTTTGGTGCGGTTTATGGGCCGGCGGCGTCATTGGGCCGTACTTCTTCCGTGATGATCAAGACCGGCACGTTACTGTGAATGGGAATCGCTACCGTTCAATGATAACCGAATATTTTTGGCCCCAATTGGATGATATGGACTTGGAGGACATGTGGTTCCAACAGGACGGCGGCACAAGCCACACAGCGAATGCCACAATCAATTTATTGGAAGTTTGGAGAACGTGTTATCTCACGAAATGGTCCAGTCGATTGGTCGCCTCGGTCGTACGATTTGACGCCGTTAGACTATTTCCTGTGGGGCTACGTCAAGTCTATGGTCTATGCCAACAAGCCAGCGACGATTGATGACGAACGTGAAATTGCAGCAGTATCGGCCGATTAATGCTTGAAAACCGTCGAAAATTGGGTTCATCGTCTGGACTTCTGCAAGCGTGCCCGTGGTGGCCATGCAAAAGAAATCGAGTTCCATGCATAATGGCATCGAACGTACTTTCACAGGAATAAAGAATTTCATTGATATCCAAAACCGTTTTTGTTTTATTTAAAAAAACTTTTGTAGCGCTCTTATTGACGGACCCGATAGATTAAAACAACATATTCAATTAACAAATTGTTAATATTTGATTTAATTTTGTACAATCACAAAATTAATGTAAAGTGTAACTTTTAAGCTGTGCAAAATAATAGGGACACATGACATTTGTGATAAAAAAATTGAACATAAGCGGATTAATTTTATTAAATATTATGTGTTTTATAATTTAGAAGCTAAAAATAGAGTTTTCATGTAAATTTAGAACAACTGCCGGTTGAACATTTGCGATGTAAGGGAGGTAATAGCTGATTTTTTCAAAGCGAACCCGAATACCAGAAAATCATAACAACCTTGAAAAATATGTATATTACAAAAATGTTGTAAATGCATTCTGTTTTAAGTAACTTAATAAACAAAATTAATTTATGGATGTCAGTAAATTTTTTAAGGAGGAAGAAAATTAAAATTTTGCGTGGTAAAAAAAAATATTCGTCTTTTTGCAGAAAAATTCTCCAACTGTTCTAAATTACCCGATTAAAATTACTTTAATTTTAGTAGAATATTTCTAAAAATACTCACTTTCAAAATTTATAAACGCAAATGTTCGAAGAACTATAAGGGTTACTTTTTATAGACGTGTCTTTGCCATTTTATTTCAGGATAGATCCCCCAGTGTGGCCCACGTGACAATGAAGACATACGAGTATGCTTTGGTATAACAATAAAAATATTACATAATCTCCTTTAATTAATATTTCTATAAACTAAACACATATATTTGATTAAAATATGTTAATATTTTTTTTAGTCGTCAGTCCGTCAGCTTATGATTTCATTGTCACGTGGGCCAGACTGGGGGATCTATCCTGAAATAAAATTGCAAAGACACTTCTATAAGAAGTACCCCTGATACTTTTTTTAACTTGTGCGTTTACCATTTTTTGAAAACGAGAATTTTTAGAAATATTCTTTTAAAATGAAAGTCATTTTAATCGGGTAATTTAGAATACTTGGACTAATTTCTGCGAAAACGAAGAATATGTTTTTAAACCATGCAAAATTTTAATTTTCTTCCTCCGTAAATAATTTATTGACATCCATAAATAACAATTTTCTAAAATACTTTTCAATATTTTTATGATTTTCTGGTATTCAGGGTCGCTCTGACTATATCAGGTATTATCTTCCTTATAACGAAATTTTCAAAGACAGTTGTTCTAAATTTGCATGAAAACTATATTTTTACCTTCTAACTTACAAAACACATAATTTTTATAATAACTATTCCGCATAGGTAACATTTTTTTTATCAAAAATGTCAAGTGTCCTTATTTTTTTGCATATCTTAAAAGTTACATTTTACATTAATTTATGATTGTACAAAATTAACTCAAATATTTAACAATATGTTATTGGGCAATGTTTTGCTAATCTACAAGCTACAAAAAACTATCTCTAACCATCATTACTTCTGTTATTTTACTTACTTTAATTTACAAATATTTAAATTGCAAATCATGATCGTCGTGAAATTCTATGACAACAAATTCTGTGTGTTTGTTGAAATCGCGCTACAGTCCGTAATATTAGAACTGATTGATCAAATATGGTACAAATACTTCTTATAGTTGCAGGTCGTTTGGGATTGCAAATGATCGGGCAACGTTTTGATATAGCTCCCCTATAGAGGTCGCTCCAAAATACGCTATTTGAGCCATAGATACGACACTTTTAAAGCAATTTAGCAGAAACTTTGCAGTTTGTATTCTATTTTTACAAAAATTCATCACAGCAAAAATTTTACAAATCGGTTCATATTTTGTAATAGTCACCCTATAGAGGTCGCTTCAAAATATAAGTATTTAAGCCATAAATACCTGAGAATCTTTCCAGTTTGTATTTAATTTAGATAGGAATTCATCACAGTACAATTTTTTTTAAATTAATTCTTAGTTTTTTGTAGTCCACCAATAGATTTCGCTCCAAATAATCTTGTTTAAGACATAAACACCACATTTTCTAAGAAATTTACCTGAAGCTTTGAAGTTTGTATTCTATTTTATTTTGTTGTAGTCCCCGTGTAGTTGTAGCTCTCAAATACGCTGTTTTAAGCCATAAATATCACATTTTTCAGGTGTAGAGTTTGGCTTCAGGTGTAGAATTTCAGGTCTAAAATTTAGCTAAAAATTGCAGCGTTCGTTTTTTAATAATTTGCTTAAACAAATAGGATCGTTTCATGATTTGCTCCATATCAAAAGATGCAATGCTCCATATCCGCACACAGAATACAGTTTAGTTGCCTCAACCGAATAATTTGCCAACCGAATTTTGGTAGTTCTGTCTACTATCATGCGATTCCATCAGGACAACCAATATTTTGGTTGTGGTATACTTCTGCTTCCATGTTGACAACAATCATATTTGGTTGCGCCAACTACGAAAATGGTGGCTTAAATTATCTGTTTTAGTTGCCACAACCAACTGTTTTAAAAAATTGGTTGTTCTGACAATTTGTCAGTCATACACTACCGACAATTAATTAAAAACAGTTTTCATTAATTTTTCTTTTATTTATTTAACAAAAAACGAAACAATTCATAACAAAATTAAAAATCCCATATTACAAATTCATCACTATTATGAGATGTGGAAATATTTGACACACATTTTAGTACACAAAAACACAAAACTTGTATGCAAATATCGCTTAACCCTGTGCTTTCAATTTCATGCTTGTTGCTTTTATTTTTTACTTATGTAAAACATGTTGCAGAACATATTCTGCATTCCACACATTATTATCCACACGAGATTATTTTTAATTACCTATACTGTTCTTGAACAAAATGTTGAAGATTTTTTTATGTCGAGTAATTTTATTTTTTGTTTGTCATGTATCAGCAAAAGAACAGCAACCAATCCTTCGGTTGTATTTCCCAAAATACATTTAATTATTCTAAATTTGGAAAATGATTGGGATAACCAATAAACGATTATTTATTAATATTTTTTCTGTTGTAGTAACCAATTATTCGTTGCAATAATAATCTTTGGTCTGTTGATACAATTTCTGTTGTCAAGAATAAAACTTTGGTTGTCACAACCAAAAATCGATCATACGGTACTATAATGAAAATTTAAAATTGGTTACCACAACTAACCGAGTGTCAATGAAAAAAACAATCTTAATTCGATTGATTTAGTTGCAAATATTTTCATTAAATCGCATCCATGTTATTATTGTTGCTTCAACTAATTATATATAAATACAACCGACAGACGGTGTAGGTAATATACGTGTTGTTCCTAGTACTATATTTTATTGTTACAATCGAATTCCAACCAATTATTTTCCTGGGTGCATGCAATCCAGGGAGGGAATATAAGATTCGGCATGGCCGAACTTATCGCTTTTACTTGTTTCATAATATTGTTGAATGTCGTAAAATTCCAAGACGTCTGTCTTTAGAAATCACTCTTCAGTCCGTAATAATAGAGCTAGGATGATAACATTTAGCAGAACAATTTTTTATAGTTACAGGTTCTTTGGGATTAGAGGTCGCTCTCTAATATGCTTATTAGAGCCATAAAACCACATTTTGCAGACGATTAAGGTGGAATTTTGCAGTTTTTACAAAACGAAATAATGGTACATGTTTTGATGTAGTCAACTAAGATACATACCAGAGAGGAATAGGTTGACAGAATATCAACTATCTTCTCTTCTTTACCGATGCTTGGAAGCTGATGGGAAAGATGACTTCGAATAACACTATAAAAAACTTAGGACTGAACTGTCGCAGATCTCTTAACGAGGTGGTTGAGAAGTTAAACATATACCTCATATGGGTATCTGGACATAGGAATATCCCGATGAACTTTCAAGTTTCAAAGTAGCTATGTTATAAATTCTTAAAGAATTAGCATATCGATACCTCCACTCTAAACTATGCTAAGTGCAGAAAGGTAGTTTTTCAGGTAAGGCGATTAAAGTTGGATGCATTTTTTAAATTTGTGTGGAATTCCTTTTTGAATGGAAATCGAATGACCTGGACTGTTTTGTGAAAAACTTTTGATTGGGTTGACGGATAACACAAAATTTTTACTGAATATAACTTGGAATATTTAGAAGTTAAAAATGCAATCTCCCTAAAAACATGCTAAGTCGACTCAGCATGTTTTAGAATGGAGGTATCGATATATTGGTCTGCCACTGCCCACATATAAGCTTTGGTTTAGACAAAAAACAGTCAAGTTGTCTAATGAAAGATGGATCGAAAATTTCACCTGTAGGATAGCTACACAAATCTGGACAAGATACGAGCTGCCAACTCTCTTATTTGAAATATATCTTCGGTAAAGAACTGTGAAACTAAGTGTCAGTTCTGACGGGACACTGCTTGATCCCAGCAGGTTGGGAATTTAGTGCAGTGACTTCTGCTGAAGCTATGACGATGGGGAAAAAGTGGAGAGCATTGAGCACCAGATTTGTTCCTATCCAGCATTGAGCAAGCGACGTCTGGATATACTGAGGTCGTCATTTAGAGGAAATATGACAGATGTGGCCGGTGCTGATATTCGTATTATTGATAATGTTTTGTATCAACCATGTTGGTTCTGAGGAGGGTCAACTGGGCCGTGATGGCACATAGGACCTCAATTGGTTTATGTGAGTTGGTGAATCCGACAGTCACCCTTATCTAACGTAGATAACAATAACAAGCTTTGATTTGATTATCTCGGTGAAGTGTTGTTGAAGATAACCAATTGATGAGAGTGTTTTTTTTGTAAATTTTTTCTATTTCTTCTGTAGTGGTCAAAAAACAATCGTTATGTATACTTAAAAGTTGTATATATCTGGGTTGACCAACTTTAAGGCCCTGTTGTTGCTCCGCCCATTAAATTCCAAACTTAGACCTCTTCTATCGCAAAATGGCTAAATAATTTTCTTTTTGCGAACTATTAAGAAATGCGTATTTCCAAACGAGCTAGTTTCTCGACTAAAAATAAAGACCAATTCTCGTCTTTTCGAAATTAGATATCAAAATATGTTTTTAAATTTCTTTCACATCCTGAAAGCATCATTAAAATAAGTCTTATATTACCGCTGCTGATCACGCACCACAGAGTGCATTTTATGATTGTGTTTTTTTTTTGTAAATATGCGCATTTAATTGTTCTTCTAATTAAAATGCTTAAAAGCACTGCGTGTATTTATCTAAGATTCATACTCGTATATTATGTAATGCAAATGCCGGTAGGTACATACATATATCACTGAAGGTAGACAGACTCTATCTAGTATCACGATATGATGATCGCCGTCTGAATTTTTGCTATGACATGCACGACTAACGATGAACACAAACATACACATACACTGAATTAGTGAAAGAGACCTCCCACATGCATACACAGAACAAAATGTGTAGTAGAAATTAAAGAAATTTAAATCCATTTCGAGATAAAGGCAAATATAGAAGAAAGTAGGTACATTCAGTATTTAAACTGGAGAATTTACTTAATTTACTTAATTTGTAGTAAAGTATCTTAACATAAAGTAATTATTAAATTATTAAAAATGTATTTGATTCGAAGAAAATGTTAATACTTTTTTCAGTGTAGAACTACAGCGGCGCTATCCATTGCTTGCTTTTACTTTACTTTCTGGTGTCTGCCTTTGAAATTAAGACGCCAATTTATTTTTAAACACGAGACTGTTGACCGTTTCTCTTGCTACACTGATAATTAGAAATTATATGCGGCGCCAACAAATATTTATATGTTGCGGGAAGAAGTTAGCAAATTGTTGAGAAGAGTAGTGCAACCATCAAAATGCATATTTTAACGCCTGTTTTCTTATTTAATTTAATCAAATATTTAACGTTTAATTTTTTATTCTTATTGTCAAAAATTTTTTTTTTTCAAATTTTGTAGGAAAAAGTGTATGTCGTATTTTGTAGTTTTATATTTATCTTAAAGAAACTTCCTAGAGAATGTTCTCCAAGAAAGAAACGGTCGAAAATATTCACTGGTATTGTTAACATGCTTATCCAATTTACACCATTTTTTACACATATTTCAAACATTTCTCAAATCACAAAGCTAGAATGGCGTTGCACGTTGAACAGCAAAGAGAATTTGGAGCCGGATCGGTAGATTTAGGGGAAAAAGTAAAAATCCCAATTTTGGGGATTTACGAAATTATTTTGGGCATTGTGGGATTGACTTTTGCAAATATAATGATTCGTGAATTACTTTCGATTTCTGATGTCAAGACCCACGCTCTACAAAATATTTCATTGAAATATATTCATTTTTAAAAATTTGTTATGGCTTTATAAGATTTCTGTCTGCAAATCGATTTTTACTGTCCCTGTCCTAGAATTTGGTTAATATCAGTGCGAAATCTCACATCAACTTTTCTGAATAAACAGCTGTACGCACTGAGACAAAAGATATAGCCTTAACATTTTATATTATATAAAACTAAATAATTTTTGTATTTTATTGCGAAAACGTATATGGGTAATTCCAACAAAAGGTCTACCGTGATCAAAAAAATTAAAGCTATTAAAATCACATTAAGGTAATTTATTATTATACAAAAATATTCCAATTTTAATAAAATTAAAAAAAAATCGCATGTATTTACACAACATTTTAAGAAAAAAAACCAGTAAGGAAAGGCTAAAGTCGGGCGGTGCCGACTATATAATACCCTACACCACTCTCGTAATATTGAATAACTCTGATATATAAATTTTGTAATTCATGTATAAATTGTTTACATAAATTTACTTTTGGGACATTTTATATTTAAATAATACCCTGTACCACAGTGTGGTGTAGGGTATAAAAACGATTGGATCTAAAGAGCCAAATCGGATGAAACATATATATGGGAGCTATAGCTAAATCTTAACCGATTTTCTTCAAATTCGGTAGTGTTGGTTCATGGATCAAGAAACTCTACCATTCTAAATTTCAAAACGATTGGATGTAAAATATAGCTTCTATAGGACTAAAGGGCCAAATCGGACGAAAGATATATATGGTAGCTATATCTAAATCTGAACCGATTTCAACCAAATTCAATAGCGATCTTAACAGCTGCGAAATACTCTAAACTGCAAAATTTCAGAACTATCGGAGTGAAATTGCGACCTGTAGTCGACGAACAACTTTACATGGACAGACGGACGGACGGACGGACATGGTTAAATCGACTCAGCTAGTGATTCTGAGTCGATCGGTATACTTTAAGGTGGGTCTAGCTGTGTTATTTTCAGGTGTTACAAACATCTGCCCTGAAACAAACTTATAATACCCTGTACCATAGTGTGGTGTAGGGTATAACAATTGCGTAGTAGTTTTGGTTAAATTAAGCATTTGTATTGCACCTTTCTTTAAAATTAACCTCGTAAATAGAGACTTATGTAAAAAGAGGCTTATTATAAATAATCTTCCTAAGAGCAATATTAATCTTAAATAAAAGTGTCGAGGCAAAAGGAATGAGGAATTACGGTAATTATTTTCTTACCTCTACTACAAATTCTATTGTCACCAGAAATATTCCAAGCAAGTGCATCAAACTATTGGTACAAATAGAATTTGTATAAAATACCAACATTCAAAAATAATCAGTTTAAAAAATTATGTAGATTTTTTGTATCCGTTTGAAGTTTGTCATGTTCGACACCGTTAGTGAAAAAAAAAAACAAATAAGAAAGTTTCAGTCGGGTAAACCGACTAAGGTATACCCTAGGGTGATCAAAAAACCGGTTTTTTTGAAAAAATAAAAAACCGGTGGATGGTTTATTTAAGTTATAAAAAAACCGGTGGACGGTTTTTTTCTTCGAAGAAAACCGGGGAAACCGGTAGAACCGGTTTTTTTCTGCATAACAAAACAGTATGAAAATTGCCGTTTGAAAAACAAAAGCGATGTCTTCTGATCAGGAATCTTGCACCAAATTTAGTCCTGTTGGATAGTAGTTATGAGTTGGACTGTGATGAATATTGTCATTTGAGTCAAACGATCCTTTTATCTCATACTTATAACTAATTAGCTATTGTATTTAGAAACATTTTCCAAAAGTGTTATCGATAGTCTTTTCTTCAATCTTTTAAAAAAATTAGCAAATATATTTTCATTACTTTTTTGCAAAAATTATTAAAAGCTTTGTGACCTATTAATGGGATGGGACCTGTTGATCTATCAAAATAAATATAAACCTCTGAAAAAAAATTAACGTTCAACCAAACATTTTAGCATTTCAGATGGGAAAAACAACCGTTTGACAAAAGTCCTTAACCACAGTCCTTAACTGCAGGTGGGTATATACGAGTATACATATAAATATATAAGAGTATACACTAGTCGGTTTACCCAAATGAAATTTTCTTACTTGTTTTTGTTTCGGTTTGGAAGTGGGAGAATGTGTTTACTTTTCACATAACTTCTGCGCGTATGAACCATTTATTTTCTTTAAATTTTTGTAATTTGTAAAGAAATTGGTGAATGGCTTCGGATTCTAGCAAAGTTGCCGAGTCTTTTTAGGCCAAAAAAGGAGATCTTTCATATTATTATCTTAATTTGTGATATTTTGTATATAAAGTTGTAAATAATTTTTAATATTTTAGTGATAATAAAAAAACCGGAAAACCGGTGGAAACAAACCAAAAAAACCGGTTGCACCGGTTGTTCAAAATTCATGATTTTGAGAAAAACCGGGGACGGTGGAAGCAAAAAACCGGTGGGCCGGTTTATTTTAAACCGGTTTTGATCACTCTAGTATACCCTCACTTTGTGAGTAATGTAATATTGAATATTCCACGAATTATTCTGTCAGTTTGTATGGGAGGTACCAGAACGGTTTAACAAATACACCTATTTTTCGCTGAACAGTAGATACTTTAAATACACTGCACTGTGCCGAATTATGAGCGTTTATATGTACTGGTATATTAACGATATGAGATATTAATTTGTGGTATGATTTGGTCATTTTGTGTGGGAGGTACAAAAAGGGGAGTGGTGATTATGCCAATTTTTCACAGGGCTGTAGGCATTATAAAATCATTACACTGTACATAATTTTAAGTATTTTTATGCACTGGTATTAAGGTTATAAGCTTTTAACTTTTAGTGCAAAATGGTACCTTTGTGTGGGAGGTACCAAAAGGGGAGTGGCAATTACGCCCAATTTCCTCTGGACTCTAGGCACTATAAACGCATTACACTGTACAAAATTTCAAGTATTTTTATACACTGGTATTAATGTTACAGGCTGTTAACTTTTGGTGCATAATGGTGCATTTGTGTGGGAGGTACCCAAAGGGGCGTGTCACCTTCGCCCATTTCTCTCGAGTTGACAGCGGCTTTCAGAAGATTCGAATAAGTAGTATAGCAGTTATTAAAGAATCAATATTTCACAACATTTTAACCCTTCGTGTGGGAGGTACTAGAAGGAGTGGACCAATATGACCCATCTTCGAACTTAGCCGGAGATAGAAGAAAATATTACCGCATACCAAATTTGAAGTCAATCGGTTACTCCTTTCGAGAGTTATCGTGCGCACCAGCCAGCAGACAGACAGACGGACGGACGGACATTTCTCATTCGACTTAAAATGACCCAAAACGAATATCCGCCGAACATACTTAGGGTCTTAGATCACTCCTTCGATGTGTTACACTTTTGGCCGTAGCAAATGATATACGAGGTATGTTCAAAAAATATCGCGAATTTTGTATATTTTCAAAAAGTATTTATTTATTCATGAATATCTATTTTGTCCCCTTCAAAGTAATTCCCCTCCAATAGAATACATTTCTGCCAAAGTTCAAATAATCATTTTGTGTGATCTTGTTCAGCTCCTCCTTCGATGCCGTCTTTATCTCCGTCGTTATAATCGTGGCGTAGCTTCGTCCTTTCATGGGCGTTTTCAGTTTTGGGAAAAAAAATATTCTCAGGGACCTAGGTCAGGGGAATACGGTGGCTGCAGCACCATTACTGTATTGTTTTTGGCCAAAGATTCGCGCACAAGCAACGATGTGTGTGCAGGGGCGTTATCATGGTGCAAAAGCCAGTTTTTGTTCTTCCAAAAATCCGGGCGTTTGTGGCGGATTGCTTAGCGCAATTTGCGTATAACTTGCAGGTAATATTCGTTATTGACCGTACTACCCTGTGGCAAGAACTCATAATGCACTACGCCCCTGCAATCAAAGAAAACTGTGAGCAAAACCTTTACGTTCGACCGAACTTGGCGCGATTTTTTCGGTCTTGGTTTATGCGGCAGCTTCCATAGGGATGATTGAGCTTTAGTTTCCATGTTATAACCATAAACCCATTATTCGTCACAAGTTATGACCCTCTGGAGCAAATTTGGATCGTCACGGACCGAGTTCAACATCTCCTGAGCAATGTTAACGCGATGCTGTTTTTGGTCCAAATTGAGCAATTTTGGCACGAATTTAGCGGCGACCCGACTCATCCCCAAAACATTGGTTAAAATCGAATGGCACGAGCCAATCGATATGTTTAGATCCTCAGCAACTTCTCTAATGATAATTCGTCGATTGGCCAATATTATTTTATTTACTTTATCAATGTTTTCGTCTGTTGTTGACGTGCTCGGGCATCCGGCACGATGTTCGTCCTTCGCATCTTCTCGGCCCTCTAAGAACATTTTGTACCACCGATAAACGTTGCTTTGGTCCAAGCTAGCTTCACCATATGCCACAGTCAACATTCGGAATGCGTCAGCGCACTTTATTTAATTTTTCACACAAAATTTTTTGCAGATTCTTTGATTCATTTTCTGAAATAGATAAAAATCGAAGACAAGTTAAAACACATCCAAGCACAACAGCTGTCAAAAATTAAATAAACATTCAAAATGGCCTACCTTGTCAGCATAAGTAAGGGACATGAACCAACATAACGCTACAAAAATATCAAAAATCAAATACACGTAGCCCGCGGAAATTAAAAATTCACGATATTTTTTGAACATACTGCGTATACCCTCGTATCACTAAAGTGAGGGTATAATAAACTTCACGACACACAATTTTTTTTCAGCTAGTATTTAAGCTATAATAATTGAGCTAGATGACTGAAATTTAGTATGGAATCTTATTATAGCTACAGGTAACTTGGGATTGAAAATGGAGAATATCGGTCCATTTTTTGATATAGCCCCCATATATAGCATCTCCCCGATTTGACTTCTTAACGTCATAGACACCACAAATGTCAACTGATCGGGCTGAAAACACACGAACAATGATAGTCATAGGTCCATGTTTTTATACAGCCCTTATACAAAGGTCATTCTGGATTTGTCTTCGAAACCTCAAATTTCAACGAATTGGTCTGAAATTTGGTATAATGAGTTTGTTTTTGTACCCGAAACCATTCATATGCGATCCGTATTTACTTGTTTTATTTAAAAATAGTCATGGACCAAATGTCACGTTCGACCTGTCACGTTCGAACCAACTTATAAATTAAATTTAAAAAAAAACTACCCAAGATATTAGATTTGTTCCTTTACATTTTGTTATAGTAAAACTAGCAAAAGAGAAATAAATCAAATTTCTCTCTGAGTAAACATGTTTTAAAAAAGAGCGGGAACGGAAATCTGGTAAAAATAGCAAGCACAGACAAATTTCTTCTATTTGAAAATTCTGTTATACATATTACTTTCAACGTATTTTGAATGCTACTACTTTTACTTAGAAAAATTTGTCGAGTAAAAAGTAGTAAAAGAGAAAGACATTTTGAAAGTTCTCTCTTAAATTTGTATACTATTTATACCCTCACTTTAGTGTGACGAGGGTATATATCATTTGCTACGGAAAAAAGTGTAACACATCGAAGGAGTGACCTAAGACCCCAAGTATGTTCGGAGGAAATCCGTTTTGGGTCATTTTAAGTCGAATGAGCAATGTCCGTCCGTCTGTCTGTCTGTCTGTCTGTGTGTCTGCTGGCTGGTGCGCACGATAACTCTCGAAAGGAGTAACCGATTGACCTCAAATTTGGTATGTGGTAATATTTTTTTCTATCTCCGGCTAAGTTCGAAGATGGGCCATATTGGTCCACTCCTTCTAGTACCTCCCCCACAAAGGGTTAAAATGTTGTGAAATATTGATTCTTTAATAACTGCTATACTACTTATTCGAATCTTTTGAAATTCCACACATAGTATTAGCTTATTAGTCGTTATCAACTCGAGAAAAATGGGTGAAGTCGCCACGTCCCTTTTGGTACCTCCCACACAAATGCACCATTTTGCACCAAAAGTTAACAGCTTATAACATTAATAACAGCGTATAAAAATACTTGAAATTTTGTACAGTATTATGCTTTTATATTGCCTACAGTCCAGGAAAAAATGGGTGTTGTTGTCACGCCCCCTTTGGTACCTCGCACACAAAGGTACCACACAAAATGCCCAAATCATACCACAATTTAATATCTCATAACGTTTATACCAGTGCACATAAACGCTTATAATTCGGCGCAGTGCAATGAATTTAAAGTATCTACTGTTCAGCGAAAAATAGGTGTATTTGTTAAACCCCTTCTGGTAGCTCCCACACAAATTGACAGAATAATTCGTGTAATATTCAATATTACATTACTCACAAAGTGAGGGTATATCTTAGTCGGTTTACCCGACTGAAACTTTCTAGCTTGTTTTGTCCTTATTTTCTAATCAATACTTCGAATGAAAAAGACTAAAACGCCAGTGATAGTACTTTCGACGATCTATAAGATTTTGTAGAAGATGAATCTAAAATATATTTTATTCTGACCTTTTTATCACTTTGAATGTGTACGACGGTCACGTTCGACACCGTGGAATTGCCCATATGCAGTATTTTCGAGATATAATATTATAACATATCGTCATCTGAAATCTAAAATCGACTATAGCCTGTTAGACGTGACTACACACTCCTACAAAATTTTAGAGTTCAATATCTAAAATTTACCATTTTAGGAGTGAAATTCAATATTACGTAACAACAAACAAGGTCATTGAAAAAGCGGAAAGATTCATAATTTTTTTTATTCAGAATGTACGCCACAACTATTTGCACTAGATTTGTTATTTAATTTCGCCTTAATAGTCTGGATATCCATAAATCTGGTCAAAAACTTACTTTACTTTGTTTTTTGCTTCTCCTAAAAACTATCATTTTGGATTTCAGGTGACGATATGGAGATATATGTATATTATATACAGGGTGGGGCAAAGGTCATCACCCTATTGGAAAACGCTATAACTTTTGCAGATGCCGCCAAATGTCAATACGGTTTTGACATTTGTGAAGTAAACAAACGTAGAATACAAATCGACAAGCCATAGATCGATTTACTTTGCATGAACGCGGAATAATTGTTTCCATTTCCAGGTGGACGATTTTTCATCGAAAATTATCATGATATCCATCTTAGCGGTTACGTGAATAAGCAAAATAAACGACGACTGTGGACAACGCGCTGCAGAGCCATGATTACCGTTTTTTTTTCTTCCTCAATTGGATGACTTGGGACAGGAGAAAATGTGCTTCCAACGGTGCAACGACGCACACTGCTGCTTCCACAACCGATATTCTGAAGGAAGCAATTCCGGATCTCTTAATCTCTCGTTTTGGTGTTTTGCACTCGCCGGCCAGATCACCCGATTTAACCTTTCCAGACTTCTTTTTATGGGTTTTTTGAAGTCGCGGGTTTACGTAAACAATCCTCAGATTCTTGAAGCCCTTATGAAGAATATACGCCAGGAATGCGAGAACCTTTCGCTCGAAGTTCTGGCAAGGGTGATGGAAAATGCCATAAAAAGAGCCCTTAATAATAACTCTGGCGGAGGCCACTTGGTCGATATAATTTTATAATTTAAGAAACAAATTTCACAAGCAGGACCAAAGTTTTTCATTAAAAAGAAAATACAGCAAAAGAACATTGGGTGATTACCTTTGTTCATGTTTTGAGAAAAGAATGGGTGAACAAATTTTATTAATAGTGTTACCATGGTTCTCCAAATTACATAATTTTTTTTCGAAAATATATATTTTTAATTTTTTTATGCATACTGAACTCAAAGGAGATGCGAAAACAACTATTTGATGTCCAGTCTAAGATCAAACTGGACATAAAACCGCGTCATAAAATTTGTAGAGCCTGCTCTGCACTCACTGTGGTAACTTATCTAACGTTGCCAATTCGGTCAATTCTCAGACTGAGGTCTGTGTAGTAGTGACCAAAGCAATGTTCACACTTGCTGTACTTTAAAAGTTCCTTATGACCTACGATCCTACTAATTTATGTGTACTGATACTGATCTCCAGCAGACTAAGTAAAATCCAAAATCAAAGTATGCTACTTTCAAAATATAGCCGGACTGATAAGTACTTTTAAGAAAATAGGTCCAGCACTGTAGACGTCATTCTAAAGCAAACAAATAGTAATTGTATGATCTGCCTGTGGTCAAACCGACAAAAGTATTTGAGAACCAAAAACATCTGTTACAATTGCCTACATTTTTGGTTTTCGGGTTACGATCGCACAGATCAGACGTGAGCAAATATAATATGAGACTTCATGGTCACTGAAACTATCTGAAAATTGGAAAATTTAAAATTGATATTCTTGGACAAGTCGGCTTTTCGCCCTACAACAAATAAACAACTAACTTATAATAAGAAATATTTATAAATAAATTTTTGCGGTAGTCAGAGCTAAGGAGTTGGATTAGCTTCAAAATTGCACTGTTTTGATGTTGTCTTTTAATCGAAGTTTTCATTAGAATATCATCAAAATTTCGAAGTTTGGATCACGATGTTGAAAGACAACCCGGGAAAGTCCGGGTATTTAAATGCTTGTATAACTATGTATCGATACCTCCATTCCAAATTATGCTAAGAGCAAAAAGGTTGTTTTTCAGGAAAGGCGATCAAAGTGTGATAAATTTTTAAATTTTTGTGGAATTCCTTTATAATGCAAATCGAATGACCTATACAAATTTGTGAATAACTTTTGATTTGGGTTGACAGATAAACACCAAACTTCGACTGAATATAATTTAGAATATTTAGAAATTAAAAATGCAATCTCCCTAAAAACGTGCTAAGTCAACTTTGCTTATTTTAAAATGGAGGTATCGATATGACGAGATGTTTCTTTATTTAAAATTGGTATTGTCGCATATTTTACAATATCCGACTTAAATTAACTTAAAAATATGTACTTATTTTTTTCAATATCAGTAAATCATTATTTGTTGACTAAATGTAATGCAGAGGGTAAGGATATGTCATTACTTGGTAATGCAAGTGGTAATGACATGTACTTATCAAGTTTTTGCTGGGATGTTATACTTTTTAAATAACTTATTCCATAACTCTAAAATACGACATGTACTTTTTCCCAAAAAATTACTAAAAATCACATTTTTGGAAAATATTATGGCAAATGGCTGTAACTTTTGTCGTATTGGGTATAACGGATCGATCCATCACATCATATTATAAAATGTTTTGCCAATTCAGCAAAGTTGATGTGAAAGAAATCGGTGAATCTCCATTAATATTGGAGTACGGTGAATATTAACCATATTTGATAACAAATAATTCAAATTTTGAAATGTGACACTCCATTTTCACAAATCAGGATCTATAAAACTGACAGTATTAATTGTAATCAATTAAAGCTCTTACTCTATGGAAAAAACTATTTTTTGTTGTTTCCGAGACCTAAAAACTTGTTTTTGTGTAGATGAAAGTATACTACGAGTATTTTATGAATCCTAAACAAAAACTGTTTATGGTAACGTGTTCTTTGAATTTTTCTAAAATTCAAATTTTTTGTTTTTGGACCATATTTTTTTTAAGTATAAGCCCGATAAAAGCTTTAAATTAAAGAAAATAATAAGGGATACATACAAATGTTGGAAAAATTACTTTCTCGAGACATTTTTTAAAAAAATGTTTTATGCTGGCACGAAAATAAACATAACCAGTAAGGAAAGGCTAAAGGCTACACCACTCTCGTAATATTGAATAACTCTGAAATATAAATTCAGTAATTCATGTATAAATTTTCTTCAAATTCGGCAATGGTAGTCCATGGATCAAGAAACTCTACCATTCTAAATATCAAAACGATTGGATGTAAACTATAGCATCTATAGGACTAAAGGGTCAAATCGGACGAAACATATCTTTGTGAGCTATAGCTAAATCTTAACCGATTTCAACCAAATTCAATAGCGATCTTTACATCTGCAAAATACTCTAAACTGCAAAATTTCAGAACGATCGGAGTGAAATTGTGACCTGTAGCCGACCAACAACTTTACATGGACAGACGGACGGACAGACATGGTTAAATCGACTCAGCTAGTGATTCTGAATCGATCGGTATACTTTAAGGTGGGTCTAGCTGTGTTATTTTCAGGTGTTACAAACATCTGCCGTGAAACAAACTTATAATACCCTGTACCACAGTGTGGCGTAGTGCTGCCCATAGAAACACGTGGTTTTCAGGATAATATCTAAACATAATGATGTACATATATAAAGGGTGGTTAAATTGTAAGGGCCGATGTTGAATGTCAACCACACCTAAACGTCAAGTTTTTTTCTGCATTTCATTTGACATTTCTCAATTTCAGACTAACTTAATTTGAACCCCGGAAAGACATATATGTATATGGGCGTTCAAATCAAAATGCATTTCGTGCACTTCGTGATGATTTTTTGATCAGCATAATCGACCAAATGTGTCCACAATCGGGACACAAACCGGGTCTGTAGATGTTATGAAAACACCTGTGCATGCTCGCCCAGTACGTTTGGTGCGGCTTATGGGCTGGCGACGTCATCGGGCCATACTTCTTCGAAATGAGGCCGGTCAGACAGTTACTGTCAATGGTGTTCGCTATCGTGATGTGATAACGAACTTTTTATGGCCCGAATTGGAAGATATGAATGTGGAAAATATGTGGTTTCAACAGTACGGAGCCACTTGCCACACAGCTAACGAAACAATGGCTCTTTTGCGCAACAAATTCAATGGCCGTGTTATCTCACGTCGTGTCGATGTCAATTGGCCGCCAAGATCATGTGATTTGACACCGTTGGACTTCTTTCTTTGGAGTTATTGGACAGAAAAGGTGTACGTCGATAAGCCAGCAACAATTCAAGAGCTAAAGGATGAGATAATTCGGCACATTAACGGCATAGAACCTCAATTATGCCTCAGCGTCATCGAAAATTTGGACCATCGGACGGAGGTGTGCCGCCGAGGTCGCGGCGGCCATTTGGCCGATATTTTGTTCCATACATAATTGAACCATATATTATCATAATAAAAATAAATGACAATAATTTCCTAAGTAATTTGTGTTACACTCCAAATTAAACTTCGGCCCTTTAAATTTAACCACCCTTTATTAAATCACAACATGATTTATAACTTGTTTGTGAAAATTGCATGAAATAGGATTTTTTTAAACTATAGAACAAGAAATAATTTTTGTTAGGCCCCTTTGAATTTCGTTAAAAAATTCGTTATTTTTAATGTGTATTACGCCACAAAAATTTGTCAGGATGTGTATTTTGATGCAGGGTACCGAAATCCATCAAAAAGTGAATTTGCATTTTTCTTGTTGTGACGCCCTTTTTTGTTTGACGCCCTTTTGATTTTGAATTTCGTCTAGTATTTTAGATATATAGACGAAATTATAAATAGAAAGTATAACATATACTATGTATTCTTCTTAAAGGAAACTCCCTGGAGAATGCTTTCGAAAATAGAATTGGTCAACATTTTTTACCAATAGTTTTTCCATGCTTCTGTAAATTACATCATTTTTTACGAAAATTTCAAAACTTGGCCATAATTTCGACAATCGCAAAGCTAGAATATGAAAATCTATACAATGTTCATATGTAGTATTGTGTTATACGGTAGACTTCAAAAGGATTTTTGAGTCCAAAAAATTACATTTTTTGAAAATATTATTTGAAATGGCCATAACTTTTGTCTTAACAAAATCCATAACAAAATGTATTGCCAATTCAGAAAAGTTGGTGTGAAAGAAATCGGCCGATTTTCACAAAATATCAATCGATTTTTCATGTCAAAACAAATGAAAAATCGAATTTTCAATTGCAGATATCTCGGTAACTATACCAGTTAACCCTTAGGTGTAAAAAGTCTTTTCTAGATTTCAGTTATTATGTAGAATAACTAATAAATAAATATTTTGTTCACCCGCAGTGGCCAACTTTGAGACCCTGTAGCTCCTCCTCTGTATAATATAGGGGACCCAAAAAAAACTTAAATTCTCTAATACCTCCTCTACTAGCATGTTAGCAGTTTTGTCGAAATCGGTTCGTCTGGTTAAGAAAGCACCGAATTATGTCCTTTTTTATTCCTGTTTATTTAATTAGCCTGAATTGGTTGATATGTACACCCACGACATGTAGTGCCAATAGGGCGGTACTACGTGCCACACACCTCATGCCATTTTGGACATTCTTCACAAGTCTTTATAGGACATGGTCATCTCACAGGTGATGTGAATTGGCCACCGAGATCATGCGATTTGGCTCGCTAAACTTTTTCTTGTGGGGTTTCCTTAAGCGGCAGATCTATGCGAGTAAGCCCACATCCACCCTCAACGCCAACATAACCCATACCATCTGTCAAATTGATACAGATTTATGCGCCAAAGTCATGGAAAATTTGACATTTCGAATGCGCGCCAACCAGCGAAGCTGCTGCTTACATTTGCACAATGTTATTTTCCATATATAAATGACATCGATAGGCCTGTTAAAAGAAACGAATAAAGTTAAATGATATCCCACATAC
Source organism: Eudasyphora cyanicolor (assembly GCA_963930755.1). Classification (NCBI taxonomy): domain Eukaryota; kingdom Metazoa; phylum Arthropoda; class Insecta; order Diptera; family Muscidae; genus Eudasyphora; species Eudasyphora cyanicolor. The sequence continues at coordinate 197,410,229 of OZ005734.1, read as the reverse complement.
TTTGTTTTACTTAAAATTAAAGATATGAAGTGCTTAATGAAAGACCCGTTGTACATAAATTTTGAATATTCATTAAAAAATTAAGTATGGCCAATTTTGTTGACCCTAAGTAAAATCCTTATAAAATGAGAGTATGACCTAATTTACACGGTGCAACTTGTCCCTGCGACATGAGGCTTTCAATACGCGTTTGTAGACGAAAAGTGTAGAGAAGCTTCCGGAGTAGAAAAAGTTGCTCAAAATGAAAATGCAAGGAACAAATTGACATTTCCTTTTATGAGTGACTAAATACGAAAAACAAATTCAATAAAATAAATGTGAGTCAGCAAATAAGGACATAAATTTAGCCCCTAGTTGCTGAAACTAAAAACTCACCGTCTAAAACGAGCATGTCTTTACACAGGGATTTCAAAAGAGAATAAAAAACCAGTAAGGAAAGGCTAAAGTCGGGCGGCGCCGACTATATAATACCCTACACCACTCTCGTAATTTTGAATAACTCTGATATATAAATTTTGTAATTCATGTATAAATTGTTTACATAAATTTACTTTTGGGACATTTTATACATAAATAATACCCTGTACCACAGTGTGGTGTAGGGTATAAAAACGATTGGATCTAAAGAGCCAAATCGGATGAAACATATATATGGGAGTTATAGCTAAATCTTTACCGATTTTCTTCAAATTCGGCAATGTTGGTTCATGGATCAAGAAACTCTACCATTCTAAATTTCAAAACGGTTGGATGTAAAATATAGCTTCTATAGAACTAAAGGGCCAAATCGGACGAAACATATATATGGGAGCTATAGCTAAATCTTAACCGATTTTCTTCAAATTCGGTAGTGTTGGTTCATGGATCAAGAAACTCTACCATTCTAAATTTCAAAATGATTGGATGTAAAATACAGCTTCTATAGAACTAAAGGGCCAAATCGGACGAAACATATATATGGGAGCTATAGCTAAATCTTAACCGATTTTCTTCAAATTCGGTAGTGTTGGTTCATGGATCAAGAAACTCTACCATTCTAAATTTCAAAACGATTGGATGTAAAATACAGCTTTTATAGGACTAAAGGGCCAAATCGGACGAAACATATATATGGGAGCTATAGCTAAATCTTAACCGATTTTCTTCAAATACGGTAGTGTTGGTTCATGGATCAAGAAACTCTACCGTTCTAAATTTCAAAATGATTGGATGTAAAATACAGCTTCTATAGGACTAAAGGGCCAAATCGGACGAAACATATATATGGGAGCTATAGCTAAATCTTAACCGATTTTCTTCAAATTCGTCAATGTTGGTTCATGGATCAAGAAACTCTACGATTCTAAATTTCAAAACGATTGGATGTAAAATACAGCTTCTATAGGACTAAATGGCCAAATCGGACGAAAGATATATATGGGAGTTATACCTAAATCTGGACCGATTTCAAACCAAATAGCGATCTTAACAGCTGCGAAATACTCTAAACTGCAAAATTTCAGAACGATCGGAGTGAAATTGCGACCTGTAGTCGACGAACAACTTTACATGGACAGACGGACGGACAGACATGCTTAAATCGACTCAGCTAGTGATTCTGAGTCGATCGGTATACTTTAAGGTGGGTCTAGCTGTGTTATTTTCAGGTGTTACAAACATCTGCCGTGAAACAAACTTATAATACCCTGTACCACAGTGTGGTGTAGGTTATAAAAACGCATAGACTAGTCGCAACGTGTAAATTAGGTCTATGGGAAATATTAATATAATAATTGATCAAATTGCAATATTTCTGATTTTAAAATGTAACATTCCATTTCCACTAAATCAGCGATCTATAACACAGACATTTTCTATTGTAACCAATTAATGCAGATTTAAATCTCTAATCTATATTTTTTGTCTTCCACTTACTCTACTGCAGTGAGAGGTTATCTATTCAGCTAACACACTTCAATAATCCAGAAAATTATGAAATTACTTAACTTCACACGTACATAATATGAGGGTGTGTATCCGCACACATGGTCAGGGAATTTTTCAACTAGATTTAAAGATAGATTTTGGTACATTAAACATATGCCATTAATCTTTTAACAAGATTTGATAAATCAGGTATTATCTATCAAAATATGACTAACATAAAGTTGTCATGGATACATTTAAACAAAGTCTGTCTGACACATTCCGGTTTATGTAGTGTGTATTACATACTACAGAGAACAACATCATACACTAGAGGGTAAAAGTACGTTATGGTAAGAAGAAAATAATTAGGTACATTATATTCCAGAATGTATTATTTTCTGGTTTTACGATTGTAACAAAAATAATTCCCATTATAAGAAATAAGATACGTCTTAAAGGGCTTTAAGATACCGCTTAGGGTGGGTCAATGTTGATAGTTTGTGGCGGCCATGTTTTTCTGGTGGTGTCTATTAAATCTGTTGTTAATTGGTGAGTCACTGATGCCAAATTATCATTCCAAGATATAAGATTCATTCACTAATGCCAAGTTACACAATAGAACCAAGTTCAGATGATAAAACATGATAATCAAACAATTTATAGACTTCTAATTTTGGCCGAACTGATCTGTTAAAATCTTGTTGTGTTCTCTGAAGTCGCAGGTATATGTCAATAACTCGCCATAAACATAACTTAAAACCAGTAAGGAAAGGCTAAAGTCGGGCGGTGCCGACTATATAATACCCTACACCACTCTCGTAATATTGAATAACTCTGATATATAAATTTTGTAATTCATGTATAAATTGTTTACATAAATTTACTTTTGGGACATTTTATACTTAAATAATACCCTGTACCACAGTGTGGTGTAGGGTATAAAAACGATTGGATCTAAAGAGCCAAATCGGATGAAACATATATATGTGAGCTATAGCTAAATCTTAACCGATTTTCTTCAAATTCGGTAGTATTGGTTCATGGATCAAGAAACTCTAGCTTTCTAAATTTCAACACGATTGGACGTAAAATACAGCTTTTATAGGACTAAAGGGCCAAATCGGACGAAACATATATATGGGAGCTATAGCTAAATCTTAACCGATTTTCTTCAAATTCGGCAATGTTGGTTCATGGATCAAGAAACTCTACCACTCTAAATTTCAAAACGATCGGATGTAAAATACAGCTTCTATAGGACTAAAGGGCCAAATCGGACGAAATATATATATGGGAGCTATAGCTAAATCTTAACCGATTTTCTTCAAATTTGGCAATGTTGGTTCATGGATCAAGAAACTCTACCATTCTAAATTTCAAAATGATCGGATGTAAAATACAGCTTCTATAGGACTAAAGGACCAAATCGGACGAAAGATATATATGGGAGCTATATCTAAATCTGAACCGATTTTCTTCAAATTCGGCAATGTTGGTTCATGGATCAAGAAACTCTGCCATTCTAAATTTCAAAACGATCGGATGTAAAATACGAACAACTTTACATGGACAGACGGACGGACGGACGGACGGACGGACATCGTTATATCGACTCAGCTAGTGATTCTGAGTCGATCGGTATACTTTAAGGTGGGTGTAGCTGTGTTATTTTAAGGTGTTACAAACATCTGCCGTGAAACAAACTTATAATACCCTGTACCACAGTGTGATGTAGGGTATAAAAAGTAGTGAAATGTTATTATTGCGATCCAGAAGTATGTACTTTTATTTAGATCTTCACCGATTAATTTAATATGGGTTTGTCGAACCTTAAAAATTTTCCCAAAAAATAAAAAAATCTTATATGTTTTAATTTTATTTTATGAAATATGTTTTAATAAATTTTTCAAAGTAAAGATTTTGGTCTTGCCCTGTGTTGAACCTGGGTCTCCTAGCCCTGCAGCAGCATAACATCGCATGTTATCGCGTCAGAGATGTATATGAATACTGGAGCGTATGAGTTATTTTTAGCTAACTTCACTGTTATGGGTGCTTTATTTCATTCTTCTTTTATTTGCCCATCAGATATTCGGATATAAACGATAATACAATAATATTGTTTAACAAAAAATATTTATTGTTTATTTTTACAGTTATGCTGGGAGTTCTCCATTTTTGGCGGTATTCGGTAGTTTCTTTTAATCACGGTAACCGGTCCAGTCTTGGATATTCTTCAGCCAGGAAATTTCTTTTCTACCTCTGGCGGGCCTTCCTTCAATTTTTCCTTAGAGAATTGTTTGAATTCATTGGTATTTCTCGTCTCTTAATTGTATTTCTACCGGATATAATACCCGGATATAATACCCGGATGTAATAATATATATATATATATTCGCAACTTGTGCAAAAGAAATTATTTGGGAGTGAAAAAAATGCGCTAACTTCTTCTTTGGAAGTAACGGGTGTTCCAATTGGGATGAAATGATTTTGATGTGACTTTTCGGCCATTTATCATGATCTGTATATCATGATCTGTCATTTGTTTTTCATTGTTTTCAGTAGTGTTTAGAATTTCATCATGGAGAGAACAAGAACAACGTTTACAAATTATTCAGTTTTATTATCAAAATAATCGTTCTCCAATTGCAACTTTTCGTGCGCTAAGTCCATTTGTTTTAAATCCAACAAAAACAGTTTCCAGTCGCCCTACGACCTTGACACGCATGAGCAATATTCTTTCGTTAAGAGCTATCTTTTTGCCAGCTAGAGCACAAATAAACTTTCCGTTCACATTTGAAAATTATGCTAAGTCCATTTTTATAAAAAAAATCCAAAAAAAACACTTTCTAGTTTGCTTACGGCCTAGACACCCATGAGCAATATTTTAGCTCTCGTTATGAGCTATCCTTTTGCCATTGACCGATTGGCTACGTGCCGCACAGCAAATGAAACAATTGAATTGTTGCGAGAAAAGTTTGGAGATTCGATGGTTTAAAAAAAATGTGATATTGAATGGCATCCAAGAAGTTGTTATTTAACACCATTAGACTATTTATTGTGGGGTTATTTGAAGTCATTGGTCTTTCAAAAAAAAGCAGTCTCTTTTCAAGCTTTACAAGTCAATATTGAACGTGCCATTCATGACATACGACTTGATTAAGTGAAAAAAGGGCTCGAAAGTTGGTTTCATCAAATTCGTTTCTGCAGAAGAAGTCGTGGAGGCCATTTGAATGACATTAAATACAACACTTTTGAATTTCCTTAACAATAAGTGTGTTTTTTTTTTCAAAGAAATCATATCACTCTTATCGGAAAACCCTTTACTTAAAAAGTAATTCCTTAGGAAGTACTTCCATATTTTTTGCAGGGACAGTGTTTTGGGTAGAGTACATCGAACAGAAAAACGTTGATACTTAACATACGGCTTCTATTGTCCTACCTCAACATTGCCATGCCTTTATTGAAAAACTTCTTATATGTGCCTAAATTTGCTGTAATGCATAAGGAAAATATATCCTATTCTTAATAATTATTTATACACTTATCTCACTTTTACCCCACATTGTATGATTATTATTTGCTTACTTGGCTAAAGGCGAGATAAGTGGGCGAAATGAAAAATTGAAAATTTTATAAATTTCAAACAATTTGTGCATTTGCTAAGAACACGAATTTGATACCTCTGTACACATGGGTATATTAGAGTGGGGCTTGAGAGGTGACTACATGATTCACATTACACTTAAAACTATTCACAAAAGCATTAATTTCAGTTCGATTCTATATACAAGAGTTTATGTACCTCGATTATTATCACCACGACCTGAATTATTACACGTTCATAAGCATACATACATATTCATAATTCACAACTTGTTTGAGATTTTTCAATTAAGTGCAAATAAGATACACGTTTGGATGTATCATAGCATTTTTTACATTTCAGGCATATAAATGTATGCATTCAAAATGTCGTTATACCCTCATATTTGGTAGACATCAAAGGAGTGGTCTAGGAACTAATATACGACTATCTAATGGGAAATTTAATTTAAGTTCTGTCTGGTCAGTACGCAAGATAATTCTCTAGAGGTGACTGACCGAATGACTTAAATTTTTGGAAATTTTTCTCTCAGCTTAGTTTAATTTATCAGATGGATCGCCGCCTGCGGTTTGACTCGATTGTTTTATTTGGGGCTCGTCAAGTCCTTAGTTTACGCTTACAAGCAACCACTTTAGACGAGCTCGATATGCTGACACCTTTAACATTCTACATGAGGGATTTGAGACATGGTCATATCACGTAGAGGTGATGTGAACTGACCACTGAAATCGATCGATTTGACCCCGTTAGACTTTTTATTGTGTGGTTTTCTTAAGTCGCAGGTCTACGAGAATAAGTCGCAGGTCTACGAGAATAAGTCACAAACCACATCTCGGCTCTCAAAGCCAACATAAGCCATAGATAAAATTCAGCCAGATTATGCGCCAGAGTTATGAAAAATTTGATATTTGGGATGTGCGCCATCTAACGAAGCCGCGGCGGACATTTAGGCGATGTTATATTCCAAACATAATGACGTCGATGACCTTCCAAACGAAATGAATAAAATTCGATGATATCTCACCGCACTATGGTACAGGGTATAATGTTTGTTTCATGGCCAGTGTTGCCAGAAATGACAATTTATCGTCATTTTGTCGATTTTTAGAACCAAAAATGAGGACATGGCGATTTTTGTCTCGAAATGAAAATTTTTTATAATATAAAAATTTAGGAAAATTTTAAATTTTTTTCTTATATTATGGAATTTTTTGTAAGTCCTTCGGGATATAATTTGCGCTCCAATTTATATCTTTAAAATGGAAATTGGAAATGTGAGAAAAATTCTCAAAAATTATTAATAACAGGAAAATTCTCTGTAATTTTGTTATGTTGCAAAATCGGTAGAGGATATTGCAGTTATAATTTTTAAGTAATGTAAGGGCTATGTCAAAACTTAGACCTAGGAAGGATGTCATTATTCGTAATTATCATTGGTAAGAACTTGTTTTTCATTGGGGACAGGAAGTCATGGGGCCTTTGTATGGGACTATATCTCAATAATGGACCAATAAGATCACTTGGTCCTTGAAACGGTTCAGGATAAAATAATATACAAATTACAGAATTTTGTGAGTTTTCTAAGCGTCAAGAAGTCGAATCTAGTGGAATCTTCGTATGGGGGCTACATAAAACCAGGGATCAATGCTGAACATTGTTCGTCCCAATCGGTTGAAATTTGTGGCTTCTATGCCGTAAAGAAGTAAAATTGACCATTTTCAATTCTAAGAAACTAATATGCATAAGAACTATTTCCATTAAATTGGATTATATTGCGGTTCAATAATGTGATATCGGCCCACAAAATTGTTCAGGAACCGCAAAAAGCTTTAGAGAGTACCTATTAGTACATATCTGTCTCTGTCATTCGACCGAAAAAAACTCAAAAGCTATATCAATACCTCCATTCTAAAACATGCTAAGTCGACTAAGCATGTTTTTAGGGAGATTGCATTTTTAATTTCTAAATATTCCAAATTATATACAGTCAAAATTTGGAGTTTATCCGCCAACCCAATCAAAAGTCATTCACAAAACAGTCGTTTTGTGATTGCATTATAAAGGAATTTAACACAAATTTAAAAAAATCATCAAAATTTGATCGACTCTCCTGAAAAACTACCTTTTTGCACTTAGCATAGTTTAGAAAGAGGTATCGATATATAAAGGGTGGTTAAATTTTAAGGGCCGATGTTGATTTTGAATAAAACACAAATTATTTAGGAAATTATTGTCATTTCCTTTTATTATGATAATATTGGTATGCTTCAATTATGTATGGAACAAAATATAGTCCAAATGGCCGCCGCGACCTCGGCGGCAGACCTCCATCCGATGGTCCAAATTCGATGACGCCGAGGCATAATTAAGGTTCTATGCCGAATTATCTCATCATTTAGCTCTTGAATTGTTGCTGGCTTATCGGCGTACACCTTTTCTTTCAAATAACCCAAAAGTCCAACGAGTCAAATAGCATGATCTTGGCGGCCAATTGGCATCGCCAAGACGTGAGATAACACGGCCATTGAAATTGTTGCGCAAAAGAGTCATTGTTTCGTTATCTGCGTGGCAAGTGGCACCGTCCTGTTGAAACCACATATTGCCCACAGCCATATCTTCCAATTCGGGTCATAAAAAGTTCGTTATCATCTCACGATAGCGAACACCATTCACAGTAACTGCCTGACCGGCCTCATTTCAAAGAAGTATGGCCAGATAACGTCGCCATAAGCCGGACCGAACGAACTGGGCGAGCATGCACAGATGTTTTCACATCTCCTACAGACCCGGCTTGCTGAAATTTGTGCACAATTCTCCCGATTGTGGACACATTTGGTCGATTATGCTGATCAAAAAAACGTCACGAAGTGCCCGAAATGCATTTTGATTTGAACGCTCATTTTGGTAAAAGGCTTAAAAAACTTTAAGCGTTGCTAGATTGTGTATCTTTCCATGGTTCAAATTGAGTTAGTCTGAAATTGAGAAATGTCAAATAATATGCAGAAAAAAACTTGATGTTTAGGTGTGGTTCACATTCAACATCGGCCCTTACAACTCAACCACTCTTTAGTTGACGATTTGGAAAATTTATTTAGACGATTTTTGTTGCCCAATTTTCGGTCTAATTCGTCTGGCAGCACTGTTCATGGCAGTTGTTTGTAACACCTAAAAATACCACAGCTAACCCACCTTTAAGTATAACGATCGACTCAGGATCTAGATGAGTCGATTTAAACATATCTGTCCGTTGTCCGTATGCCCATCTTATCTTGTTCGTTGAGTACAGGTCGCAATTTCACTTCGATCGTGCTAAAATGTTGCAGTTTGGGGTATTTCGTACCCATTGAATTTGAAGAAAATCGGTTCAGATTTAGATATGGCTCCCATATCGTTCATTCCTCATAAAGGTTAAGTTAAGGACGCGCGGCACACAACCACTGCTGGCGTGCACCACTTCACTCGGAGACCATGACATGGTCCATTGTGTTCGTTCTGAGAAGATGAGTAAAATAAGAGGGAGTGGTCGAAGAAATGAGAGAGAGGAGAGATGGATTTTTAAGGGAGGTTTAGATGAGTTGATGTCAAACCATCCATCTCAAGCAACCTATTAAGCCCATGATTTTATCAATATCGTGGGATGATAGAGATTCCAGATTTTGTATCGTTAATCACCTAGGTAGCGATGTCTTAGTCTTGATAGAGTAGAACATTGACATTGAAGGTGTTCGATTGTCTCCAGTTCCTCCTCATCCTCAAAGAGTCGGCAGAATCACTTTGCCACCTTGATGTTAAAGATCTAACATTACAGTGGCCAGTCAGCGTGCATATCATTAAACAAATGACCCTCTTTGTGAGGTTAAGAAGATCTTTGGTCCTAGATTTCGATATGGCTGGCCATAGAGATTAAGTGATTTTACAGTCAGGTCTGCTCGACCATTTATGGTTTGCCAGGTCTTTGTAGAAATTCTCTATGTTACTGAAGACTTCGCATAAGGGGGGACACAGTGATGACTCAACCCTTGCAGCGTCCATCGCTGATCTATTTCCCGCGAGTTCGTCAGCCTTCTCGTTACCCTCGATATCACAGTTTCCGGGGACCCAGCACAGTCTGATAGTAGTTCCAAACGGTACTCATTAACCACCTTAATTCCATATAAAACCCAACAATTTGTGGAAAAAAAAAATCTGGTCGACATTGCCGATTGTATTGAAAGTTTGTATACGAGTTTTAATATGGAAATAAGTCATCTTATAGGAAAATACCTGCAAAGGTGTATTTTGGAAGTTATGTATTATGCAAACGCGTGGACGGAATTTTACAAATGAAGGCTCGTTTGTAAGGTGTTGACTTGTACTTTGAAGTACATATATTAATGCTGGTAAATTCAAAGTTTTTAAATGCATCAGTTGCATATACAACCTTATTTTGCATCTTGCACGTCAATGACACCAACTTTAAATTCTGAGAAAAATATTGTCATGTAAAATTTCAAGATTGGCCTCGTTCTTTTTAAAACAATATTTACTAAAAAATGCCAATGATTTTCCTTTAAAAACTATGGAAAATATTGAAATCACAAAGTAAACAGAATCAATCCAATAAAAAAAAATTAGATTTTTGACATATTTAAGTAAAAATGCTATTATGTACATATATAGAAACTGAAGAAAACATCAGATTAAAATTTACAGGGTCAGCTCAGATTAGATACGACTACATGCCTATATATATTTCACGTATCTATTTTGGTGTTTTCCTGGTCCAGTATAACAAATAATATTTAAGAGGAAAAATAAATGACGATATATGCAAATATTGGCAAATTTTAGCATATATCGAGGATGTCCTATTCAAGACCGTCAAGAAGAACTCTAATTTGCATAAATAAACAAACGCGTTTTTAAAATATAACAAATGCAATATTAACATCTCAGGAATTGCTGAATAAATATTTGTTTAAAGAAGAACGGGGCTGAAAACCATTTTCAAATTTTCAGCATTAATTTAGAATATGTGGGGCAACATAGCTATATTTTTCACAGAATTTTAAATTGATGTCATTGATGTGTAAACTGCAATTTAAATCTGCAGATGCATCAGATGCACTCAAAAACGTTAAGGACGTGAACATAAATCCAGTTATAAAAAAAAAACTTTAAAATGAGCCTTCCTTTGTAAAAATCCGCGTTCCGAAAATACAGAGAGAGAATATTTTCCTATTTCGGATGCTAATAACATCTGGAAAATTTTTTGGTATTTTTTTTCTCCAACTATAAAATGTATTGTTTTGAGCAGACAATCTCCGAATACGCCAAAACTCAAAACAAAACTTAAATGCAAGAAATAAGACAAAACATAAAATCTATTTGTAGGTTTAGCAGCAATTGGAAAAATTACGAAATTAACTTAAATATTAATTTAAAGTTTTGGCGTATTCAGAGACTTATAGAAGATTTTTATGGCAAATACTTTTGTAGAACATTTAGACTCGTTAAACTTCTGTTTTATGGGCGTTTTTACACTTTTCCAAAAAAGGGACCAACAAATTAACGAGCTAGGGGGTTAGAATGTTCAAATAATACATATATTCCTCGTAGTGTTCTAAGTAATGTTGCTGAACATATCTTATACCTAAAATGTAAGGATCAGACGTTTTCCAATGCCGATTAATTATAAGAATGTGCAAAAGGAGGAAATATTGGCCCCCTCTAAAATGACAAACTTACGTAAACTTTCAAAACGCCAATACACGAATATTTTTTACACCCTCTACATGAATCCGTTGTCAGAACCTTGTTATTATCGAAAAAGTTTAATTTTGTTCCACAGTGTAATGGTTTATTGCAAAAATTGTCTTAATAAAATCAATGTAGCGTCTAACTGGCCGCGATCTACCAAAATATTTGTTCTAATTATGATTCATAACAATAAAAGTACAATTTTCAAAATTTTTGCTGCAGAAAGTGGATATATTTGCATATTTTGCAATATTTTCAAAAACGTCCGAAAAAAAATTGAAATGTGAATAAATCTTAATAACTTAAATAGTTGTTTAACCCATGTGTCAAATCTCAGTCTAATGGTTTATAAATAATGGGCAATTTTCTAAATACACTCGAAAAAATGACTCGGCTATATCTCGCGAAAATTTTTTTTTGTTGAACTGTTCAAATTGTTTTATATTTTGCGATTCTGCACCGAACAAAATGAAAATTTCCAAAATATCACAACTTTCAAAAAATCATTGACACACTTGTTTTATTTTTATCCCATTTTTGTTCGATTTGGCTCTTTAGGCCTATATGTATATATAATTTTATTTTACATCCAATTGTTTTAAAATTTTGCATTGTAGAGTGTCTTGATTCATGGACCAACATTACTCAATTTGAAGAAAATCGGTTCAGATTTAAATATATCTCCCATATATATGTTTCGTCCGATTTGGCCCTTTAGCCCTATAGAAGCTGTAGTTTACATCCAATCGTTTTGAAATTTAGCATGGAAGAGGTTCTTGACCCATGGACCAACAATGCACATTTTGAAAAAAAAATCTCTTCATATTTAGATATACCTCCCATATATACGTTTCTTCCGATTTGGGACCGTAGCCCTATTGAAGCTGTAGTTTATATCCAATCCAATTAAAATTTTGCATTGTAGAGCTTCTTGATCGATATACCAAGATATGGAAAATTTGAAAAAAAAATCGGTTCAGATTTAGCAATAGCTCCCATATATGTATATATTTTGTCCCATTTAGCCCTTTAGTCATAGAGGAGCTGTATTTTACATCCAACTGTTTTGAAATTTTGCATAGTAGAGTTTATTGATTTATGGACCAATAATGCTGAGTTTGAAGAATAGGTTCAGATTTAGATATAGCCCCCATATATATATTGCGTCCCATTTGGCTACAGAGACAGAGCCGTACCAAATGTAAATTGTCTAAACATATGTTAATTGATGTACATAAGTTCATTGTATGTTTCATTGTTATCCAAACTTACTAGAGAAGTGTAGGGAATAGTCGGCAGCCTTTCCTAACTAGGATATTCTACTGGTTTCAAGACCATTTTGGTTCCATATTATTATAAAAACAAATATTTTATACATGGCGGTGTATAAGTATGTATTAAAAATTGGCAGCACACATACTGAATCATGATTTCTGAGCCTTGAGACACGTTATCAACAGTTCTGCCACACAAGCGAATGAGAATTCTCACTTCTCCAAAATCTTCCAAAAACAACTGTTAACAAAAGCATATATTTTTTTTCTCGAAAAAATTACTAAAAATCTCATTTTTTTGAAAATATAAATCAAATGGCCATAACTTTTATCTTATTGAGTATATCGGATCTAATTTTTCATCATATAGCAAATTTCATTGTCAATTCATAAAAGTTGATGTGAGAGAAATCGGTGCACTTCTGCTCGGATATACACAAAATAAAGGGTCCGTCAAATATTTTTTTTTTTGAAAATTCTATAAAAAAAAACTACTGAATATTTTCTCAAATTTCTTTTTTTATTTGAAAGTACAATCCTTCCGGTTAATAATGGAAAATAATTTCATTCAAATGGCTGCCTCGGCTGGCCATGCAGTACACGATCGGTCCAGTTTTTAAGCACATTATCGATTATGTGCAGCTGTTTTTCACCAATGGTTTCACGAATATTGTCCTTTAAAGCGTCAATTGTCTCTGGCTTGTTGGCGTAACACTTATCTTTTGAGGGCACCCCACAAATAATAGTCCAACGGTATCAAATCGCAGCTCCGAGGTGGCCAAACGACATCAGCTCTGCGGCTGATAATGCGATCTTCAAAAACAGGGCGCAAAACATCGAGTGTAGCTTCGGCTGTGTGGCACGTAGCGCCGTCCTGTTGAAACCAAATGTTGCCAATATCCTCCTCTTCAATTTTTGTGAACAAAAATTCGTTCAACATGGCCCTATAACGATCGCCATTGACTGTAACGGCCACTACTTGCTGATTTTCGAAGAAAAAAGGCCCAATTATGCCTCTGGACCAAAATCTGCCCCAAACAGTGACTCGTTTTGGTGTATCGGCTTTTCAATGTATGCGTGCGGGTTTTCTGTGCCCCAAATGTGACAATTTTGCTTGTTTACATACCCGGCAAGATCAAAATGAGCTTCATCCGAAAAGATGATTTTTTTGGCAACATCGGCAATAGTAACGTCGCAATATTTCCCAGCGTTGTTCAAGCGTATACACAACCATATTCGTTCAGCGAAAGGATAAAACTAATTATCTGTCAAATCAGACATGAGCTAAGTGTTACCATTCACGAAATAAGCACTAGTTGAAAAAAAACGTTAGATTGCGGACCCGGAATAGGGTCGGAAAAAAATAAAGGAATTAAATTTTCAGTAAGAGATAACTTGTATGTGTAAATTGGTTTTTATAGACCTCGGTTAGATTCTATGAATCAGATGAAAGTTACAGGCGCTTAAATATTTTGATCACCCGAGGTGGTCAACACTGGAACCCTGTAGCTCCGCCCCTGTATAACATAGGGGGCTAAATTTAAAACATATTTTCTCAACTATTTCTTCGTTCTTGGTTAACAAACGGTGGAATTATTTCCCTTTGATTGAATTCCTACCACTGAGCTGAGTTGTCACGTTAGGAAGTTGTACCCGCCAACTCCTTCAGAATGTCGGAGTATATATGTATGTATAGCACAATCCGTTCTCTGCTTGCGATATTGCCGTCTTCATCTCAACTGGTAATGACCGCCCATAACAAGTTGCCCTTATCAACACCACCAAAGGACCGTGGACCGGTTTCTACCACCACTGACTACTTTGGTCCTTGTGTAAACTTGCGTATTATCTTGAGAGCGCAGCCTTTTGACGTACCTTTTTTGTAAGGACATTGACCAAGTATCATTTTATTCGGGGATACTCTACTGCCTACTTTAGAGATTCTCTCGGTTTGTTGAAGAGATATGCTTGGTCGGATTTCTCAAGAGTCTCAAGGAACTTGAGACAAATTATTGTCATAGGAAAACGAAGTACCAGGTAACGCCACCGCCTTAGAACTGTACGTTGGATCAAGCTTAATTATTTAATTAGTATACATTTTTGAATAAGAATCTGCCGTTACGTTTTCACATACCATTTTCAATACTCCGTCTTTATAAAAGGATACTTCAAATATAAATATGATAAAAATAAATTTCCAACTCTACAAAGGTATTGGATATTTTTCCTAAAATAAACGATGAACTTATAACTTCTGCCTTTGATTTATCATAAAAAAATTAATAAAGTCATTATATCCAGAACCAAATTGTGGTATAAGATAATAAATTAATATCGTAATTTGAATGAACAATTAGTCTTAAGACAAAAATGCATTTACATATATTTCCTCTAACTGAAACTCCGCTAAATTAATTTCAATCTTTTAAATATCTGTTTCATCTGCTGCTTATAATTATATCTACATATACACACAAAATCGCATCTTACAAAATCTCTCAAGTGATTATAAATCATGAAATGATGTGAAACGCTTTAGTTTCTGCTCAAATGGATATCCAGTTTTAATAAAACCATAAATTAACGCTAACTTAAACAAAATATCAATTCACGATGTCACAAACAGAGTTTTAATTGAAATACTTTTCCCACTTTTCTTCTTCTTGCTTTCATTACAGCGAATGGTAATCCAACATCGAATCAGAGACCATTTCTGCAAATTGAAAGTCCCTCCATAACAAGACTGGTCCTCACCAAACCTCATCTCCCGCATTATCTCTCGTGCAAAGCGACCATCGATGAGTCCTATTACCAAAGTAAGTATGAAACCCGTAAGAGATGACGATGAAGATAGCAACCTCCCTTCATTCCTCCCTGCATCACTTCTTCAGTTTACGATACTTCTTTTCAATATGAAATTCCTTCAATTACAGACGAAACCAATTACTTCTATACGTGGTATTTCAATGATAACATCTTGAAATCTCTGCCAAGGAAACTTAACGATTACTATGTTTACCGGAATGGCACATTGCGTTTGCCACCCGCGGAGAAAGTCAGTGGAGTGTATCGATGCAAAATCAATGCGAACGAAACAGCAGTCATTTCCGAGAGCATCACTGTAGAATATCCCGGTAAGTTTTCTATAATGTTTGTTTTCTTTTCGTAAATTAATTAATGAGATCGGATGAAGCAAAACTGTCACAATTAATTTTTAAATCAATTATTTTTACATTCATCGGTAAGAGTTTCAATATTATGGGAGAGAAATACCAGACCCAGACCCAAGTCCCAGGGGTAGCTATGTTAATCTGCACGGAAAATACACTTTTTTTACCCTTGATGTCCAAAAATATACATTGAAGAGCTCTCACGGTAATGTCAAATATTTGTTTGTGTGAAGGTGCTTTCAGACCCCCACATGACGTCAAAATTTGGAGTCCCAGAATCGTCAGACTCCTCTTTAACGCATCTTATGCGACATCAAAGTAATTAAAATACAAAAACACGTTTTGCGATATAGCCTACAATACGGCCAGGCCTAGCTATAAATGATGCGAATATAGTAGATCCATTGAACAGTGTCGAACAAGTTATAGAGGGTTGCGCAATGTACTACACTAAAAAAAACATTTATTCAAAATTCGTTCAACTCAAGTTTTTTTTTCCTTTATTCATTCCTCTAGGGAACATAGGGCTTCTACAAGATTATTCCACATATTTCTATCATAACAAAAAGTCTTGATTTCATCCCATGACTTGTTAAGTTTCCGTATTTCCATTAGAGTTGTTCGACGCCATGTGCTCTTTGGTCGTCCGCGTCGTCTGCAGCCTTGCGGGTTCCATTCTAGTGCCTTTCTACATATACTTTCGTTCGATTTTCGGAGCGTATGTCCAATCCACTTCCATTTCCTTCTTCTTATTTGGACTCTCAAGTTTACAACTTTTATTTTAATTTCCTCATGTCTGACGAGCTCGAGCTGATTATACTGTGCAGCAGTAAAAAAATACACGGACTTGACAGTATTGTTTCAATTCTACAACAAAGCGTAGTATAACCCTATACTGGGTTTGGCGAAATTGGCGACCAATTTTTTATGGGCCTCAAAAGTTTCTGAAAATTTTCAAGGGGCCCACTAATTTGCAGAAATTTTGAGACCTATAAAAAAATTAATCACCATTTTGCCAAACCGAGTATAGGGTTATACACGTAATACACTTTGGTAGTAGAATCGAACCTATACCGTCAAGTCCGTGTATTTTTCAAAAAGTGTTAATTTGTTGTACGAGGGTTGCTATATATATTTCTGGACTAGGCAACACTAAGTGTTGCATGGCGCCATCTGACATTTCCATTGGAAAGTTTGACATTTGTTAGTATAAACGTACTCAAAACTTTTTGACGTACGAGCATCATTTGTGTTGTTTACAGTGACTTGAAAAAATCAATTTGGCTAAAAAATTGAATTAACTCGTGAACATTTTCGTGCGATCATTTTTCACAACTTTCGTCGTGGATTATCACGACAAGGGTGCATCGATGAACTTAAATCTTTGTATGGCGATGAAGCACCATCCTATAGCACTGTGAAAAACTGGTTTAATGAATTCAATCGTGGCCGACGCTCGCTCATAGACGGAGGTCGTGAGGGTCGTCCAAAAACGGCCGTTGTGCCAGAGAACATTGATGCCGTGCGTGAACGGATAATGCAAGATCGTCATGTGACATACCGTGAGATAGAGGCATCTTTGGGCATTTCTTCCACCAGCATACATTCGATATTGCATGAACACCTGGCCGTAAAAACGGTTTGTTCTCGTTGAATCCCGCACAATTTGACAATCGGTCAAACAAAGGCTCGTGTCGATTGACGCAAAGAAATTTTGAAAAAATACGATCGCGGTGCTTCAAAAGACGTTTATAAGATCGTCACAGGTGGCGAATCTTGGATATATGCGTATGAGCCCGAAACAAAACAGCAATCGACCGTGCGGGTCTTCGAAGACGAGCCAAATCCATCGAAAGTTTTTCGTGGAAGAAGCACTTCGAAGCAAATGGTCGCCTGTTTCTTCGGCAAAACTAGTCATGTGGCGACTGTTACGCTTGAGCAACGTCGGACGGTCAATTCTGAGTGGCAGGGACGTATCCAGGATTTTCGTTCGGGGGGGCCCAACCTTTTTTTCCATAACAAAGATAAACAATTAAAAAATTTATTGTGTAGGTAAGGGAAGTTAAGTTCCTTAGATTTTTATTCGAATATTATTCCTAAATATAAATATGTACTTTAGTACGAGATCATTAAAACTTTTTATAATAAAATACGTAAGAGTTAAAAATGTAATCTTTGATTTTTTGAAAGAAATATATCAATTATTTCATCAATTTTGACTTCATCTTTGTATAAAGACATCAAAGCCAGATAAGATACTCGTATCCTTTCTCCCTCCATTCTGTTCCGGAGATAAGCTTTTATTCTTCTTAACGTCGAGAACACAAACTGAAATAGCATCTAATGCATTTGATGGCTTATCATTCTTCTGCTACCAATAATCAATCCATATACTTATTTCAGCTAATTTCTGGCTAGCAGCAATCAAAAAATCGTGAAACATGCACCTTTCTTATTTTTAGTTGTTATTACTTTTACTGTTACCATTTTTTGCGCTTCTGTGTAGTTTTTTTTTTAACTGCCTTCCAAATATTGGTCAACATTTTTCGACGCCCGAAGCTGCTGTTGAAGTGTTCAAAAACATGATTTGTAGGTGAATTTTTCCACACACTGTAAACAAAACAATTCGCGCTCAAATGACAAATCGTTCCGAGTGAAGTTATGCTAAAAAATGTCATACTTTCCAATGGAATTTCCAGTTTTCATCTGGCAACAACAGCATTGTCAGGGCCGAAATATAAATAGCAACCCTCGTATAGTGTTATAGGCGCAAACACGAACGCTCATAATACTATCTGAGTTAGTACGGATATAAACAATAGGGGTAATTCGGTTCTTGACTTGACTTCTTGACCTCAACTCTAAACTTCTGTACGAACCGAATGACAAATCCGGTCTTGATAATCTGGTCGGGCATATCACCACATCATTCAATAGTTCCCTTGAAGAAGCCTGACCAAAAACAAGGTACAAGGGTAAAACTAAACCTCAATGCTGGACTTCTGAGCTAAGGCCTAGGAAAAAGACCTGCAACAAGCTATTCATCAAGGGGACATCTACTGGGGTCGCTAAGGATTTGGATACCTATAAAGAGCAACTTAAGATCTATAAGAAGAAGCCTGGGAACATTCAAAAACGCTCTTGGTATACCTTCTGTGTCGAAGTGGAAAAAGTCTCCGACGCCGCAAAGCTGAGGAAGATAATTGGACTAAGGCAAATAACTGGACAGAAAACAGCGAGCAGTCGCTTAATGTACTGCTCGACATGCATTTCCCGGGGAACTCACCAACAGAACCCGAAGATCAGCAGGACCAACAGGAGTGCGAGTGGATTGCGAGCGTCCCTAGCTTGTTGACTGAGAGATCCAGAATAAGCTGGGCTATTAACAGCTTTGAGTCCTTTAAAAATCACCTGGACCAGACGACATCACTCCATTAGAAATGCAGAAAATGTTAAAGTACTTTATCACCTGGCTGGAGAAAATTTATGTAAGCTCTATCAGGCTTTCATACATCCTGAATCGATGGAGGGATACCAAAATGGTATTCTTACCCAAAGCGGGACTTGGCCAAAATACTTCAGAGCAATTAGTCTGTCCTCCTTCCTATTGAAAGATCTGGAAAGACTTTTAGATTATTTCAATAGGGAAAACCTGGATACAAAGCTCCTGACGGGGAACCAACATGCTTACAATAAGGGGAAGTCTACAGAATCAGTCCTGCACGAACTTGTGACCACTATCGAATCGCCTCTGCATTTCAAGGAATTCACCATGGTGCCATTTCTTGACATAGAAGGGGCTTTTAACAACATTCACTCAGATGCGGTAATTGCGGCACTGTCACATCTAAAAGTTAATTATATTTTGGATAGACTAATTCACAGCCACCTCAACAGAAGAAGCATAACAGCATGTCTTGGGTCCACAACTCTAACAGAGGAACCCCACAAGAAGGAGTCTCCACAAATTTTGAACCTGAATGAAATCCTGCTAGATCTAGAACATTGTGGCTGCAAGGTCGTGGCATATGCGGAAGATGTGGCAATCGCAGTGAGTGGCATCTTACAGGTGGCTCTGAACAAGTTGGCTAGATGAGCCAGAAGCAGCGGTTTGAGCGTTAACCCAAACAAGACAGAATTGGTTCTCTTTACTAGGATGAATAATGTCCCACATGTCCTCGGATAAATGGAACAGATCTAGCCTTTTCTGAAAGTGCAAAATTTTTCGGAATAATTCTAGATAGGAAACTGTTATTCAGACTTAACGCACTGGAACGTATAAGGAAGGCCAACGTCGCCCTATATATTCGTGCAGGAAGGCTGTAGGGTCGCGGTGGGGCCTCTCTCCTAAAATCGTCCATTGGATATACTTATATATAGCAGTAGTTCGTCTGTTATACGGAATTGTGGTATGGTAGAGGCAACTGACAAACTAACCATCACCAACCTACTATCAAAGGGGAACTGCAAAGCCGATGAACTTTCTAGGAAAGGGACGACATTACAAATTCTAGAAGAATTTGCATATATTGGTGCGCCACTATCCACTTGACAGCTTTGGTTTAGGCAAGAGGCAATCAGGCAGTCCAACGAAAGATGGACACAAATCGGCACCTGTAGGATTGTCTAGCTATCCTACAGGTGCCGATTTGTGTCTAGCCAAGGTATGACCTGAGAAGGTCAAAATATCTCTTCGCACTAGAGAGGAAAATATTGTCTACGTTAGTATCAGTTCTGACGGGATACTGCCTGATCGGCGAACGCGCCAAAAGATTGGGTGTTGACTCCAATGACTTCTGCAGAAGCTGTGTCGATGAGGAAGAAGTGGAGAGCATTGAGCATTTGGTATGCGACTGTCCCGCTTTGAGTAAACGATGACTGGACATACTGGGGTGGGCTTTTCTAGGCAGTCTAATAGATCTTTCCGGTACCGATATTCGTACTATCGATAAATTTGTATATCAAACAGGTTGGTGTCAATGAGGGGCATTTTAGCCCTTGGTACACGGGGCAAAATCGCCTTTTTTGATATGTTTGAATCGAAAGAAAATATATTTGGAACACAAATTTTTAAATATTATATATTTCTTAGCAAATATATTTTATTTGAAAATCAGTAAAATATACTTGGAACGCATATATTAATATATTACAACATACTTTATTTGCAAGCTAAATTTCTCAAATAAAATATTTGTTTAAATATAAATAAAATTGTTATTTAGGAATTTTTCCAAACATATTTTATTTAAAATGATTTCCAAAAGTTTTGCTGACTTTTTCGAATTTCAGTTTTCATTTTTCCTTGGCTTCGAATTGTACCTCCCAGATATGATACCATATGCAGCATTAACTTATGTTTTAAATCAATCATTTAAATTTTCTGAGTTAGTATTCCAAGTCATGTTTCTTGTCAATCCTCCAATTATTTTATTTTGATACAAGATAATACGATTTTAATTATTGTTTTTACGAACATAAAATATTTCTAAAAAATAACGTATTTTCTGAATTCTTAAGTGCGAATAAATATTGCGAAAATAATAGTCCCAAATAAAAACATGTTGGGATGTAAACAAAGATTTCTTTAAAATAACATATTCCCAAATATATACTTTTTGTGTGTTCCCAATATTATATGTTTAGAGTGTACCCTAAACATATATATGTTTCAAGCGGAATATGTTTGGGACAATATACTACAGAAGCGATTTTTTTTCAGCGTGTAACACTAGGAACTGGTCTATGTGAGCTGACAAGAAAAAACGGCTGCCAACCAAACCTAAACCTATGTCGTTTCGTGGTCTACGAAGCGAGTGGCCAATCCAGAGCCATTTACGGCATTTTATTTCCTGACTAATATATATATTGATAACTATATGACATAACGCACACAATTTGGCTTGGTGTACATATATACAAAGTCATATGAAATGTTAAAATTTAAAGAAAACAATAAAGTAATTTCATTCAAATTAAAAAAGGGTTCTACACACAGTTCAAGACAGATAAAAAAGTATATATGGGCTTAAAGTGGACACTTTCACCTTTCTACTGGTAGCAAAATCTCTTTGACCACTTTTGACCTACAGAAGTTCTATTCCTCTAAAATTAAAATATGACTAAATTATAGTACCTGTGGAAACATATAATAACATACCACTTGTAAGCAGTACAGCACTCGTAATACAGTATACCACTTCTTAAAGACTACTATCCTACCTTACTTGCAAAAAATTAACCCGTTATCGATAATAGTTTGAGAGAATTGTAAATTCCCTTCGACAAAAATTTACAAAAGTTAAGTTTTTTTTAAAAATAACATAAAATATGAGTATATATTTTATAGTATTATTTATTTTGATATAATTCTTTGGCTGCCTTAGTTTTAATATGTTTACTTTTGAATGGCATCAACATTTTAGAAATCGGTGATGAAAAAAATTGTGGTTTTGGCCAGTAAAATTCAATTCTGGTCCACCATGCAGCGCTACGAGCCATACAGCACGTGAAACAATGACCTTGGTCAGAAATCATTTTGGTGAGCACTTAATTTCACGTTTTGCTACGGTAAATTGGTCACCTAGATCGTGCGATATCACACCTTTGGACTATTTTCTCTAGGGATATATATTATCCAATTACAATACAAACTTTTTTTTCGCAAAAAATAACACACGGGGCAAAATCGCCTTTTTTGATATGTTTGAATCGAAAGAAAATATATTTGGAACACAAATTTTTAAATATTTTATATTTCTTAGCAAATAAATTTTATTTGAAAATCAATAAAATATATTTGGAACGCATATATTAATATATTACAACAAATTATATTTGCAAACTAAATTTCTCAAATAAAATATGTGTTTAAATACAAATAAAATTATTATTTAGGAATTTTTCCAAATATATTTTATTTAAAAAAGATTTCCAAAACTTTTGCTGATTTTTTCAAATTTCAGTTTCAATTTTTCCTTGGTTTCGAATTGTACCTCCCAGTTATGATACCATATGCAGCATTACCTTCTGTTTTAAATGAATCATTTAAAATTTCTGAGTATTCCAAGCCATCATTAGTTGTCAATTCTCTAAGTACTTTATATTGACCCAAGATTATATGATTTCAATTATTATTTTTTTTAAGAACATTGAAAATTTCTAAAAACTTAACTTTGAATTACTGAAAAATTTGACACAATTTATGTATTTTATGAATATTTAAATGCAAATAAATATTTGTTTCACAAATAGCAGTTACATTGGGATGTAAACAAATATTTGTTTAGAACAACATCTTCCCAAATACACAATTTTTGTATGTACCAAATATTACATGCTTAGAGTCTACCCTAAACATATATATGTTTCAAGCCGAATATGTTTGGGACAATATACTACAGAAGCGATTTTTTTTCGGCGTGCAGTTTTTGAAATGGCCAAAACTAAAGTTTTATAAGGTACTCGTATATCGTATTGAAATGTGGCAACTGTTTTTAATGCCGAGAAGTTTATGTGAAAGAAGTCTGTATATATTCTGACCTGGTATTAACAATATTCTTGGACAGGCTCGGGAGACCTGAACATTTTTTTCAATTGCTAATATCTCGGGAAATATGACGACACATATTACCTACTCTTAGGTGAAAAAACCTTCTGCAGATCTCAGTTAGTAAAATACACACAAAAAAGGAGTATGCGAAGCAGACGACATAGACAGAAGTTACATGCGCTTAAACATTTTGTACACCCGAGGTTTCCAGTGTGGACAAAAGAGGGTTTAAAATAATCGACCAAGCCAAACTTAATGCCGTTTTTGCTTGTTCTTGTTTATTTTTTGTATACTTATATAAATATTCCCGTAGTTCCTAGGAGGAGCATATGGCCGAAAAAAATGCATTTCAATTTTGTTTATTTGTAGCTAGGAATTTTATCTCTATCCACGTATTTCCTGCTTTGGAAGCTTCTAAGTGCACCAGACGTTTCTAGGTGTTTGCTGGTCTGCCTCTCCTCCGTGCTCCCTGTGGATTCTAATCGAGAGCAGTGCGTGTTATATCGTTGAGCAGTTTCCTGAGTGTATAGTCGATCCACGTCCATTTCCGTCGTCGAATTTCCAATTCCATTGGCTGTCGTTCTGTTGTCGCCCTTAATTCAGCGTTAGAAATCGTGTTGGGCCAAAAGATACGTACGATCTCCTTAAGGCATCGGTTAACGCAGGGCAGGGCATTAAGATATCTAGGCGCTCCGTTCCACGTTTCACAGTACAAATGGACAGAGGACTGGCTGGCATTGAAGATTTTTAATTTAGTTCTTCTGGATATGTGGGTTGATCTTCAAACTCGATCGAGTGAGTAGAAGGCTACTCTGCCTTTGTTGATGCGGGATTTTATGTCACTTGCTGACCCTCCGCTTGTACTTATAATGCTTCCCAAATAGCAGAAGGAATCAACCATATTAACCATCTTTTCTCCAATTGTGAGTCGTTGCGTGCAGTTCGTGTTGATAGACATTTCTTTGATTTTAGGCCCATTTACCGATAACCCAGCTAGTGATGCAAGTGCAAATAGGTCCTTTAACAATCCCTCTACGTCGGAGAAGCTTTGCGTCATGAGGCAAATATCTTCAGCGTATTCCAGATCACAGAGATTACCCTAGAGTCCCCAGGTTATTATGTGTTATTTTGTAAATTGCTGTATTTAAAATATCGATATGATAAATATTTGAACAAAAAACCATTCTAGGGGTAACTTTTTAACGTCTTTACATCATATTTTGCATGTATAATTTTTAAAATATTCGACAACATTCCTGTGACTGCGCAATCAACTAATTAAATTATTCCGATCGGCTCATTCATCTGTGAATTTTTAAAATATGTACATATGTACATACTAGTACATCGAATTCGTATTCAGCCATGTAATACTATTAATTTTGTAATTTTTTTTTATATCTTCCCTCCAAATTTTTTTTCAGTGCTCAAACGTCGCCCGGCAAATATCAATTTAACGGCATTTACAGGATTAACGTATACATTAAATTGCCCCGTTTATAGTGTCCCACCCGCCAATGTGACTTGGTTCTATGGCAATGTATCGTTATCGAAAATTTCCAATGACAACAGGCGAGTATAGTTCAAAGGCGTACACATCCATTGGGCGGGAGAGTGAATAATTACCCATACCAACCCGCACCGCACCGCACCGCACCCACCTACGGTGCACGGAGTTGTGACAACCCTTTATCCCTCCCATAAGTGGAGTCGTCGGAGTCCTTTGAGTTTACACGGAAATCAATGCGGGTGGGGAAATTTGGCTCTTTTAAAATATTCGTTCTACAACTCCTTCTGCTCAGTATCCTGTGCGATTTGCTACTTTTGTTGTTGTGGCGGCGGGTGTTGACGTTACCCAACCGATGGATGTGTGTTCCTGATGGCTGTTAATTATTTTTTTATGTTTTCATGGTTTCGAATATATGTATTTATATGTAATCGGATATTGGTTCTTCTTTTCTTTTTTTCTTGTTTCTTTTTAAAGTTTTCTACTCCTGTCAAATGGAAGTTTGGTTTTGAGGAAAGCCAAGGAAAAAGACGCAGGCAAATATAAGTGAGTATAAAACAAGTAAGAAAGTTTCAGTCGGGTAAACCGACTAAGGTATACCCTCACTTTGTGAGTAATGTAATATTGAATATTACTCGAATTATTCTGTCAATTTGTGTGGGAGGTACCAGAAGGGGTTTATCAAATACACCATTTTTTCGCTGAACATTAGATACTTTAAATTCATTGCACTGTGCCGACTTATAAGCATTTATGTGCACTGGTATAAACGTTATGAGACATTAATTTGTGGTATGATTTGGGCATTTTGTGTGGGAGGTACAAAGAGGGGCGTGGCAATAACGCCCATTTTTCACAGGGCTATAGACACTATAAAAACATTACACTGTACAAAATTTCAAGTATTTTTATACACTGGTTTTAATGTTATAAGCTGTTAACTTTTGGTGCAATAAGGTACCTTTGTGTGGGAGGTACCAAAAGGGGCGTGACAACAACATCCATTTTTCCCTGGACTGTAGGCAATATAAAAGCATAATACTGTACAAAATTTCAAGTATTTTTATACACTGTTATTAATGTTATAAGCTGTTAACTTTTGGTGCAAAATGGTGCATTTGTGTGGGAGGTACCAAAAGGGACGTGGCGACTTCGCCCATTTTTCTCGAGTTGATAACGACTAATAAGCTAATACTATGTGTGGAATTTCAAAAGATTCGAATAAGTAGTATAGCAGTTATTAAAGAATCAATATTTCACAACATTTTAATCCTTTGTGGGGGAGGTACTAGAAGGAGTGGACCAATATGGCCCATCTTCGAACTTAGCCGGAGATAGAAAAAAATATTACCACATACCAAATTTGAGGTCAATCGGTTACTCCTTTCGAGAGTTATCGTGCGCACCAGCCAGCAGACACACAGACAGACAGACAGACAGACAGACAGACAGACAGACGGACGGACATTGCTCATTCGACTTAAAATGACCCAAAGCGGATTTCCTCCGAACATACTTGGGGTCTTAGGTCACTCCTTCGACGTGTTACACTTTTTTCCGTAGCAAATGATATATACCCTCGTCACACTAAAGTGAGGGTATAATGAGTAAACGAGTTCTGGGTATAATGTGAGTATAATTACACTTTTGCCAAAGGGCAAAGTTGTATTTTGTAAAATTACATATTTTCAGTGCACGGTGTGGTATGGTAGGTTTGGTAGAGACCAACGAATTTGTAACTATATTGGAACATACACCATCATCTGCTAAAAATTGTAACAGAATTTATGGATTTAAAATAATTCAATTGCAATTAATTGTGACACCTCTTATGGAATATAACAAATTTATAAGCATTTTTAAGTAAACATTATGGACTACTTTTCAAGGACATTATTGACATACGTTTTGTATATTCGTATGCACAATTCAATTACATCATTTTTATGTAAACTTCAAATTTAGCCCAATTTTTTTCGAACTTTTGGCTAACAAATGGAACCTAACGGTCCAAACATGACACATGTCATGAATTTATTTTCGTCAGTTGATACATATTGAAAGAAATCTTAATTTGGCACAATCTTCTAGAGATGAAATTGTAACGAATTTTCCAAATTAACAGATTTTGGAATAAAAACGTGCATATTGCACCCGGTGTTTGGACCCTCTCCAAAGAATCAAACACATAATTACAATTGTTGTGCCTGTTATGGTAGAGATTATATCAAGTTGGCAGCTGTTGTTATTAGCTCACATAGACCGCTTGAGGTCTACAGTGCTTCTGCGGGCCCAGTTTCCCCTCATAAGAACCAATCTATTTGATACACGAAGTTATCCACAATACGAACATGGATACAGATAAGATCGGTCAGATTTTCTGGAAAGGCCAACACCAGTATATCCAAATGTCGTTTACTCAATGCGGGACAGAAACAAAGTATACAATTGATGGCACCCAGGCTGTCCGAATAAATGACAACACCCGTGTTGGTTACTATGTTTCGACTCAGCCACTTGGCAATTTCCCATATTGCCTCTCTATCTGGTAGTCTGTGAGCAATATCCAGACTAAGTTCTTTGCAGTGTACTCCAAAGCCAATTTTTCATCAAGCTTTCATCAATCCGTATAGAAGTGGAGATGGTTTCTATTACATGGTGTTCTACTAACCCATTCATCTGTGGCTGGCGTCGTAGTGATGTAGTTCCTCTTGAAGGTGTGCACCGTTGGTATATAGTCCACTCGGTCGGTTACCATAGCAATACACGTTGATATCCTCATATGACCGTAGTTCTTGTACCTCCACATTAGGTTAGGTTCGGTTGAAGAGAGGAGACGTTTAAACGTCTCATGTCCATGGACATACACTTAAGCCAGTGGTTCGCCTGTTGTGCGCTCCTTATTTATGATCTTTTTATACCTCACGAGTTACAGAAAATCGGTACTAGACACGAATTTTCTCAGTATCTTCCAGTCATATCCTCTGAGATGAATCAATTCTGGTAATATGTCGGACCCGAAATGTTGGGATCTTGCATGTGTGAAAGCCGGGCAGTGAAACAGAAAATGTTCCATCTTTTCGATGATTTCCCTGCATGCCCTGCATTCGTCATTTCCCGTTAGACCACTCATCATCTTACTAGTATCGATCTTGTTTAGTTTCAGAAGACTTCTTGTTTTCTTTTCATTTGGGTCACCCCACAGTATCTTTGCAGTTGCTCCTACTGCTGCGCTATTCCACACAGTTTTGTGAGCCATCACTACCCAGTGCTTCAACTCATTTTTCGTGGCTTCGAAAGGTTTCAAATTTTCCAAGTTTATTACTCGAAGTTCTCTGCCCTTTAAAACCAAGCTGTTTGCCGTTCATTTCCAATCACTCCGTTGTGTCCTGGTACCCAGCAAATACGCAATTGACCATGGCTGAGTAATCATTTATCGTTCTTTTACAGTCCAACACAGTTCTGGATTTGACGTTGGCATATTTGTGAAGATGTTGGCATATTTAGACTTTGTGGTGTTACTGAGCCAGTTAAAACACTCCGTGATTGCTCGAACTTCTGCTTGAAATACCGTGTTATGGTCAGGGAGGCGGAAGTGAAGTTCGACTTCTGGTTCATCAATAAAAAGTCCCAGACCCGTCCTTCCTCCTCGCTTGGACCCATCCGTGTAGCAGCTTGTTCCTGCTGGCACATGGGCCGAAGATCCATTTTCCCAGGAGCGTCTGTCTAGCACAAACGAATCACAGGTAGCTGTAAGCCGCACTTCAGGAATGCGGTCGGAGATTTCTGGCGTTTGAATGTGACCAACTAGAGATTCTAAAATCTTCTGATGGTACGACTTGTGGTCTCGATTTATCCATTCACCCATCACTTGTAGACGTCTTGCTGTGAGGGCTGCCTCATACTTTATACGGATGTCTATATGTTGGATGTGCAGTATACATAGTCTCCAACGCTTTTGTTGGTGAAGTTCTAAGTGCCCCGCTTATGCATAGACAGCACATACGTTGAATTTTTTGCAAAAGTATTACGTTGCACTTCTTGTCCATTGATGTCCACCATACTACACAGGCGTAGGTGATTATTGACATAATCACGCTCATGCACTGAGCCAAAAATTAACCTTATATAAGGTTAACTTAACCATAAATAAACATGATTTGGAGTCTACGTTATATAAGGTTAATTTGAACATTTTCTTGTTGACTGGTGTTTAACAATAATAATATTTAATTTAACTATTCCATGCTTGAATTTTTTAACCATGAAAATTGTTAATATTATAATAATAATTGTTACTTTAACAATGCATTTTTGAATTTTTTAACCATGAAAATTGTGAATATTAACATTTCATAGTTAATTTATTGAAAAAATGCATGTTCAATTTAACAACGAAATTGTTAATATTATTAACTATGAAGATTGTTACTGAAACCTTTTTTATTGTTAATTTAACTATTTAGTGGTTACTTCATGTAACCAGAAACATAGTTGTTTCAATAATTTTTAATATTTATATCAAATAAAACAAGAAAAATTTAACTTTCGCATTTTTATTTTTTATTTTATTTACAAAATATATGTTAATATATATGTTTGTATAAGAAACACCTGAAAGGAAAAAAAAAAACAAAAAGGTTAGAAAATATAAGTATAAATGTAAAAAAGGGTGCAATTCTATGAAGATCTTTTGACTTTTTACCTAAATTCTGTAGTTCAAAGAGCATAAGCATTTACCAATGGGCTGATCTGATCGAAAAATCTGCTCTGTGACTATAAGTTAAGTGCCTACGTTTCTGTGCTTGACCAACATGTGATCAGTCCCCGCTCAAAAGGTGCCGTCCACGTAAACTCCCTGAATCTTTCGATTATTAAGGGCCCAGGACGGTTAGGCACTTAGTTTGGGGTACTGAGCTTAGTCCGATCTTACGGCAAACTTATAGGAGAGAGGAGATTAATAACAAAGGCAATCTGATAGAAAGCCGATGTCCCACCAAAATCATAATCGGAATAGATATAAAAATCAAGGATTGGATAAGTCAATGGATGATACTTCAAGGAAGTGCACTGAATTGTATATTAAAAACAAGTAAGAAAGTTTCAGTCGGGTAAACCGACCAAGGTATAGTTGTTATTAAAGAATCAATATTTCACTAAATGTTAACCCTTTGTGTGGGAGGTACCAGAAGGAATGGACCAATATGGCCCATCTTTGAACTTAACCGGAGATAGAAAAAAATATTACCGTATACCAAATTTGAAGTGAATCGGTTACTCTTTTCGAGAGTTATCGTGCGCACTAGTCAGCAGACAGACGGACGGACATATCTCATTCGACTTAAAATGACCCAAAACTAATATGCGCTGAACATACTTATAGTCTTAGATCACTCCTTCAATGTGTTACAATTTTGGCCCGTTGCAAATGATATATACCCTCGTATTACTAAAGTGAGGGTATAAAAAACAAATGTATGCATGCATACCACTTTTCCTTTAATTACTTTGCACACTACAACTAGTATTGATACAGCTTATCAACAGTTTCTAGTATTGGCACAACTTACCAACAGATTCAAGGCCGGACTCTCAGCACAAGCAGCCGCAAGCCACAGAAAAAGAAACAACTGAAAAGAAAAAAACAAAAACATCGTTTATATGTATGTATGTAGGTATTACGAAAGCACTTCTAACGACATATGTATGTATGTACATTTAACAGTATCAACATCGCACAACAAAAAAAACTAACGTATGTATGTACGGCGTAGCAGCCACAAGTGTTCAAACGAAAAAAGACAAGATGAACACATACCCACATGTACACATCACTTCTCTCCGTATGTTTGCTTGCTGCTGCATATACTTACGTACATGCATTGTTGTTTTTTCATGCTCAGTTAATGCGACAGCGTGTACATATTTTTTTCCACTCTTAACCACTGAATTTCACAATTGTAATGGCATAATCACAAAAAATAATATTAATATTACATTCGCCTTTACTATAATTAAACAGGCACAAAACACTATTAACATTTTTAACACACATATTTTATTATTTCACTTTTTAAATACACATATGTACATACATATTTATGAATGTAGTTCTTTACAAAATGTTTTACTACTTACCTCTATACCAACAGCTTCCGACAACAGCACTAGTCCCATCGACTATTCAACACCAACTGAACTCCCGCATTCGATCAAGCACCGAAGCTGGCATTTGGTGGTGTTTTCAATGAGCGAGATAAATTCTCTTATGACGACAGTCGCATTCGTTTCAACTTCGTTTAACTTAATACTCAACTTCGTCTAACACAAAGCAGTTGAAAAACGTCGACCACAACAGAGCCGAATTGTTGTTTATCTCGCACATTTTTCTGCCTCTCTTTCAAAAAAACCAACCATATATAATGTTAACTTAACCATTTTTCATGTACATTTGAACTTATATAAGGTTATTTTTGTCTTCGAAATCAAACATTTACCATGAAAAATTTAACCAGACACATGGTTAAAAAAATCATTGTATTTTCGGCTCTGTGTGTAAAGCCAGTGGGTCATATTTGGCCGTAGTCCCCATTTTGAACCTATAGCTCTTCTGCACAACGACCAAAATCTGTGGGCGTTTGTAACTCTTTCTTCAAAATGATCTTTCCAGTACAGTTTCTGATCCAAGATTACTCCCAAGTATTTTACATTTTTAGTTATAGCAATTGTCTTATTCAGGAATCGAAGCCGGGTAAAACGTGGGATCTTCGTTTTCCTTGTAAATAGACATATTTCTGCTTTGTCTGGGTTAAAATTTAATCCCCTTGGTTGTGCCCAGTTATATGCTATGTTAAGTACCTTCACATTGATAGGCAGTTTAATCTTAATGCCGTTCTAGTTGCAAATTCTCTCGGCACTATAT
The DNA here is from genome assembly GCA_963930755.1 of Eudasyphora cyanicolor. Taxonomy (NCBI): domain Eukaryota; kingdom Metazoa; phylum Arthropoda; class Insecta; order Diptera; family Muscidae; genus Eudasyphora; species Eudasyphora cyanicolor. Next base: position 197,378,553 of record OZ005734.1, on the reverse strand, counting down.
TAATCGGAAGTATATGGAGTAGGGCTTTGTAGATACCCAGTCGCTGTAGTCCTTAAGGATCTGCTTATGCACAGGCAGGCAGTTCTCCGAACCTTTGATAATAGGTAATGGTTAGTTTGTCAGTTGCGGTCCACCATACTACAATGGACGACTTTAGGAGAGAGTCCACACCGCGACCCTGCAGCATTCCTGCAGTAATATAGGGCAACGTAGGCCTTCTTCACACGTTCCAGTACGTTAAGTCTGAATGACATCTTCCTATCTAAAATTATTCCTAAAAATTTTGCACTTTCAGAAAAGACTAGATCTGTTCCATTTATCCGAGGGGGAGGGTCCACATGTGGGATATTATTCATCCTAGTAAAGAGAACCAATTCTGTCTTCTTTGGACTAACAGCCAAACCTCTGCTTCTGGTCCATCTAGCCAATTTGTTCAGAGCCACCTGTAGGATGTCTCTGAGGACGTTTACGAATTTGCCACTCACTACGATTGCCACATCGTCCGCATATGCCACGACCTTGCAGCCACAACGTTCTAGATCTAGCAGGATTTCATTCACAGCTAGGTACCAAATTAGTACTCCTCCTTGTGGGGTCCCTCTGTTTACAAACCGTGGTAGAGTTATAAGTCTAATCAAGCTAGAGTTTACCTTAAGTCAAGCTTAAGGTAAACTCCGACAGGAGTTTTGTATCCAGGTTTTCCCTAATGAAATAATCTAAGAGTCTCTCCAGACCTTTCAATAGGTAGGAGGATAGGCTACTTGGTCTGAAGTCTTTTGGCCTAGTGTGTGATATCTTCCCCGCTTTAGATATGAATACCACTTTGGTATCCCTCCATCGATTCGGGATGTATGAAAGCCTACATAAATTTTCTCCAGCTAGGGGATAATGAACTTCAACATTTTCTGCATTCCTGCTGGAGTAATGCCTTCTGGTCCAGGTCACTTGAAGGGCTCAAAGCTGTTAATAGCCCAGCTTATTCTGGATGTCTCAGTCAACAAGCTAGCAACGCTTGCAGTCCACTCTCATGCTTCTTGGTATTGTTGATCTTCGGGTTGTGTTGGTGAGTTCCCCGGGAAATGTGTGTCGAGCAGTATATTCAGGGACTGCTCGCTGTTTTTTGTCCAGTTATTTGCCTCATCCTGCAAGTAACCCACTGTACAGGGTGAAGCTGATAGTATTTTCCTCAGCCTTGCGGCGTCGGAAACCTTTTCCACTTCGCCACAGAAGGTATGCCAAGAGCGTCTTTGCTCTTTATAGGCATCCCAAACAATAGCGACCCCAGTAGATTTAGCCTTGTTGAATAGCTTGTTGCAGGTCTTTTTCATAGCCGTTAGCTCAGAAGTCCGCCATTGGGGTTTAGTTTTACCCTTGTACCTTGTTTTTGGACAGGCTTCTTCAAGGGAACTATTGAATGATGTGGTGATATGGCTAGATTATCCAGACCGGCTTTGTCATTCGGTTCGTACAGAAGTTTGGAGTTGAGGACTTTCATTAAATTCTTCTCATACAGGTGCCACTTAGTCTTTCTCTCATTTCTGTGGACGGCAGGTTCAGCCGCTTTTTCAGCGAGTTTGAACTCAATATAATGGTGATCTGAGAATGAGTGGTCGTCCATTACATTCCACCCAATAATTTTGTCTGACAGCCGGTCAGTAGCAAAAGTTACGTCTAGTACTTCTTGTCTGTCTTTATTTGTAAAGGTCGGTTTATTACCTATGTTACAAATACTAAGGTTGGTAGTTAGAATAAAGTCAAGAAGCGAGTCACCCCTATTGTTTATATCCGTACTCCCCCAGTTGGCCACAAGCAGTTTAAAGTTGGGTGTCATGATACCGCACACCCTTCCTCCCACTTCGTAGGGCTCCTGTATCAGGACGATGTCTACTGCACCTATGGACAGGCACAGCAATAGAGCCGCTGAGGCTGCTTCAGCGTGATGGAGGTTAATCTGTAGAATTCTTACCATCATTGGTAATTGACAGATTAACTTCAACCCCGACAAGGGTGTTATCGAACTCTTCGTCCGTATCATCAGGAAGCGTGTCCCCGCCAGATGCGTCAAAGAGTCCGGATACTCCCCTCAGCCCCTCTGCGTCAGAAGTAGAGCTTTCGTCCTCAGAGAAGGACGTTACAGATCTTCTGTTAGAGTTGGAGTCACCAGAAGTAATGGGCGTGGGTACTTCTGCACTTCCAGAAAGCCGTGTATCAACCACGGTGGACGACTCACCTTCCGCAGTGGGAGCTATATCCTGCTTGTATACCTTCAAAACTATAGTCGGGAAAACATAAGGTAGGATTTCACTAGTCCATTATATGTGGGAGTGGATTCAGCATATATGATCAAATTCGCCTGCCGTTATTTACCATCGGCCTTGATAGATCTCCATTTATTGGTTGGCAGACCAGGATTGGATTTTTTATTACATCGAGTATGTCAATCGAGTTGAATGGTTCTTCTGAAATCCAGGTGAGGGCTCAAAGGTGGCTAGGAATGTAGCTTTTGACAATATCCAACTTTGCGTCCAGCCAGACCTCACCCACTCGACTCAGAGCAGCCTTATACATGGCTACTGATCTGGCATCAGCGAAAGCTAAGAACTTTACTATATCCCTGATGCCATCCAGCATCTTTGCACTTTGGTGTTGTGCCCGGCATCTCACTGAGGACCTCGTATACCTCGTATTGAGCCTTAATGACAGATTCCTCAATTTTTCCTCGGGGATGGTGCCATCCTCACTACTTCTGTCTATAACATCCATTACTAGACTTTACTTCCTGTTGATACAGACATTATGGCCTCTTGCCTTTTCCGAAGGTATATATTCTGAAGTATTTTTCGCTTTCATAGAAGGGAATTTCAATACCCTCTGGAAGCTGGTGCCACAGTCGGTTCAGCAGAACTAGTCCTGCTGAACAGAACTAGTTCTGTCTTGGTCAGGTTCACATCAGGTTTATCATCAGACCATTATCGGCAGTCCAGGTTGCGGTTAGTACTCGGCAGCCTCCCTCTTTTGCCACGTCATCTGAATAGGCAATATCCTTAACACTCAGCTTCTTCGGAGAATTTATAATATTGTTCAAGGGGAGTCGTAGCAGATTTGCATAACACCCTCTTGTGCATTCCCCTGCTGACAAGTCTATGAAGGTCAGTTGTCCTTAAGCTTTCTGAAATGAGTCTCTATCAGAAGGAGAAGAATGAACCTTCGAATTTTTTATAAACCCAATATTTGCCAGTGCCCTAACTATAGCTACTGGATTTATGTTACTGAGGGTCCACTCCATATATAAAAAAAGCTACAATAGTGTATTCCTATTATATTCTTCGTAGCATATTCTTCAATCTTAGCCTTAGATAAACAAATATCGATCGCTCGAGACTTATTGTGAAGTCCGGCCTGGGAGATAGATGAACGGAATTTGCTGACATATCCCCTCCACTAATTTCAAAAATTGAATACTATTTTACGTTTAACAGATTTTTCTTTTTCTGATAACTGTCGGGCATTAGGAGGAGAATATCAACTATATTCACTTCTTCCATACAGACGCAAATGCTTTAATTTAAATTACAAAAATTATAATAGACCTTCACACATTAAATGTAAGTAGTCACAACTAATAACCTTCTTCAATTACAGATGTGTAGCCCACAACAATTTAACTTCAAAAACACATCGTCAATTTTGGATGACCCTAAATGTTGTGCACGGTGAAGGACGCACATTGAACAATGCCCAGCTGATACCTCATCTCCAGAATACCACCCTCTTTGTGCCAACAGGAGGAGATTTGAACCTGAGCTGTTGTGCCCTAACGGATGATGCCACCATTGAATGGTGGTTTCAGGAAACCTTTAGTTCACCGTGGATACGTCTAACTAATAACAGTAAGGAATATCACATACGATCGAGTATCGATCAATATGAGGGCTACTATACATGTTCGACTGCATACAGTAATCAGGTGGGTGCATATCACACAAATATTTTTTAAATCTTATTTAATTAGTTGTATCTTTTCAGACATTCCATGTGATTGTAACCTCGCCACCATTGGTGCAGCAAGAATTGCCCATTGTCGATGGTATTATAGCATCTCCCATCCGATACCAATGTCTGGTAACTGGTAATCCTCGCCCTATCATAACCTGGTATCACAATGGCGCCCAATTCAGCAGCTCATTTACGCGATACATTAATGGCAATGATTTGTTGTTTCCATCATTCGATCCCGAAGAGAATGGGATCTATCAGTGTTTTGCAAGAAATGTGGCTGGAGAAGTCTACACCTCAGGAGAAATTCGTCTCAAAAATCGCGGAGATGAAAAACCAAACCCTTTGAAAAATATACGCTGTTTTGCCCATACCTTCAATTCGGTAAATGTAACGTTTGAAACTGAAGGAACGGTAGTAAGTATCCGACGATTGTATTTTCTCCCCCAAAGACTATGCTTTTTAATCGCTGCACCATTTTTAGAACCTCTTCATTGTTCACATTGTACAAACGAATCCTTTCCGTTGGATATCCCCTTATTCACCAATGAAACTGAATGCTTCTTACATTGTGATAGACAAACATCTGCCCTATATCAAACCCTTTGAGCTGATAACTCGGGTCCTAATGACCACCTCTGAGATAAGTATGGGCAACAATCAAACTCAACACACCGTACAGAGTACCCTAAGAAGTCTACCCGTCACCTGTTGTACCCAAGGCTGTAAGTGCTGTCAAACCTCAGACGATCAAAAATAATATTCTATGTTTCCTTTCAGTACCTCCGCGCATTGTACACTTTGGGAATAACAGCTTTGTCACCTGGTCTCTGACCGATTTCACAAATAAAAAATATTTCATTATACAATTTTCTACAAATTTCACCCAACCACCACCCGAAGTTCTGCTCAGTCCTGAGTTAACGGGCACCTTGCAGCATGTAAATTTAACCTTGCAGGATATCAGCCACAAATTGACCCGAATTGAACCCTTAAATATGGCAGAAGCAAAGCGTATATTAAAGAATGCCGTCACCAGCTATAGTGACAATGATGCCAGCATTGCTAATGGTCTGGAAACGGATGAGGATATCTATAGTCTGGTTCTACACGCCAATGTCACCGGCTTAATGCTGACGAACTTTACTCGTTTGAAACTGCGTGTGCTCGTCATTACTCCCGATAATGAGAATTTAGCTCAGGACTTTCGTTATGTTGAGTGGAAGACGGTAATATTTATTTTAGAAAATTCGGAAAATGTCTATGAACTTTATTTAGCTAGTCCTTGTCCTGATGCTTGAATTTTCCCCTACGTTGATAGTGTGATTAGGTTAGGTTGAATAGAGGAGACGTTTGAACGTCTCATGTCCATGTGTGCTCCTTATTTATGATCTTTTTATACCTCACGAGTTACAGAAAATCGGTACGAGACACGAATTTTCTTAGTATCTTCTAGTCATATCCTCTGAGATGAGTCAAGTCTGGCAAAATATCGGGATCTTGCATGTGTAAAAACTGGGCAGTGACATAGAAAATGTTCCATCGTTTCGATGTTTTGTGATAGTATGATTAAATAATTCATAAATTTGTTTGCCTTTTATCGAATTTTCAAATTAAATTATTCCACAATCTCCGGTTTTCCTACAGTTAGAGCTAACCTACAGTTATAGCTGTTAAATTCTATGAAATTTTTATTTTTTAACTGTGAGTTAGCTCTAACTGGAGGATGTGAAATTTGGGGTTAATCGTTTAAAATATCTGAAATTGTCGATTGATTGTTCCCATAAAGTTGGGTGAATGGTTCAGCTTGTTTATTAACTTCGATTGTCTTTGTTCATTATCCAAAAATCATTTAGGGTATTGACACCATAAGCCATTTGCCCAAGCTTTTCACAACCGAGGATTAATTTTGAATGTCATCTACGTAGAGCTTTGTTGTTATTCTGACATTTAGCTCTGATAAGGTGCCGTATATACCTTAAATCTTTTTTGGTATATCAAAGAGAATTGAAGATACCCTGTTGGAAATGTCAATAATAGCACTGTACTGATTCAATATTGACCAATACAACTGACCTATTATACCCCAGATAATGGTATCTACTGTAGACATTTAAGATATATAAGTACTTGTCATTGAGAAGTATTGATTAGAATGTTTTTTATGGAATAAGTTTTAGATATTGGAACCAGATATTTAGTAGTACATTATAATTATTGTAGTCAACACTTTTTACTAGATTTCGACATATTGGCAGATGTATAAGTTTCAGCCTTCCAACAGGGTATAGACACCCAAAGCCATTTACCCAAGCTTTTCACAGATGGCATAAAATAGAAATTCTCTGTCGTTTGTATGCGACCGAGATGTATTTTCGAATGCCATCCAACTTTGGTAAGGTGTCTATACCTTCAATTGTCTTTGGGAATAGACACCTACCCAGATGATTAGTAGCTGTAGTCTTTGTCATGAGATCCACCCACACCTCTTTATCTTCATATAGACAGTTTCTTCAGTAATCCATTCGTAAAATGATTTTTAGATTGGAGTCACAGCTGCAATCGCAGAGACCCATCTTCGGGCTACTATACAGCTTCAGACCTTACCCCTAATAAGGGATATGTGCACGTAGTTACTTGACCCTGTCGCCCTGTATCCATGGTTCCTGTGTAAGAGCAACGTCAATATTATTCTTCCCCATAATTAGTTCAGCAGTTCATGCGTTGCTGCCACTCTTGTTCGGGGGCATCGAAAGTATCTTCGAAAATATCATTATCAGCTCGTTCAGCCCCAATGTTAGAATCCCACACGTAAGGAGAAGGATATCAAAATATTCTGATCATATGCGGAACCATTTTTTTTGTTTCCCTTGTATCTCTACGCCTCCTGATGATCATCATATCCCATGAACACAAACCCTCGTTATGAGCTTTTGCTAGTATGAGTATGGATTCATCCTTCAATACTGCAAGAAGAACTTAAACTCCCACAGTCGTAAGTCTAGGGCTTTAATCTAAGGAGATTATCTTTATTTTCATGTCTGGCAATAGACCATTGATGCCGGCGGTAAGGAATTCCTAAGCCGAAGAAAATGCTGGTATCACACATGTCCCCAGATGATTATCCTATCCCATCGGCACAAGCCTTCGTTATGTACTTATACTAGTAGAAATATGGATTACATGAGGAACGGTAAGAAAATCAATTTTTTTTTCTGGAAATCGTTTCTTCTTCTGCTCCCGTCAAAATGGGTCAATGGATCATTTTCACAATCTTTGAGGCCTCGCAGAAAGGTACAGAGTATTTTTACAGAAATTAAAGCATCGAAATACAATTTCGAGCCATGCTCTGGTCTAAGATGTCTACCAGGAGTTTAAACAAACTCTTTGAAGCTTTCGGGTAACTCTTTGAAGCTCGGGTACATGCTTATCACTTAATCCTCATTTGTCGTCGAAGTCGGTTTTAGACGTTTCTTTCCCATTGGTTCTTCGATAGCCCTATCATCACATCTGACTTTGATCTCACGACCCGTCAAGTATTTTAAATCTTTTAATCCAATATTATTTAGAAATCGCAACTAGCGTTTAATCATCCGATTTTGTCGCCTGTCAAAGAACCCACCAAAATTTCTGTCAACCACGGAATCCTTCTCTGACCTCGGCATCAGGGTACACACAAGGCTAAAGGATTTGGCAGTTGGAGATTGTTGGTCGCTATCTGTCCATCTTCTGATTTGAATTTATATAATTTGTGTACGTATTGGTCACTGAGGTTTCTGAGGGCAGAATCTATTACTTACTATATCTAACGCTAATATTGGGCTTCTACTTTCCCAATCAGCGCAGTCATTCACGGTGGTTGACCGAAGTCCTAGGCATATCTCTAAGATACGTCTATCCCACATCTTTCCTTTTATTTGGCGGAAAATCATAAACTATTAAAGGTCTTATGATCTACGTCCATACGTGATCAATAGACAGCGGAATAAATGCAATTGCATATTTTTATTGGATGGTTGTATGGCAATACCAATAAACGCAATTTTTGTTCGTCAAAAAGTAATTAAATATGCACATATATTTTATGCAAACTGCATATTTGCATATATCGTGCATATGCAAACCCAATTATGAATAAAATTCTTCGCAAATTCTATAATTTGCTGTTGTCCTATTTCGTACCGGCTATTATTTTTCTAAAAAAAGTTTCGGCATTTTTATCCCATCATCTAAATCTGCTATGTGGTAATATTTTTCATATCTCCGGCTAAGTTCGAAGATGGGCCATATTGGTCCACTCCTTCTTGTACCTCCCAAACAAAGGGTTAACATTTAGTGAAATATTGATTATTTAATAACTTCTATACTACTTATTTGAATGCTCTGCAATTCTACACATAGTATTAGTTTATTAGTCACTATTACCTCGAGAAAAATAGGCGAAGTTGCCAGGCCCTTTTTGGTACCTCCCACACAAATGGACAATTTTGAACCAAAAGTTAATAGCTTATAACTTTATTACCAGTGCATTTAAAGACTTGAAATTTTGCACAGTGTAATGGTTTCATAGTACCTACAATACACTGAAAATGGGCATTATTGGCACGCTCGTTTGGGTACCTCCCACACAAATGGAAAATTTTGTATCAAATGTTAAGAGCTTTTAACTTTAATACCAGTGCATACAAATACTTGAAATTTTGTACAGTGTAATGATTTTATAGTACCTAGAGTCCGGAGAAAAATGGGCGTTGTTGGCCCGACCCTTTTGTTACCTCCCACACAAATGGAAATTTTTGTATCAAAGGTTATGAGCTTTTAACTTTAATACCAGTGCATACAAATACTTGAAATTTCGTACAGTGCAATGGTTTTATAGTACCTACAGTTTAGAGAAAAGTGGGCATTATTGGCACGTCAAAAGTTAACAACTTATAACTTTAATACCAGTGCATATTAGTACTTGAAATTTTGAACAGTGTAATGCTTTTATAGTACCTAGAGTCCAGAAAAAAAGTGACCGTTAATGGTTCGCCCCTTTTGGTACCTCTCACACAAATGGACCATTTTGTACCAAAAGTAAACTTTAATACCAGTACACCAAACTGTGGTACAGGGTATTATAAATTTGTGCATTTGTTTGTAACACCCAAAAGGAGAAGAAATAGACCCAACGTTTATTATACTGATGGACTTAAATTCACTTCCTGAGTTGATTTAGCTATGTTCTTCTGTCCGTCCGTCCGACTGTCTGCGTATGTATTCTTGTAATCAAAGTACAGGTCGCAATTATGGTCGGATCTCAACGAAACTTAACACATATCTTTCTTGTGGGCCAAGGGCGATCTCTAATCTAATATGTAATTTGATTAAAATCGGTTCAGATTTACATGTAGCTCCCATATATATGTACATCCGATTTGACATATATGCACTGTATAAGCAAAATTTTTTTACCGATCTTTAAAAAAATTGACAGAGAGAAGTCACTTGATACATTTAGAGACAATACTGAATTTGAGGAAAAGCGGTTCAGATCTAGATACAGCCCCTATATATATGTTACCCCCGATTTGACATGTAAGCACTGTAGAAACTGTATTTTATACCCGATCGGTACGAAATTTGGGAAAATCGGTTCAGATTTTGCTATAGCCCCCATATACACAGTATGTTCAAACAAATTTGCGAATTTTGTATTTTTTCAAAAAGTATTTATTTATTCATGAATATCTATTTTGTCCCCTTCAAAGTAATTCCCCTCGGATATAATACACTTCTGCCAAACATTCGCGCGCAAGCAACGATGTGTATGCAGGGGCGTTATAATGGCGCAAAAGACAGTTTTTGTTCTTCCACAAATCCGGGCGTTTTTGGCGGATTGCTTCGCGCAATTTGCGCATAACATGCAGGTAATATTATTTATTGACCGTACTACCCTGTGGCAAGAACTCATAATGCACCACGCCCCTGCAATCAAAGAAAACTGTGAGCTCGGGCGTCCGGCACGCTGTTCGTCCTTCGCCTCTTCTCGGCCGTCTAAGAACATTTTGTACCACCGATAAACGTTGCTTTGGTCCAAGGTAGCTTCACCATATGCCACAGTCAACATTCGGAATGCGTCAGCGCACTTTATTTTGTTTTTCACACAAAATTTGATGCAGATTCTTTGATCCATTTTCTGAAATAGATAAAAATCGAAGACAAGTTAAAACACATCCAAGCACAACAGCTGTCATAAATTAACTAAACATTCAAAATGGCCGACCTTGTTAGCATAGGTAAGGGACATGAGTACCAACATAACGCTACAAAAATATCAAAAATCGAATACACGTAGCCCGCGGAAATTAAAAATTCGCAATATGTTTTGAACATACCTCGTATATGATACTGTTTGGTATCACAGCTCAAATTTTGACAGAAAGAAGTTTCTTAATTTAGGAATCAATACTGATTAATAATTTAGCAGAAGTTAAGTTTTTTGGGAGGTGTAGGGTATTATATAGTCACAGGGTTACCCTGCGTTTATACAAGACAATTGGCAGAAGACAATTGAGAATATGTATTATTATTCAATTGAGAATATGGTTCTATTCAAGGCCCTGGCTACGTGGTCGGAAAGGGCAGTGAGTGAATGTAATTTATAATGACTTTATTATCAGAGGTATTCTTAAGTCGCAGAAATAATCTCAAATGCGAACCGCTGGATTTATATTATTGGCGCTCTGTCTAATTAAGCAACAATTGTATGTTCCTAACAAAGAGATAGAGCCTTCAATAAAGCTGTTTCATAGTGACTGGGCCTGCCTGTGATCAACGTTAGTCCTAAGATAAATAATCTTTATCTATCTTAGGACTTTTATCTATGCGATCCTATAATAACTTTGGCCACATAAAATCCCTGCAACACTCTACACAGGCAATTTAATTAATGGATTAACGAAAACATTTTGCACAATGCCACCCTAGTGAGTGCGGCTTCCATGAAATAATATATACATAAGAAGTCCATCAGGATTCTTAATACACCCTAGAAGATAAGTAAATTAAAAACTCTCATAATGTGGTACTATATTATTGCCACTCCAGGGTACGTCTGTCAAGATAGTCCGAAAGCACAATTTTTTAATTGGAGTGCTCTACGCCATATATTGCATCATGGCGCAGATATCTTTCCTGTCAACCCGAAGAATACGAACAACATTACTGAACTTATCTATAGGCTAAGATATGACACTAACTTCCATCATATATGCCTGGAACGGTCAATGAAAAAACTCTACAGATGGGTAATAGAGAATGGATTAGGTATTGACACTAAAAAACAGAACTTTTTCTGTTTGCAAGAAAACATAAAACATAACGGCTCGAAGATGAAAACAGACACAGTCTTCGCAGAGTACCTAAACCACGTGCTCTGAACTCGAATTCCAGGAAAATTAACAGTGTTCCGAGCAGATATTTACGCCTCATGGCGATTCTCAAGTACTTAATCTCCACAACGATAAAATAGAAATGTTTAAAGAATTGCATAGAGTCCCTAGCTCAACACACTTGGGAATAAGAACACACTAACATGTGTGTGCAACGATGGGGCGGAAGTGTGTGTCAGAGACGGTTCTGAAGTAATAAGAGAACTCGTTAAATTGGTCGGTTGTATAAATTGTATGTCTGCCAGATTGAGCACGGAACACATATGAAGAATATCCCGATTATTCTAGGCTCCGATAAGCCAAAAAGGAAAACCCAGCGCTCTCACAGAAATCTTAAATGGTCACCGGACTACTGTAAAAGCTGTGGTGATGATGAGGATGAAGAGTAAGTGGATCATATGCTGCGTACATTACAAGGTCTCCAAGTATATAGAATCTGTTATCTGAGAATATTTTTACCCTTTCCTATCAGGCTAACACATTGGATCATACAGGCCTCCGAATGAACTATTCCGATATCTGGACGAGCTGCGCTTTGAACCTAACCTAGACCAGACACTTGCCAACAAAAGATAAAATTATGCTGAAATTAATAAGTAATTTCCACCGAAATAGTTAAATTCCAGTCAACAGAACCTAATACTTAATAGTACTGTTGGATCTTCCAGCTTCTTAATAACTAAATTTGATTTAAATTTTTTTCGTATTGATCTTGTGGCATTTCTCTTGGACCACTGATTTATTGATATTTAATCGAGGCTTGATTTGAATTTGTGTTTCCGAAATATTTATCATTTGTCATCAGGTACTAAAGACATTCTTTGCAGAGTAATACAGCTGCCCCAGTTAGGTTCTACTTAGTTAAATCATATGTTGATACTTATTCTCAATCAATCGAAACATAACAGTATTTGGTAATCTCCTAATTTACAGGTCGTTAATGATACGGGTGAATTTATTGCAACACCATATCACCTGATGATTGTGGAATCGCGAATGCTGCTCTTTAATTTCCAAGAAAGTTTCAACGAGTCTTGTGTACAAGTTTGTTATCTGCAGATTCATTACCCACGCATCATCAAAGACGAGCGTAAATGCGACCATCGCATTATAATCAACTCTGAATTGGAAGTGACCGAACTGCGCCCAAATACTCACTATAGTTTTCATTTCTCCAGTTGTGACACGAATCTTTTCTATGGCCAATTGGATGTGGTCACACTACCCGATCCGCCCGGAACGATAAGCAATCAGAAAGTAACACGACATAATGGTTTAAAATTGAATTGGGATCCACCAGTGCAACCGAATGGAAAAATCCATCATTACAATATTTTGTGGACATTGGGCAATGTTACGCATGAGACCAATGTCATGGAATGTTCGGTGTGTTTTTATAAGGTAAGTCCTGTTTAAAATTTATGAAGAATATCTGATATGCTAACTTTGTTATGTCTCCTTTACAGTTTCCCAACATTTCGGAAGAGGCTAAAATCAACATTTCCGTAAGAGTGGTGGGAGAGACCGGTGTAGGTGCTCCTATATCCATAGATTTGCGTAATATCAATCATCGTACTTTGGAAATTGAAAGTTCGGGTTCGAACACTGAAGTTTACAGCGGCATTGCCATTGGCTCACTACTTTCGATATTCTGCATATTCAGCTTTGCTCTATTGATAATGTTTCAGCGAAAACGTTTCAAGGCCCGTCAACATGGTCCCACACATCTTTCCACTCCCACGGACATACACTTCGGCAATCTCAGTAACATCGGTTTGCCCAGTGGCAGTGCTGGTGGTCTAAGTTCGAATACCATGCCACCCGATTCCCATGAAATGCAGACTCTAATACCCAAAGCTGTTGGAAGACATATCGAGATACTGGCCGGAGATCGAGCCATGTACGAGACCACTCAATTGGCCAATGGCAGTGCTTATATTGTTCGACCGTCAATGGAGAATTTAGACAATTCCAACAATGCTTCAATACTGAGCGGGTTTTATGTCGGTGCCGAGCATAATTTATCCTCCATTCCATTGTGTCAAATAAGCCCCCAGAAAAAGGTTAAAGGTAATGCCACCACCTCATCGACAGGTGCCGAGTGCAACCAGCAGAAAGCATTCTTCATACCATTCAAGAGTACAGCACCCAGTATTGTGGGCTTAGCAACATCACAAAAACAAAGTTCCTCTTCTTTTGCTGCCAACAGTGGTGTCCCACCAAATTCCATATCTCTGGCTCCCGTGGTGCCAGTGGAAAGCATTCCCACGGTTTTTGGTGGTACTCTGCGCAGTAGTAATTTAAGCCGTAGTAATAGTAATGGCAGTAGTGCCGCAAATTCCATAAAATCAAAACAGTTCCATGCTAATTTTCCCAAACATTCCACGTCAATCGATGGTATATGTCTGTTGGACGAAGAAGAAGCAGCCGCCACAATAACACCAACGACAGACACAGATGTCACCGGCGAGGTGCTGAGGAATGGATTTCATATCAGCGGAGAGGTAAGTGGTATAAAGTAGAACAGTCGAACTTATTAGTATTATGATTTCTGAGTCTTGCAGGAAGTAATAATAACATAAATAATAATAACATAAATAATAAATAAAAATTATATATGTCGACTTCATTTGTAACGATGTGCTAGATTAGACGTCTGTGCAGAGTGGTCTGTTGTTCTTGCGGATGTGACGGGGCTGGGTTCTGCATCGAATGAAGACGTAGCTGATGACATGCCGTTTGGTACTGACTGCTCAGCAACACATTGTCGGACTTAAGTGACAGCATATTGTTCTTCTTAGAAGATAATCCCAACAAGCCATTTATTCGTCGTTTGGGTCACTTAAGAAGATTGTTAAAGACAATACCAGCCATATTGGGATTCTGAATTATAGGACATGTTCTGCCATCCACGTAAATGCTCAATTCTCTCGTTACGTCTTTCGTCTACAATTCAAAAGGGTCACCGTTTTTTTTTTGGACAACTACTGCACGTGTTTTCTTTCCTGCAGAATCTTAACAATGATGACCAAATATACATAGCTTGTGCCAGTAGGTGCTGATACATCTATATCTTCTAGTAGTGGCAGCGCGGGAAGTACTATTTAGAGATTCTGAAAAGCAGAGCTCTACAACCTTAACTGTCGCTGACAAGAAGGTTGAGCTATGTGATTTTCCTGATAAGCCGGTCTATCGGTCTTTGGGAATGGAATAAGTGTTATAGTTCTCAATAACATAGGAAACGCTAGGTGGTAAAATGTTTTTGCAGACCTTGGTTGGCATGTGCGTGCTGAATTCCTTTTGATTTAGTTGATTTTATACAGGATTTTATATATACAGATATTGTCGATTGTCATATCTCAATGTATATTGTCACCTTTCCAAACAACTGGTCCAGGAACACTACGCTCAATGATGACAGGGAATACTCCACCATGATTGCTACCTCTGTCCCTACGAACTGAAATATAATCTCCGTTGGGTGTTGAATTTCAGCCAGAGGAAAGTCCTCCTTTGGTGAGGTTTTTAAGGAGACTGTGTACTGTCGTTACCCATGGGTTAATAATAATATAAGAAGGTTCATTCTGAACCTCCTGATAAAGAGACGCATTTCACTAAACTAAACCAGCGTCAACTAACCTCTATAGATCTGTTAGCAGGTGTTTTTTTGTCTCCCCCTCGTTGAAAACTGTCCATGAATATAAATTAAGCTTTCTATGGAGAATATTTGTGTTGAGGTTATTGCATTGCCGATGCAGATGACGTGACAATAGCGATTAGATGGAAGTTCCCGAGTACTCCTAGAGACATGCCCACTTGGATGTTGTTGAAAAAATCAACATCCCTAGTTACCCTAGAGCCATCACCTGGGTTACAGAAGAGCCCTCCAACCCGGCTAACATGTTAGAAATAATAAAAGATTCCAATCCTGGTCTGGCGGACCATAATTGGAGAATCAGCAAGGTGGGCGAGGCGGATGATAAAAGCGGAGGATCAAATTGACCTGATCCTTAACGCTGAATCCACCTCCCATAATACAACGTGCAACCCTACAATATGGCTTCGAGACTATAGTCTTGAAGGTATACAAGCAGGATATAGCTCCCACTGCGGAAGGTGAGTCGTCCACCGTGGTTGATACACGGCTTTCTGGAAGTGCGGAGGTATCCACGCCCATTATTTCTGGTGGCTCCAACTCTAACAGAAGATCTGTAACGTCCTTCTCTGAGGACGAAAGCTCTACTTCTGACACAGAGGGGCTGACGGGAGTCTCCGGACTCTTTGACGCATCTGGCGGGGACACGCTTCTCGATGATACGGACGAAGAGTTCGATAACACCCTTGTCGGGGTGGATGTTAATCTGTCAATTACCAATGATGGTAAGAATTATACAGATTAACCTCCATCACGCTAAAGCAGCCTCAGCGGCTCTATTGCTGCGCCTGTCCACAGGTGCAGTAGACATCGTCCTGATACAGGAGCCCTACGCAGTGGGAGGAAGGGGGTTAAACTGTTTGTGGCCAACTGTTAAGGCACTCCAAAAACCCCCATTTTGGCCAGGAAAGATCTAAGTATCATTCTCCTGGCTAATTTAAGTGGTAAAGACCAACCATCTGCTAGTGTGGAGATCGGTAATCGCTGTAGTACCGACTGCTCTATTCAGGGAAGTAGTAGAAGAAGCAACGTCTGACGAGGTCGAGCTGATTATTGGCGCAGACACGAACGCTCATCATACTATCTGGGGTAGTACGGATATAAACAATAGGGGTGATTCCCTTCTTGACTTTATTCTACCTACCAACCTAAGTATTTGTAACATAGGTCATAAACCGACCTTTACAATTAAAGACAGACAAAGTGGCACCTGTATGAGAAGAATTTCAAGAAAATCCTCAACTCCAAACTTCTGTACGAACTGAATGACAAAGCCGGTGTGGATAATCTGGTCGAGCATATCACCGCATCATTCAATAGTTCCCTTGAGGAGGCCTGTCCAAAAACAAGGTACATGGGTAAAACTAAACACCAATGGTGGACTTCTGAGCTAACGGCTATGAAAAATACCTGCAACAAGCTATTCAACAAGGCTTAATCTACTGGGGTCGCTATTGTATTGGATGCCTATAAAGAGCAACTCAGGATCTATAAGAAGGAGTTTAGAAAGGCGCAAAGACGCTCTTGGTATACCTTCTGTGGCGAAGTGGAAAAGGTCTCCGACGCAGCAAGGCTGAGGAAAATACTATCAGTTTCACCCTGTACAGTGGGTTACTTGCAGGATGAGTCAAATAACTGGACAAAAAACAGCGAGCAGTCGCTGAATATACTGCTCGACACACATTTCCCGGGGAACTCACCAACAGAACCCGAAGATCAACAAGACCAACAAGAAAGCGAGTGGACTGCGAGCGTTGCTAGCTTGTTGACTGAGAGATCCAGAATAAGCTGGGCTGTTTCGATGAGGGGCATTTCAATCCGTGGTAACACTAGGGACTTAAACTGTTCTATGTGAGCTTGTATAAAAAAATACGGCTGCCACCCTAACCTAAACCTAAACCTAGAGACATCCTACAATAGCCCCTTCATACAACCGCAAGATGGGTTTCCGATAATGGTCTTGGTCGGAACCCGACCAAGTCAGAACTATTTTCAGTAGAAGATATAATGTAGTTCCCTTATCTAAATGGGCAAAATCCTTAGGTATTTTACTAGACAGGAATTTGAACTTCAAACCCAACATTCTGGAAAGAGCAAAGAAGGCTGTGATAGCGCTATATACATGTAAAAAACCACTGAGGTCTGAACACGCGTATTGTTTATGGTTGTATAAGGCCATTGAATGGGTGCTACATGTATCACTGGTGCCCAGAGAACGACACCAACTGAGGAACTAAATGTTTTATAACATTTAACCTTTCAGGCATTGTTGATTACACTATGACTCAAGCAGTTTTAGAAAATAAGTACATCACTCTTATACCTGATAGTGGACCGAATGGTCATTGGTGTCTTTTCTTCGGATCTAGATATATCCATTACAAAACAACTGTCTGATCACTGTATGTAGTGTTTACCAAGCACAAATCTTAGCTATTAAAGTGGGAGAGATGGAAGGGCAAAGAGGATGAGAAATCAATAGAACATCATATAAGACCCAAGCTCTCTGGAAGGCGGCAGGCTACCCTAGACTCGCATTTATTTGAGGAGTTTTGAAACTCGACTGATGTTAAAATCCACCAACTCTTAGGAAAATCTTATATTTTCTCAAAATTAACTGCATGGCCTTAGTGAGCCTGACATATGTACAGGCTCTAAACCTAACCACACCTAAGCTAACCTAACTTTTTTTATGAGGTGAAAATCGTCGAAAGACATGTGCATGATTATGTTGGCAAATATTGTAAATGATCTTGCTCACACAATTCGGTCATAATGGACCTATTTAACGTCGCTATACATTTCCCATTTAATTCTGAAGATAGCATTAACCAACTAAGTTGTTCGGAGTCAAAACAACTTGTAGAGATTCCTCCAATTTCTGCCTCAGATTTGTAAACCGAGGAAATACGAACAATACATGTTCAGCATCCCCCACAATATATTCACCACAATTTGTGCAAAACGGGTCTGTCTCACAGTCGTTGCGGTGTAGGTAATGTTTCAAGCTACCGTGGCAACTCAACATCTGCGACATAAAGTAGTATTCCATTTCTCCATGTGTTCTATCCAGCCATACTCCTAAATTGGGAATTAATCGACACATCCATCGAACATCACTGGATGTCGTCCACCTGTTTTGCCAATCATGGATAGATTAGTCCCTCGCAGTTGTTTAAGGCTCCGCATAGGTCACATTTGCTGCCGTTGATTGCACATCGATAGCATATTTTGTCTCACTAGATAGCAGGTCAAAAGATATCATGTTTGCTATCACTAATGCCGCCGCATCTTAAACCGTCCGATAAGCTGAACATACTTGTAAAGCCATCCTTTATATTGGAGCGATTTCATCTTTGTCTGCTTGGTATTTCATCGAATGGGACCACGCTGGGCCTGCATACAGGATGACATATCTGACAACCTTCGTTTGGAGTATTTTATATATATATAGCGTGATCCATTTCGAGGTTCCCTATTTTTTTAAGAAAAAAACACAGAAAATTCAAATTGAATGGGGAATGTTTATTATCAATTGAAAGAACATTCTTTGGCATTTATTTTTTGAAGATTATGTCTATCAAATGTTGGCCGCGGCTACGTCTCAGATGGTTCATCCGTTGAGTCCAATTTTCGATGAATCGTTCGAGCATTACGACTGGTAACTGGTGAATGGCAAGCGTGATGTTTTGCTCCAAGGCCTGAATCGAAGCGGGTTTGTCCGCATAAACTTTAGACAGGAAAAAATCTAACGGTGTGATATCACACGATCTTCGTGGCCAATCGACCGGTCCAAAACGTGAAATTATCTGCTCATCGAAGTGTTCTGTCAATAAATCCATTGATTGATGCGATGTGTGGGAGGTGGCGCCGTCTTGTTGAAACCAAGTGTCGCCGAGATCACTAGCATCAATATCAGGCATCAAATACTCGGTTATCATGGCACGATAACGGTCGTTACGTTCTCACCGGCATCATTTTTGAAGAAATATGGACCGATTATTCCACTGGCCCACAAACCACACCACACCGTTGATTTTTCCGGATGAAGTGTTCGTCCCAAATGCGGCAAATTTTGCTTGTTTACATACCCATTGAGTCAGAAATGGGCCTCATCGCTGAACAAAGTTTGGCTCGAAAACGTCGGATCTTCTTGGAACTTTTCAAGAGCCCATAGAGCTAAGCGATGTCGATTGGGAAGGTCGGGCGGCTTCAGTTCTTGCTTAAGCTGTATTTTGTATGCTTTCAATTTAAGATCACGACGTAAAATGCGCCAAGTCGTTCCATACGCCAGTCCGAGTTGCTGCGAACGGCGCCGAATCGACTCTCCACGGTCTTCGTGTACACTCTCAGCTACGGCCGCTACATTTTCTTCACTGCGTGCTGGACGTGGTATATTCGGTCGAATATTATCCAATAATGAATGATGGGTCTCAAGATGGGTGATGGTGTTGCGAATAGTACGCTCAGTAGGCCGACTATGTTGGCCATAAGTTGAGCGAAGTGCACGTAACACATTCCTCACAGAACGTGCATTTTCGTAATAAAGTTGAACGATTTGTAAACGTTGTTCAGGCGTAAGTCTTCCCATGATGAAATGCCAAAAAATACTTAACAAAAATAACATGAAAAAAGGCTACTGAAAAAAGTATATCTACTTGGATCACCCGTTATATTGATCCCTGTGGTTCCATGTTGGAACAAAGGGCCGTAACAAAGTTCTTCCACAGTGGTCTTTGATGTGCCATCAACTTGATTTCATTCCATTTGGGAGTATTTTGGACCTTATGTATTTGGCATTAAACGATGTCATAAATGTCGTTCTATCTTTTTCACTAATGTAGGTCAGGTGAGGTTTAAAAGATAGTCTCATATCGATCAGCACTTCAAAGTATTTTAGATTGAGTTTGGAGCGTATTGAACAATTACCAACTATAATTTGTATCTCCTACATCACTTTGTGGCCACTAATCAATACGGCTTCCATCTTATGTTCTGCCAGCATTAAACTTGCTTTCTTAAGCCAGGATAAAACCAATGTAACGCTTGAATTCGTAGCCGTTTTTGATTCTCCCAGGTATTTTACCACTATCTCTAGCGCAATATCATCCGCGAAACCCACAATCCTGGCATTGTCTGGTAGATGTAGTCTCAATACACCATCATACATCAGGTTCCATTAGAATGGTCCAAGCACCGATCCCTTTGAAAACACCTCCTGTTTCCTTGTAGTTCTTCGGACCCTCGAAAGTGTCATAAGACAGATATTTATTTCCAAAGTAATCCTTGACAATTTCAACGAGATCGGATGGATTATCGATACATTTCAAGGCATTTACAATTTCATTCTTTTTTTTGTAGTGTTGAAAGCATTTTTCACTTCCAGTGTCACAACAACACAGTATTATTATTCTTATTGCATCCATTGTAGATTTGCGTTCCCTGAAGCCAAATTCGAATTCTCAGAGGCCATCAATAGATTCAATATACTCTGCTAGCCGTCCACATATTAGACCTTCCAATAATTTCATACACGTATCAATCAATTGCAATGGTCGGTAGGATAATGGGTTTTCCGCGGGTTTTTTATCCTTTGGTATAAGTACTACACGCAAAGACACGTCAAAACAAACGAAATTTCAATTCCGGCAAACGAGAATTGGTGTAGCTTCTGCCTTTTCCATATTTTAGGGATATTTAATCATGACCTAACCTACCATGGATTAGTGAAAAATTTGGCAATGAAAAATTCGTGGCATGTGACACCATCTCATTACACAGTGAATATATTATATGTATACCTGCCCAAAACAATTAAGATGGCCTCAATGGAATTTTCCGAAGGTGAAGAGAAAATTCAAGCACAAGGGGTGCTATGGGTCCTGGAGTAGTTCTTTTGGTGATTAGATTCCGTTCGATGACAGTATAACTAGTTCACAGCTGTTACTCAATTGACCAACCTTGATCGAGTTCTTCCAAGGTTGTTCCAAAATTCAATACGGTCCTAGTCATATTCTTGAAAAATTTGTTTTAAATAATTTCATTTTATTCATTTCAGGATCCCCGACTAAATGACAGAGCTGGGCAGAAGATCTCAACATTTAAACCCACATCCTCGCCGCCAACTTCGTCAAAGCATTCATCACATCGTGACAACAACAGCAATAACAATGCAAAACATAAAAAATCTACGAATTTATCAAAGAAAAAACCGCCACAACCCTCTCTAGAATTAACTGCCACCACATTGACAACAACGTCAAAGTCAACGAATAATGCTCGACCAAAGAGCACTGCATTTATAGTTCCTGCCACCGGATCAGCATCAGCATCGGCGTCGGCATCGATAGCCACCACCACATCAGCATCGTTATCGAAAGCGCATAAAACGAGGAACTCAGCGAATCCTATGTCTAAGTCCAAAACCACAATGGAAACGAATTTCCGACATCCAAATATGGATCCGAATGGTTGAAGTTATTCGCAATCGATTCACGATTTCTTGTGGATCACTTCGGCATTCGGAAGACGTAAAAGTAGCTCTCCGATATTTTTTATTACATAGATATATATATTTAAGAAATCTCATAACACAGTGATACGTAAAATTAACACAAAAAAAAAACAGAAAACGAAACAAACAAAAAATAATACTAATCGTACATTCCAAAAGTATACATTTTATAAATGTATACACATCAATACAATACACACGCCCACGCCCACACTCCATACACAGTTACACTTTATTTATGAATATTTATTTATCCTCGTAAAACAATAGAAAAATCATTTTGTTTTTATTTTTTTATATATAAAAAATCGAATAGCGTAACTATCTAAATCCTGCATCGTCATATTACATTAGGGAACAATGTACTCATGCATTCAGAGGTATTCTGAGCGAATTATCTGCCTATTATTTTTGATTTTTTCATTATTACAGAAAAATTTCATCAAAACGTAAACAAAGTTTATAAGTGAAAACTGCCATAAAATTTATGAAAACTTTCTCGGAATCATACATATAACGAATTTTTCCATTAACGTTCATAATTTCCACGAACATAGTTCATAAATGTGAATTATGTCTATTATTTAAATTTAAATATTTTCATAAGTCATATCGTCGGTGCGCCGACGAAAACTCCTATGTGTTTTTTTACTAGTTTTCAGGAGAGACAAAAAACGTTGCTATTTCGTCAAATCGCGATATTTTTAATATCTCAGATTTTTGAATTTTTCTTTTAATTATTTACCACCAATATATCATAACAAAAATCGTATATGTGAAAAGCCCATGACGTGGTAAATGGATTTCATGAAAATCGACACATAGGATGTTTTGTTTGGAGCATTTTAAATATTTATAAAACAAAAAAATTACACATAGGAGTTTTGATATTTAAATGTTTACAGCGTACCTCAAGCAAACGAAAGTTTGCCAGGATTGTTGCTGAAAACGGCTAATGAGGTTTTGTACAGAATCATCCCCTCTACTCAGATAAGAAGAAATCAAAATCTGATCTGCTTCCTTTCGCGAGTTATCGCTATAAAAACGATTTTTAGTCGCGGAAATTTAAAACTATAACATAATTTCCCATAAATAGGAACATTTGTAAGACGCTTTGTAATGTCCGCGATATTTGCTATATTATTCTATAGCGAAATTTTTGTAATCCAAAAATTCGACTTACACCGCTAAATTTTTACAAACATATTATTGGGAATTTATTAAAATTAATATATTTACATTCTTTGATTTCTGAGGGATAGATTGGCACTAGCATTTCCGCCATAAACATCCAACGACGAATACATTGCGAACAAAAACATTTAAGTTCAGAATTATTTAACTATATAATGCTATTATTACGCGAACGGTCAGTGCTAGGAAAAAGTGGTCAAGGAAAGTTTGAAAGATATTAAAAACGTCTTTCTTTAACAAAAAAATTATAATAATTTGGTAGGGATTTACAATGTGTCAAATCAAAATATGCCTCATATGAAGGGAAGAGCATACAAAAATTTTAACACACTGTAAATCCTTACCAAATTACTATAAATTTTGTTTGTTAAAGAAAGAGTTGTAGGCCTTTCGCTTATCTCCCAAACTTCCTTTGACTACTTTTCCCTAGAACTGTTCATTCGCGAGATAATAGCATTATATAGTAAAATAATTCCGAACTAATTTTTTTTTTGTAAAAAATTTATTCGTCGAGGGATATAGATCTTCGCGAAAATGCTGATATAAATTTATTCCTCAGAGATCATAGAATGCAAATATATTACTCTTATTAAATTCGATATAATATTTTTGGAAACATTTGGCGGTATAAGTCGATTTTATGTACTATAAAAACATGGCAAATGTCGTGGACGTTACAAAGCGTCTTACAAATAATCATATTTAAAGGAAATTGTGTTACAGTTCTAAATTTCCGCGTTTTTCTTTACAAATCAAAGCTATTAAGTTTGTTTTGAGTAAAAGTCCTGTTTTCGCGATAACTCGCGAATGGAAGCAGATCCAATTTTGATCTATTCATTGTCGAATAGAGGGTATGATTCTGAACAAAACCTCATTATCCGTTTGTTGGCGTGAATCTAAGCCAACCTTCTATCCCTTGGGACACGCTGTGCCTACAACACATAGGAGTTTTTGTCGGAGCATTGCTATAGAGGGATACACATAGGAGTTTTTGGTAACTTCGGAACCGGTTAAGATTGCGCAAAATGCTTTGGTTGGTAGTCGTTTGACCGCTAGGACGTTCTAATTCGACAATAAAAAAAAATTCGAAAAATTACACATAGGAGTTTTTGTCGGCGCACCGACGATATATAAAATTCATCGACAATAATACTCTGAAACAAATGTGTTCATATAAACGTAGAACAAGTAGCAGGCGTTTTGAGATGTGGCTCTGACAAGGCGAAAACAATTGACAAACAAATAACAGTCAACTATATTTCACAGGGTTAAGCCCATGTCTGAATAGACATAGTATCCAATTCCATAATATCTAATCACGGTACTATTCTCAATCGCAGGGAAGCGCCAATTATATTCAGATAATTAACAGCTTCTGTAAACTACCCATTCCGTCACAAGTAAGGGTAGGTGTGAATAAATTCCAGACCATCATCAACAGAGCAGCCGCTCGCTTTATTTATGCTATCCGAATACATGATGTAAGACCAAATTTCCCAGTTTAGGCAGCGGGACTCGCAGACAATCGTTTAACGATTAACTGAGCTGATGATGTGCGAGAGTTGTTTAAAATGTCAGTTCATAGGACACTCTAAGAGTGAAAGTGCGAAAAGTTGCTGATGTCATTCGCAGCATAAAGTCATCCAAAGCGCTTTGAATAACAACGCTTGTCTTAAAAAAATTGACAAACAAATAACAACCCACGCGGATTATAGCCGCAGCTGGGGATATATGTCACTATCGTGTCACATGCTCTGATAACTACTGCATTCGGCAGCTCGTCATTGCACTGGATTCAAAACACGCCTTCATTACTGCTCAATGGACAGATCATCAGAGTTCATAATATTGGAAAACCGTACTTTTCCCAATCAGAGGAAACACAATTTGGAAAGGATCAGAGAATTCATGAATAACCGGTGCAGAAATCTACCCGTTACATCAGATGACGGGTAACTGAAATGCAATTCCGAACCATCATCACAGCATCAACCGCCCACTTTGTTCACGTGGTAAAACCAAAATTATCAATATAGACAGCGGAATTCGCAAACAAGCGCGTTAGAGATAATTAGGATAGTAGAAAAAATTAGTGGAATAAACTCAGGAGGAGTTAAATTGATTAATTTACCTCTTCGCACTTTCGACCTTCAGTCTCACTCTGCGCTCTTTCCAATCAGGAAGTATCATGACTGATTCCATAAGTGATATGTCCGGCCTCTCTAACGACTGTAGGACGTTTGGAAATTAGGCAGGGCCTCTCTTGCCAGGCATATACATAGGCAGTTACTGACTAGTAATCCTATGTCATTTGTTGCCATACAGGCAATATCTTAAAAGATGAGCTTTAAGGTCGCTAGAGGCATGACCATTAATTCCAGCTACCCTGGAGCATTTAAGGAAGTTCCTAATCTTGATCTGTCATCTACCTTGCCGTTCACTGGCCCCTGTGAAGTGGCACCCAAATCAGGTGAAGCCATCTCGTTTAGAGTTTTGTGGCAGTCGAGGGGCAATTTCTGAATTCAGGAAGACAATATGCAGTGACTTTATAGCAACTTGACCACTTTAGCCAGAACATTAATTATCAGCCACTTTCACAACTGAGATTTTTGCCTGGCAAACAAACACTACGGTAATCAGGCAGTCTTTTTGAATTGGAAAAATCTAGTCCCTTAGAAAGGAAAATAAAGCCAAGGCCATCTGGTTGTTGCATTTGGAACAGTCTCTATAGAACTGTTAATGCAACTTAAGTTCCGGTATCGGTAAATTTGGGCAAAGGTTTAATCGAACTACAGTCACATTCGACGAAGAATCAGTGACTGAACCATAGAGTAGCGTGACTTATTTTAACAGACCGCGAGAGCGGAAAGAATAACCACCACACTTTCCATTTGTCGATGTTGATAATGTCATCCAAAGCGCTTGGCCCAGTCGGAATATCAACGCATATCTTGATGCAATTGAATTTACCAAGAGACGAGTACCAGACGAAAATCCTCTTCTTGTACCTGGCCACTCTCATAGTTATGAAGTCTGGGAAATGGGTAGAGTGGTCCAGCTGAAGTAATCACAGACGCGAGTTGTGGTGAAACTATGAATGCAGATGGATCTATCGAATGCCTTCAAAATGAAATTGATAACACAGCTTCAAAGAGTTCGTCAAAGTGGGATATCATCTCCGGCACCTTCTAGTGTCTACCTTTCTGCAACATATTTTTTTCTTTCGTTCCTATGACGAACATAGGGGCCTCAGTCCTCAGATCTTTCTGCATACCTGCTGCAATTGCAAAATCGCAAGAGTCGTCCCGCTACTGAATCCGTACAAAGATGTCAGTATGGGGAATCGTACTCGCCGATTTTACTCCTCTCAATTGATGCGCTGTTCCTCCCGAGTCTAAATGGACATTTCCAATTGCAGAACATCAACATGGGTTCCGACACAATACGGTAACCGTGCACAGTACGACAACAGCTATGACCACAAACATCAGCCGAGTTCTCAATCAAAATAGGCAAGTGAGAGGACAGACCCCGACAGTATCGAAAGCATTCGATACGGTCAACCATACATTCCCGTTCGAGTAATTGCTAGCATGACTGCAGAGAATTTTCCAAGTAGGGCGTTATCTACGGCACTGTATAACTGTCAACAATTGCAAAATGTAAGAGTGGCCCGTCTACTGAAAACAGGCAAAGATGCGAGTATTGTATCATCTCTCTCCAGCTTCTCCTCTCTATCCTAACTGAACATTTTCCAATTTCCGAACATCAATATTGGATCCGCAACTAGCATAGTACGGCAGCTGTTGCAAAATTGAAAGAGTTGTCCCACTACTGGAAGCAAACAAATATGCGAGTTTGGGGGCACCATCCAAGGCACCATCAACGCAGCAGCCACTTGCTTTATCCCTGCTAGTCGAATACCCAAGATACGACCTAGTTTTCTAGCAGGTCCAGCGGAAGTCGCAGACCAGCGTAATGAAATTCGCTGCTGATCAGTAGAAAAGTCGACGAATACATGCGGAATAAATGGCTGGATCATTTGAAGCAGTGTAACTTAAGTTCGGGTATCGGTAAAATTTGGGCAACGCTTAAGTCACTCTCGAGTCCAGGCAGGAGAGACCGCTGAACGGAAGCCACATTTGGTGCTACCATTGTTACTGACCCGAAGAGGTGTGCGTATTATTTGCGTTAAACTTACGTTCTCCAAGCCGAAAAAGTACCACCACAATTTTAAGTTGGAAAAGTTGCAGATGTCATCCGTAGCGCTGAGTCATATAAAGCGCTCCGACAGAATATCTATGCTGATGTTGAAATAGTTGGACATACCAGGAGTCGAGTATATGCCTAAAGTCCTGAACCTGCCCTTGACCCCTCAGATTATAACCGAAAAGTGGAAAATGTGCAGAGTGGTCCCGCTACTGAAAAGGGGCAAAGATGCGAGCAAGTGAGGCACTTGAGACTTTAATCCTCCCGAGCCTGATTCTGCATTTTACAATTGCTGATCATCAGCACGTATTCCGAAAGCAACAGTAGTACTAACTACTGCTGTACACGCCATAACCACGCACATAAGCCGCGGTCATAACCAGAACAAGCCCGGTGACATGACCGTCCTCGTGGCGCCTGAAGGCTCCAAAGACGTCCTTAATTTATTTAATATTAATGCAATTTTCTTAATTTTATGTAAAAAACTTACATATTTCAAAGATTAATGACGTCTTTGGAGCAATTATTTAATTTAATGACAAATTTGTTCCCAGTGCAGCCATTCAAAGTCCTATGTATTGGATATGCTCTTTTTGGGTGGCTAAAATATACAAGAGAGATGCTCTAGATCCGAGAGGATCCAAGCTGGTCCACATTGCATTCATTCTGACGCGGTCAAATCCCCAGCAAGAAACTACTGAATGAATGTCGTTCTTCACCCTCCATCAATGGCTTCGGAGTACAAATGGTTGATACGTCAAATACAAGTGATCTTGATCGAACGGATGGCGTGCCGCTTCAATTCATTGTATCGGATCGAATAAACGGCCCTATGTCGAACACATGTCCCGCATACAACCAGAAAGCCCACGACCCCCTATACCTCCTCAATTTACCCGCAAAGCCCACTAAGTTAGCTTCATATTTCCTATGAACATACCCTGGAGCTGGATACAAAATCTACGGATCCATAAAATCCACATGAAATAACATGAAAAATAAGCACGAAAGTCGCCATTACTGAAACTCTACATGAATTAGACGCAATAGCCAGATAATAAAATGCATTTAGTCATGAAACTGAACTACATGACTCGGTTGTATTTAAAGTAGCGACGGCACAACTATTCAGTTGCGTTCTCTATTGTATTAAAAAGTATATGTTAGGAGTGGGATTGCCCGAAGAAGAAACATCCTTTCCAGCACCTAAGTGAAGGTAAAGAATAAGAATGTTCGCTTACTTTTGCAAAAATCAACGTTGATTCTGGAGGTTATCAAGTTCTACTATATCTTTATCCCTTAATAAACTGCTGAAAACGGTACAGTCTTGTTTGCTGGGATAACCATAGAAACAGTAAACGTACACACGTATACGTAACCGTCAGTTTTAGGTTTAATAAAACTCTAAGATAGTTTCTTTAAATACAAAAAATTATTTTTTAATGAAAATTAGCATTAGGGCGGGTTGATTTTTTTTTCTTTTTAATCGTATAGCAAAAACGTAAACTACATAAAATTCTAAGAAAATTCTCCGAAGAAACCATGTATCTAAAATAAAATCCTAATCCGCCCCTCTCGACTTGAAAATAGATACGCCCGCCTTTGTCAAAAAAAAAATTAATATTAGAAAAAATAGATTTTTCCAAAAAGAAATAGAATTTTCTGAATAAAATTGTTTAGTAAGGTAGTTCTTTTGCACTTTATATCTTTTCTACACTCAAAATTTTGTTCATTAAAAAAATATTCACCCAAGTAAAAAAGTTTGTATACAATTTTATATTTAATATTTTTATAAGGAAAATAGATAAAAAAAATTTTCTTACAAAAAAAATTGCACTCAAAAAATTGTTTTCTGTATTTATAAAATAACCTTCTTTTGTTTCGATAAACAATTCTTATTTTATAATGCAAATAAAAACGTGAAACGCGTCCTAACTATTTTTTATATAGAACGCAAATCAGAGGAGATGCAAATTGGGGTTAAACTGCCTTTTTGATAATTGAATATTTTGATTAGTCTCAAGACAAAACCTGTATTGCATAAACTATAATATAACAAGTAAGAAAGTTCCAGTCGGGTAAACCGACTAAGGTATATCCTCACTTTGTGAGTACTGTAATATGAAATACACGAATTAATCTGTCAATTTATATGGGAGGTAACAGAGGGGGTTTAACAAATACTCCTATTTTTCGCTAAACAGTAAACTTCAAATATATTGCACTGTATCGAATTGTAAGCGTTTATATGCACTGGTGTATTAAAGTTATGATCTATTCAATTTTGGTATGATTTGGCCATTTTGTGTGGAAGGTACCAAAAGGGGCGAGGTAACTTCGCCCATTTTTCTTGAGGTGATAGTGACTAATAAAATAATATTATGTGTAGAATGTCAGAGAATTCAAATAAGTAGTATAGAAGTTATTAAATAATCAATAATTCACTTAATATTAACACTTTGTGGGGGAGGTACTAGAAGGAGTGAACCAATATGGCCCATCTTCGAACTTAGCCGGAGATAGAACAAATTATTACCACATACCAAATTTGAAGGCAATCGGTTACTCCTTTCGAGAGTTATCGTGCGCACCAGCTAGCAGACAGACGGACGGACATTGCTCATTCGACTTAAAACGGATATCCGCCAAACACACTTAGGGTCTTATGTCACTCATTCGATGTGTTACACTTTTGCCCAGTAGCAAATGATATATACCCTCGTATCACTAAAGTGAGGGTATAATAAAACATAATATATTTCAAAAAAAGAAAATAATTTAAGCGAAAGAAGAGGAAAAAAAATTTCAAGTCGAGAGGCGCGGATTAGGTTTTGATTTTTGACCCATGGTTTCTTCGGAGAATTTTCATAGAATTTAATGTAGATTACGTTTTTGCTATACGATTTTTAATTTTTTTTTTCATCCATACAAATCAACCCGCCCTACTGTGCATACTTTCTTCCGTAATGTAATATAAGACGTATGTATGATTTAAATGAATACATTTTATAATTTATTTGTTTTTTTTTTTATTATGTTTTTTGATTATTGAGGCTAATTGTTGTAATTTTTATGATTTTTTGTTCGTCATTTGCATAACTATTTATACAATTCCTTACACATATAGAAACACACACAACTACACTGCAATAGCCCAAGATCAATTATGGCCACAAAGTGCTCAGGTCGATAAAAAATTTGAAATGACATTAAATTCGTTGAAAAATGCTAACATAATATTTAAAAAATTAAAATTTTAATATATTGGAAAAAATCCAA
This sequence comes from Eudasyphora cyanicolor, assembly GCA_963930755.1. Taxonomy (NCBI): domain Eukaryota; kingdom Metazoa; phylum Arthropoda; class Insecta; order Diptera; family Muscidae; genus Eudasyphora; species Eudasyphora cyanicolor. Next base: position 197,348,270 of record OZ005734.1, on the reverse strand, counting down.
CTTTATGTATTAGAAAGGATTCTTTTGAGTTTTCCCTTAATGTTTTGTAAATTGATTGCTGAATGTATTACACTATTACACCTTAGTACACTATTAATATTACATTCCCAGATTTTGATCTAATCGCAGTATAAGTCACATTTTCCTGCCATTATGAGATATATGTAATTGCAAATTTTTGTAGATTAAAGACATTTTCCTCTGGGGCAATGTCCCGATAACGGGAGTACAAAGAAAAGTTGTCCAATACATTTAGCCAAAACTACGAAATCAGGTACCATAACAAAGTACAACATTTTCGAGGTCAACGAATGTTGGCTCCGTTTTGACTTCTGTTTCTGAAAGTGCTTATCAAAAGTAACAAAATTTCATTTTGGGTTTTCTGGTTTAGTTCTAATTCGGATTTTATCGTATCGTGAATATTTCTGAAAAAATTTATTCCGATTTAATCGTTGAATCGTTGAATTTTTCTAAAAAAAAATATTTCCAAAGGGTATATCTAGTTACAATTTTGTTCTAAGGCTCTAAGAATAAGTGTAGGTAAATACTAGGAGAAAAAAATATGCGAAACAAGCAGCTTCTAGTGCTTCAAAATAGCAAAATTGTAGAGAAATCGTCAATTTTTTTAGATATATCTGCACATAATTTATCATAACGACTTGTCCGATTTTTTGAAATAAATTTAGAAAAATTCGTACTTACATTACCTTTGCCTATGAAATTCCTAAGAAAAAGGTTCCTAAACATGGGAAGGGCGGGGATGAAATATTCTTAAAAAATATCAGAAAACCCTAAATTCCAGGAATTTCCATCCGTCCGTCTGTCCGTCTGACTTAAAATTTGGTATGCTGTAATATTTTTCTCCATCTCAGGCGAAGTTCAAAGATAGGCCATATTGGTCCTTCTAGTGCTTCCTCCACACTTACATACAAATACAAAAATGTGAAAAATTGCCAGAACTACCTTAGTATTTCATCCATAACTTTTAAAAATATTGAGTTCCCAAAAATCCAATTACTGTTTTGGATTTGTGACAGTCAGGTATATATTCAGTTACTACAGTTTTTAAAAAATAGCCCGTTATATTCTTTTTCAAACGACGTATACTTTGTCAAAGTGCGTTCAGCTGTTCAATAGCAATTACAAATTTCGTAAAAACCAAAAATTATTTTTTTTTAATTTTTATAAAAATTTTATAAAAAGACCAATTATTCTATAATTCCACACAATAAATAATAACTTTATCAGTCGCTATCACCCTGAAAATCTCGTCAAAATTGTATGATTTCATATTCTGTATTTTAGACAACCTTAGCAATATTCCATATTTCATATTTATTACTCACAAAGTGAGGGAATACCTTAGCCGGTTTACTTTATAGATTGAAATTATATTACTTGTATTTTCTTATGCCTTTATCTATTTTATTGACTTCTAGCTAAAATATGTTATCGACCTGGGCACTCTATCCTCAATATAACTAACAATAGAATCTCCACATAACTGCAATAGTTCACCAATGTTTATTTTTAATCCCTTAAACTAATTTTTTTCTATTATGATTTTTTGTTTATTTTTAATCCCTTAAACTAATTTTTTTCTATTATGATTTTTTCTTATATTGTTTATTATTTAAGTAATTGTATTTGCTTCAATTGTTACATTCCTTAATTATACTCGTATGTAGTTTATTTAATAATTTATAATTGTTTTATTTTTATTATTATTTTTTGCAATGAATTGAGTTCATTTTGGTTTCGAATTTAAAAACAATTTGTTTTATTTATTTTCTGTGAATTTTGCAATGTTCCGTTTTTTCTAATTTACCACTGTTTTCCGTATGTACCTGGCTCTAAAGTTTTTTCCAAAATATTTGATATAACATATTTAATTTAGTACACATCGATACATATTGAATAGAGTTTTTGAGTCTCCATAGATGTTTTGTTAATTGCTCTGAAAAGAGAATTACAAGAAAATCAGTTGTCCATTTTTTTAGGTATTTACTCAAGATATTTGACTTAAAAATACAACAAATTTGAAATTTTGGACATTACATTTAAACTTTTGTTTAAGGTACTCAACAAGCGGACAAAAAGAAACAAATTTGAATATTAGTAATTTCGAAATTCCTTACCAGCAAGAAAATTAATTTAAATTTCGTTTTGATAATTTTAAATTTCATTTCCATTATTTTAAACTTTATTTCCAAAATTTTAAATTCTACAAAAATTTTCTCGCAATCAGGTCAATATTCATCAAAGTTTTATGTTTTTAAAAAAGCGAAGTGCTACAAAACATTAAACTTTTCGAAAATCATAATATTTTTTTTCGAAAATTTAAATTTGTTGATTCAACTGCAAATTTTTTAAAGATTTGATTTATTAACTTTTTGTTTAAATTACAGCAAAAAAATCTACTTATTTAAAAAAATAACACACACAATAAACACCACATGTAAGTACATACTCAAAATTTATACATAATTAATAATGTTACAATCTCCAAAATTCTACATATATTGGCTGCACGAACCAATAAACCAAGTTAATACTCAGAACTAAAAAAGGTAACCGTTTTGAATGAATGAATTTACAAATACATGTTTTTGTTCATAACATCTTGTGCGTATTTATTAATAGGAATATATACATACATATTGTACAATAATATTAAAAACCATTATTTGTTTTACATCGCATTCCAAAATAATCGATCATTAATTGTTGTTATGGAGTTGGTCTATTTTACAACTAATATAAGCGATGTGATTGGTTTTCAGGATATAATGGAAATGTTGGAAAAGAGAGAAAAAACCTGTATTTATGTACCTCTTACAATTATAATTAAACAAAATGAAACAATAAATACGTTTATTTAAAAATTATTAAATGTATAATCAGCCAAAAAGTAAACTTCACGAAAAACATTCCACCCCATTTGTGTTTATATATAGAATGACAAAAATGGAGAAGATGCGTTTTACTTAAAACTTAACTTAAAACGTAACCATGTTCGATAGTGCTAAAGGTGGATTAAAGCTTAATTTGAAATATTTATATCAAAAATCTAAGTGTACATCACATTTGAGAATATACATGTCAAATATGGTCTTCTATTACACAATACATTTCAAAATCACTGTTCCGCATTATTTTATAATAAACCCTATTTTATAATTAATATAGTTTAAATGGAGTTAATTACAAAATTCCTTCGGATATTTCGCAAAATTTTGAGAAATGAGGTTTTAATACAAAAGTGTTCTTCGCTTCAAACCTACAAGCTAGTACTGCATTGGGCAAATTTCTGAAGAAATAAAACTTACAATTTACTTCATTCCATTATTTTAGATTTTTTAATTTATGCGGAGTATTAAAATTGTCCTTATCTAAATTTTCCAATTTTACAATAGGACTCTCTTCCACGAAATGGGTAACAGGTATACAATTATAAAATATGATCTATGAAATTCCAACACAATTACCATAAAAGAGCCGAGAAAAGACGTTTGGTTTTTGCACTTTGCCATCAGAAATGAAAAAGGGCCAATAATTATTTTTGAAAATTTTACAGGAGAAGCAAACAACTAAATAAAACAAGTAAAAAATTTCATTCAGGTAAACTGACTAAGTATACCCTCACTTCTTGGTATACGGCCAATCAATCTCGATCAAAACCCGATGAAATAGTTTGAGAAAGTGAAGAAAAATGTTATGGAGTATCGTCGAATCACTATCAGAGAAGTTGCAGAGGATATCGGTTGGCTCATGCCACACAATTTTTTCGGAAATTTTGGGCATGAAGCGTGTGGCAGCGAAGTTTGTTCCAAAACTGCTGAATTTTGAACCAAAAAACCGACGCAAGGAAATCACACAGGAAATGTTGAATGACGTTAACGACGATCCAGATTTGTTTAAAAGGGTCATAACAGGTGACAACAGACAACAGACAACAACTCATGGTGACAAATCATGGGTTATGTCATCGAAACCAAAGTCCAATCTTCCCAATGGAAGAGGCAAGACCAAAAAAATCACGTCAAGTTCGATCAAATGTCAAGGTTTTGCTAACTGTTTTCTTCGATTACCGCGGCGTAGTGCATTATGAGTTCTAGCCACATGGTCGTACAGTTAATAAGGAGTATTATCTTGAAGTAATGAGCCGCTTGCGAGAAGCAATTCGAAAGAAACGACCTGAATTGTGGAACAACAATTCATGGCTTTGGCACCACGATAATGCACCTGCTTATTCGGCATTACTTGTTCGTATTTTTTTTTGGCCGAAAAGAATACCTTAATCATGCCTCATCCACAGTTTTCACTAGATTTGGCCCCCTCTTCCAAAAATTTAAGAGACCCATCAAAGGACGGCATTTTGCGACGATTGAGGAGATAAAAACCGAACTGATATTAAAGCTATAAGCAGTTAAATTTTGATGCAAAACGGTCCGTTTGTGTGAGAGGTAAAAAAAGGGGCGTGGCAACTTCACCCATTTTTCTCGAAGTTATAGTGATGACAAACAAAGTAATAATATGTGTGGAATTTCTAGGTACTAGAAGGAGTGGGCCAATATGGCTCATCTTCGAACTTAGCCTGAGATGGAGAAAACTATTACCGCATACAAAATTTGAAGTTAATAGGTTACTCTTTTCAAGAGCTATCTTGCGCAACAGTCAGCTGACAGACAGATATACGGACGGACATTCGACTTAAAATGACCCAAAACGAATATCCGCCGAACATACTTAGGGTCTTAGATCACTCCTTCGATGTGTTATACGTTATATACGAGGTATGTTCAAAAAATATCGCGAATTTTGTGTTTTTTTTTAAAAAGTATTTATTTATTCATGAATATCTATTTTGTCCCCTTCAAAGTAATTCCCCTCAGATATAATACTCTTCTGTCAAAAGTTGTTTCCTTCAAATAATATTCATATAATAATTTTTTGTCATCTTGTTCAGCTCCTCCTTTGACGCCGTCTTTATCTCCTCAATCGTGGCGTAGCGTCGTCCTTTCATGGGCCTTTTCAGTTTTGGGAACAAAAAATAGTCACTGGGGGCTAGGTCAGGGGAATACGGTGGCTGCGGCACCATTACTGTGTTGTTGTTGTTATCTTGGAAATGGCGCACATAGGTAGGTTTTCAGGTTTTATGCGGCCAAAATTATTTTCTTTGCTATAACTATTCTAAATGACATAATTGATAATAAAAAACAACTTTTAGTTGAAATTTTAATTTTTTATTAAAGAAAATATCATATTTATGAAAAAAAATAAAAAAATATATTTCACAAATTAAATTTTTAAAAGTTAGTGATTAATGAATTAACGTATCCCCTCGACAGTCGACACATACTCCATGCCTATTCTTTACTCCTCATCGTCCGAGGATTCTGATGAAGGGGAGCCTGGTTTGGTGGGTAAAAGAATATCTAAAGTCTCCGGAGAAAAGTATTTAGACATTTTTTTCTCCTTCTTTGTTTTATACTAATACTGCTAATTAGCGGATCAGAGCTCAATAAGAGTCTATTATAAATGTCGCGGTTACACTGCTCGCGGGAAAATTTTCTTGCGTAATTTTCCCTGTATATGCGAAAGTGCTTATTTCGGGCCTCTTGAGCCTCCTCCGACAATTGGCCTATTGGGAGAAGTGAGTTTTCTATTATGGCAGCACCATGTATGAGCACTTTGTGCAAAGTAGGGGTCATCGGGTGCCACCAATAATGCCGCACGTATAATTTGGCGGTGTCTAGTGCATACTCATCATATTTCTTGACGTCAATAATGTATCCACTTGAAATCGTTTCTAAAATGACTTTCATTCTGTAAATTAAATCGAAGTTTACCCCAGTTATGTCGGAGGCCAATGGGGGTTCTCGAAAAATCTTCGGCTGGTGTTTCCATCATTTGTGTTCCCATAGTTGGATTTGGGCATGTCAATGAGTAACCCAGTTTCATTTTTAAATCTGTCTTGGATTTTTTGTTTAGCGGCCAATTCCAAGTCTTTTTCTTCAGTCGTTTTTTTCTGTCTGTATTTTTGAACTTTAAGTTTATAGCCCAAGTGAATACACTCTCAAAAACTCTGATTCTGGCATGCAGCACAGATATTCCAAAGTCTAAAGTTTCAGGACTTACATCATATTTTTTGTTGGATTGTTAAAATCTTTTGAAGTGGATTTACAAATAAACCATCGACTAGTAGACTTAGTGTCAGTTGCACCATTGCAAACCTTACCATCAACCATAGTCATCTTTTTTGGCATCTAATAATCTATCGTAGCAAGGATAAAGCGACTTGTTTGTATTACGTACAATTTCACATTGCTGTCGTGTAAGGTCGGCCTCTATAAACATCGCCAATGCTTCTTGAGGTGATAATATATTACTTTTGTTGGGTTCACACGATGACTTGTAGGCATCTCTATATTTTTCTGCAATTGTTGACGATTTTGTGATTTCTTTAAGTAGTTCTGATGCATTTCGAAGTCCCTTAGCTCTCAAAGTTGACTGAGCAGCATGAATAATAATGGAATTGTATATGGCCGAACGAACCACTTCAGTTTTGCGACGCTTGCTTCTCTCACTTGACTCTTCAAATGATTTTGAAGGACGGCCTGGGCGATTTTGGGCTTGGATTGGGATTACAAACGTCCCATTTAACCACGATTGGTTTGATTTTAAGAAAATATCATGTTGTCTATTAGCTTTAGGCCATTTTTTCTTAATGGCAGTCTTAAAGTAAGCTACATTTTGCTTTAGTTTTTTAAAAATTTCCTCTGTGTCACCATAAGAAGAAAACAGGTAATTTTCTAAATGAGTCAATTTTTCATCCATAGTTTTTAAATTCTGGCTCTCCATTTTATCGTAGAGAAATTGACGGGTAACTAATTTTATTCCGCATGAGCCAGGAGAATCTACGGCGAAAAATTAAAAAAAAAAAATTTGGGTACATTTTTCAACATAACCTGCAAATTTTTTTTTAACACCTGGGCAAATAAAAGCATCAGGTTTTTATCAAAATCATAAGAAAAAAGTATGAAGTAATATAATTAATAACATTTTTGGGGCGAGAGGAAGCGATAATATTTATAACTAAATTACATTTATATTGAAAAATCATAAAAATTTTTTCAACAAAAATTAATTTGTTTAGAAGCTTTAAAATACAGGTTTTTTTATTATACTGGGTTGACAATTTATATGATAAATAATGGTATTTACCTGAAGCACTCGAATCCATATTGTTTACTTTGTTAACTTTCTTTAAATCCAAAATATTGACGACAAAAAATAGATCACTTTAAAAGCTTAAAAAATGAAAACACGCGTAGCGGGATACCAACAATTACCGACTACCTGTGCACGCACCCCGCGCGAATATCGAAGTCGAGAATACCGGTTAATTATCGGCTATTCTATTGTTAACGTAGAATGATAATATATTTGGTATTTGTAACTAGTTTAAAATTTTCAATTTTGGCCGCATAAAACCTGAAAACCTACCTATGAGTGGCGTAAGCTGATGAATGACGTAAAACTCGGTTCAGCTGTTCAAGAGCATTTTTTTTTCATTTTTCTTTCAAATACCATTTTTTTAATAAATAAATAAATGATAGCGATATCTTATATTACTATTTAGTGACTTTTTATAAACTTCTTGGCAAAAATAAAATTCATAGCCTAATATAAAAAATTTTGACCCAGCAGTGTTTGAAAATAAGTGAATCTAGTGAGATGAATGTCTCAAGAAATATATTACTTAAAAATATTTTTGTTTCGAAAACAATATTCCATTCCAGCAGATAAATAGCAGATGTTTTCATTTTTATCATGAAATTTTTGTAAGGCTATGTTATAGGAGGATGATATTAGAGTTTGTTTAATGTCTAAAACTGGGCCATGTTTGATCCATTGTTGTTCCTCATGTTGTTTTTTGATAAGCTGCTCCAATGCCTCAAATGCGTCAATGATCTAAACGTTTTACAAACTCTTACATTGCACGAAGACAACGATCCAGTTACGTCATAGGCAACAATTAAAAAATTCTGTAACCACTTATGGTATCTTATTCTAGAAACTTCTGCTTTAGCCTTTTTGATGTGAGATTAAATGCCACTACAAGAACAAATATGGCTAAGGCGTTTAGGAAAGAGGCAAAACTTAGCGCAAAAAAATCTGATTATCGATCATAAAGATATAAAAGCACTATCAACATAAATATTAAATGATATCCTATAAATACTTTTGCTGACACTGCCAATATGTTCTTTGTTTTCAGGAATATTAATAGATTTTTTATTACAAGTAGAAAGAATCATGCATTTGTCTACCGGTTCAATGTAGATTCTTATTGTACCCTGAGAAATGAGTAATCCTATATATCGATACCTCCATTCTAAAACATGCTAAGTTGACATAGCATATTTTTAGAGAGATTTAATTTTTGATATCTAAATATTCCAAATTATGTTCAGTCAAAATTTGGTGTTTATTCATCAATCCAATCAAAAGTTATTCACAAAATAGTACAGGTCATTCTATTTGGGAATTCCACACAAATTTTAAAAATTCATCAATTTTTGATCGCCTTTTCTGAAAATATATCTTTTTGCACTTAGCACTGTTTAGAATGGAGGTTGTGAATTATACTGCGGAAAGAGCGGCGAAGATAGTGAACAACTTTCACGGTCTGATAACAAAGGATGAAAGCAGATGTATATCGTTATCAGAAACGAAAAAGGGCATAACAACAAGAAATATAGAAATTAAGTTTTTAATGGGTATCGGTACACTGCATCGAAATACACATCCTGACAAATTTTTAGTGACCTACTATCAAAAATGGCGAATTTATTAACGAAATTCAAAAGGGCTTAACAATAAATAATTTTATTTTTTATAGTTAAAAATTGCTATTTCACGCAATTTTTACAAACAGGTTATAAGTTTACAAACAAGTTTGTGTGAATTTAAATATGCATTATTATGTTTAGGTATTATCCTGTTTAGGTATTATCCTGAAACGACAACATTTTTCATTATACCCTACACCACACTGTGGTACAGGGTATTATAAGTTTGTTTTACAGCAGATGTTTGTAACACCTGAAAATATCACACCTAGACCCACCTTAAAGTATACCGATCGGCTCAGAATCACTAGCTGAGTCGATTTAACCATGTCTGTCCGTCCGTCCGTCTGTCCATGCAAAGTTGTTCGTCGACTACAGGTCGCAATTTCACCCCGATCGGTCGGAAATTTTGCAGTTTAGAGTATTTCGCAACTGTAAAGATCCCTATTGAATTTGGTTGAAATCGGTTCAGATTTAGATATAGCTCCCATATATATCTTTCGTCCGATTTGGACCTTTAGTCCTATAGAAGCTGTATTTTACATCCAATCGTTTTGAAATTTATAATGGTAGAGTTTCTTGATCGATGAACCAACAGTGCCGAATTTTAAGAAAATCGGTTAAGATTTAGCTATAGCTCCCATATATATGTTTCGTACGATTTTGCCCTTTAGTTCTATAGGAGCTGTATTTTACATCCAAACGTTTTGAAATTTAGAATGGTAGTGTTTTTTGATCCATGAACCAACATTGCCGAATTTGAAGAAAATCGGTTAAGATTTAGCTATAGCTCCCATATATATGTTTCATCCGATTTGGCTCTTTAGTCCTGTAGAAGCTGCATTTTACATCCAATCGTTTTTATGCCCTACACCACACTGTGGTACAGGGTATTATTTAAGTATAAAATGTCCCAAAAGTAAATTTATGTAAACAAGTTATACATGAATTACAAAATTTATATTTCAGAGTTATTCAATATTACGAGGGTGGTGTAGGGTATTATATAGTCGGACCCGCCCGACTTTAGCCTTTCCTTAATGGTTTTATTAGGTTTTTTGTTTCTCCTGTACAATTTTCAAATATGATGATGACTACATGTAAGGTAAAATTGGCATATGTATGTTAAATTACGTTAAAAAAAAATAATATAATTTAAAAACTAACTAGGATATTCTCCCGGCTTCAAGACCATTTTGTTTCTATATTATTATAGAAACAAGTATTTTATACATGGCGGTGTATAAATATGTATTAAAAATTTGCAGCACTCATACTGGATCATGATTTCTGAGCCGTGACACTCGTTATCAACAGTTCTGCTGCAATTGTATGGGAGATATGGAGCTCTATATGGTTGACTTCAACACGCAAGCGAATGAGAAATCTTTGTGAAACCACACTTCTCCAAAATCTTCCAAAAACAATTGTTAAGCAAAGTTAATACAAAACACCAGCCATGTCCAATGAGAAGCAAATTTTGCTCCATCTAATGGAAAATTACCACACTATGCAGAAAAGCCTTTATGGTTTTTGACTGCACTAAGTGTAGTTTGTGGTGAGTCAGAAGACTCACCTTGTTTTGCCGAGCCATGCATTTGTTATGTTGTTTGCTTGCTTTTATTTGGTCTGCAAATCTTTGTGATTCTAACTAGGATATTCTCACGGGAGAATTTGCTTCTCATTGGACATGGCTGGTGTTTTGTATTAACTTTGGTTAACAATTGTTTTTGGAAGATTTTGGAGAAGTGTGGTTTCACAAAGATTTCTCATTCGCTTGCGTGTTGAAGTCAACCATATAGAGCTCCGTATCTCCCATACAATTGCAGCAGAACTGTTGATAACGAGTGTCACGGCTCAGAAATCATGATCCAGTATGTGTGCTGCCAATTTTTAATACATATTTATACACCGCCACGTATAAAATACTTGTTTCTATAATAATATAGAAACAAAATGGTCTTGAAGCCGGGAGAATATCCTAGTTAGAATCACAAAGATTTGCAGACCAAATAAAAGCAAGCAAACAACATAATTTAAAAACTTTTAAAATTGAATTTTTTGCTTACACAAAATGATTTTTCGTGATGTTATCATATTTTTCGACTTGTAGGTCATTATGCCATATTTAAATAAAATTGCCGTAATTGACTAAAATTTCAACCGTAAGTCGGCACGGGAGGAAGGGGTCCCATGGGCGTGAAATTGTTGGAGAATCATTTTTGCATCAAGCCTCAACTTTTTGAAGGGTGAGACAAAAAATATTTCCACTTTAAGAAATAAGGGACACCCTACTCTACAGTTATTGCCGTCGTATAGTTTTCCCTTTTTTGGTATTTTAACAATGATGCCCCGTTGTCAATCAGAGGTAAAATTATCTGTTTCCCAGATTTCCCGAAATAGGGCAAATAGAATTTCTGTCGATAACTTGCAGTCTAAAGTTGAAAAAATTCCACATGAACACTGTCAATGCTAGCTGCCTCACCACTGTTCATACTCTGTATAGCTGTTTTAATTTCGTGTATGCCCGGCAATATACATAAAACATATCAAATTTGTTTTTCCTTCACACAAATGAATCCACTCTAAAAAATCTGTGGTTTTCTGGAATAACAGCACATCTCAGAAAATCTAAATTTTCTGGACAGTTAAAATACTTGTCCTCTTGAACTACATTTGATAGTTTAGTGTTTTAAAAAGTTAACTATATTGGATATAACGAGGAGTGTCATATATTGATCGATAGATAATGATTTACTGAATATGCTGTATATGGTAATTCGAGAAAATAACGAACCGATTTTGATCAAATTATAATGGCTTATGTTGAGATAGTTTTTTACAGAAAGCGAATAACTGGCAGAGTTTGCTGGGGCCGTTTCATTTTAAACACTTTTTTGAAGATATTTGTAAGCGTAGTGGTATATGTTCTGATATGCTTTGAGATATTGCACTATAAATGTAAGACGAAATTTGGCCGAATTATAAATGGTTACTATATGTGGTTTTAGAAATTAGTGTTGTTTTCTTTTTACAATCATTCAAAAATAATTAAAAGATAAAAACAAATGAAAATGAAACTTAATGCATTTAATTTTTGTACATGTAAATATATTATAATTTAAACATATTGTATTTATTTTCCAAATAGCATTTAAGTGCAATAAACAAAATATTACTACGACCTACAGGAAATTACCATAGCCATACAAAGTCGAGAGTTTCTCCATCCCTTCCTCCCCAAAACTCCGAACTCCGTTTGTGAATACCGCTAATATACATATAAATTGAAAATGTATTTATTGAAAATGAAACAAAAAATACCATAGTACCTTTTAATTCCATACCACACAAATCCCTCTCCATATACTCTTATATATAAAAAAAATACCTTTATTGATCTATACATTAATAATAGAAATTTCAAAATAGAAAACAATTGCAATTTGTGTTCATACTTTTATAAAGAAATAGTTAAAACAGAAACCTAAAACAAACAGTTCATATAAAAATAGTTAAGCCATAAAACCAAATGGAGATATTCGAATAATAAAACAAATTCTGGAATTAAAGGATGAATTTGCTAAATTTGGATTTTGTTCACAATTTCCTTAAGGTCTCGAATATCTCTAACTCTAACTCTCTAAATAGAAACGATTTTATATTATGTGTTCCATCACTTACATATTTCAACTTCCAGTTCACAAAAAAGAATCAAATCAAATAATCGCAAAGAAATGAACGTAAATTTCCTAATTTTCAGAAAACCAAAAATTAAAAACAAAAAAGTGAAAAGATAATTTTAGATTTAAAATTTTTTGTTTGAAAAAAGATGAAGAAAATAAATAAAAATTGTGACTGCGTTTCATAGACGTCGTGTAAGTGGATGTGATAAATGTTAAATAAAAATTAAGCATGAAAACTTAAAATTCTTCTAAAGACTTAAATCTGTATATGACACAAAACAAAGCAAAACAAATTAACTCATTAAGCATTTAGATTGTATGACAAAAATGAAAAAAAAAAAACGTTGTAAAACAAAATTAAAAACACAAATTTCAAAGAAATTCTAACGCATAATTTTATGGTCGCTCTACATTTTTAGTTTGTTTTTGGATTTTTACATTATTTTTCATATTAAACCTTAATTTATTTTATGCTTTAAAATCTTTGGTCTGTAAACTATTTTAATGCATTAATCGTATAATTGAGTAAAAGAGAAAAAAACATTTATTTAGAGAAAAGTTTTGTGTTTAATTGATATAAGCTGACGATGATGATGAATGAAAATGGATACAAAACCCAAAAAAACAAAGAAACGTTTCAGAATATATCAGCAAACTTTTATTTAATAAAAAAATAGAAATTTGGTATTTAAGGTAAGTATGCAGCAGATTTTCCGAGCCTGTCCAGAATTGAGGTGAATTAAGGAGCAAAAAGAGTTTTTTATAAAAATTCAATATTTGCTAAAATATTAACATTATGAATATATACATATCAATCGATTACACTCACTAATGAACACTTGAGAAAAATATCGTTAAAATTTAAGGCGCAAAAGCAGATTTTCATAAAAATGCAATAGGTCCTTAAATATTAAGTTCTTGAAGGAAACGTAATTGTCAAATAAATGTCATCTATCATCCACCCAAAATTTCACGAAAATTCTAGACCTATTTATTTTTGTCAACTTTTTATACTCATCGAATGCAAATATTTGATGTATACGTCGGCCCGGATATCGTTAAAACATTTTAATTATGGAAAACTTGAGGAGCAAAAATGCAATAATATTTTCTAAGTTTTTAATGGAAATATAAATTTTCGATAAATTGGCAAAAGTTTTTTATAAAAAGATTATATTTTTTATTGTTATTTATTGTTGGTCTGTGCTTTTGTTATTTAGTCAGAATTTATTCGGTTCGAGACCATATGTTTCAGTTACTTTCTGTCTATTGCAAAAAAAGTAATAGAAACAAATACATGTGCGGCCTGTTTCTGTATTTCTAACGAAAGTCTCTGCGAACGAAAACCAGTCAATCACTTTCGTCTGGAATTTGGTTTCTCTAAGGTTCGTTCGTTCGTTCGCCTTGCCTTACGTGAACGACGTTAGCAATTTACCAATTGGAAACAAATTTTATTGCCAGATCAATAATTTCACAACTTTCGGTCTAAAAACGCACACATTTTTGTATGATCGACCTTAGAAAATACACCTCTGTATCCTTTACACTAGCGGTGGCCAAAAATCAACCCTGGGTGGGACAGCTGAGCTGATCCAACCATAAACACTCAAACTAATAGATGGTCCGTCGTACTCTTTAAAAAGTGACAGTTACGAACGATTAAATTTTTGACAGTTGTTTTGCTCTCTTCGAGATATTTTGGCACTCTCTTGTTAGCTCTCGAGATTTAATTTGCCGATTTAAAGATGTGTTTTTTGCTATTTTATTTTAAAAATCAATTGTTTTTGCTCCAATTGTGATTGTAAAGTGATATGTTTGAAGAAAAATGCCAAAAATATGTATAAAAAATAAAAACAAATTTGTGCTCTTTCTTCTCTTAACTACTAATGTCAAAAAATTAATCGTTCGTAACTCGAGAAATTTGCTTAAGAGAGCGAAGGACCATCTAGTAGTTGAGTGTTTATGGATCCAACACTCTCATTTCTTTCGCTCTCTCTCTCTCACGTCTCTCTCATTGTGCACTAATGATTTTTTTCCATCATAGCGAGCTGCCAATGTTGACTTCTTTATGCTTAAATATGTAAACATATGTATACAATGATTTTACCATAATAATATTATTATCGACTTACTTTTTACTTTTAATAACGTTTTTTGTCATTGTTCCTATCGGTCGACAAATAAAATAAAGTGACTCGATATGACATTTGTGTTCGCCCAGATGACAGCAGAGATAGATAGAGAAACCAAAATTTGCACTGAAATGATTACGTTTTCGTACGAGTTCATTATCGTGCGACTTGTCGTTGTGATGGTAGTTAGTGAAACCCAAATCAGCTGTTTGTCGTCTGGCAGGCGAACGAAAGCAAACTTTTAAGTTACAGAAACAGGCTGGTAATGTATTGGTATGAGAGTTTTAGTATGTTGACTTAGTTTGGCAAAATACATACAGGTATGGTTAGTAGTTCCTGTTAAATTCAATTAACTGATTCCATATGTATTTCAGCTGATTTAAGTTAAAGACATACATTATTGCTATTGAATTCTGAAGCTGATAGAGTGGTGTCTATCGAAACTGCAGTCAATTCTACCAAGCAACTAAAACGCTCTACCAATTTTTGTATTTGTTTCTATTACTTTTTTGCAATAGACAGAAAGTAACTGAAACATATTGTCTCGAACCGAATAAATTCAGACTGAATAAAATTATATTTTTTTAAATATTATGTTCTTGAAAGAAATATTCATGATCTATAATACAGAAATTCCATGGAAATACTAGTTTTGGTCAATTACAATAAAAATGTGACAAAAGTTTGTTAAGTTTCAAATATCAAAATCGATTCCACTACACTATTTTCAACTGTAATTCGAAAAAATCAGTTCAATTTCGAATAAGATTGAAATTCAAATTCAAATATTCACTTTGAAATTGGAAAAAGGTCAATTGAAATTCGAATATTCTTTTTGAATTTCGAAAAACATCACTTGGAATTTGAAACATGTTATTTTGAATTCGAAACACGTCAATTGAAATTCGAAACACAGCAATTGAAATCTAAAACACATTAATTGAAATTCAAAAAACATCATTTGAAATTCGAATTTTTCCCTTTGAATTTCGTAATACACCAATTGAAATTCGAAAATGTTAAAAAGTATCTACTTTGGGTTGGGTATAATTTATTTAAATATTTTTGCTGGCTAAATCTTATATGATAAGATTGTGACGAAAAGAAAACAGAGATGATGTTATCTTGTATACATTTTTATTAAAAATTTCATCAAGGTTTAAAACAAAAAAATATTTAAATAATATATTAATATTAAACGTTTAAAATAGACACATTTTATCACTTAAATGCTACCCAACTAATATTCAGCATTGATTTTGTTTACATTTTTCGAATTTCAAATAGAAAGCTATAAATTGCAATTGATGTTGCTCGAATTTCAATTGGAAAAATTCGAATTTCAATAGATGAACTTCGAATTTCAGTTGATGTTTTTCGAATTTCAAATGATGTATTACGAATTTTAATTGATGTTTTTCGAACTTTAAATGCTGTTTATTGAACTTCAATTGATGTGTTTCGATTTTCAACTAATGTGTTTCGAATTTAAATTATGTGTTTCGAATCTCAACTTAACTTCTCTAACATCTCTTCAACTACCATGCCAAGTTTGGTGGCAATCGGTTGTTTGGTTAAGAAATGGTCGAATTATTTTCCCTTTTGAATTCGTACCACTGTGCAGTGTTTTGCAAATAAAGACGAAAATTGTCAGACTAGTCTTGGTATTTCGTCCATAACTTTTACAAGTATTGAGTCTCCCAAACATTTTTTACTGTTCTGGATTTGTGAGAGTGCGACGAATATTCTGTGAAAATTTGAAGAAAATCGAGTGGGAGAAATTTTTTCTACAAAGGTATTTTCAAAAAAACTTTCGTAACTAAATTTTTTCAAAAATTTTAAAAAATAAAATTTTACAAAAAATGCCGCGTTGTGTCCTCTTTATACCCTCACTTTAGTGTGACGAGGGTATATATCATTTGCTACGAAAAAAAGTGTAACACATCGAAGGAGTGATCTAAGACCCTAAGTATGTTCGGCGGATATTCGTTTTGGGTCATTTTAAGACGAATGAGCAATGTCCGTCCGTCTGTCTGTCTGTCTGTCTATCTGTCTGTGTGTCTGTCTGTCTGCTGGCTGGTGCGCACGATAACTCTCGAAAGGAGTAACCGATTGACTTCAAATTTGGTACGTGGTAATATTTTTTTCTATCTCCGGCTAAGTTCGAAGATGGGCCATATTGGTCCACTCCTTCTAGTACCTCCCCCACAAAGTGTTAAAATGTTGTGAAATATTGAATCTTTAATAACTGCTATACTACTTATTCGAATCTTCTGAAATTCCACACATAGCATTAGTTTATTAGTAGCTATCAACTCGAGAAAAATGGGCCATGTTGCTACGTCCCTTTTGGTACCTCCCACACAAATGCACCATTTTGCACCAAAAGTTAACAGCTTATAACATTAATACCAGTGCATAAAAATACTTGAAATTTTGTACAGTGTAATGCTTTCATAGTGCCTACAGTCCAGTGAAAAATGGGTGTCATATTCACGCCCCTTTTGGTACCTCTTACACAAAGGTACCATTTTGCACCAAAAGATAATAGCTTATAACATTAATACCAGTGTATAAAAATACTTGAAATTTTTTACAGTGTAATGCTTAGATAGTGTCTTTTGCACTGTGAAAAATGGACGCTACTTCCACGCCCCTTTTTGTACCTCCCACACAAAGGTACCATTTTGCACAAAAAGTTAAGAGCTCACAGCATGAGTACCAATGCACGAAAATGCAACAACATTTTGCACAGTGTAACGCTTTTGAAGTCCCTATAGCCCTATAAAAAATGGCCGTTATCACCACGCCCCTTTTTGTACCTCCCACACAAAATGGCCAAATCATACCAAAATTTAATATTTCATAACGTTAGTATACCAGTGCAAAAAACGTTTATAATTCGGCGCAGTGTAATGTATTTAAAAAATCTACTATTCAGCGAAAAATTGGTTGTATTTGTTAAAAACATACTGGTACCTCGCATACAAATTGGCAGAATAATTCGTTTAATATTCCATAATACATTACTCACAAAGTGAGGGTATAACTTAGTCGGTTTACCCGACTGAAACTTTATTACTTGTTAAAACAAAGTAAACTTAGCAAAACTCGGTTCAGCCGTTCGAGAGCAATTACAAATTTCGTAAAACACAAAAATTAATTTTTTTAATTTTTTCAAAAATTAAATAGGCCACAAAATTTTTCAAAAAAAATTAAAAAAAAATTATGGCGAGATCTTATTTTACCTATTTGTAACTGCTTATAAACATTTTATCCAAAAATAAACTACATATGTCGATATTAATTATTCTGACCCAATAATTCCATTTAATTCCTTTTAATTTATTTACAGGGCTTATAGGACAAAGTAACAATACAAAGAAAAAGGCGATCTAATTGTTTTTGCGTCATTCACCTACAAATATATCACAAAAATGTTGATACCAATATATGAAGAGATGAGAGCAGCATGTTCACCGGTCCGATTATAATAAGATTGCACACCAAATTTATAGTACAATGTTATTACTATTGACATCTGGGTGTTTGAAAATCCGTCCTACTTCAACTGAAGTTATTTGCATAGAATCTGCCAACTTACAAATTAAATTTCATTCTTCTACGAATTTTGAAATATCCCCTTCTTAAAGAAAGTTATGTCCATTTATTGGTTCCCGCCCACTTTTGGTAAAATTGCAGATAAGAACTCGTGTAACATGTATACCAAACTTCGTTCCTCTTTGGTCAACCGTTTGAGAGAAATTCTTTGTTTCAATAATGCCACGCCCACTTTTGGAAAAATACTAATATTGACCACAATATCTTGAAAAACCAATTTCGTCATTCTACGATAGGCGGTTTCCGTGATATTCAATATTTATTTCGGGATGAAAATTGCACTCAGCTTATTCCTATTGGAGAGTACTTTTCACATAAAGTTTCAACGAGTTCGGTTAAGGACTGGCCGAGCTGGAGGGTTCTGAATTTTGAAATGTTGGTCAAACGGCCCTATTTCTCATCAATATAACTAATTACCTATTGTATTTAGAAAATTTTGCACAAACCATTTTCGATAGCATTTTCTTCAATCTTTATAGAAATAAAAAAATCACAAAAATATTTTATTGTGAATTTTTTTTTAATAAAACTTATTTTCACAATTTTTTTTTAAAAAAAGAGAGGAAAATGTTTATTTTGAAAAAATCGGTTCGATTTAGGTATAGCTAAGGGCTATGAAAAAGACCTGCAACAAGCTATTCAACAAGGCTAAATCTACTGGGTTCGCTAATGTTTGGAATGCCTATTAAGATAAACTCAAGATCTATAAGAAGGAGCTTAGAAAGGCGCAAAGACGCTCTTGGTATACCTTCTGCGGCGAGGTGGAAAATGTCTCCGACGCCGCAAGGCTGAGGAAAATACTATCAGCTTCACCCTGTACTGTGGGGTACTTGCAGGATGAGGCAAATAATTGGACCAAGAACAGCGAGCAGTCGCTCAATGTACTGCTCGACACACATTTCCCGGGGAACTCTCTAACAGAACCAGAGGATCAGCAGGACCTACAAGAGTGCGAGTGGACTGCGAGTGTCGCTAGCTTGTTGACTGAGAGATCCAGAATAAGCTCGGCTATTAATAGCTTTGAGCCTTTCAAGTCACCTGGACCAGACGGCATCACTCCAGCTGAAATGCAGAAAATATTAAAGTACATTATCCCCTGGCTGGAGATAATTTATGTAGCCTGTATCAGGCTTTCATACATCCCGAATCGATGGAGGGATACCAAAGTGGTATTCATACCTAAAGCGGGGAAGATATCACACACTAGGCCAAAAGACTTCAGACCAATTAGCCTATCCTCCTTCCTATTGAAAGGTTTGGAAAGACTTTTAGGTTATTTCATTAGGGAAAACCTGGATACAAAACTCCTTTTGTCGGGATGTATGAAAGCCTGTATCAGGCTTTCATACATCCCTAATCGATGTAGGGATACAAAAGTGGTATTCATACCTAAAGCGGGGAAGATATCACACACTAGGCCAAAAGACTTCAGACCAATTAGCCTATCCTCCTTCCTATTGAAAGGTCTGGAAAGACTTTTAGATTATTTCATTAGGGAAAACCTGTATACAAAACTCCTGTCGGTGAACCAACATGCTTACAATAAGGGGAAGTCTTCAGAATCAGCCCTGCACGAACTTGTGAGCACTATCGAATCGTCCCTGCATTTCAAGGAATTCACCATGGTGGCATTTCTTTACACAGAAGGGGCTTTTAACAACATTCACTCAGATGAAGTAATTGCGAAACTGTCACATCTAAAAGTTAACTGTAGTTTGATTAGACTATTTCAAAGTCTGCTCAAAAGAAGACGCATAACAGCATGTCTTGGGCCCACAACTCTAACAAGGTTTGTAAACAGAGGGACCCCACAAGGAGGAGTACTGTCTCCACTAATTTGGAACCTAGCGGTGAATGAAATCCTGCTAGATCTAGAACGTTGTGGCTGCAAGGTCGTGGCATATGCGGACGACGTTGCAATCGCAGTGAGTGCCAAATTCCAAAACGTCCTCCGAAACATTCTACAGGTGTCTCTGAACAAATTGGCTAGCTGGGCCAGAAGCAGCGGTTTGGGCGTAAACCCAAACAAGACAGAATTGGTTCTCTTTACAAGGATGAATAAAGTCCCACATGTGGACCCTCCACCTCGGATAAACGGAACAGATCTAGTCTTTTCTGAAAGTGCAAAATTTTTAGGAATAATTCTAGATAGAAAACTGTTATTTAGACTTAACGTATTGGAACGTGTAAGGAAGGCCAACGTCGCCTTATATTCCTGCACAAAAGCCGTAGGGTCGCGGTGGGGCCTCTCTCCTAAAATCGTCCACTGGATATATATAGCAGTAGTTCGTCCTATACTGATATACGGCATTGTGGTACTGGTACGGCATTGAAACTAACCATCACTAACCTACTAACGAAGGTTCAGAGAACAGCCTGCGTGAGCATAAGCGGAGCCTTAAGGACTACAGAGACCGAGTCTCTACAAGCCCTACTACATATACTGCCGATTAATATTGTGGCGAGAGAAGTTGCAACCAAAGCGGCAATAAGATTAAACTGCCTATCAATGTGGAGGTACAAAAACTACGGCGACATGAGGATATCAAAGTGTAGTGCTATGGTAACCGACCGAGTGGACTATATACCAACAGTGTACACCTTCGAGAGAAATTACATCACTATGATTCCCGCCAGAGATGAATGGGTTGGAAGAATACCAGGTAATAGAAACCATCTCCACTTTTACACGGATGGTTCGAAGCTTGATGAAAAGGTTGGCTTCGGAGTACACTGTGCAGAGCTTAGATTGGATATAGCTCACAGACTACCGGATACCTGCAGTGTCTATCAAGCCGAAATAATGGCAATATGGGAAGTAGCCAAGTGGCTGAGTCGCAACATAGTAACCAACACTGGCGTTGTAATTTACTCGGACGGCCAGGCTGCCATCAATTCTCTGGAGGCAACATCCCTAAATTCACAAACAGCCCTCGACTGCCGCAGATCTCTTAACGAGATGGCTGAGCAGTTTAATATACACCTCATATTGGTGCCTGGGCATTGGGATATCCCGGGGAACTGCAACATCCCTAAATTTACAAACAGCCCACGACTGCCGCAGATCTCTTAACGAGATGGCTGAGCAGTTTAATATACACCTCATATGGGTGCCTGGGCATTGGGATATCCCGGGGAACTGCAAAGCCCATGAACTTGCTAGGAAAGGGACGACATTACAAATTCTCGAAGAATTTACATATATTGGTGCGCCACTATCCACGTGCAAGCTTTGGCTTAGGCAAGACTCAGGCAGTCCAACGAAAAATGGACAGAAATCGGCACCTGCAGGGTAGCTAGACAAATCTAGCCAAGGTATAACCTGAGAAGATCAAAATATCTGCTCGCACTAGAGAGGCAAAGATTGTCTACGTTAGTATCAGTTCTGACGGGACACTGCTTGATCGGCGAACACGCCAAAAGATTGGATATTGACTGTAATGACTTCTGCCGAAGCTGTGGAGATGAGGAAGAAGTGGAGAGCATTGATCACTTGCTTTGCGACTGTCCCGCTTTGAGTAAACGACGACTGGACGTACTGGGGTCGGCCTTTTTAGGCAGCCTAACAGATCTTTCCAGTACTGATATTCGTACTATCGATAAATTTATATATCAAACAGGTTGGTTTCGATGAGGGGCATTTCAGCAATTGGTAACACTAGGGACCTAAACTGGTCTATGTGAGCTTGTAAAAAATACGGCTGCCACCCTAACCTAAACCTAAACGTATACAGTATTTTTCTCAATAGTGCTATAGAGGATATTTTAACATTCTCGTGATTCCAGATTATTTAAGCTAGCAATATTTCAAACATCTCAGATGTGAAGATACTTTCTATTTCCAGGTAATTTGCCAACCCATTCTTTTTTGACAGGTATCTTAGTGGTAAAGTTCCTCTCTCCTTAAAGTTCCACTAACAATAATATAGGAAAGAGATGCCAAAAGTGTCACTACAGCCTTCCTACAGAATTTCTAACATGTTTCAATACATTTGGTCTGAAGGACAAAGGGAAAATAGCTCCTTTTGAATACATGCCCCCGATGTGTAAATTAGAGAACGTAATTAATTTCTCAAATATTAAATATAAAAATAATTTTGAAATATTGTGTATTTTTGGATGAAAAATCCAAATGGAACCAAAATGTAAGAACAGATGTGCATTAGTACATAACATACAAATATGTTTATGTGGCTTACAAATATTATTTGTATTATTTCTGTACAAACAATTTGTTTGCGCTTTTTAATATAGTATTTACACGATGTTAACCTTATGCTCTTAAAACCATTGCTATTATCACACGTATATCAAAAACTCCAAAAATATATTTATATGAATATGGTGAATATAACTACAGTCACAGAATTGTTGCTTAATAAACAAACGTTGTTTTTCCTTTTTTTTGTCGCTGAAATACCTTTACTGTGTTAAGTAATAGCAATCTTACAGAAACTTTTTTCAAAACAAATATGCAATTTAAAAATAGATGATTCGTGTTTTGGAAAATTTTTCAGTGTTGGTATATTAATTTCAGACAAATTACACAAGACAACAACATTTTTGCAGAATGGCTGTGCATAACATTTTCTGGTGTAATATGGTGTCTGAAACTCGGAAAAAATATTAAAACAATTTTGTAAGGTAATTTTTTTTAATTCCGATTTTCTAAAGGCATCCATACCATACGACCATATTTTTTATACCCTACACCACACTGTGGTACAGGGTATTATAAGTACAGGGTATGTAAGATGTTTGTAACACCTGAAAATAACACAGCTAGACCCACCTTAAAGTATACCGATCGACTCAGAATCACTAGCTCAGTCGATTTAGCGATGTCCGTCCGTCCGTCCGTCCATGTAAAGTTATTCGTCGACTACAGGTCGCAATTTCACTCCGATCGTTCTGAAATTTTGCAGTTTTGAGTATTTCGCGGCTGTTAAGATCGCTATTGAATTTGGTTAAAATCGGTTCAGATTTAGACATAGCTCCCATATATATCTTTCGTCCGATTTGGCCCTTTAGTCCTATAGAAGCTGTATTTTACATCCAATCGTTTTGAAATTTAGAATGGTAGAGTTTCTTGATCCATGAACCAACATTGCCGAATTTGAAGAAAATCGGTTAAGATTTAGCTATAGCTCCAATATATATGTTTCGTCCGATTTTGCTCTTTAGTCCTGTAGAAGCTGTATTTTACATCCAATCATTTTGAAATTTAGAATGGTAGAATTCCATCATGAACCAATACTACCGAATTTGAAGAAAATCGGTTAAGATTTAGCTATAGCTCCCATATACATGTTTCGTTCGATTTGGCCCTGTAGAATCTGTATTTTACATCCAATCGTTTTGAAATTTAGAATGGTAGAGTTTCTTGATTCATGAACCAACATTGCCGAATTTGAAGAAAATCGGTAAAGATTTAGCTATAGCTCCCATATATATGTTTCATCCGATTTGGCTCTTTAGATCCAATCGTTTTTATACCCTACACCACACTGTGGTACAGGGTATTATTTAAGTATAAAATGTCCCAAAAGTAAATTTATGTAAACAATTTATACATGAATTACAAAATTTATATATCAGAGTTATTCAATATTACGAGAGTGGTGTAGGGTATTATATAGTCGGCACCGCCCGACTTTAGCCTTTCCTTACTGGTTTAAGTATAAGCCGCATGGAGCCGCGATACCATCTAAATTAAAGAAGAATCTATTTTAAAAAGGCAATCTATGCATGTTAACCCTTTGTGGGGGAAGTACTGGAAGGAGTGGACCAATATGGGCCATCTTCGAACTTAGCCGGAGAAGCCGGAGAAGAAAATATTACCACATACCAAATTTGAAGTCAATCGGTTACTCCTTTCGAGTGTTATCGTGCGCACCAGCCAGCGGACAGACATACAGACAGACAGACAGACAGACAGACAGACAGACAGACTGACATTGCTCATTCGACTTAAAATGACCCAAAAAGGATATCCGCCGAACATGTTACACTTTTGGTTCGTAGCAAATGATATACTCGTATGCCCTCCTCTCTAAGGTGAGGGGATAAAGAGAATGTGTGTTTGTTTGTTTGTTCCGTATAGACCCAGAAAAATTTCTCATTACCAAATAATCCGACGAGAAAGCAAAGTTCGATAATGGTAAGTACTTATTATTTAGCCACTTTTCTCATTATTTTAACATGGGGATGTCATTGGAGGGAAGTAGTTCCCAAAAGCATACAATAAAGTAGCATAATAAGTACTTATTTGTAGCATAGGCATACCACATAAATATGTGCTTATGTTTTCACGATTTTATGTACTTGAATAATGCATTACCAATAAGTTACAAAATACGTAGTAGATATGGTAGATATGTAGAGATGGCCATTGAAAGTAATTTTGTTTTTTTTTTTGAATTTCTGAACCCGGTGGTTTGGGTTCAGAAATTCATGTGAAAAATTCTTCAATGGTCTAACATCATACGATATACGCAAATACTTTTGGTATTTTCATTCAATTTGTACGTATTTTTGGAAAACTTGTTGAAAATAAATAAATCTTCTACAATAACCCACATTTAGCCAAAATTGGATTATACTAAAATTTGCCAAAAACAAGTAAGAAAGTTTCAGTCGGGTAAACCGACTACGGTATACCCTCACTTTGTGAGTAATGTAATATTGAATATTACTCGAATTATTCTGTCAATTTGTGTGGGAGGTACCAGAAGGGGTTTATCAAATACACCTTTTTTTTGCTGAACATTAAATACTTTAAATTCATTGCACTGTGCCGACTTATAAGCATTTATGTGCACTGGTATAAACGTTATGAGACATTAATGTGATATGATTTGGGCATTTTGTGTGGGAGGTACAAAAAGGGGCGTGGCAATAACGCCCATTTTTCACAGGGCTATAGACACTATAAAAACATTACACTGTACAAAATTTCAAGTATTTTTATACACTGGTTTTAATGTTATAAGCTGTTAACTTTTGGTGCAAAAAGGTACCTTTGTGTGGGAGGTACCAAAAGGGGCGTAACAACAACACCCATTTTTCCCTGGACTGTAGGCAATATAAAAGCATAATACTGTACAAAATTTCAAGTATTTTGAAACACTGTTATTAATGTTATAAGCTGTTAACTTTTGGTACAAAATGGTGCATTTGTGTGGGAGGTACCAAAAGGGACGAGGCGACTTCGCCCATTTTTCTCGAGTTGATAACGACTAATAAGCTAATACTATGTGTGGAATTTTAAAAGATTCGAATAAGTAGTATTATTAAAGAATCAATAATTCACAACATTTTAACACTTTGTGGGGGAGGTACTAGAAGGAGTGGACCAATATGGCCCATCTTCGAACTTAGCCGAAGATAGAAAAAAATATTACCACATACCAAATTTCAGGTCAATCGGTTACTCCTTTCGAGAGTTATCGTGCGCACCAGCCAGCAGACAGACAGACAGACAGACAGACAGACGGACATTGCTCATTCGACTTAAAATGACCCAAAACGGATTTTCTCCGAACATACTTGGGGTCTTAGGTCACTCCTTCGACGTGTTACACTTTTTTCCGTAGCAAATGATATATACCCTCGTCACACTAAAGTGAGGGTATAATTATTTTGATAAAAAAATCACTTATTTCTGTTATTATTGGTAAGTCATTATTAATAAGCCGAAAGTAATTCAGCGAATAATGAGATGTCATTATTTGGTAATGCAGGGAATAATGACAGGTACTTACCAAGATTTTGCTGGGGACGTCTGAACGGCTAGACAGATCTTCTTGAAATTTTCACAGAATGTACATGTGTACAGGGTGGCTGATATGTAATGCAACAAAGTAAATCGCTATATTTTTTGAATTTTTTTATTAAATTTTATTGTTCAAAAGCAAAAAATGTCGGAAATAACATAAAATTTTAGAAACAGTTTAGATTTGTTCGAATTGGCCACCTTTGGCACGAATTATGGCCTTCAAACGGCCGACAAAGCCATCACATGCTGCACGAAAGTGGCTCTGCGGTATTTTGGCCCATTCCCGGCGAAGCGCCGTCTTGAGATGATCGATACTTTGGTATTTTTTAGTGCGAACCTTACTCTCTAAAATGCCCCAGGCGCAAAAGTCCAACGAATTGAGATCCGGAGATCTTGGTGGCCATTGTGCGGTACAAATGAATCCAGGAACCTCCTGTTTAAGCCATTCTTGGTTGACGCGTGCTGAGTGCGATGGTGCTGAGTCCTGTATGAATGTCCATGGTCTGCGGCCGAAATGTTTGTCTGGCCAGGGCTTCAATACTGTCTTTAGGACATTTTCCCGATAATATTCGGCATTTATTTTGACCCCATGGTCGATGAATACGAGCGGGGAGCGACCATCGGCCGTTACGGCGGCCCACACCATTACCATCGGCGGCGCTTGAGTTCTGGTGGCCAATCGAAGGTGTAAATTTTCAGCTGACCTCTTTGGCAAGTAAACCCGATCATTTTGTTTGTTCACAAACTGCTCCATTTGGAATGGCTTCTCATCGGAGAAAACCAAATTCGGTAACTGGCCACATTCGTGCAAGCGAAGCAACTCCTTGGCTCTTTCCAGTCTAACTTTTTTTTGTGCATCGGTGAGCTCTTGCACTCTTGCAGAATCACTAGCAGAGTCGATTTAACGATGTCTGTCCGTCCGTCCGTCTGTCCATGTAAAGTTGTTCGTCGACTACAGGTCGCAATTTCACTCCGATCGTTCTGAGATTTTGCAGTTTAGAGTATTTCGCGGCTGTTAAGATCGCTATTGAATTTGATTGAAATCGGTTCAGATTTAGATATAGCTCCCATATATATCTTTCGTCCGATTTGGCCCTTTAGTCCTATTGAAGCTGTATTTTACATCCAATCGTTTTGAAATTTAGAATGGTAGAGTTTCTTGCTCCATGAACCAACATTGCCGAATTTCAAGAATATCGGTTATGATTTAGCTATAGCTCCCATATATATGTGTCGTCCGATTTGGCCCTTTAGTCCTATAGAAGCTGTATTTTACATCCGATCGTTTTGAAATTTAGAATGGTAGATTTTCTTGATCCATGAACCAACATTGCTTAATTTGAAGAAAATCGGTTAGGATTTAGCTATAGCTCCCATATATATGTTTCGTCCGATTTTGTTCTTTAGTCCTGTAGAAGCTGTATTTTACCTCCAATCATTTTGAAATTTTGAATGGTAGAGTTTCTTGATCCATGAACCAACACTATCGATTTTGAAGAAAATCGGTTAAGATTTAGCTATAGCTCCCATATATATGTTTCGTCCGATTTGACCATTTAGTCCTATAAAAGCTGTATTTTACATCCAATCGTATTGAAATTTAGAATGGTAGAGTTTCTTGATCCATGAACCAACATTGCCGAATTTGAAGAAAATCGGTTAAGATTTAGCTATAGCTCCCATATATATGTTTCGTCCGATTTTGCTCTTTAGTCCTGAAGAAGCTGTATTTTACATCCAATCATTTTGAAATTTAGAATGGTAGAGTTTCTTGATCCATGAACCAACACTACCGAATTTGAAGAAAATCGGTTAAGATTTAGCTATAGCTCCCATATATATGTTTCGTCCGATTTTGCTCTTTAGTCCTGAAGAAGCTGTAGTTTACATCCAATCATTTTGAAATTTAGAATGGTAGAGTTTCTTGATCCATGAACCAACACTACCGAAT
Source organism: Eudasyphora cyanicolor (assembly GCA_963930755.1). Classification (NCBI taxonomy): domain Eukaryota; kingdom Metazoa; phylum Arthropoda; class Insecta; order Diptera; family Muscidae; genus Eudasyphora; species Eudasyphora cyanicolor. Next base: position 197,320,245 of record OZ005734.1, on the reverse strand, counting down.
TTGAAGAAAATCGGTTAAGATTTAGCTATAGCGACCATATATATGTTTCGTCCGATTTTGCTCTTTAGTCCTGAAGAAGCTGTATTTTACATCCAATCATTTTGAAATTTAGAATGGTAGAGTTTCTTGATCCATGAACCAACACTACCGAATTTGAAGAAAATCGGTTCAGATTTAGCTATAGCTCCCATATATATGTTTCGTCCGATTTTGCCCGTTAGTTCTATAGAAGCTGCATTTTGCATCCAATCGTATTGAAATTTAGAATGGTAGAGTTTCTTGATCCATGAACCGACATTGCCGAATTTGAAGAAAATCGGTTAAGATTTAGCTATAGCTCCCATATATATGTTTCGTCCGATTTTGCTCTTTAGTCCTGAAGAAGCTGTAGTTTACATCCAATCATTTTGAAATTTAGAATGGTAGAGTTTCTTGATCCATGAACCAACACTACCGAATTTGAAGAAAATCGGTTAAGATTTAGCTATAGCTCCCATATATATGTTTCGTCCCATTTTGCCCTTTAGTTCTATAGAAGCTGCATTTTACATCCAATCGTTTTGAAATTAAAATGGTAGAGTTTATTGATCCATGAAACAACACTACCGAATTTGAAGAAAATCGGTTAAGATTTAGCTATAGCTCCCATATACATGTTTCGTCCGATTTGGCCCTTTAGTGCTGTAGAAGGTGTATTTTACATCCAATCATTTTGAAATTTAGAATGGTAGAGTTTCTTGATCCATGAACCAACATTGCCGAATTTGAAGAAAATCGTTTAAGATTTAGCTATAGCTCCCATATATATGTTTCGTCCGATTTTGCTCTTTAGTCCTGAAGAAGCTGTATTTTACATCCAATCATTTTGAAATTTTGAATGGTAGAGTTTCTTGACCAACCAACACTACCGAATTTGAAGAAAATCGGTTAAGATTTAGCTATAGCTCCCATATATATGTTTCGTCCGATTTTGTTCTTTAGTCCTGTAGAAGCTGTATTTTACATCCAATCATTTTGAAATTTTGAATGGTAGAGTTTCTTGAGCCATGAACCAACACTACCGAATTTGAAGAAAATCGGTTAAGATTTAGCTATAGCTCCCATATATATGTTTCGTCCGATTTTGCTCTTTAGTCCTGAAGAAATTTTGAATGGTAGAGTTTCTTGATCCATGAACCAACATTGCTTAATTTGAAGAAAATCGGTTAGGATTTAGCTATAGCTCCCATATATATGTTTCGTCCGATTTTGTTCTTTAGTTCTATAGAAGCTGTATTTTACATCCAATCGTTTTGAAATTTAGAATGGTAGAGTTTATTGATCCGTGAACCAACACTACCGAATTTGAAGAAAATCGGTTAAGGTTTAGCTATAGCTCCCATATACATGTTTCGTCCGATTTGGCCCTTTAGTCCTATAAAAGATTTAGCTATAGCTCCCATATATATGTTTCATCCGATTTGGCTCTTTAGATCCAATCGTTTTTATACCCTACACCACACTGTGATACAGGGTATTATTTAAGTATAAAGGCCCTTATTCATAAAAATTTAATGAAGGTTTGAAGAACGCTTTAACATTGCTAAAGTGTTCCTCAAACCTTCTTTAACTTTTTATGAATAAGGCCCAAAATGTCTTAAAAGTAAATTTATGTAAACAATTTATACATGAATTACAAAATTTATATATCAGAGTTATTCAATATTACGAGAGTGGTGTAGGGTATTATATAGTCGGCACCGCCCGACTTTAGCCTTTCCTTACTGGTTTAATATGTGTTGTATCCGTTCTCGCGATATGATCAGCTCACGAGCAATTCTTCTACCACTGCGGCGTGGATTTCGATCAAATCTGGCCTTCACTTTTCGGATCATTTCTGGTGTTGTTACCGTTTTTTTTCGTCCACTTTTTGGACGCGATGCAACACTGCCAGTATCACGGTAACGAGCAATGGTACGAGAAACAAAATATTTATTCACATTTAAATGCTGGAGGGCTCTAACGATAGCCACTTGTGTTTTTCCACCCAAATATAAAGCAATCACACTATCACGCTTGAATTCCATCACGATTAACTTTTTTTCTGAATGCAATAGATCAAAATGCTTTTGTAAGCTTGTAAACAATAAAATGAACTGTCACTGAAATAAATCTGTCAGCTATCAGACTAGCGGTTTAGAAATGATAGCAACCTGAAGTTGGTTGCAATACATATCAGCCACCCAGTAGGGGGTCAATTGCCATATTTTGAAATTGACATATCTTTATCATATCTTATCGTATATTTATGTGGTATCAGTCTACGTGATTGGTCCAAAAATGGGCGGGGTTAGACTAATGTGCGTGGCCCCGCCATTATAAGGCATTTTTTTAAATTGAAACATCCTGGTATCTTGCACAATTTTTAAGCGAGAGTGCTTTTATTTTGGGCATATGTATCTGGTGGTAGTCTATGTGATACTCCCAAAAATGGGCGGGATCGGACCAATGGGCGTAGCCCCGCCCATACCTGCCAAATTTTGAAATTAAGATATCTTGCACAATTTGTTAGCGAGTGGCGTTCTACATAATTGGTCCAAAAATGGGCGGGATCGGACCAAGATGAACCATGTTTTAAAATTGATATATCTTGAACAATTTGTTAGCGAGAGTGCTATTATTTTATGTATATGTATTTGGTGGCAGTATTCGTGATTGGTATAAAAAATGGACTTAATCGGAAATCTAAATCTGGGGCAACGAAGTGGACCGGGTCCAGCTAGTGTATACATATTTGTACGATTTATTTTGTAGGTGAATGACTAGAACAACTAGATCGACTATTTGAATAAAAATAATTTTAATGGGAATGTAAGTGATTTTATACGGATAGAGTGTAAATGCTTTTATTATAAATGTTCGCAAGCGAAGCAGCGGGTGCCTGCTTGTACTTTAATAAATATGGTCCAAATATTAAAGGTACATTCCATGAAAATTGGAATTTTTTAAAAAAAAAAGTTATCATAAAAAAAGTTTGTTTTGGTATCATAAAATAGTATGCCTTAATATATACAAAAACCAGTAAGGAAAGGCAGAAAGTCGGGCGGGGCCGACTATATAATACCCTACACCTCCCTAACAATGCGATAAGGGTCATTGCCATAATAATTTGGAATAATTGGTAAATGGGTAGAAACGTATTATCTAATTCTGAAACGTTAATCGCTAAACTAAGCAATATTCATTCCTAAAGTGAGAAACATCTTTCTGGAAAATTTTAATGATCGGAAGTAAAATACAACTTCTATAGCGGTTTGATACCAAATCAGGAGGAACATATATATGGAGCTTTAAAATAAATCTGAACCTATCTTCCCTGAATACTTATTCATGTAAAAAGACCTCCTTCTGTCGAATTTCGTACTGATCGGATATAAAATACAGTCTCTACAGCGCTCACATGTCAAATCGGGGGTAACATATATATGGGAGCTATATCTAAATCTGAACCGATTTTCTCCAAATTTGGCGGTATTCCTTCATGTAATAAGAAACCTCTTTCTGCCGAATTTCGCACTGATCTGATATAAAATACAGTTTTTACAGCGCTTACAGGTCAAATCGGGGGTAACATATATATGGGGGCTATATCTAAATCTGAAACGATTTCTTCCAAATTTAATAGTGTTCATCCATATAATAAGAAACCTCTTTCTGCCGAATTTCGTACTGATCGGATATAAAATAAAGTTTTTACAGCGCTTACATGTCAAATCGGGGGTAACATATATATGGGGGCTATATTTAAATCTGAACCGATTTCATATAATATATAATTTCATCCATATAATAAGAAACCTCTTTCTGCCGAATTTCATACTGATCGGATATAAAATAAAGTTTTTACAGCGCTTACATGTCAAATCGGGGCTAACATATATATGGGGGCTATATCTAAATCTGAACCGATTTTAACCAAATTCAATAGTTTCGTCGAGATCGGACCATAATTGCGACCTGTACTTTGATTACAAGAATACATGCACAGACGGACAGACAGACGGACAGACGGACATAGCTAAATCAACTCAGAAAGTGATTCTGAGTCGATCGGTATAATAAACGATGTGTCTATTTCTTCTCCTTTTGGGTGTTACAAACAAATGCACAAAGTTATAATACCCTGTACCACAGTGTGGTGTAGGGTATAAATATTTAGATCTCCGGCACAAAAAAAATGTAGCATAGTGTTACCATAGAAATATAATTTTCTCTATTTTCTTGTTACACAAACTCACATTAAATGTACGAGTACATGTATCTCTACTCACTGCTCTTCACAAATGTTTATGAAAATATTCTATTTATAAACTTAATTGCCATTTATAATGGTTTTTACAACTGTTTTAATAAATTCAAATTTAGAGTATTTTTAGAGCGCTCCTAATAATCACAGTGGTTTTTATTTTCTCAGAGATATTTGAGAACATTGTTTACGTATGCAGAGAACAACGTTATTTTCGGTAAATAAACAATTCATTACAGATGGACATACTCGTTTTATGTGTAAAATAAATTTAACTTTAACTTTTGTATATTTGTTGATTGTAGTTTGTGTTGTGTGACAACAAACAAAAGTGACCTTTGGGGATGTCGTACCTCTACTGCATAAGGTTGGTTCGATTACACAACGAATGTGATCAAACATTCATGTCGAATGTAAACAAAAAACGGCCGAACAAAATGTCGAGTGCCAACAAACTAATCCTGCGAGTCTTGTGGAATTGAGAGAAACGACACAAGGTCCTTTGCCCCAATGAAATCTAAGCAATCCAACATTTTTTTGCACACTGGAACCAAAACGACTTTAATTCGATGAACGAGATATGATATTGAAATTAAAATAAATTAAATACAACGAATTATTTATGGTCAAAATTGGCGGAAATCGATAGAATTAAAATATCCTCGAATCATTGGTGGATGTTAGAGGGGCTACTGCTAATAAAATGACAATTTTTTTTTCACTATTTTGGGAAAATATTGAATTTTTAAGAAATTTCACAGTATTTTTTACGTTCCCAATATTGGCTGTTTTCCTATCCAATTTCTGACAAATCGAATATCAAACCACTTGTTGCGGAAAGTAGAATCTTTAGTAATGCCCCGTTGTTGGATGATAGAAGATACTGATACTGATCTCTAGATAATTTATATTTTTTCGAGTGCTCAATATTTTGGGAAATACAGTCGAAACTCTCAATAACGAACTCCTATATAACGAATTTCTCTTTATTACGAAGCAATTTTAAGAACACTGTGTTTTGTGGACTACTTTGAGTGTATTATAATCTCTATATACCGAATTTCCCTATAGCGAATTTTTCCTTATAACGAAGCATTTTTGCGACCGTAACTTCAAGATTGAAGCGTTTTCAATTTCCATATAACGAAGTCGCTTTGTTGTGTGTTATTGGTGTTGTTGTTGTTGCTCTGTGTGTACTTTGTTGCGTTCACAACGCACAAGCAGAGACAGATGCTTTGAATCGTTTACATATTTACCATTAAATTGAAAGTGTATTTTGGGGAACCACCGAACTATGCGAGTGACAACTGGAATCATTACCCTCTCTCACATTTCTTGCAGTCGCTATCAGTTTGCCTTTGCATATCGCGATAGTAAGTTGTAAAATGACTCCGCGCATAAGTATTACTGTGGAAAAAAGCTATTGATCATAAAAGAAATTGAAAAGGGAGAAGCTTCAAAAAAAGACATTTCTACGATTTTAAAAAACAAGGATAAGCTTGTAGCCAGTGTCACAGATAATGCATACAGTATTAAACACTAGAAACGTTGAACTTGTACCTTTGAGGATATTGACGAAGCAATGCTGAAATGGGTATTCGCCGCATGGGTATTCTGGACCAATCCTGAGAGAAAAAGCAAAACAATTCGCTGAAGCATTGAGCCACGGAGAATGGCTTGAAAAATTTAAAAATCGTCACGGCATTGTTCGAAAAACATTGTGTGGTGAAAGTGCTGCCGCCAACATTCAAACTCGAGATGAATGGGTGACGAATGTCTTGCCAAAAATGTTAGAAAAATATGACGAAAACGACATCTTTTGACGCCGATGAGACGGGTTTGTTTTTTAAGTGCTTACCAACTAAAACGATGTCGTTTAAAAATGAGAAACGTTTTGGGGGAAAACAGCAAAGAGAGGATCACTGTTATGGTGGCACGCAATTATTATTATAGGGAAGGCCAAGGATCCGAGATGTTTCAAACGAATCAAATCTCTAGACGTGGATTTAATACGTGAATTTAATACGAAAGCATGGATGACAAGCGAGATTTTCTTGAAATGGCTCTTGAAATTGGACCGAAAGTTTGCTTCTCAACAAAGAAACGTTTTGCTTTTTGTTGACAACTGCGCTGCACACCCTAGGGATGTTAAGGACCAATTGAAAAATATTGAACTTGCTTATTTCCCACCCAACATGACTTCGATACTTCAGCCATTGGATCAGGGCATAATTTGTAGCATTAAAACGCATTACAGAAAACGCATTTTGACAAACATTTTGGGCCTGTTTCTGTAACTTATTTTCGTTCGTTTACGGAGAACGATCAAAAATCTCTCAACTATTACTTGAATTCTATAAAACGCAGGATAAAAATATTTTAGGTACGAGCTCTTTACGTGCTTTTCTATAGACACACCGAATTATAAACTGCTGTGACTTATAGATTTCTCAGAATAATTGAGTGATTTTTGATCGTTCGCCGTAGACGAACGAAAATAAGTTACAGAATGTTACAAATGGAGGAGAAAGAACCTCCCACGCCCATAAATTAGCTGGATGACATACGAAACTTAAGCAAAGTGTGGAATGTCAATGTAAAATCCGAGACAATTGCAAACTGTTTTAGAAAAGCAGGATTTGTAAAAGTTGGCACCACAACGAACAACAGTATGCTTTGGGACGAAGGAGACGATCTACCACTATCCCACTTCGCATTTTTAGAGTCTTCATTTAAAACAGTTGCTAATATTAATGCAACATTTAAAGACTACATCAATGTTGATGTTGATCAATCAAGAAATCCTCGAAAGTGTTCAAGAAAATTTTGGAGTCCAGCTACCGCAGGTAAAGAAATAATAATAAAACCAGTAAGGAAAGGCAGAAAGTCGGGCGGGACCGACTATATAATACCCTACACCTCCCTAACAATGCCAAAAGGTCATTGCGATAATAATTTGGAATAATTGGTAAATGGGTAGAAACGTATTATCTAATTCTGAAACGTTAATCGCTAAATTAAGCAATATTCGTTCCTAAAGTGAGAAACATCTTTCTGGAAAATTTTAATGATCGGAAGTAAAATACAACTTCTATAGCAACATCAGGAGGAACTTATATATGGAGCTTTAAAATAAATCTGAACCTATCTTCCCTGAATACTTATTCATGTAAAAAGACCTCCTTCTGTCCAATTTCGTACTGATCGGATATAAAATACAGTCTCTACAGCGCTTACATGTCAAATCGGGGGTAACATATATATGGGAGCTATATCTAAATCTGAACCGATTTTCTCCAAATTTGGCGGTATTCCTTCATGTAATAAGAAACCTCTTTCTGCCGAATTTCGCACTGATCGGATATAAAATACAGTTTTTACAGCGCTTACAGGTCAAATCGGGGGTAACATATATATGGGGGCTATATCTAAATCTGAACCGATTTCTTCCAAATTTAATAGTGTTCATCCATATAATAAGAAACCTCTTTCTGCCGAATTTCATACTGATCGGATATAAAATAAAGTTTTTACAGCGATTACATGTCAAATCGGGGCTAACATATATATGGGGGCTATATCTAAATCTGAACCGATTTTAACCAAATTCAATAGGGATCGTCCTTGGGCCAAAAAAAAAGATATGTGTAAAGTTTCGTCGAGATCGGACCATAATTGCGACCTGTACTTTGATTACAAGAATACATGCACAGACGGACATAGCTAAATCAACTCAGAAAGTGATGCTGAGTCGATCGGTATAATAAACGATGGGTCTATTTCTTCTCCTTTTGGGTGTTACAAACAAATGCACAAAGTTATAATACCCTGTACCACAGTGTGGTGTAGGGTATAAATATTTAGATCTCCGGCACAAAAAAAATGTAGCATAGTGTTACCATAGAAATATAATTTTCTCTATTTTCTTGTTACACAAACTCACATTAAATGTACGAGTACATGTATCTCTACTCACTGCTCTTCACAAATGTTTATGAAAATATTCTATTTATAAACTTAATTGCCATTTATAATGGTTTTTACAACTGTTTTAATAAATTCAAATTTAGAGTATTTTTAGAGCGCTCCTAATAATCACAGTGGTTTTTATTTTCTCAGAGATATTTGAGAACATTGTTTACGTATGCAGAGAACAACGTTATTTTCGGTAAATAAACAATTCATTACAGATGAACATACTCGTTTTATGTGTAAAATAAATTTAACTTTAACTTTTGTATATTTGTTGATTGTAGTTTGTGTTGTGTGACAACAAACAAAAGTGACCTTTGGGGATGTCGTATCTCTACTGCATAAGGTTGGTTCGACTACACAACGAATGTGATCAAACATTCATGTCGAATGTAAACAAAAAACGGCCGAACAAAATGTCGAGTGCCAACAAACTAATCCTGCGAGTCTTGTGGAATTGAGAGAAACGACACAAGGTCCTTTGCCCCAATGAAATCTAAGCAATCAAACATTTTTTTTGCACACTGGAACCAAAACGACATTAATTCGATGAACGAGATATGATCTTGAAATTAAAATAAATTAAATACAACGAATTATTTATGGTCAAAATTGGCGAAAATCGATAGAATTAAAATATCCTCGAATCATTGGTGGATGTTAGAGGGGTTTCTGCTAATAAAATGACAATTTTTTCAATTTTTTTTTCAAGAATTTGGGAAAATATAGAATTTTTAAGAAATTTCACAGTATTTTTTACGTTCCCAATATTGGCTGTTTTCCTATCCAATTTCTGACAAATTGAATATCAAACCACTTGTTGCGAAAAGTAGAATCTTTAGTAATGCCCCGTTTTAAAAATTACAATTTTCTCGAACCTTGTTGGATGATAGAAGATATTTTACTGATCTCTAGATAATTTATATATTTTTCGACTGCTCACTATTTTTGGAAATATTGCCTTTTTAAGAAATTTCCCAGTAAAAAAATCGACTCACAGTGGATACAATGTAATTTTACGCTTTTAGCATAAAATTACATTGTATCCACTGTGCTGCGGACAATGTCCACTGGTCACACATACTCACGTGTAAACATGTCAGTTATGATTGAACAGTTGTTAAAAAATTTGGTTTTTTGTCGCCGTTATTCGTACATATCCTTTACATATGAATGCGCCTTCGTGTAGTCACAAATAATCCACCTGTGTACATATGACAGTAAGTACGTGTGTGTTTGTATTGGGAACATATGCGCCTTATAGTTGTAACTGTACATTTCGAAATTCCGCTTTTTGTTTGGTCCTTTGTGTACACAAAACCCGAATGAGTTATTATTCTTCGAAGGCGCCTCTGGTTAATCTTCAATATTCTCTCCAGCTCTAAAGAGACTTCCACAACAAAAACAAACAGTTCTATGTGGCTGTTGTCCTTTTGGTTATTCCGAAATTCAAAATTGGTTACTAGTTTGTTTTGGTTTCTCTTTTGGCGAAACAAAAACCGGTGGCTCTCTTTGCTTCTGTCATTCGTTTTTTTTTCTTGTTAGTTATTTGTATTAGCATTACTAATGAAGTTCTCTCTTCTCTGCTTTCTTTAAGCACTCAGTTATTAGACCTTTGCTAGCACTAGATTATCAACGCATTGATATTTCAGTCGACTAAACCGACTTAAATAAAAATATAAAGTAGAATTTTAGTCTCTCTGAATAAATTTCAAAACATTGTTGAATTGAGTCAGATGATTGAAATCTGAAAATCTAGAAAGCAATAATGTTGACTGTTTAGGTTGACTTTATTTTTACCCAAAACCAAAATCTAAATGTTCTTCTCGATTTGACTTTGCGATTATTTTTATCAAATGCCCATCGATTAGTATATTTGTGTTCAATTTTGATTAGATCCATCTCAAACAAAAATTGGGTACCATTATAACCTCACTTTAGTAGAGGAGAGTACATTATTTTCTACGGACCAAAAATGTAACATATCGCAGGAGTGATTTGAGCAATGTCCGTCGGTCTGTCTGTCTAGCTGAACGGAGTAAAAAATTTTATATGTGATAATATTTTTTTCTATCTCTGACTAAGTTCGAATGTTGTTGGCCCATGTTAGTCCACACCTTCTAGTACTTCCCTTACAAAGGCTATCTGGTATATTATCTGACATAGTTGTTAGCCAGAAATGAGCGTTATAAAATCATTTTTACTGCAACGAAAAAACCCAGCATTTTTTACTTTCGGTTAAACCGAAAGCCTAGAAACCTAGAATTGAATTTTCGAAGAAACCGAAACCCTTAGTTTTACCTTACGTCTAAATGGACCTGTGCACAATGGACTAAATTGTCAGAGTGAGCCTGCCACTCTTAACTTACACCTAACCCAATGACACAAACGTTGCAGTCATTTGAATTTATATATTTTCAAAAATTGTTGTTTGTATTTTTGACAAAGTTTTTAAAACTTTGTATATTCGAGTGGCGCTTTGGTCTATGGTATGTCGGGTCCCAGTTTATCTATATATATAAATTTGTTGCGTGACTGGCTGACTGACTGATCATCGCCCAGGCCAAACGGGTGCAGCTAGAATCATGAAATTTAATGGGAGGGTAGTCCTTGGGACGTAGACGAGCAATAAGGCGGGATTTTTGGATATTCGTACTATTAGCCGCACAATGGAGCAAAAAGGGATAAATATGGTACCACCGCCAAATCTAAACGAAATGAGCTAGAATCTTCAAATTTTGTAAGGTGGTAGCCCTTATGAGGTAGACTCAGAAATTGACAGGATTTTTCGAAATTCGAACATTTACGTACACAGTTAGGTAAAACGTAAAAAATGTGGTAAAAAGGGAACAATGTGGTACAACAGGCAAATCCAAATGGCCAGACCTGGAATCGTGAAATTTAGTGTGAGAGTACCTCTTGGGGCACAGTGGTACAGAAAGGTATAAATATGGTACCATCGCCAAATTTAAAGCCTAAAATATGAAGAGTTTATGAAGAGTTTATATGGTTTTAAGAGCACAGTGGTCAAAAACGGTTAAAAAAATGCACATTGGAGAAAATATGATTAAATATGTTACAGTGGTGGAAAAGGGTTTAAGTATGCTAGCGTGGAGACACATTTTAAAAACGGTACAGTGAGGCAAACATTTGTTAAATATGGTACAGGGGGGTAAAAATTTTGTACAGTGAGATAAAGAGTTGAATGGGGCACAGTTGTGCAAAAAGGGTTAACTATGGTACAGTGGGGTAAAAACAGTTATATGTATATGGTAAAGTGGGACAAAATGGGTTGAAAATGGTACAGTGGGGCAAAAAGGGTTAAATATGGTACAGTGTGACAAAAATAGTTAACTATACAGTACAGTGGGGCATAACTGTGTTAAATATTGTACAGTGGAGCAAAGAGGGTTAAATAAGGTACAGTGGGGCAAAAACTGTTAAATATGGTACAATGAGACAAAGGGTTTAATATGACACAGTGGGGCAAAAGGGTTAACTACGGTACAGTGGGGCAAAAAGCTTAAACTATGGAACAGTGGGAAAAAATGTGTTAGCTATAGTACAGTGGGACACAAATGGTTAAATATGGTACAGTATGACAAAAATGGTTACAGTGGGCACAAATAGTAAAATATGGTAACGTGGAACAAAATGGGTTAAGCATGGCACAGTGGGGCAAAAATGTGTTAACTATGGTACAGTGGGGCAAAAATGGTTAAATATGGTACAGTATGACAAAAATGGTTACAGTAGGCACAAATAGTACAATATGGTAACGTGGAACGAGATGGCTTAAGTATGGTACAGTGGGGCAAAAAGCGTTAACTATGGTACAGTGGTGACTCCAACTCTAACAGAAGATCTGTAAAGTCCTTCTCTGAGGACAAAAGCTCTACTTCGGACACAGAGAGTCTGAGGGGAGTCTCCGGACTCTTTGACGCATCTGGCGGGGACATGCTTCTCGACGATACGGATGAAGAGTTCGATAACACCCTTGTCGGGGTGGATGTTAACCTGTCAATTACCAATGATGGTAAGAATTCTACAGATTAACCTCCATCCCGCTAAAGCAGTCTCAGCGGCTCTATTGCTGCGCCTGCCCACAGGCGCAGTAGACATCGTCCTGATACAGGAGACCTACGTAGTGTGAGGAAGGGTGTGCGGTATTAGGACACCCAACTTTAAACTGCTTGTGGCCAACTGTGAAGGCACTCCAAGAACCTGCATTTTGGCTAGGAAAGATCTAAGTATCTTTCTCCTGACTAATTTAAGTGGTAAAGACCAAACAGCTGCTAGCCTGGAGATCGGTAATCGTATATATTGGGTGGTCTCCAGCTACTTGCCTTATGAATCTGTAGTACCGACTGCTCTATTCAGGGAAGTAGTAGAAGAAGCAACGTCTGACGAGCTCGAGCTGATTATTGGCGCAGACACGAAAGCACATCATACTATCTGGGGTAGTACGGATATAAACAATAGGGGTGATTCGCTTCTTGACTTTATTCTAACTACCAACCTTAGTATTTGTAACATAGGTAATAAACCGACCTTTACAATTAAAGACAGACAAGAAGTACTCGACGTAACAAACAAAATTATTGGGTGGAATGTACTGGACGATCACTCATTCTCAGATCACCATTATATTGAGTTCAAACTCGCGAAAAAAGCGCGGAAAAAGCTCTTGGTATACCTTCTGTGATGAAGTGGAAAAGGTCTCCGACGCCGCTATGCTGAGGAAGATATTATCTGCTTCACCCTGTACAGTGGGATATTTACAGGATGAGGCAAATAACTGGACCAAAAACAGCGAGCAGTCGCTCAATGTACTGCTCGACACACATTTCCCGGGGAACTCTGTAAGAGAATCCGAGGATCAGCAGGACCAAAAAGAGTGCGAGTGGACTGCGAGCGTCGCTAGCTTCTTGACTGAGAGATCCTGAATAAGCTGGGCTATTAATAGCTTTGAGCCCTTCAAGTCACCTGAACCAGATGGCATCACTCCAGCAGAAATGCAGAAAATGTTAAAGTACATTATCCCCTGGCAAAAAAAATTATGTAGGCTGTATCAGGCTTTCATACGTCCCGAATCGATGGAGGGATACCAAAGTGGTATTCATACCTGAGCATAAGCGGAGCCTTAAGGACTACAGCGACCGAGTCTCTACAAGCCCTACTCCATATACTGCCGATTAATATTGTGGCGAGAGAAGTTACAACCAAAGCGGCAATAAGATTAAACTGCCTATCAATGTGGAGGTAAAAGAACTATGGTCACATGAGGATATCAAAGTGTAGTGCTATGGTAACCGACCGAGTGGACTATATACCACTGTGTACACCTTCGAGAGAAATTACATAACTATGATTCCCGCCAGAGATGGATGGGTCGTCAGAATACCAGGTAATATAAATCATCTCCACTTTTACACGGATGGTTCGAAGCTTGATGAAAAGGTTGGCTTCGGAATACACTGTGAAGATCTTAGTCTGGATATAGCTCACAGACTACCAGATACCTGCAGTGTCTATCAAGCCGAAATAATGGCAATATGGGAAGTCGCCAAGTGGCTGAGTCGCAACATAGTAACCAACACTGGCGTTGTCATTTTCTCGGACAGCCAGGCTGCCATCAATTCTCTGGAGGCAACATCCCTAAATTCACAAACAGCCCTCGACTGCCGCAGATCTCTTAACGAGATGGCTGAGCAGTTTAATATACACCTCATATGGGTGCCTGGGCATAGGGATATCCCGGGGAACTGCAAAGCCGATGAACTTGCTAGGAAAGGGACGACATTACAAATTCTCGAAGAATTTGCATATATTGGTGCGCCACTATCCACGTGCAAGCTTTGGCTTAGGCAAGAGGCAATCAGGCAGTCCAACGAAAGATGGACAGAAGTCGGCACCTGCAGGGTAGCTAGACAAATCTGGCCAAGGTATGACCTAAGAAGGTCAAAATATCTCCTCGCACTAGAGAGGAAACGATTGTCTACGTTAGCACAGGTTCTGACGGGACACTGCTTGATCGGCGAACACGCCAAAAGATTGGGTATTGACTCCAATGACTTCTGCCGAAGCTGTGGAGATGAGGAAGAAGTGGAGAGCATTGAGCACTTGCTTTGCGACTGTCCCGCTTTGAGTAAACGACGACTGGACATACTGGGATCGGCCTTTTTAGGCAGCCTAACAGATCTTTCCAGTACTGATATTCGTACTATCGATAAATTTATATATCAAACAGGTTGGTTTCGATGAGGGGCATTTCAGCCCGTGGTAACACTAGGGACCTAAACTGGTCTATGTGAGCTTGTAAAAAAGTACGGCTGCCACAGTGGGTCAAAAAGCGTACATTTAGTACAGTGGGTATAAATATGGATGGGCAGGGAGAGAAGGTAAGTTAAATATGAAATAAGAGCAAAGAGTGTTAAATATGGTAGGGTGAAGCAAAAAAGTTAAATACGGTAAAATGTTTAAATGTTGTAAGTGGGGAAAAAAGGGAACAAAATAGTCCCAAATATGTATAAAAATTCGTACTTTAGAAGCACAGTGTAATAAAAAGTGTTTAGTATGGAACAGTGGTGCACAAGGTGTTGAATGAAGTCCCTGAGTGCAAAGGTAGGTCTTACAGCATAAACTAAGAAATTGTTATTTCCAAATAGGTTCTTCTACTTAAACCGTGGGGAAAAACAAGTTAAATAAATGGCACATATAGGGGACAAACATGTTGAAATACGGCCTAAGCTTGCGAATTTGGATCTTGAAATATCTATTATCATTTTAAAATATTATACAATCGTACAAAATTGGTTAATTATGACACACAAAGGGTTAAATGTGGTACAATGGAGAGATTCACTTTAGATTTTAAAATTCGTACCTTTATAGTACCAGTGGGACAAACATGGTTTTATTTTGTACCAGGGCGTGAATGAAGCTATTGGAATATAAACTAGGGAAAAGTTGATAACGTATGAACCAAAAAAATAGTTTTTCAACGTTCAGAGGTATAGCGGGAAAAGGGATAAATATTGTACCACGATGTCAGGGTAACTCTTGGAACACAAACTACTAATGAAACGAAGATTCGTATTTTGTATATAAAAATAATCAAATCTTCTTCATTTTACACCATATGTAATAATCATGTCATTTTGAATGAAAGAGGAATAACTATTTTACAGTACCCTAAACAGAAAATAAATAAAAGATGGGGGCTGCGAAGCGCACCGGGTCTCACTTATCCTTTGTCTCATGACCGGTCACTGCCTTAGTGGACGGCACGCAGAAAGACTTAAGAATTTGCAAAATGACTTTTGCAGAAGCTGTGAAGAAGAAAGGAGGAACAAAGGAATCTAGAAGACGACAGGCTACCTTATGTCCTCATACCTTTGGAAATTAGCAAAATTGTCTGATATTAAAATCCATTAACTTTTGAGTTTTCTAAAGCAAGCAAATTGTTTCAATGGAAGGTACACCTAATGGGTTCTGCAAGAGTACAGATTAGAGTAAATGCGAACATTTTCGTTCTTGTGAACATTTTTAAACCCAACACCACACTGTGGTACAGGGTATAATAAGTTTGTTTCACGGCAGATGTTTCTAACACCTGAAAATAACACAGCTAGACCGTCCGTCCGTCTGTCCATGTAAAGTTGTTCGTCGACTACAGGTCGCAATATATGTTTCGTCCAATTTGGCCCTTTAGTTCTATAGAAGCTATATTTTACATCCAATCGTTTTGAAATTTTGAATGGTTGAGTTTCTTGATCCAAGGAAGGACCAACATCGCCGAATTTGAAGAAAATCGGTAAAGATTTAGCTATAGCTCCCATATATATGTTTCATCCGATTTGGCTCTTTAGATCCAATCGTTTTTATACCCTACACCACACTGTGGTACAGGGTATTATTTAAGTATAAAATGTCCCAAAAGTAAATTTATGTAAACGATTTATACATGAATTACAAAATTTATATATCACAGTTATTCAATATTACGAGAGTGGTGTAGGGTATTATATAGTCGGCCCCGCCCGACTTTAGCCTTTCCTTACTGGTTTTCTTTCCGTGTTGTTACTATAATTTTGGTCGATCTTATTTGACATATTCTCAGAAAAACAAATAGTTTAAATTATAGAAAATATGTTGTACATACCTACGGGTTGGCAACCTATATGGCAACCCATAGGTATGACATTGAAAAGTTTGACATTTTTTACCATAAACGTACTCAGAACGTTTTGACTTACGACCATTATTTGTATTGTTTACAGTGACTTCAAAAAATCAATTTGGCAAAAAATTGAATTAACTCGTGAACATTTTCGTGCGATCATTTTTCACAACTTTCGACGTGGATAATCACGACAAGAGTGCATCGATGAACTTAAATCGTTGTATGACGATGAAGCACCATCCTATAGTACTGTGAAAAACTCGTTTAATGACTTCAATCGTGGCCGACGCTCGCTCAAAGACGAAGGTCGTCCAAAAACGGCTGTTGTGCCAGACAACACTGATGCCGTGTGTGAACTGGTAATGCAAGATCGTCATGTGACATACAGTGAGATAGAGGTATCCTTGGGCATTTCTTCCACCAGCATACATTCGATATTGCATGAACACCTGGTCGTAAAAAAGGTTTGTTCTCGTTGGATCCCGCACAATTTGACAATCGCTCAAAAATTTTTGAAAAAATACGATCGCGGTACTTCAAAAGACGTTTATAAGATCGTCACAGGTGACGAATCTTGGATCTATGCGTATGAGCCCGAAACAAAACAGCAATTGACCGTGTGGGTCTTCGAAGACGAGCCAAATCCAACGAAAGTTGTTCGTGGAAGAAGCACTTCGAAACAAATGGTCGCCTGATTCTTCTGCAAAGCGGTCATGTGGTGACTGTTCCGCTTGAGCAACGTAGGACGGTCAATTCTGAGTGGTACACCACAATTTGTTTGCCCGAAGTCTTCGGAGAAATTCGAAAAACGAACAAGAGAAGACGAATCATTGTGCACCATGACAATGCAAGCTCTCACACATCGGCTCAAACCAGCGCCTTTTTGACCGGCCAAAACGTCGAATTGATGGGCCATGCGCCGTACAGCCCTGATTTGACACCCAATGACTTATTCTTATTCACTCACATCAAGAAAAAAACTGCTTGGTCAACGTTTCAACACACTGTAACCAAAACAATTCTCGCTCAAATGACAAAACGTGAATTGAAGTTATGTTAAAAAATGTCATACTTTCCAATGGAAGTTCCAGTTTTCATCTGGCAACACCTGCATTGCCAGGACCGAAATACAAATACATTTTGCACCAAAAGTTAACAGCTTATAACTCCAATATCAGTGCATACAAACACTCGAAATGGTGTACAGTGTAATTCTTTTATAGCGCCTACAGTCCAGTGAAAAATGGGCGTTAACGGTACCTCCTACAGTAATGGAGTATTTCGCACCAAAAGTTGCGGCTTATAGCTTTAACACCAGTGCGAACTTTAAAGTTATTAAATGCAATTTAGATTGATAATAATTTGATTTAAACAAAAAAATAAATAAATCTATGAATACTTTTTTGTGACTGAAGGTGAGGGGATTCGTAAGTCGGTTTACCCAACTGAACTTTATTACTTGTTTTTTGTTTAAATGCCTATGTAATTCATACATCTGTTTATATAACTGTGAAATTTAGTATAACGGCACATTTTACAGCTATAAATTTCGGAAACATGATGCCATTTGTCATAAGTAAACGATTTCTTTCAGAAAATTAAAAGTAAATCATGTTAGCGATTATTTTATATTTTATATTAATTTTGCAAAACCTCTAAATATTGAGACCCCATAAAGCATGCATATTCTTAATCGTCGTAAAATTCTAAGACGATGTAGCAGTAATAAGATGACTGAAATTTGGTACAGGTACTTCTTATAGTTGCAGGAAACTCGGGATTGAAAATGGACAATGTCGGTCAATTTTTCGATATAGCTCCCATATATAGCATCTCTCCGATTTGAATTCTTAACGACCACAAATTTCAACGACTTGGGCTGAAATTTGATAATATGAGTTTACGTATACCCGACCCAATTCACATGCGTTCCATGGTAGAGGCTATATAAGATTCGACATGGCCGAACGTAAAACCGCTTCCACTTGTTTATATGAAAGAAATAATTCTCAAAGTGTTCCCTTTATTTCTTTCTTTGGAATGAAGCGTGTATTCCGAATTCTTCCAGTTCAAAATCTAAGCCGAAATAACTAACCTCTATGATTTCCTTGCAAACTTTGTGGTCGAATATCGCGAAAACAAGAGCTAACCTAGAAAAAACGGCTAGAACCACTGGATTCAGCAATGTCGAAAGAGGTATATCCATAATGTCTAAAACTCTATTACATTTTTGGACTAGCACAGTGTAATTAGAAGTCCCCTTATTTTTTGAATAAACAACTTAAACCATTCAGAATTAATTTCACTGTCCAACAAATTAAGACTTTTTGATTGGAACAGAATAGCAACCCTATAATTCTGAAAGGGCATGTTGAGTAGATCATTTTTGTAGAATAAACTTATGGTCCAGCTGGTCTGAGTTTTCTTTTGCAGTGGGTCAAAGTTTTCATTTTTTGGTCGAAGGTAGCATTATACTAAATGAAAAAAATTATGTAAGTTAATGTCTGAGAGATTTCTCATTGTCAGAGTTACATAGTGGAATTTTATGAGGATCATTTTTGTGGAAAATCTTAACCCTCTAGCTCCCCTCTTAATGGGTCAATTTGGCCCTTTTTTCGAAAAAATTAACAAAAGTCCTTTCAAAAAGAACATTTAAGGATTAAAATATTCTACGAAAATTTTTGCCGGAAAATTTCAGTGGGGGTCGCCAAAGACACCAAAGTTGTAATTATAGCTTTATAGGTTTAATTAGCAAAATTACATACCAACTTATACAAACAAATTCTGTAATGTAAATTGAAAGCCGTGATATGTGTGGAATTATTGGAGCAGAAGAGCGACCCTATAATTCTGAAACGGCGTTTTGAATAGATCTTTTTCTTAGAATAAACTTATGGTCCAGCTCGTCTGAGTTTTCTTTTACAGTGGGTCAAAGTTTACATTTTTTGGTCGAAGGTAGCATTATACTAAATGAAAAAAATGATGTAAGTTAATGTCTGAGAGATTTCCCATTGTCAGAGGTAAATAGTGGAATTTTACGAGGATAATTTTTGTGGAAGATCTTAACCCTCTAGCTCCTCTTTTAATGGGACAATTTGGCTCTATTTTCGAAAAAATTAAAAAAGTCCTTTAAAAAAGGACTTTGAGGGATTAAAATATTCTACGAAAATGTTTGCCGGAAAATTTCAGTGGGGGTCGCCAAAGACACCAAAGTTGTAAATATAGCTCTTTACGCTTAATTAGTAAAATTATAGACCATCTTATACAAATAAGTAATATACATAATGTAAATTTAAAGTCGTAACAAATTAAAATATGTTTAACGAAGTCTACTTGCTAAAACATTTATTTAGAAATGACGAGAAATATTTGGTAAAATCTTCAAAATTTTGTAATAGTATTTATTTTTTCCTTCAAGGATTTCGAGTAAAAAGGAATTGGTAAAGACTAAAATGAGGAAAAAATGCAATAAATATGGCATCTATGGATAAATATATAAGTTATTAGCCATATTATAAAAATAAGGGAAATTAAAAACATTTTTCATATTTTTTATTTTGGCCATATTATTTAAGAGGTTACACTGTACAAAATTGTAAGTGTTTGTATTTTAATTTATCGCGACTTTAAATTTACATTATATTATTATACCCTACACCACACTGTGGTACAGGGTATTATAAGTTTGTTTCACGGCAGATGTTTGTAACACCTGAAAATAACACAGCTAGACCCACCTTAAAGTATACCGATCGACTCAGAATCACTAGCTGAGTCGATTTAACGATGTCCGTCTGTCCGTCTGTCCATGTAAAGTTGTTCGTCGACTACAGGTCGCAATTTCAATCCGATCGTTCTGAAATTTTGCAGATTAGAGTATTTCGCGGCTGTTAAGATCGCTATTGAATTTGGTTGAAATCGGTTCAGATTTAGATATAGCTCCCATATATATCTTTCGTCCGATTTGGCCCTTTAGTCCTATAGAAGCTGTATTTTACATCCAATCGTTTTGAAATTTAGAATGGCAGAGTTTCTTGACCCATGAACCAACATTGCCGAATTTTAAGAAAATCGGTTAAGATTTAGCTATAGCTCCCATATATATGTTTCGTCCGATTTGGCCCTTTAGTTCTATAGAAGCTATATTTTTACATCCAATCGTTTTGAAATTTAGAATGGTAGAGTTTCTTGATTCATGAACCAACATTGCTGAATTTGAAGAAAATCGGTAAAGATTTAGCTATAGCTCTCATATATATGTTTCATCCGATTTGGCTCTTAGATCCAATCGTTTTTATACCCTACACCACACTGTGGTACAGGGTATTATTTAAGTATAAAATGTCCCAAAAGTAAATTTATGTAAACAATTTATACATGAATTACAAAATGTATATATCAGAGTTATTCAATATTACGAAAGTGGTGTAGGGTATTATATAGTCGGCACCGCCTGACTTTAGCCTTTCCTTACTGGTTTATTTATAAGTTGGCGTGTAATTTTGCTAAATAAACGTAAACAACTTAAACTACTACTTTGGTGTCGTTGGCGACCCCTACTGAAATTTTCCGGCAAACATTTTCGTAGAATATTTTAAACCTCAAATGTCCTTTTTGAAAGGACTTTTTTTAATTTTTTCGAAAAGGGGGCCAAATTGACCCATTAAAAGGGGAGTTAGAGGGTTAAGATCTTCCACAAAAATGATCCTCATAAAATTCCACTATGTAACTCTGACAATGAGAAATATCTCAGACATTAACTTACATCATTTTTTTCATTTTGTATACTGCTACCTTCGACCAAAAAATGAAAACTTTGACCCACTGTAAAAGAAAACTCAGACCAGCTGGACCATAAGCTTATTCTAAGAAAATGATCTACTCAAAACGCGCTTTCAGAATTATAGGGTCGCTATTCTGTTCCAAAAATGCTGTTGGACAGTGTTTTTATAATCTGTACTATGTAGGATTTATAACAGTCGCTGCGACCAAACGATACGATACGTCTTGATTATATTAAACGTAGCAATGTATTGCACCGCTAAAAGTAAGATAGTTCGAATATGTTGTGTCACTGCGTTTTTTTTCTTCCCCCAGACACTTAATTTGGGCAGACGACCAACCACATGTAATTTTGTCAGTTTAATTGTCACCACCTTTTTGTGGTTAACTTAAATTATCATTTATTTCACAGGGACGTCTTCGAAATAATTTCCTTCGTATATGTTCATTAAGTTCGACTACTTATCTATCTATAAGCTGTACGGCTCTGGACAAAAATGCTGGTAGACATTTGACCTAATTCGAAAAGAGGGTATTTCCATGCCACATAAGAGGTCATGGTATTGAAACATTTAAATGAACATTAGTAAATAAGAAAATAAGAAGTATTCTAACAGACTTCTGAGAAATCAGTGAAAGTCGTACAAACTTCAAAACCGAATTCGTGAGTTGCATTACCGCCATTACCGCCATTACCATTATTCTGGTTTTAAGAATTTTGAGGTTTGCTTTTAGGGGGTGGATGCTTCACTGGAACAATTTTATCATGATAAAATAATTTGTTATAGTTCAGAAGAACTTTAGCAAAAAAGTACACTTTGGATGAGAACTTTGTACATCCGATAGTATCTTAAATTCACCTAACTTCTTTTTACCAGGGTTTTATATAGACGCTGAATAGAAATATTTCCCTTTCTCTCTGTAAAAGGCCATCAAATCGTTCAAAGGCTTAAGCATATGAGAGCTCTCTATAAATATTGATATGTTGTGGTAATCTCTTGAAACGGTCACGGTGCGAGTAATTGCAAATGATACGAATCATAAAATATAGACAGGCACGTTTTCTCATTTGATTGCTATTAATATGTGTCATAAATCATAACATTCCGATAGTCTACTTATTAACATTTACGATATAAAGTAGAGCAATGAGGTAATAATCAAAAGTAATAATCATGAATGATGTTGCACATGTCTGAATATACAGTGAGGGCCATGATACAGTATACATTTCATGCTATAGTTTACTATGATGCTATTACATTTCAATAAAGATATTTTTAATTTTCAAATCATTACTATAAAAAGCAAAAATAACACCTTTAACAAGAGAGAGATTGTTAACAAATTATGTACAGTATAAACTTTATTTTGACTATCACTATATGTGCATGTGATATAGGCACAGGAACGGTGTTGCCACTAAGAACGATGCCTATTTTGAAAATATTACCGAAACCACTTGTTTATGTTCAAGGATGAACCTTCACAAGATCGAAGGGAAATTTATGAATATATATTTATTTTATGTGTCACTTAAGTATATTGCATTTATCGATAGACTTGTTCACCTTCTCCCGTACAAATAATAATTTAAAGCTTTTTCTCATAATGCATATTTTGGAATAAGTTAACAGGCAACACTGCTGTATTTCACATATATACATATAAATCAGTGACATCCACATATATTAGGGTGAGCCTCATTTTTACTTAAATAATCATTTGTTCTTAAATAAATTAAGTAGGCTTAAGTGTATGTCCATTGACCTGAGACGTTTAAACGTCTCCTCTCTTCAACCTAACCTAACCTAACCTTAATAAATTAAATATGTAGTTTTAATTACGAATCTAAATAAAACAAACGGTGGACACTCGAAGTGTTGCCAATGTTATAACCAAACAAGCGCCAGTCTGTTATATATTTACAATCCTACAGAAGCATATTGTTTTACGCTACAGTTAAAAATGTATCGAACTGGAGTTCAAAAGCATTAGCGTTATTGCTTTGTATGTATTTGGCTGGAAAATTGCAACCAGCCATTGTTAATGAGCTATGCAATTTTTTCGATATGTTTCATTCTGGAGGCCAAAGCAGCAACTCAAAAAAGTAAGATAAGGCTCAAGTCGGACCGGTTCGACTATATAATATTCTACTCCTCAGTTGTAATGGTAAAGGTGCAAATTGTTCCTCCTTAGGTTAGGGTGCCAGCCAGCTTTGAGAGCTCACATTGACCAACATAGGTCCCTGTGATACCAAGGACACAGATGCCCCTCATCGAAACCAACCTGTTTGATAAACAACGCTATCAATAAGACAACGATCGGTTTTGTCAAATTTCCGACAAAATGCTGACCCCAATATAACCAGACATTATTAACGTAATCAGTAGCAAAACAGGTGCTCAATTTGCTCCACTTCTTTCTCATCACCACAGCTCCTACAGAAGTCATTGGATTCAATACACAACCTTCAGCCGTGTTCACCGTTTAGGCAGTGTCCCGTCAGATGGCAGGCTGGCTGTCCGAGTAACTGACAACGCCAGTGTTAGTCACTACGTTGCGACTCAGTCACTTGGCGTTTTCCTCTATAGCCATTATTTCGACACTACAGGATTCGGTACTTTGCAGTGCACTCTGAAGCCAACTTTATCATTAAGCTTCCAGCCATCTGTGTTTATACCCTCCTCCGTAGGATGGTGGTATATTCATTTTGTCACTCCGTTTGTAGCACCTCTAACTATTGATCTAAGGTCACATAAAGTATATATAGGGTGATCTAAGTAGAGTATTCCCGATCCGACGTACCGGAATCATCGGTCCATATTTCTTCAAAAATTATGCCGGTGAGAACGTAACCGTCAATGGCGACCGTTATCGTGCCATGATAACCGACTATTTGATACCTGAAATTGAAGCTCGTGATTTATTGAATGAAGACTTCGGTGAGCAAATAAATTCACGTTTTGACCCGGTATCATCATGGGGCAGTATTTATTATCCTCCACATATAAAGACAGTTCAATCGTATTGCCACTCTGGTGGCAACTTCTCTCACCCCAGAATCAATGGGCACCAGATGAAGTGGGGCGTGGGGAGTCTTCAGCTATGTACACACGGTGGTCAGATCTTACAGTGTTATCAACACTGTCAAAGTGCTGGTCTTTTTCTTGGCCCATAGCTTAGAAGTCCACCATTGTGGTTTATTATTACCCTTATACCCATTGTTTCAGCTGATTTGTTAGTGCTCGCATTGTCGTGATGCAAAATGTTCTGCCTTATATTATTCTCTATTCTCTTTTTCCTTATCTCTTCGAACACTGCAGGCAAACAGATGGTTGCGTACTCAGAATTGACCGTCCTGCGTCCCACTGTGGCCACATGACCGACTATACGTAAAAAAACTATCTGCGATCCTTTGCTTCAATGTGCTTCTTCCACGAACAACTTTTTTGTTTGGATTGACTCGCCTTGAAAGACCCATATCGTAGATTGGTGTTTTGTTTCGGGCTCATATGCCTAGATCCATGATTCGCCACCTGTTGGCAAACAGATGGTTGCGTAATCAGAATTGACCGCCCTACGTTACACTAAATGCACTGTGGTCACATGCCCGCCTATACATTAAAAACTATCCGCGATCCTTTGATTGTGCTTATTCCACGAACAACGTTTTTGGATTAGGCTCGTCTTGAACGACCCATGTCTTACGAGTTAATTCCATTTTTTGATCGAGATTAATTTTTCGACACCCCATAAACAAAACGGTTAACGCTTAAATGACAAAACGTTCTGAGTGAAATTATGCTAAACAAGTAAGATAGTTCATTCAGGTAAACCGACTTACGAATCACCTCAGTCCCAAAAATATTCTTAAATGTATTTATTATTTTCTTTTAATTATATTATTATCAATTTAAATTGAATTTAATAACATTAACGCATGCGCTGGTATTAAAGTTATAAACTGTTAACTTGTGGTGCAAAATTGGTACCAACAAGTAAGAAAGTTCAGTCGGTTGAACCGACTTATTAATCCCCTCACCTTGAGTCCCAAAAAATATTCGTAAATTTATTTACTTTTTGGTTTTAATTAAATTATTATCAATTTTGCATTTAATAACTTTAAAGTATGTACTGGTATTCAAGTTACAAGCTGATAATTTTTTGTGAAATATGTCCATTTGTGTGGGAAGTACCAAAAAGGGACTATAGGAGCTATAAAAGCATTACACTGTACACCATTTCAAGTTTAGTATAAACTGATATTGAAGTTGTAAGCCGTTAACTTTTGGTACAAAATGGCCCATTTGTGTGGGAGGTACTCAAAGGGGCGTGGCAATAACGGTCACTTTTATCCGGACTCTAGGTACTATAAAAGCATTACACTGTACAACATTTCAAGTATTTGTATGCACTGGTATTAAAGTTATAAGCTGTTAACTTTTGGTTCAAAATGGTCCATTTGTGTGGGAGGTACCAAAAGGGGCGTTGCAATAACGCCCATTTTTCTCTGGACTCAAGGTACTATAAAAGCATTACATTGTACACAATTTTAAGTATTTGTATGAACTGATATTACAGCTATAAGCAGTTAACTTTTGGAGCAAAATTATCCATTTGTGTAGGACGTACCAAAAAGGGAGTGGCCACTTCGCCCATTTTTCTTGACGTGTTAGCGACTAAGAAATTAATACTATGTGTGGAATTTCAGATGATTTGAATAAGTAGTATAGAAGTTATTAGCGAATCAATATTTCACTAAATTTTAACCCTTTGTGAGGGAGGTACTAAAAGGAGTGGACCAATATGGCCCATCTTTGAACTTAGCCGGAGAGAGAGAAAAATATTACCGCAAATTTGAAGTCAATCGGTTACTCCTTTCGAGAGTTATCGTGCGCACCAGCCAGCAGACAGACAGACAGACGGACGGACGGTCGGACGGGCGGACATGGCTCAAATGACTTAAAATGTCCCAAAACGGATTTTCCGCCGAACAAACTTAGGACACTCCTTCGATGTGTTACAATTTTGGCTCGTAGCAAATGATATATGTATACTAGGGCGGGTTGATTTTTTTCTTTTAAATCGTATAGCAAAAGCGTAAACTACATAAAATTCTAAGAAAATTCTCCGAAGAAACCATGTATCTAAAAAAAAATCTCAATCCGCGCCTCTCGACTTGAAAATGTATATGCCCGCCTTTGCCGCAAAAAAATAAATGTTGAAAACAAATCGAATTTTCTGAATAAAATTGTTTAGTAAGGTAGTTTTTTTGCACTTTATATCTTTTCTACACCCAAAATTTTTTTTCATTAAAAAAATATTCACCCAAGTAGAAAATTTTTTATATAATTTTATATTTAATATTTTTTATAAGGAACATAGATAAAAAAATTTTCTTTCACAATTTAATAAAAATGATTGGAAATATAAAAAAATATTGCACTCAAAATGGTTTTCAGTATTTATAAAATAACCTTCTTTTGTTTCGATAAACAATTATTATATTATAATGTAAATACATAAAAACGTGAAACGTGTTCTAACTATTTTTTATATAGAACGCAAATCAGAGGAAATTGGGGTTTAACTGCTTTTTGATAATTGAATATTTTGATTAGTCTTAAGACAAAATCTGTATTGCATAAACTATAATATAACAAGTAAGAAAGTTTCAGTCGGGTAAACCGACCAAGGTATACCTCACTTTGTGAGTAATGTAATATGAAATACAGGGTTGCCCATATTCGACGGACCCACGGACTCGTTGGGCCCATTCCAATCGACGAGGCTTGTCCGCAGGCAACAATCTTTGCGTCAATTGAATTTTGTACGGGAACAATTGCAAATCAACGCGAATAATCCGTTGTAAAGTGGACCGAGCCATGCCCAACTGCTGAGAACGGCGTTTTTGGGATGTTCTTGGGGACCTCTCAACACTGGCTCGTACGGCAGCGATATTCTCGGCCGATCGCCTTGGTCGACTTTTATTTGGCCTCTTCGGATTAGAAAGAGCCTCACCAGTCGAAAATTTTTCGTATAAACGCTTAATGGTGTTCTTAGAAGGCGCACTTCTCACATTTTTTAATATTTTAAAAGCACGTTGACTTGACTTCTTCTGTTGAATGTAAATTTCAACTATTTCAGAGCGCTCGCGTGGCGTGTATTGTTCCATGGTAAAAATCTGCTTGGACTGACGCTTCAAACGCGGTATGTCATTAAGCGATCTGACATCTCTGTCAAAAGTTATGGCGTTGCCAGATGGGTCCGTCGAATATGGGAGACCCTGTACACGAATTAATCTGTCAATTTGTATAGGAGATACCAGAGGGGGATTAACAAATACTCCTATTTTTCGCTAAACAGTAAACTTCAAATATATTGCACTGTATCGAATTAGTACTCACGCTAAAAGATGTTAACTTTTTGGACAAAATGGTACCTTTGTGTGGGATGTACCAAAGGGGTCGTGTCAATAACGCCAATTTTTCACAGGACTGTAGGCACTATAACAGCATTACACTGTACAAAATTTCAAGTTTTTTTTATGTACTGGTATTAAAGTTATAAGCCGTTAACTTTTGGTGCCAAGCGGTCCATTTGTGTGAGAGGTACCAAAAGGGGCGGGGAATTAACGTAAAATTTTCACTGAGCTGTGTATCGAATTGTATGCGTTTATATGATCTATTCAATTTTGGTATGATTTGGCCATTTTGTGTGGGAGACACCAAAATGAGCGTGGCAACTTCGCCCATTTTTCCGCCAAACATACTCAGGGTCTTATGTCACTCCTTCGATGTGTTACACTTTTGGCCCGTAGCAAATGATATATACCCTCGTATCACTAAAGTGAGGGATAAAACATAATATATTTCAAATATATTTCATAATATATTTCAAATTTTCTTTCCGAAGTAAATATTTGACAATACAGTAGACGCTCACAAATTAGAACTCTCAGAAATTAGAACCGGCAATATTCTAATTTCCGAACGTGTTGAATTTTTTGCTCTTTTATAGTTTACAAATTTGTTGTAAAATTTATTTTTTCTTAATAATACACAAATTCTTTCAATTGTAATTTATCACGACTTGCGTTTGTAGCTCAAAAGACAGGAACACAAAGAGGGGTATCACCGAATTTTGAATACCACTGATTTATCTATTGAGTAAAACATAGTGCTTTTGAAATTGAAATGGTAGCAGCGAAGAGGGGAATCTCCGAATTATTAATTCCTCTGATTTTGGCATTTTCTACCACATTAATGCACACAAATAACACATAGCAGTTAAATGAGAGAACGTTTTCAAGTTTTTAAATCTGTTCCAAATAGAAACATCATCCCGATAAAGAGAGTTATGTGAAGCAGCATGTTCGGATTTACTGCCATAAGTCAAGTTTTGTGCATACGTGTAATATCTTTGTAATTTCAAGATTATTCGAATTTGAAATTTGATCGCTTTTACACATTTCGGTCCTCCAAATCAACTCAAAAACCCAAATTTCCTTATAATAAAGGTGAAATCTTAGAAAAACTTGTGAACGCCCCAAGCTAATCGTTTAGGTCTAAACTCTGAAGTGACAGAATCTGCTAAAAGTTACATCAAATTAAAAAGCTCATCAATATTAAATGCTGTTTCGAATACCTATCAAGTAGCAACAAATCGATGCATATATGGAAAAAATGAAAAGCCGTCTTCATGAGGTTGTTTTAAATTAAAGTAGAAATTGTTTCAGATTTTTTAAAAAATTCACTAAAAATTGCAATAAAATCGAGAAAAAAGTGACTTTACATTGCAATTTTTTTAATGGAAGTCAAGTCGCCCTGAAAATAATGGTCCATATTTAAATGTCCAGTGGTCAATTCCTAAAAGTAATAAAAATTGACAATTCTATTAAGGGAAACCCTGATTTTTGGAGGTTATTTCAACCGCAAATAGCCCCTAATTTCGCGATTGCAGAAACGAAATATTTTGCTAATATACTTAAGACAAATCAAATTTTCATATAAGCTTTGATCAACACGATCTTTTTTTTTGACGCTGATATGTAATGCAACAAAGTAAAGCGCTATATTTTTAAAATTTGTTTTTAATTTTTTTTTTTCAAATTTTATTGTTCAAAAGCAAAAAATGTCGGAAATAACATAAAATTTAAGAAACAGTTTCGATTTGTTCGAATTGGCCACCTTTGGCACGAATTATGGCCTTCAAACGGCCGACAAAGCCATCACACGCTGCACGAAAGTGGCTCTGCGGTATTTTGGCCCATTCCCGGCGAAGCGCCGTCTTGAGATGATCAATACTTTGGTATTTTTTAGTGCGAACCTTACTCTCTAAAATACCCCAGGCGCAAAAGTCCAACGGATTGAGATCCGGAGATCTTGGTGGCCATTGTGCGGTAGAAATGAAGCGAGGAACCTCCTTTTTAAGCCATTCTTGGTTGACGCGTGCTGAGTGCAATGGTGCTGAGTCCTGTTGGAATGTCCATGGTCTGCGGCCGAAATGTTTGTCTGTCCAGGGCTTCAATACTGTCTTTAGGGCATTTTCCCGATAATATTCGGCATTTATTTTGACCCCATGGTCGATGAATACGAGCGGGGAGCGACCATCGGCCGTTACGGCGGCCCACACCATTACCATCGGCGGCGCTTGAGTTCTGGTGGGCAATCGAAGGTGTAAATTTTCAGCTGACCTCTTTGGCAAGTAAACCCGATCATTTTGTTTGTTCACAAACTGCTCAATTTGGAATGGCTTCTCATCGGAGAAAACCAAATTCGGTAATTAGCCACTTTCGTGCAAGCGAAGCAACTCCTTGGCTCTTTCCAGTCTAACTTTTTTGTGCATCGGTGAGCTCTTGCACTTTTTGGAACTTCAATGGCTTTAGTCCAAGCTCATTTTTTAATATGTGTTGTATCCGTTCTCGCGATATGTTCAGCTCACGAGCAATTTTTCTACCACTGCGGAGTGGATTTCGATCAAATCTGGCCTTCACTTTTCGGATCATTTCTGGTGTTGTTACCGTTTTTTTCGTCCACTTTTTGGACGCGATGCGACACTGCCAGTATCACGGTAACGAGCAATGGTACGAGAAACAAAAGATATATTCACATTTAAATGCTGGAGGGCTCTAACGATAGCCACTTGTGTTTTTCCTCCAAAATATAAAGCAATCACACTATCACGCTTGAATTCCATCACGAATAACTTTTTTCTGAATGCAATAGATCAAAATGCTTTTGTAAGCTTGTAAACAATAAAATGAAATGTCACTGAAATAAATCAGTCAGCTATCAGACTAGCGGCTTAGAAATGATAGCAACCTGAAGTTGGTTGCAATACATATCAGCCACCCTGTATATGTATATTTATAGATTTTTTCTATTTTGAAAAATTAATGTGATACAATTTGATACAATACACACAGTTTTTATTCAAATAATAAAACGTCCAGAAATTAGAACCACTCGAAAAACAAAGTAGTTCTAATGTGTGAGCGTCTACTGTATTACAATTCCTTACAAATTCATTTTGGTACCTCTCGAACGAAGGTACCTTTTTGTACCAAAAACCATCACTTAATTTGTTTTTTTTTATTCGACTTAAAACGATGTTTAAATATGCCTAAATCTAACATTTGTTATTCTTTCTTACTGACCAGCATACTTGCTGGTACCTTACTAATAATATACAGAATGTGTACTAAAATTATGTATTCCTACATATCACTTATACTATTACAATGTTTTATCGAAAAATTTTCCCCAAAAAAAAATTACAAAAAGACAAATTTTTTGCTTGTTGAAAGTTCTATGTTCTTCTGTCAGTCGGGTGTAGAGAATAACTCTCGAAAGGCATAAGAGAACGTCTTCAAAATGGGGAGTGTACAAAAATATAAATAGATTTAGTGGTAAACCAGATAATTTAGTGGTCAACCATTGACTTCTTTGGTACTTTTGAATAAATTGTTCTCGAGTAAAATATTTTAAAATCCATATGTTAAAGGGGACACCCTAATATTATGATTGTATGTTCAAACACATTTGGTACTATAGTTTTTTCCTGCCTTCAATTGTTGAATGTACTCCTATGCTGCATACATCGATGTTAACTATGTGTATTGTAAGTATGTATGCTAAACATGTAGAAAGGAGTAGGAGAAGGAGGCTAATGAAGCCTGTTGTTAGTGTTGAATTCGGTAATAATCATTATACGAGTCTACCCTCCAAAAATATTACAGTAGTGGCATTGCTCCAAACAACGCAATATACGGACCTACCCGCAGAGATGTACTAACTTGGGGTACGAGTTTTGGCACATCTATAAAATAAGGGTGAAAATGTTTAAACAAATTTCCATAAAAGAGTTTTTTAGTGCAATTTATACATTTATTTGATTGCTAATTGAGAGAACGGACTTCATGTAATAGTACTGCAAAGTTAAGGTGAAAATTAAAACTAAACTAGAAAGCTGGAGCAAAACAAATTTGAAAACCTACACATG
Organism: Eudasyphora cyanicolor; assembly: GCA_963930755.1. Classification (NCBI taxonomy): domain Eukaryota; kingdom Metazoa; phylum Arthropoda; class Insecta; order Diptera; family Muscidae; genus Eudasyphora; species Eudasyphora cyanicolor. Next base: position 197,288,515 of record OZ005734.1, on the reverse strand, counting down.
GCGCTATTATTTTGTAAACAACTGTAAATCTAACGAATTCAAATACAAAAAAAAACAATTGTGGTTGATATAATAAAGATGTCTAAAACATTTTCGGTGTCCACAAGGTTTCTCACCTCTGTTTTCAGCAAATGAGAACGAAAGTGGGTACATAAAAAACTGTAACTTCCTTTAACAATGTATGCGAGTCTAGTACACGAAGTAAGTTTATACTCGTACAACCATACTTCAGCAGTAATAAAAAATTGTTGCTTTTTTCAAACCCAACCCCTCAACCTGACACACACACATACACAACCAGCAGAGCAGAGTACAATACGAACGGCCAAATGTTATAGTTAACGGTGAAAGGTAACGGTAAAGGTATAGATAGATAATGGTACGAAGATATTCATGCACTGCCGACTCCACCACTATCTGTAATGTACGAGATATGGACACGAACAGCGAAAGTCGTCCATGTCCGAAATGATGACGAACATAAATAAATGCCAAAGAGATAGATGTGTTTCTCGTCGTACTCGTATATCGTATCGCATAACGCATATTGTTGTATACTCGTATGCCTTGTGTGGTATATCGTATTTTATCGTATGCTATCGTCGTAACGTATTGTTTTTTGTGTTGTACGGTGTTTGAGATATCGTATTGTGAAAATGCCGCTATTGAGTGAAAGTGTTCGGACGACATATCAGTCAGTCGCTCTAAATGACTTTTTCGAAAAGGATGGACATTTTCAAATAAAACGGTTAATGCGCGCGGAATTACCATAAAGCAAAAGAAAAAAGCAGAAAAATAGAAATAGTGAAAAACTAAAAAGAAAAAAACAACAACTACTGTTACAAATACTTTATAGTACAGAAAAAAAAAATAAAAAGGATACCAAAAGAAAACGTCTAGAAAAAATTGTATAAAGTGAGATAAAAGTGAATTGTCAATTTTCTCCAAAAAAAATATATTTTATTAAAATCATAAAGCAATGTGCTAGAATTCCAACTAAAATGTTTATATTTGTATTAAATTGTCTATGTCAACAGTGAATCCTGTGCATATTTAATTACAAAGTCACTTTTTAAAGCTAACGCATATCTACATACATATATATATATATATATATATTGTGTCGAAAGAACAGACAAAATATGAACCCATCAAATCAAGGATTAATAACTAAGAACGCCATTATTAACTAAAAATAGTTACAATAACATTCACTAGCAGCATTTTTGTTGTGTTCTTTCTTTTTTAATTTTTTTGGAAATTTTAATGAATATCGATTGAATAGTAATAGTTTGACGATGAGTATATTAACTCACCCCACAACGAGGCGGACTGGCAGGAAATCGACCATAGGAAACGGAAGTGCAGACACGTTATCCCTACCAGACTAGAGCAAAGTAAATACTGGGGGCAAAACAATGAATGAATTACACTGAATTGGGTCGAGTTGAAAACAATAACGATTAAAGTTGGTTCTGAAGAAACACGGAAAATTAATGCCGCCAATTAAACACGTGAGCTTAAGACAGTTGTGTCAGACAGATGTGCGGATACTTTAGGTATTGTTAGCTTATAGGCATGACGGTGAGCTATTATCCAATATATTCTCTAGTAAAATCTTTTTCTGGATCTTAAGTCATTGGGGCTATGTTTGAAGGAGCGTTCTATTGAAGTAGCTGTAGAACAGGCACGAAAACAATAATTCTTCATTGTATTTTTTCCTTCCGGAATATAATGTGCTATATTTTTCGGATTTTCTAATGGAGACCTTAATTCCAAAAAATCCGCAAAAGTAAGCCAGTCTAAAACCAGTAAAGAAAGGCTAAACTCTGGCCGGGCCGACTGTATAATACCCTCCACCATTGTTTGCCAACAAATGCTCGGATAATTATTATTACTATTAACAGTTGCAGGTTAAATAGAGTACACTTCATGATTTCAGGCACACATGTTAAAAAACTTGACCTTCATGAGGGGCTTATAATTATCAAAACACGGACCGATATACTCAATTTTCACCAGAGACTATTTAACTCAATATTAAGTACAAAAGCTTAAATCTCTGCAATATGCGTCCCCTAGAACGCTAAGAAGTCTAATCGGAAGGGACCTTAATATGGGCGCAGTATCAAAATATGGAACGTTGTTTCCCATTTCCACTAGGATCGATTGGGTCCAACATTAAGAATGAATTCCCGAATTTCAGCCAGATCAATTGAAGAATCCGCTCTCTAGAGCTTCAATATGTGGCATCGGTGGGGACTTTTATATGGGGGTTATATCAAAACATGGACCGATGTTCCCCGTTTTTTACTAGAGACCATAAGGTATAATATTCTTAAATTTCAGCCAGATCAATTGAAGAATCCGTTCTGAAGAGCGTCAAGAAGTGACACAGGTGGGGACCAAAACATGGACCGATGTGCCCCATTTTTCTTAGGGACGTTTAGGTACAACATAAAGTGTAAATTCTTAAACAAGACTTCATCACAGTAAAACATTTTGCCCCTATAGAAGTCGGTCCACATTATACGTATTTAAGCCATAAATACCACAATTTCTAAGCATTTTAACTGAATCTTTGCAGTTCGTATTTTATCAGGACAAGAAATCATTGCAGTAAAATTGTCACACGCAAAAAGGAGATATATTTATAAGCCATCGACACCACATTTTCTACGAAATTTAGCTGAAACTTTGCAATTTGTATTCTATTTTGGCAAGAATTCATCTCAATAAAATTTATACAAATCAAATTTTATTTTGTTGTAGTCGCCGTGTAGATGTAGCTCTCAAAAATGCTATTGAAAGCCATAAATACAACATTTTTCAGGTGAAGAATTTGGCTAAAGAAATCGCGGCCTAAAATTTGGCTAAAAATTAATAATTCTCTTAAACAAAAAGGATCGCTTCATGCTTTTCTTCATATACAAAAATGTTTCCAGTAATAAAATTTAATGCAATCCATGCTGGAGGGTAGATTCGACATGGCCGAACTTAACGCTTTTACTTGTTTTCTTTGATATCGCGTTTTCGAGATATTTAGCCACAAAGTTAGCTGAGTAAACAAAAAGGAAAAGATGTTCCTTATTAAAGAACAACATAGCGGAAAATACCACTCCAAAAATAATGGTATAACAATACTCGTAGAAATCGACGGATTTTTGGGTGATGTATTCATTAAAGGACCCCCAAAAACTATCACATTATTTTTGGAGGGGAAGAGCAAGGTGTTTCTGAAGAAATGCTTCTTGAAGTGTATCCTTAATTATGTTCTTTTACATGGAACGTCTATTCCAAAACCTTAAATACTAAAATTGTGTTTGAATTTACTAACCTCTTTGTTTGTTAATGCCATTCGATTTAGAGGGTCAAAATTATTGGGGATAGTTGTTTTTATCGAGGATACATTTAGATGCACACACAGTGTAATCATATTTAAAATACGACTTCTATAGCGCTTATACGCCAATCAGATGGAATATATATTGTAGCTACATGCAAATCGGAACCGATTTGTCAGTATTCCCTCCTGGTTCAAAAATCTTCTCTCTGCCAATTTTGTCAATGATAGAATGTAAAATACCACTTCTATAGCGCTTAGATACGGAAACGGAAGGAATATATCGATATATCCATTCTTAACTATGCTATGTGCTAAAAAGTAGTTTTTACGTAGAGGCTATCAAAGTTTGATAATGCAAACCGAATGACCTGTACTGTTTTCAGAATAACTTTTGATTCGGTTGACGTTTAAACACCAAATTATGACTGAATATAATTTGGAATATTTAGAAATTAAAAATGTAATCTCCCTAAAACCATGCTAAGTCGACTTAGCATGATTTAGGAGGACGATGTGGATTATATCTAAATCAGATCTAATCATAACAAGTAAGAAAGTTTCAGTCGGGTAAACCGACTAAGGTATACCCTCACTTTGTGAGTAATGTAATATTGAATATTACTCGAATTATTCTGTCAATTTTTGTGGGAGGTACCAGAAGGGGTTTATCAAATACACCTTTTTTTTGCTGAACATTAGATACTTTAAATTCATTGCACTGTGCCGACTTATAAGCATTTATGTGCACTGGTATAAACGTTATGCGACATTAAATTGTGGTATGATTTGGGCATTTTGTGTGGGAGGTACAAAGAGGGGCGTGGCAATAACGCCCATTTTTCACAGGGCTATAGACACTATAAAAACATTACACTGTACAAAATTTCAAGTATTTTTATAAACTGGTTTTAATGTTATAAACTGTTAACTTTTGGTGCAAAAAGGTACCTTTGTGTGGGAGGTACCAAAAGGGGCGTGACAACAACACCCATTTTTCCCTGGACTGTAGGCAATATAAAAGCATAATACTGTACAAAATTCCAAGTATTTTTATACAGTGTTATTAATGGTATAAGCTGTTAACTTTTGGTGCAAAATGGTGCATTTGTGTGGGAGGTACCAAAAGGGACGTGGCGACTTCGCCCATTTTCTCGAGTTGATAACGACTAATAAGCTAATACTATGTGTGGAATTTCAAAAGATTCGAATAAGTAGTATAGCAGTTATTAAAGAATCAATATTTCACAACATTTTAACCCTTTGTGGGGGAGGTACTAGAAGGAGTGGACCAATATGGCCCATCTTCGAACTTAGCCGGAGATAGAAAAAAATATTACCACATACCAAATTTGAGGGCAATCGGTTACTCCTTTCGAGAGTTATCGTGCGCACCAGCCAGCAGACACACAGACAGACAGACAGACAGACGGACGGACATTGCTCATTCGACTTAAAATGACCCAAAACGGATTTCCTCCGAACATACTTGGGGTCTTAGGTCACTCCTTCGACGTGTTACACTTTTTTCCGTAGCAAATGATATATACCCTCGTCACACTAAAGTGAGGGTATAATTATCGTATATAAACTACGGATTCTATAATTATAACGCTTCGAGGTCATATGTATAGAGGCTATATATAACTCTGAACCGATATTATTCAAATAAAATACTCTTAACTTCTTCAAATTTCATAAATATCGGAAGGAAATTATAGCTGCTACAGAGGATATAAGCTAAATCGACGATACATTTATCTGTGATTTTCTGCAATAACAGCACTCTCATAAAATCAAAATGTTCGGGTGTGTCAAATTACTAATCTCTCACGGTACCTTGGATACTGAATGTGCATACACGCTGAAAAAAATTGCTTCTGTAGTATATTGTCCCAAACATATTTGGCTTGAAACATATATATGTTTAGGTTAGACTCTAAGCATGTAATATTTGGTACATACAAAAATTGTATATTTGGGAAGATGTTGTTCTTAACAAATATTTGTTTACATCCCAATGTGACTGCTATTTGTGAAACAAATATTTATTTGCATTTAAATATTCATAAAATACATAAATGTGTGTCAAAAATTCAGTAATTCAAAGTTAAATTTGTAGAAATTTTTTAATGTTCGTAAAAAAAATAATAATTGAAATCATATAATCTTGGGACAATATAAAGTACTTAGAGAATTGACAACTTATAATGGCTTTGAATACTCAGAAATTTTAAATGATCGATTTAAAACAGAAGGTAATGCTGCAACTGGGAGGTACAATTCGAAACAAAGGAAAAATTGAAACCGAAATTTGAAAAACTCAGCAATAGTTTTGGAAATCTTTTTTTAAATAAAATATATTTGGAAAATTTCCTAAATAATAATTTTATTTGTATTTAAACACATATTTTATTTGAGAAAATTAGTTTGCAAATATAATTTGTTGTAATATATTAATATATGCGTTCCAAATATATTTTATTGATTTCCAAATAAAATTTATTTGCTAAGAAATATAAAATATTTAAAAATTTGTGTTCCAAATATATTTTCTTTCGATTTAAAAATATCAAAAAAGGCGATTTTGCCCAGTGTAGTTGAGTGTTGGAAAATGTCACATAAAACTTGACATATAACTCGTATGAATATGAGTTTTTTTAAATATGTGTGGAATTCCTTTATAATTCAAATCGAATGACCGGTACTGTTTTGTGAATAACTTTTGATTGGATTGACGGATAAGCACCACATTGTTACTGAATATAATGTGGAATATTTAGAAATTAAAAATGCGATCTCCCTAAAAACATGCTATTAGATCGGTTCAGATTTAGATATATCCCTCATATACATATATGTCCTCTCCGATTAGGTATCTAAGCGCTATATAAACCGTTCACATCCGATCATTATGATATTTGGCATGATCGAGTTTCTTAATACATATATAAATACTGTATAATTTGAAGAAGATCGGTTCAGATTTTAATATAACCCCCGTGTAAACGTTCCGATTCGGCATCATCATCATTGGCAGAGAGGAGCTTTATGAACCAGGAACGAACACTACCAAAATTGGAAAAAAAATCGGTTCGGATTTGCACATAGCTCCAATTTATATATCTCCCGATTGGCAATAAACGCTATAGAAGTCGTATTTTACATTTGATTATTATTAAAGTTGACAGATAACTATTTTTAGATTTATGGACACCACTAAATTTGAAAAAAACGGTTCCTATTTAGATACAAGCAAAATTTACCTAAATTGTGCTTCTATTCTACAAAAAAGCATTCTGCTCGAATTCGCTGGTTTAGGGTATCATATAGTCATATTCGATCGACTTAGATTTTCCTTACTGGTTGTACAAAGTTTTACAAATAGTTGACCATTTTTGGAAGAGGTATTAGAAGGAGTGTGTCAACATGGCTTATCCTCGAGCATGAACTTAGTTTAAAGAAAATATTACAATATTTAAGATTTTACGTCGCACTGTGGGAGGAAATAAGAGAAAAAGGAAATAATTTTGCTGCAACACAACTTCACATGCTTGTAGAAGAGGTATTAGGTTAGTTTAGGAACACAGCCGGTTATGCCAGCTCACATAGACGAATGTATGTCCCTAGTGTTACCACGGGCTCAGGATCCCCTCATCGAAACCAACCAGTATGATAAACAAAGTTCTCAATAGCACGAATATCGGTACGGGAAAGATATATCAGACTTCCTATATAGTCCGACCCCAGTAAGTCCAGTCCGACTACTTAATGAGGGACCGTAACAAAGCACGTGCTCAATGTACTCCACTTCTTCCTCATCAACACAGCTTCTGCATAAGTCATTGGACTCAATACCCAACCTTCTAGCGTGTTCGTCGATGAGACAATGTCCCGTCAGAACTGACACCAACGTAGATAGTCATTTTCTCCGCAGTGCCAGATTTGTCTAGCTACCCTACAGGTGCCATTTTTTTTCTGACCATCTTTCATTGGACTGCTTCATCGCCTCTTGCCTAAGCCAAAGAATGCATGTGGACTGCGGCGTATCAATATATGCAAATTCTTCGAGAATTTGTAATGTCTTCTCTTTCCTAGCAAGTTCATTAGCTTTGCAGTTTCCCGGTACATCCATATGCCCAGACACCCATATGAGGTATATGCTAAATTGCTCAGTCATCTTGTTAAGGGATCTGCGGCAATCGAGGGCTGTTTGTGTATTTAGAGATGTTGCCTCCAGAGAATTGATGGCAGCCTGACTGTGCCAGTGCTCGTCACTATATTGTGACTCAGGCACTTGGAGACTTCCCTTATTTCCATTACTTCGGCCTGATAGACACTGCAATTTTCGGGCAGTCTGCGAGCTATATCTAGACTGAGCTCTTTACATTGTACTCCGAAAACAGCCTTATCATCGAGCATCGGGAACAAAATTTTCCCCGCATTTTTTTGTGATTCCAGTGTGAACACCATATTGAAATTTGTAGGGTCAGTTAAGGACAAATGAGGCTACATGACTATATTTTTCTCAGAATTTTAAGTTGGTATCATTGGTGTGTAAAATGCAAATTAAATTTGTAGATGTATGGGATACATTTAAAAACGTTAAGGACGCGAAAATGAAACCCTGCTATATGCAGAGAACAACTTACGACCTTTAAAATGAGCCTTCATTTGTAAAACTCCGCCCACGCGTTCCGAAAATACATAACTTGAAACGTACGCCTTTTGAGAACATATTCCTATTTTCTCAGATTTCAGATGCTAATAACTATAAAATGTTTTATTTTGAGCAGAGAATCGATATTCAAATTTATTTTGAAATCGGGAATGGTGACCCAAAAAAGGTGTTCGGTTTGACATGGAATTAACGATATACGAGTAGTCCGCGATTTCTGGATTTTGTCATAATTATCTATCGATCCAATTTTTGTTTTATAGCCCTTTGAAGGTGGTCTATTTAGTCGATCTTTAGGAAAATTGATACAGAGATATTTCTTAGACTACACGCTGAAAAAAAATCGCTTCTGTAGTATATTGTCCCAAACTTATTCAGCTGGAAACATACATATATTTGGGGTACACTCCAAATACATAATATTTGATACACACAAATACATTATATGTTTGGGAAGATGTTGTTCTAAACAATAGTATGTTTTCCTCCAAATATAGTTTTATTTGGAACTATTATTTCCGAAACAAAGAATAATTTGTATTTAAGTATTTTGGCAACTTATCAATGCCTTGATTTTAGGGCAAGTTTTGTGTTTTTCAGGAGTTAAAAGTGCAATATTTTAGAAATTTTATATGTTTGTAAAATCAGACAAAAATTTAATTCGAAAATTTATAAATTAAAATTAGCGCTGTAAAACTAAATGTAACGCTGCGTATGACATTTTTAACTGTAAAGTATAACAGGAAATCTAGGAAAATTTTCGACTAGAATTCGAAAGTCAGCTAATTTTTAAAAATCTTTTTTTAATTAAAATATAATTGGAAAGCTTCTTAAACAATAACTTTGTTTGTGTGTAAACACATTTTTTATTTGTGAAAGTCAGTTCGCAAATATATTTTGTTTTAATATATTAATATATGCGTTTCAAACAACATTTCCCGATTTGCAAATACAATTTATTTGTTAACAAATATATTATTTAAAAATGTTGTTTCCAAATATATTTTTTTTTCAATTTAAACATATCAAAAATGGCGATTTTCCTCCGTGTATTGACGATCGCTATTCATATGGCGCATATCAGTACATGTTTTGGTATAGACCACATATAATGGTCCCCACCGATGTCACTTTTTGTCACTATAGAGAACACATTTAATACACGACACCACACTGTGGTACACGGTATTATGACTTTGTACATTTGCTTTTAAGGCATAAAAACAAAGTTTATTATTATAACGATCGGCATAGAATCACTCTCTGAGTCGATTTAGCCATGTCCGTCCGACTGTCTGTCCATGTACGAGTATTCTTGCTATCAAAGTGCTGGTCGCAAATTTGAAGCCATCTTTACGAAAATTGATACAGAGACATTTCTTATGGTGATTTCGTTTCTGAAAAATAATATCACCGCATCATGTTGCGACATTTTAAAAATTCCCCCTGACCCGGGCATTTTGCGAACAATCGAACAAAAATCGTGCGATGAGTAAAATCCATACCTACATTATGGCGGAACCATTTGATAGTGCATTAAGAATGTACGCGTTCAAGGTTTGGTTCTGAAGTTTGCTTTTTGACGGTGCAACACTCGACACTGTGGACTGGGCTGAGTGTGGAAAATGCGATATTTTCGCATTTGCGAAGTGTATTAATTTTACAAACGAAATCAAAACCCCTTTCAAACGGCTGCACCATTTTTACAAAAGAATTTAAAAATGCGGTTTCAGTGTAAAATGTATCACTATTATAATAGGGACGATTCTACTACTATAAGCTGCAATAATCCATAGTAATAAAAGTTTATCCGTGCATTTGTTGGCAAAAAATGGTGGATGGTATTATACAGTCGGCACCGCCAGAGTTTACAGTTTCCTTACTGGTCAATTTTTGTCCCAAACCATTAATGGTTTAATCCTAAATTTCCTATTTAGGATTATACCTAGAAATCTTGCCCTTTTTGAAAAGACTAGCTCAGTTCCATTTAGCCGACGATTAGCCACACGTGGAAACCTTTACTTCATAGTTAAGAGAACCAATTTTGTCTTGTTTGGGTTGACACCCAAACCACTACTGATGGCAGTCCAGCCAATTTGTTCAGAGCCACCTATGTCTCTGAGGATGTTGGGTAATTTGTCAGTTATTGTGATTGCAGCTACATTGTGCTAGATCTAACAGGATTCCATTCACCTGTAGATTTCAAATTAGTGGAGATAGTGGACATCTACCTTTGGAGTCCCCTGTTTACAAATCTTGCTAGAGTTCACTGATAGAAAAACCTTTTGTCACCATGACGAATCAGTGTCGTCAATCTGGTGACGAAAAGTTTCGTACATGCGATATTTTTGTACGTCAATAGAACGAACACGATTATCAACTCACGTTTTTTGTGATTCCGAAATTCGTCGAGGGAACGATCAGGTTTCATTCCCACGACGAAAAGATTTATTTGACCATTTTGCTGAAAATATGATAAAATGAAGCAATCTATTTATAGTTTGCCATAAAGGTGATGAATGGGATTCGTCGTGATGATGAATGGAATTCGTTGTGGTGATGAATGGGATTCGTCTTGATCATGAATGGGATTCGTAGTGGTGATGGATGGAATTCGTCGCGGTGGTGAATGGTATTCGTCGTGTTGATGAATGGGATTCGTCTGTTGGCAAATACATTACTTGATGAGATTGTTTTTGATTTAAAATGTCAGAAGTAATGAATACTTCTCGTTCGTTTGCTTTAAGCCGTTCCTGATAAGAACTGCGTTTCGAACCGAATAATCACAACAGAACCAAAGCAGTCAAGTAGTTTTATTTTCCTTACCGTTTTAATGGTCTAAAACAAGAAGAATATTTATTGCAATTTTTAAAATTTAAATAGTCGGAGCATGAATTCATCGCAGTGATGAATGGAGTTCGTCGTGCTGGTGATTAATGGGATTCGTCGTGGTAATGAACTCGATTCATTGTCGGGATGAAATGTGATCATCCTGAGGAAGAAAGTTTATGGAAACAGAGATTCGTCATGGTGACGAACAATATCATCCATAGGATTATTCCATACGTTAGCTGACTTTTGACGAAAAAATAATCGTGATGATGTACAAATTCGTCGTCATGGCCAAGCTTTTTCTGTCAGTGTTGTGGCCCTGAGACTTGCTGCTGTGTGTCTTCTATTGAGCAAACGCTAATATAGTCTTATCAAGATATAACATGTTGACCTTTACATCGCTCATTCTATATCAAACCGAACACCTTTTTTGGGTCACCATTCCCGATTTCAAAATAAATTTGCATATCGATTCTCTTTTCAAAATAAAACATTTTATAGTTGGCGAAAACAAAATACAATAATTTTTTCCAGATGTTATTAGCATCTGAGAAAATAGGAAAATGTTCTCAAAAAGCGTACGTTTCGAGTTATGTATTATCGGAACGCGTGGACGGATTACAAATGACGGCTTATTTTAATACGTCGTTGGTTGTTCTTTATAAAGCAGGAATTAATTTTCGCGTCCTTAATATTTTTAAATGCATTCGATGCATCTGCAAATTGAATTTGCATGTTATACATCAATGACACCGACTTAAAATTCTGTGAAAAATATAGTTATGTATCCCCATAAATTCCAAGTAAACGCTGAAATTTTAACACGGTGTTTAGCCCTGTTGTTTTTGAAAAAAAATATTTATTATAAAATTCCTGAGATACGAATATTGCATTTGTTCTGTTGTAAAAACGCGTTTGTGGATTTATACAAATTAGAGCTCTACTTAAAGGTCTTGATTGGACATCCTTAGAACGAGGCTGAACACCATCTTGATATTTGTAGGGTCAGTTTAGGACAAATGGGGCTACGTGACTTTATTTTTCTCAAAATTTTAGGTTGGTGTCATTGATGTGCAGGATGCAAAATAAAGTTGCATATGCAACTGATGCATTTAAAAACTTTAAATTAACCATCATTAAAACTCGTATATTTACTTGAAATTATAAGTCACGACCTTACAAACGAGCCTTCATTTGTGAAATTCTGTCCACTCATTTGCATAATACGTAACTTCCAAAATAAAGCTTTTCTGATATTTTCGCAACATTTTCAGATTTCAGATGCTTTTAACATGTAGAAAAAAATTGTTTTTTTCTCGCCAACTACATACAAGATGATTCATTTCCATAGAAAAACGCATATACTAATTTTAAAGACAATATATAGCTCCCATATATATGTTTCGTCCGATTTGGCCTTTTAGTCCTATAGAAGCTGTATTTTACATCCGATCGTTTTGAAATTTAGAATGGTAGAGTTTCTTGATCCATGAACCAACATTGCCGAATTTGAAGAAAATCGGTTCAGATTTAGATATAGCTCCCATATATATCTTTCGTCCGATTTGGTCCTTTAGTCCTATAGAAGTTGTATTTTACATCCGATCGTTTTGAAATTTAGAATGGTAGAGTTTCTTGATCCCTGAACCAACATTGCCGAATTAGAAGAAAATCGGTTAAGATTTAGCTATAGCTCCCATATATATGTTTCGCCCGATTTGGCCCTTTAGTCCTATAGAAGCTGTATTTTACATCCGATCGTTTTGAAATTTAGAATGGTAGAGTTTCTTGATCCATGAACCAACATTGAAGAATTTGAAGAAAATCGGTTAAGATTTAGCTATAGCTCCCATATATATGTTTCGCCCGATTTGGCCCTTTAGTCCTATAGAAGCTGTATTTTACATCCGATCGTTTTGAAATTTAGAATGGTAGAGTTTCTTGATCTATGAACCAACACTACCGAATTTGAAGAAAATCGGTTAAGATTTAGCTATAGCTCCCATATATATGTTTCGCCCGATTTGGCCCTTTAGTCCTATAGAAGCTGTATTTTACATCCGATCGTTTTGAAATTTAGAATGGTAGAGTTTCTTGATCCATGAACCAACATTGAAGAATTTGAAGAAAATCGGTTAAGATTTAGCTATAGCTCCCATATATATGTTTCGCCCGATTTGGCCCTTTAGTCCTATAGAAGCTGTATTTTACATCCGATCGTTTTGAAATTTAGAATGGTAGAGTTTCTTGATCTATGAACCAACACTACCGAATTTGAAGAAAATCGGTTAAGATTTAGCTATAGCTCCCATATATATGTTTCGTCCGATTTGGCCCTTTAGTCCTATAAAAGCTGTATTTTACATCCAATCGTTTTGAAATTTAGAATGGTAGAGTTTCTTCATTCATGAACCAACATTGCCGAATTTGAAGAAAATCGGTTAAGATTTCGCTATAGCTCCCATATATATGTTTCGTCCGATTTGGCCCTTTAGTCCTATAGAAGCTGTATTTTACATCTGATCGTTTTGAAATTTAGAATGGTAGAGTTTCTTGATCCATGAACCAACATTGAAGAATTTGAAAAAATGGGTTAAGATTTAGCTATAGCTCCCATATATATGTTTCGCCCGATTTGGCCCTTTAGTCCTATAGAAGCGGTATTTTACATCCGATCGTTTTGAAATTTAGAATGGTAGAGTTTCTTTATCCATGAACCAACACTACCGAATTTGAAGAAAATCGGTTAAGATTTAGCTATAGCTCCCATATATATGTTTCGTCCGATTTGGCCCTTTAGTCCTATAAAAGCTGTATTTTACATCCAATCGTTTTGAAATTTAGAATGGTAGAGTTTTTCATTCGTGAACCAACATTGCCGAATTTGAAGAAAATCGGTAAAGATTTAGCTATAGCTCCCATATATGTTTCATCCGATTTGGCTCTTTAGATCCAATCGTTTTTATACCCTACACCACACTGTGGTACAGGGTATTATTTAAGTATAAAAAGTCCCAAAAGTAAATTTATGTAAACAATTTATACATGAATTACAAAATTTATTTATCAGAGTTATTCAATATTACGAGAGTGGTGTAGGGTATTATATAGTCGGCACCGCCCGACTTTAGCCTTTCCTTACTGGTTTTTACATAAAGTTAAAAGCTTATAGCGTGAGTACCAGTGAACGAAAATACTAAAAAATTTTGCACAACGTAGCGCTTTTAAAGTGCCTATAGTCTTATGAAAAAAAATGGGCGTTCCCACCACGTTAGTTTTTGTACCTCTCACACAAAATTGTCCAATTATACCAACATTAAATAGCTCATAGCTTTAATATACAAGTGCACATGAACGCTTATAATTCGGCACAGTGCAATGTACTTAAAGTATCTACTTTTCAGCGAAAGTAGTGTTTTTGATGAACCCCTTCTGGTACAGATTAATTCGTTTAATATTCCATATTACATTACTCACGAAGTGAGCGTATACCTTAGTCGGTAAAATAGTTCGGTTTGACATGGAATGAACGGCATGCGACCGCACCACATTTACCACATCTGAGTGAATGTTGCTAACAGCCCCTTTAATATGTATCAAAAAGGCCACCTAGTGAATTCCTTGAAATGTAGGGAATATTCAATAGTACCCACCAGTTCATGTAGAACAGATTCTGTAAACATTCCCTTGCTGTCTTATTTTGTATCCAGGTTTTCTCTAATGAAAGCATCTGAGAGCCTTTCTAGACCTTTCAATAGGATAGACTAACTGGCCTGAAGTCCTTTGGCCTAGTGTGTGGTATCTTTCCCGCTTTGGGTATGAAATCTATTTTGGTGTCTCTCCATCAAATGGGAATATATGATAGCTTAATGCATCTTTCATATATCTTCCCCAGCCAGGGTGTGATGTACTTCATCAGTTTCTGCATTTCTATTGGAGGAATGCCAGCTGGTCCAAGTGATTTGAACGACTCAAAGCCAGGGTTACCATAACCTTTTTTCGGAAAGGAGGACTTTTGTGCCAGAATAGGAGGACATTTGTAACATTTACAAAGAGAGTTAAGAACTTTCGGAGGACAATTAAGAAATACAGTAATTGGAAACAATTAGCATTTTACTATGATTAACAATTAAAATCTAAACACGTAAAGAATGTCTAAAGTCGGGCAGAGTCGACGTTGTGACACCACGCTATCGGAGCAGAATAAGAAGAAATATAATCAAGTTTTATAAATGTTATTTTTCTAATCATAATAATTTGTTCAACAATTTTTATTTTATAACGCTTATATGCCAAATCGAAAGTACATATATAAGAGGCTATATCTAAATCTGAAAAAAATTTCTCAAATTTGGCAAGTTTAGTACTTGAGTGTTACATATAAATCTGAGCAGACTTGCATCAAGTTCGACAATGTGGGTCCTTGGATCAAGAAACTCCATCCTGCTAAATTTCAAAGTGAGTGGGTATAGAAAACAACTTCTATAGCGATATAAGGAAAACTCGAAAAGAAAGTATGTATGAGCATATATCTAAATCGGAGCAGATTTTGACCAATTTCTTCCCAGGTGTGAAAGAGTTCTTATTGCCAAATTTTAGCAAGATCAGATTGATAATGCGACCAGTACTTAACGAACAACTTTAAATGAAAAGAGAGACATATGGACATAGTTAAATCGACTAACATAGCAATACTGAGTCGATCGGTGTACTTTAAAGTGAGTTTAACTCAAGTAAAGCGGCGTTAAGTTCGGCCATGCCAAATCTTATATACCCTCTCTACTATGGATCTCATGTCAACTGTTTTGGGTGCAAATAAACTCATATAACCAAATTTCATCCCAAATCGTTGAAAGTTGTAGTGTTTGTTGCGTTAAGAAGTAAAGTCTTGGGGTGCCTTTGTATGGGACCAATGATAACCGTTGTTCGTATGAAGGGTTCTGTATGTATATAAATACACCTAAAATACCAATTTTCAGTCCAATCTGTTGAAATTTTCAGTCTTTATGGCGTTAATAATACAAATCTGACAGATGTTATATATTGGGGCTATACCAAAAAATTGACCGATATTGCTTATTTTGAAGCACAAAATAAGCACTGCAGCTATAAGAAGTATCTGTACCAAATTTCAATCATCTAGCTCAATTATTGTAGTACTAAATTTTTACTAAAATTAGTTGCGAGTATAATTCATGAAGAGTTTACTGTTTGTGAAAAAGTTGAATTTGCACAAAAATTAGGACAAATCCAACATTTTTGAAAAAGGAGGGAGGACAGGAGGACACTGGTTAAAAAGGAGGACATGTCCTCCGGAAGGAGGACTTATGGTAACCCTGCTCAAAGCTATTAATCGCCCAGATTAGTCAGGATTTATCTGTCACAAATTTAGCGACGTTTGTCGGCCAATCGGTTTCTCGTTGGTCCTGCTGTTCCCCGATTTCTGTCAGTGAGTTCCCCGGGAAATGTGTGTCGAGAAGTACCTGTAGTGACTGCTCGCAATTTTTAGTCCAGTTATTATCCTCATCCTGTAGATAACCCACTGTATATGGTGTTGTGGATAGTACCTTCTTCATCCTTGCGACGTCTGAGATCTTTTCCACTTCTCCACAGAAACTGAAACTAGAACGTCTTTGCTCTTTCCTAATCTCCTTCTTATACATTTTTCATTGTGATCCAAGTAAATTTGGCAATAGTATGATGTAGGTCTGTTTCCGGGCCTTTAGCCCATTATTGTCTACCATTGTGGTTTTGTATTACTCTTGTACCTTGGTTTTGGACAGTCTTCTTCAAAATAACTAGATGATGATGATTTTCTGTGGTCGACAGACCGACTCTGTCATTCGGTTCGATAATAAGTTTTGAACTGGAGTTTCTCATACGGATGTCATAATGTCTTCCTCGCATTTTTGTGGACGACAGGTTCATATATATTATATACTCCATATAATGGTGATCTGAGAATGAGTGGTCGTCCAGTACATTCCAACCAATAATTTTGTCCGACAGCGAGTCAGGAGTGAACTGAGGAGTTTCTCATACTCGTACTGATGTCATCATGTCTTCCTGGAATTTTGTGGACTGCAGGTTTAGATACTATTTCAGCAGTTTGTACTCCATATAATGGTGATCTGAGAATGAGTGGTCGTGCAGTAGATTCCAACCGATAATTTTGTCTGACAACGAGTCAGTAGCGAACGTGACATCAGGTACTTCCTGTCTGTCGTTATTTGTAAAGGTGTATGAATTTCGACTTTAATTTACCGATCTACCAATTGGTATAACCTCAATAAATTTTCTCCAGATTTGGCGTTTTTATGCTTTATAGTCCAAAAAACCCTTCCCTACTAATATCATCAAATCTTGGTTTTATTTTACGAATATTATTACCAAATTTCATAAAAAACTATGCATGTCAGTGTAATATTAAGATTCGCCACCCACCTTTATGTACATTCATATGCATGTAAGTGTAACGTAAAGATGGTGTGGTTAAAAAATATATAAAAATATTATTTATCCATATACTCGTACTCCCGCATACACATGAACATTCAAAGGTAGATAGCTAGGTAGGTGGGTATAATATACTCGTATACTACTACGTTCTAGGTGGAACGAACTACCACCAGAACCGAACCACTAGACCCAACTAACATCTATCTCATGAAATTATTATTGTCCACTTTGTGAATGTCTTCGTTGGGGTTCGTGCTTTTCAAAAGTCGTAAATTCTTACCAAAAAAAAATATGTATTCAAGTTTAAACGATGGGGGAATCGCATGATATTTTTGGGAATTCATTTTCCACTACTAAATGATGTTTCCCCGTTTTGGGCTTGGTTGAGTAACTACATACATTTTGCTTTCTGTGATAAAGTTCAAAGTTCACTGTTTAAAGTAGTAGTAAAACCTTGAATCTTGAACAGTGGAAAGTGGGTGAAAAATTAAATAAGTTTCAAAGAAATGTAGAAATTGATTTGATATCCTTGAAAAAGGATGGCAGTGGAGGTAATAAGTTTAGTGAATAGTTGTTAGCCCAATGTCACAATGTTTAGTGAATAGTTGTTAACCCAATGTCACATAACCAGCTAGACTTCGTAATTACAGCAATGAAATGTTTAAGAATGTTTTGTGGTTAACTATGTAGAACAGGCGATCAATGCTCACCACTTCTTCCGCATTACATCAGATCCTACATAATTCATTAGACTCAATACCTAACCTACTGGAGCGTTCGCCAGTCAGGCGGTGTCCCGCCTACATCTACCGATTTCTGTCTATATTTCATTGTACTGTCTGATTGTCGCTTGCCTAAGCATGCACCTCGCAAGTTCATCAACTTTGCAGTTCCTATGCTAACGCACCCATATGAGCTGTATTTTAAACTACTCAGCTATCTCGTTAAGAGATCTGCGGCAGTCGAGGGCTGTTTGTGAATTTAGGGATGTGGCATCCAGAGAATTGATGGTAGCCTGACAACGCCAGTGTTGCTCACTACGTTGCGACTCAGCCGCTTGCCGACTTCCCTCATTGCTATTATTTTTGCCTCATAGACACTACAGGTATCTGGTAGTCTATGAGCTATATAAAGACTGAGTTTTTACGGAGCACTCCGAAGCTAACCTTCTTACCCTCAAGTTTCGATCCATATGTAAAAAAGTGGAGATGTTTTCTTTTTGCTGGTGTTCTGCCAACCCATTCCTTTCTGGCACGTATCTTATTGGTGAAGTTCCTCCCGAAGGTGTACGCCGTTGGTATAAAGTCCACTCGGTCGGATACCATAGCACTACTTTGTGATATTCTCATATGACCGTAGTTCTTATACCTTCAGATTGATAGGTTGTTCAATTGTAATGCCGCTCTGGTGGCAACTTCTCTCGCCGCAATATCAATGGACAGTATATGAATTAAAGCTTGTAGAGACTTAGCGGCTGGAATCCTCAACGCTCCGCTTATGTATACGCAGGCGGTTCTCTGAACCTGTGCTATTTGGTTTGTAATGGATAGTTTATTAGTTGCCGCCCACCACACCACAATGTCGTACAACAGAATTAGGCGAACTACTGCGAACTACTTCAATGGACGATTTTAGGAGAGTATTTGTAACCCTATAGTTTATACCGGTCAGCATATAATCACTTTTTGGTCCATATATTTTTATTATCAATGTGCAGGTCGCTCGTATGAAGCCATATTTACGAAAATTTGTAATGGTACACTTATAAGACTAGGGACGATACCTACTGAAAATGGAGCACATTGGCCCATGTTTTAATATAGTCTCCATATAATAGGCCCAACCGATATCACTTCTTAACGCTCTAGCGAACACCTTTTTCAATTGATTTGGCTTAAAAATTTAAGCATTTTTATTCCCTCCACTTTAGGATGGGAGTATACCATCAGTGTCATTCCGTTTGCAACACCTTGAAATATTAATCTGCGACCCCATAAGGTATAAATATTCTTAATCGTCGTAAAATTCTAAGACGATTTAGCCATGTCCGTCTGTCTGTTGAAATCACACTACAGTCCATAATAATAGAGCTAGGATGATCAAATTTGGAAGAAATACTTCTTATATTTGCAGGTCGTTTGGAAACAGTGGGGATATGTAAAGTCTGGCCAATCGACCGGCGCAAAACGTGAAATTATCTGTTCACCGAAGTGTTCTCTCAATAAATCGATTGATTGATGCGATGTGTGGAAAGTGGCGCCGTCTTGTTGAAACCAAATGTCGCCAAAATCACGAGCTTCAATTTCAGGCATCAAATAGTCGGTTATCTTGGCACGATAACGGTCGACATTGTCGGTTACGTTCTCACCGCATCATTTTGGAAGAAAAATGGACCGTTGATTCCGGTACGTCGGATCGGGAATTGGTCAATGGCAAAAATATAGCTCTTAACGAGAGCTAAAATATTGCTCATGGGTGTCAAGGTCGTGGGTCAACTGGAAAGTGTTTTTTTGGATTAAAAAAAAAATGGACTTAGCGCAATTGGCGAACGATTATTTTGATAATAAAACTGAATAATTTGTAAACGTTGTTCAGGCGTAAGTCTTCCCATGATGAAATGCCAAACAATACTTAACAAAAATACATGACAGCATGACACGACTCACAAGTGATCTGTCAAAAAAGGCTATTGAAAAAAGTATCTGTACTTAGATCATTCTATATTTTAGCCAGAGTTCATCTCAATAAAATGTATACAAATCAAATTTTATTTTGTTGTAGTCCCCTTGTAGATGCAACTCTCAAAAATGCGGTATAAAATTTGGCTAAAAATTGCAGCGTTCCTTTTTTAATAATTTACTTAAAGGAAAACATGATTTGCTCCATATCCAAAAATGTTTCCAGTAATAAAAATGAATGCAATCCATGGTGGAGGGTATATATAGGATTCGGCATGGCCGAACATAACGCTGTTACTTGTTTAGCACTACGCTCGCGCACTTCTCTTGGCTCTACTACTGAGCACATTTCTGTGCTGTTCACAACGGCCTAGTCGCCTCCTCCTTGCATTATCATCAATACAAAATAAAGCTCTCCCTTTATCATTATCAAAAATACTAAACTCTTATGTTTTATTTATTTTTTCTCTATTCCGCCCTTTGCATTATTGCATTACTACATTGCCAACGCCTGTCAGTCCGTGCCGACACACCCACATCTTTCCCCCACGTGAATCATTCTATCTCAAACCGTGATGAGAAGTTCCAGGTAGTATTAACGCCTTAGAAGCGGATCACTGGTATTGCTGCTAAAGTACGATGATTAGTCTTCCTTGTAGTTTCAGTTTTAGTTGTCATAGTAAAATATTTAGTTTTTCTTAGTTTATTTTGTTTCATATTGATCCACGAGTGTGGGCGGTAGGGAATGTCTAACTGTCATAGACCCAAAAACGTGACAAGGAATGAGTCGTTGCTGAGGCCTCAAGGTATTGTCAAAATTCGCAGTCAAAACACAGTCTATGGTAATCCCTGACTGCCATGAACACGGCTCGCATTGCACACCGGAATTAGTGGGGTTTCTTTTATGTAGAACCACTGCTTATAGAACATTTGTAGCATGATTGCTAAAGCGGATAGTAAACAGCGGCAGATCAACCTGATCATTAATGCTGAATCCACCCTCCACTTACACCTATAGTTTTAAAGGTATACAACCAGGAAATAACTCCCAGAAAAGATCCAACTAATTTTCCCTTATCTAATTTCAGTGGTAAAGACCAAACAGGGAGTTAGGTAATCGTATATACTTGGTCTCGAGTTACTTGCATTATGAAGATGTGGTAGTACCGACAGCTCTCTTCAGAGAAGAAGTAGAAGAAGCATCGTCTGATGAGTCCGAGGTGATAATTGGCGCTTAGACCAATGCTCATCATCCTATCTGGGGTAGGACGGATTCAAACAGTAGGGGAGAGTCACTTCTCGAATTTATTCTAACTGCCAACCGAACTATTTCTAAAAAAGACAATAAACCGACCTTTACAAATTAGAGGAGACAGAAAGAATCTCAGATCACCATTATTTAGAGTACAAACTCACTGAAAAAGTACATAAACCTGCCGCTCAAAGCCGTGTGTGGAAGACAGAGTGGCACCTGTATGAGGAGAATTTCAAAAAATCCTCATTTCTAAACTTCTATTCGAACCTTATGACAAAGTCGGTCTGGATAATGTGGTCGAGCACATTACTACATCATTCATTAGTTCCCTTGAAAAAGTTACAAGGGTAAAACTAAGCCATAATGGTGGACATCTAAGCTAAAGGCGAGGAAAGACCAGCAACAAGGAATTCTACGAGGCCACTAATGACTGGGATGCCTATAAAGAACAGCGAAGGAACTTAGGGAAGCTCAAAGGCGTTCATCGCACACCTTCTGTGAAGAAGTGGAAAAGGTCTTAGATGCCGCAAGGCTGCGGAAGATACACATACACATACAAGTGCTCGACACACATTTCCCGGGGAACTCACCGACAGAACTCGAGGAACAGCATGACCAACAAGAGGTCGAGTGGACTGCAAGCGTCACTAGGCTGTTGACTGACAAATCCTTTAAATCACAAGTATCAGACGGCATTTCTCCAGCAGAAATGCAAAAAATTTTGAAGTACATTATCCCCTGACTGAAGAAAATGTACCAAATCGATGGAGGGATACACAAAGCGGTATTCATACCCAAAGCGGGAAAGATATCGCCAAAGGAATTTAGGCCAATTAGCCTATCCTCCTTCCTAACGAAAGGTCTGGAAAAAGTGAAGATTCTTTCATTAGAGAAAACCTAGATACAAAACTCCTGTCGGGGAAACAACATGCTGACAATTCTACAGAATCTGCCCTGCGCAAACTTGTGAGCACTATCGAGTAGTACCTACAGGGTTGCCCATATTCGACGGACCCATGTTTTTTTTGGGCCCATTCCAATCGACGAGGCTTGTCCGCAGGCAACAATCTTTGCGTCAATTGAATTTTGTACGGGAACAAATTCAAATCAACGCGAATAATCCGTTGTAAAGTGGACCGAGCCATGCCCAACTGCTGAGAACGGCGTTTTTGGGATGTTCTTGGGGACCTCTCAACACTGGCTCGTACGGCAGCGATATTCTCGGCCGATTATTTGGCCTCTTCGGATTAGAAAGAGCCTCACCAGTCGAACATTTTTCGTATAAACGCTTAATGGTGTTCTTAGAAGGCGCATTTTAAAAGCACGTTGAGTTTTCACAATTGACTTCTTCTGTTGAATGTAAATTTCAACTATTTCGCGTGGCGTGTATTGTTCCATGGTAAAAATCTGCTTGGACTGACGCTTCAAACACGGTATGTCATTAAGCGATCTGACATCTCTGTCAAAAGTTATGGCGTTGCCAGATGGGTCCGTCGAATATGGGAGACCCTGTACATTTCTTGACACAGAAGGGGCTTTTAACAACTTTACACTCAGACGCGGTAATTGCGGCGCTGTCACATATAAAAGTGAACTATAGCTTTATTAGACTTATTCAAAGTCTGCTCAAGAGAAGACGCATAACAGCAAGTCATGGGTCCACAACCCTAACAAGGTTTGTGAACAGAGGAGAAGTACTGTCTCCAATAATTTGGAACCTAGCGGTGAAGGGAATCCAGATAGATCTAAAACATTGTGGCTGCAATGTTGTGAAATATGCGGATGACGTGGCCATCGCAGTAACTGGCAAATTCGAAAACATCCTCAGAGACATCCTACAGGTGGCTCTGAACAAATTGGCTAGATGGGACAGAAGCAGCGGTTTGGTCGAATTGGCCACCTTTGGCACGAATTATGGCCTTCAAACGGCCGACAAAGCCATCACACGCTGCACGAAAGTGGCTCTGCGGTATTTTGGCCCATTCTCGGCGAAGCGCCGTCTTGAGATGATCGATACTTTGGTATTTTTTAGTGCCAACCGTACTCTCTAAAATGCCCCAGGCGCAAAAGTCCAACGGATTGAGATCCGGAGATCTTGGTGGCCATTGTGCAGCCAACCTCCCTCCCTATTTAGTATTTAAGCGCTATTAGAACTTTAATAGCGACAATTTACGTCCCATCTTTATATAATAATATAATTAACTTTTTGATCGAAATTGATAAAAATCTGTTTAGATTAAGTATAGTCCCATCTATTTCTTCCTTTCGATTCTTGATCTATGAAATAATACTGCCACTTTGCGATAAGGTTAATATTTTAGATATAGTTTATTACGATCAGCATCTTTAACTCCTTTTTGGACTAAGCCTTGATGAGGAGGTGAAGCTAAGTACTTTGTGAAGTGAAACGATTATTCCAAATTATTATCATAATGCCCCTTTTCGTACTGTAAGTGAGGTGTAGGTTATTATATAGTCGGACCAGCTCGACTTTTAATCATTCAAGTTTTCGCAATATTTGAAATCAATACAGAAAATCGAATAAAAACGTAATCGAGAGACCATTGTAAGGGTTTTCCAATAAGAGGTGTTATTTTGGTATTCAAAGAAAAATGCCATTTTTTGAGATAAATGATCGGATGTTTATTTCATAATAAAGAGGAAGATATGCCGTTAATAATGAAAAATAACATCAACCAAATGGCCACCACGACCACGCTTACAGGACCATATCCTTTTCATGAAATTTTCCATAACCAAATCGCAAAGTGGCTGCCCTATGTCCTCTATAGCCTCACGAATTCTATCTTTGAGGTCTTGAATCGACGCTGGCCTGTTGGCGTAGACCTTATCTTTCACGTGGCCCCAAAGGAAGAAGTCGCAAGGTCTCGGTGGCCAATTGTGATCACTTGTTCGAGAGATAACATGGTCCGGAATCTTTTCCCGTAACAGAGCAATGGTTTCGTTGCTTGTGTGGCACGTAGCGCCGTCTTGTTGAATGTCCAGATCAATACCTTCCAATTCCGACCATAAAAAATTATTAATCATCTCTCGATCCATTCATCGTAACTGTTGATCCAACCTCATTTTCGAAAAAGTAAGGTCCAATGATCCCAACGGACCATAATCCGCACCAAACAGTCACACGTTGAGGATGGAGAGGCTTCTCAACAATAACTCTTGGGTTTTTCGAGCCCCAGATGCGACAATTTTGCTTGTTGACGTAGCCACCGAGGTGGAAATGCGCCTCATCAGTCAAGATGATTTTGTATCGTTCGTATCGCTTTTTTGTTCGATCATTTTTGATCGTTTTGTATCGTTCGATGATCGTGTATCGTTCCATTTTTAGTACTAGCGTAGTTTCTACTTGTCAAATGCCAAAGAATAAAAGCTTCAAAAGTCAGACTTGCCAGTTTTTGTTAGTGCCGAATCCCCAAATTTTTATTTTTTATCCCCTAAATCCCCAAAAAAAGATTTCTCATCCCCAAAAAAATTCCCCAGAAAATATTTTAACTTATTTAACTTATTACAATTCAATGTACTTTGTACTAAAATTCATTTTGTTTGTAAAAAATGTACGTTGTCAAATTATCAAATATATCTGATTCAAAATATTCCATCTCATCAACGTCATCAAATTTTTTTGTACACGTTTTTGGTATTAAAAGTTTGATCATTTCTGCCAATGGACTAAATAATTGATAAAGTACACCAGCGATTCCAGTTCTTTCAAATCGAGTTGGACCAGCAGAATCCTGTTACTAGTAAACTTTACTCCAAAATTAGCTTACATTGTTCGTAAAGTCGTCTGGGAAGAATTTTATAACCCGCATTTGTCTTCAATTAATTTATAAATATCTATAGAAATACGTATTGTCAACTACTACAGGTTGTCTATTTAAGTCGTACTCTAATACATACATTGCGAGTCAAGCTACTTTTTGTAAGAACATTTGACACAATTTTTACGGACGCATTTTCTAAAAAAATATATATTTAACATAAATAAAGACATGTAATTATAAAAAATTACAATCCCCGCCAAATCCCCGGATCCCCAAACCAAAAAATATACCCCCATCCGCGAATAAAAATCCCCAAATTGGGGATAAATCCCCTAAACTGGCAGCGCTGTCAAAAGTGACAGCTACCAAAATACCGGGTGATTCAAAATAACACCTCTGGTTGGAAAACCCGTTAGTTTAGAAGACACCTTTAACATTTCTAACTTTGTAGTTAATAGGGTAGAGTATTAAACTGTCGTCCTCTCACGGCTTCATTCTAATATTACGTGTCTCCCTGTAGCTGTACATTCGGATGAAGGCGGACATGTGTCCTTAGTTAATTTTCTCCCGCCATTTGTTTCGCAACAAAAATATAAAATATGTTGGTTGTTGTTGCACAATTTCGCGTATTCCAAATTGTAAAAATAAAATTTTTCTGACCTTTAATGTTGCAACCAAACCAAAAAAAGGGAAACGGCAGAACAACCAAACATGATAAGATACAAGTGAATTGTTATTGTTTTGAATTTTGAAGTGCCTTCGTCTAAAGTGAACATATCAAGAGATCAAAGTGACCTACAGACAGACGGTGTACATGTGAACAAATAGAAGAAGAAAAAAAATACAAAAGTTTATAAATAACAATTTTA
Organism: Eudasyphora cyanicolor; assembly: GCA_963930755.1. Classification (NCBI taxonomy): domain Eukaryota; kingdom Metazoa; phylum Arthropoda; class Insecta; order Diptera; family Muscidae; genus Eudasyphora; species Eudasyphora cyanicolor. The sequence goes on along the minus strand of OZ005734.1, from coordinate 197,262,616 downwards.
TGTAACTAAAAATACAGAGAAAGTAAAAAACAAACACATTTCACATATTCGTACAAAACAAGACGGAAACGGAAAACAACAAAAGAAAATACCAGAGAGGGAGCGATAGGGTTTTCTTGCATGTTTGAATGTAACTCCATAAACTCGCACACACACACGTGGATAGATACCCACCTACAGACCTATACTCGTACTCTTACATGTAGTACGGCACATTCTACAACCTCCGTTCTATACCTGGATTACATACAAAACCAAAAAAAAATTAAATTACATTCCAACAGAAAGGTTAGCCCATCGTCCTGCACGTCAAGGATTTAAATGCTTGCAGCAATTTTCTACTGAAGAATAACTCGGCAACATTTTATTGGCATTAAATAAAGGTAATTAAATTGTTGTTTTTTTTTAATTTTCTTGCTATATATTTTGTATTTCTTGGCGCTTGTAATTGCGTCTCTTTTTGTGTTCTTTTTTCCTTCTTAGAACCTTTTGTAGCATGTTTCATAATTAAATATTATCCGACTGACTTTTGACATTCGTCTGACGAACCTACTGTCGGATGAATGACCGACCGGTTGGGGCAATCGAACAAATATCTCTATGTACATAGATTACGCACATATGTATAAGGGTGAAACTAGAACAGGACAAAAAAGTAGCTTAGAAATACTATTCTGGGAATAACGATTTTTTAAACATATTAGAGAAATATTTCATTTTTACAAAAATTGATAAAGTTTGAATTTTCATTATATTTTGATAAAAGTTGTCGGAATAATTTGCTAATTTCTGCAAGAATTCCACTTTCAGGCAAATGTAGTATTTCTATGCCAGCCTTCTTTTGCTCCTTAAGAATCTTTTAACCAAATTTGGGATAAAGTATACATCAAATGTTTTTTTTTTGGATTAGTATATCGTTGCCTTAATTTAGAAAATTGGTACTGATTGTTTATTAATAAAAATCTTCAGCAAAAAAACTAAGGCAAAAATACGAGTATTTGTATTTGATTACAACCATTTTTTCGGTTGGATTTTTTTTTTAAATAATTCCTTTGTTATTTGTTGAATATATGTTGTCATTAATAAAGAACAAAATTACATCGATTCTAAGATATCGCGATTTATATTTTGTTTATATGTTTTGAATTATATTTTCTTATGAAAAGTCCGTGGAAAATACTTTAAGAAGCGCTTTTTTCAATGTATAATGCATTGTAGCATTTAAATTAGCTTAAAGCCTATAAGAAAAGTCTAAAGTCGGGCGGAGCCGACTATATGACAATTCAATATTTTGTTCAATATCTTTAATGATTACATTTAAGATGGGATAATACTAGTAATTTTCATGATTAATACCAAATCGGGGTATACATATATGGGGGATATCCTATTATCCTACCAATAGCACAGGGTTCTCCAACAAGAGGTGCTATTTTGAATCACCCGTTATTATACAAATTCAGCATATTTATACCCTACACCACACTGTGGTACAGGGTATTATAACTTTGTGCATTTGTTTGTAACACCCAAAAGGAGAAGAAATAGACCCAAAGTTTATTATACCGATCGACTTAGAATCACTTTCTGAGTTGATTTAGCCATGTCCGTCTGTCCGTCTGTCCGTCTGTCCGTCTGTGCATGTATTCTTGTAATCAAAGTACAGGTCGCAATTATGGTCCGATCTCGACGAAACTTTACACATATCTTTTTTTTGGCCCAAGGACGATCCCTATTGAATTTGGTTTAAATCGGTTCAGATTTAGATATAGACCCCATATATATGTTACCCCCGATTTCACATGAAAGCGCTCTAAAAACTTCATTTTATATCCGATCAGTATGAAATTCGGCAGAAAGAGGTTTCTTATTATATGGATAAACACTGTTAAATTTAGAAGAAATCGGTTCAGATTTAGATATAGCCCCCATATATACGTTACCACCGATTTGACATGTAAGCGCTGTAAAAATGTTATTTTTTATCCGATCAGTGCGAAATTCGGCAAAGAGAGGTTTCTTATTACATGAAGGAATACTGCTAAATTCGGAGAAAATCGGTTCAGATTTATATATAGCCCCCATATATATTTTACCCCCGATTTGACATGTAAGCGCTGTAAAAACTATATTTTATCAGTGCGAAATCCGGCAGAAAGAGCTTTCTTATTACATGAAGGAATACTTCCAAATTCGGAGAAAATCGGTTCAGATTTACATATAGCTCCCATATATATGTTACCCCCGATTTGACATGTAAGCGCTGTAGAGACTGTATTTTATATCCGATCAGTACGAATTTCGACAGAAGGAGGTCTTTTTACATGAATAAGTATTCAGGGAAGATGGGTTCAGATTTATATTAAAGCTCCATATATATGTTCCTCCTGATTTGGTATCAAACCGCTATAGAAGTTGTATTTTACTTCCGAACGTTAAAATTTTCCAGAAAGATGTTTCTCACTTTAGGAACGAACATTGCTTAATTTAGCGATTATCGTTTCAGAATTAGATAATATGTTTCTACCCATTTACCAATTATTCCAAATTATTATGGCAATGACCCTTATAGCATTGTTAGGAAGGTGTAGGGTATTATATAATCGGCCCCGCCCGACTTTCTGCCTTTCCTTACTGGTTTTGTCTTTATTACAAGTACATTTTTACTCACATTTAGGAAAATTTAATTAAATTTATGCAAAATGAAAAATTTTAATTTTTCTCCGACTTTTTTAGCCCTTGCAATTTTTTGCGATTTTTGATCACCTCCTCCATTTATATGTTAGAATCTCTTACCACATGCTCTTTGGAATAATCTCTTCTCTTCTTTGTTTATACCCTACACCACACTGTGGTCAGGGTATTATGACTTTGTGCATTTGTTTGTAACACCTAAAAGGAGACGAGATAGACCCATTGTTTATTATACCGATCGACTCAGAATCACTTTCTGAGTCGATTTAGCCATGTCTTGTAATCAAAGTGCAGGTCGTATTTATGGTCCGATTGTGATGAAATTTAGCATATTGCTCTTTTTTGGCCCAAGGAAGATCCCTATTGAAATTGGTTAAAATCGGTTCAGATTTGGATATAGTCCCCATATATATGTCTCACCCGATTTGACATGTAAGCGCTGTAGAAACCGCATTTTACATCCGATCTTTATGAAATTCGGCAGATAGAGTTTTATTATTACGTGAATGTACACTACCAAATTCGGAGAAAATCCGTTCAGATTTAGATATAGCCCCCATATATATGTTTCACCCGATTTGACATGTAAGCGCTGTAGGAACTGTATTTTAAATCAGATCAGTACGAAATTTGGCAGAGAGATTTCTCTTATTACATTAATAAACACTGGCAAATTCGGGGAAAATCGGTTCAGATTTAGATATAGTTCCCATATATATGTTTCACCGATTTGACATGAAAGCGCTGTAGAAACCGTATTTTACATCCGACCTGTACGAAATTCGGCAGAGAAAGTTCTCTTATTACATGAATAATAAACACTGCCAATTTGGGGAAAATCGGTTCAGATTTAGATGTAGCCCCCATATATATGTTCCACCCGATTTAACATTTAAGCGCTGTAGAAATCGTGTTTTATATCCGATCAGTACGAAATTTAACAGAGAGAGTTTGCTTATTACATGTATGAACACTACCAAATTCTTATCGCAATGCCCATTTTCGCATTGGTAGGTAGGTGTAGGGTATTATATAGTCGGCCCCGCCCGACTTTCTGTCTTTCCTTACTGGTTTAGGAATTGAAATTGATTATTACACACGAAATGTTCAATATTATATGTATACAATTTTACCTCCGCTCCGAATGTGATTCGATCCTAGAACCATCCGTTTTGTTCAAAAATTATAAATTATGAAGATAAGTCATCCCGAGAACTGTCAAAATCTATCAGTTACGGACGAATAGGAATGAAATGTCACACGCTAAAAAACACTTTTCCGCGAAGGTAATTTCAACTTTTTTTGCACTAATCGATTGATGTTAATTTTTTAATTGTGACAATTACAAAAAATTCGGGAAAATCGGTCCGAAATCCGCGGAAAAACTCACTCTTTGAACACCAACTCGTTGAAATTTTTATTCGTTCGTATCTGATAACTTACTCGCTCCGGGATGACATATCTTATTATTCATTATTTTTGGTTTTGTTAGCCACATGTTTACCAACTGAACTACGTAGACACATACACTTTTTTGAAAAATTAGTTTTTATATATCCCCAAATTTTCGAAACAATGTACTTTTATGTACACTTGAATTTGATAAAAAGATTGCCATCATTGAATGATAAATAGAGTTGCCATATACTATATTTATAGGCGACGAAGAAATTTTTTTATAAATGACATTTTCATTTCAATTCCAAAAGAGTTTCGTAGCCTGATACATAGTGAGTCTGGCTGACAATCATAAGGTTGTCGGTTCGACTCTCGTCCCGGGAGTAACATTTTAGTGTTTCGCCATAAATTTAAGTTTCTGCAAGTAACGATTTGCGCAAAAATAAAAATTGCGGAATGAAAAAGGACATACAAAAATTTTGCGTTTTTGGGGCTACAACATAGTCCGAAAATACTTAACTTTTCCTTGATTTTAGTATGTTTTCCCAATTTTGAGTTCAAATTCATGGACTCGAAATGAGGATTCATGATTATTTTTAGTTAAAATTTCCTAAAACTCATGCTTTTCATTTTTTGTTCATAATTTCCTTATGTCTATGTTGGGTGTCCACCGCATATGTCTAAATTTGATACATTTATGAATATTCGAACTACATATTTTCAAGAAATATTATTTTAGTAAAAATATGTCCTCATTTTTAGTTAATGAACTATTCTGCATATCCCCCCCAAAACATTAAAATTTAATAGTACAAAGAAAAATTTCCCAGTTTTAATAAAAAATTAACTCAATATGAATAAAAATTTTGAACTAAATAGGAGGATGGATTTTACTAAAATTTAGGAAATACATTTTTTTGAGTGTACAGGTCATTCGATTTCTACCACATAGGAATTCCACACAAATTTAAAAAAATCATCAAACTTTGATCGCCTCTCCTGAAAAACTACCTTTTTGCACTTAGCATAGTTTAGAATGGAGGTATCGATTTGACAAGTGGAGCGATACACGATCATCGAACGATACAAAACTATCAAAAAATGATCGAACAAAAAACGATACAAACGATAAAAAATCATCTTGACTTGTGAGGCCCATTTCCACCTCGGTGGCTACGTCAACAAGCAAAATTGTCGCATCTGGGGCTCGGAAAATCCAAGAGTTATTGTTGAGAAGCCTCTCCATCCTCAACGTGTGACTGTTTGGTGCGGTTTATGGTCCGTTGGGGTCATTGGACCTTACTTTTTCGAAAATGAGGTTGGATCAACAGCTACGGTGAATGGATTGCGCTATCGAGAGATGATTAACGATTGTTTATGGTCGGAGTTGGATGGTATTGATCTGGGCAACGTTTACTTTCAACAAGACGGCGCTACGTGCCACACAAGCAACGAAACCATTGCTCTGTCACGGGAAAAGTTTCCGGACCATGTTATCTCTCGAACAGGTGATCACAATAGGTGTTAAATCACCGAGATCTTGTGATTTAACACCTTGCGACTTCTTCCTTTTAGGACCACGCGAAAGATAAGGTCTACACCAACAGCCCAGCGTCGATTTAAGACCTCAAAGATAGAATTCGTGAGGCTATCGAGGACATAGGGCAGCCACTTTGCGATTTGGTTATGGAAAATTTCATGAAAAGGATATGGTCCTGTAAGCGTGGTCGTAGTGGCCATTTGCCTGATGTTGTTTTTCATTATTAACGGCATATCTTCCTCTTTATTATGAAATAAACATCCGATCATTTATCTCCAAAAATTTAATTTTTCTTTGAATACCAAAATAACACCTCTTGCTGGAAAACCCTTTATAAAATCATTTTTTTTGTTTGTTCGTCTGTTGCCGCATCACGCCTAAACGGCTGAACCGATTTTCTTGAAACTTGGTGGACAGATGGACTAATGGTTGTTAAGTGCCATTGGCTACTTTGATATTCAATCTTCCGCCAAGGCTCCTGTTAGAGCTAGAAAGCTGAAATTTTGCACACTCACAGACAGGAGTGTTGTAAAGGGTGGCTGATGAATATTGCTACATTAAGAAACTCAAATAACTTTTTTTTCAGTGTATGGAATTCAGTTTTTATTCATGTTAAAGCTCATTAAATTTAATTAAATATAGCTTAATTAGTTTTAAAATTAATGCGATTTAAATGCCCCCCTGCTCGTTGATGCATGTGCGGCGTCTTACCAAAAAGTTGTTCATTACTGCTTGGAGAGTTGAGACGGGCCCGACAATGCAGCCTGATGAAACTGCACACCACACTGTGACACGAAGTGGATGCAATTCCGTCTCATGGAGTATCTGTGGGTTGGATGCACTCCATATTCGACAATTTTGTTTGTTTATGTTGCTGTTTAAATCGAAATGGGCCTCGTCAGACATGAAAAGACAGTTCAACATGTTTCCGTCCTCTTCCACCATTTGAAGCATCTTCTGGCAAAATTCCAAGCGAATCGGGAAGTCTGCTGAGTTCACTTTGTTGGTCATTTAAATTTTATATGGGAATAACTCCAAATCTTTGTGCATAATTGACTGCAATGACTGTCTGCTTATACCCATTTGAGCAGATTAGGTTCTTGTCGAAACTCTTGGATTGTTTTGTATGGCATCAGCTACAGCAGCGATTGTTTCCTCCGTCCGAACTGAAGGGTTTCGATGGTAAGGTCTTCTGTTGACTGTCCCATGCTCGGAAAAATTGTTAACCAGTCTCTTTATAGTCCATCTGCACGGAGGATTGTCGCCAAACGTGCCCCGATAATCTCTTTGAACCGAAACTACGGACTTCAGTGCGTAATAGCGGCAGACAATCCAAATTCTTGTTTCAGTGTCCCAGTTATCCATTTTTGTTAAATCTAAAAATCAATCTGCAAAATAAAACCAGTAAGGAAAGGCTAAAGTCGGGCGGTGCCGACTATATAATACCCTACACCACTCTCGTAATATTGAATAACTCTGATATATAAATTTTGTAATTCATGTATAAATTGTTTACATAAATTTACTTTTGGGACATTTTATACTTAAATAATACCCTGTACCACAGTGTGGTGTAGGGTATAAAAACGATTGGATCTAAAGAGCCAAATCGGATGAAACATATATATGTGAGCTATAGCTAAATCTTAACCGATTTTCTTCAAATTCGGTAGTGTTGGTTCATGGATCAAGAAACTCTACCATTCTAAATTTCAAAACGATTGGATGTAAAATACAGCTTTTATAGGACTAAAGGGCCAAATAGGACGAAACATATATATGGGAGCTATAGCTAAATCTTAACCGATTTTCTTCAAATTCGGCAATGTTGGTTCATGGATCAAGAAACTCTACCACTCTAAATTTCAAAACGATCGGATGTAAAATACAGCTTCTATAGGACTAAAGGGCCAAATCGGACGAAACATATATATGGGAGCTATAGCTAAATCTTAACCGATTTTCTTTAAATTCGGCAATGTTGGTTCATGGATCAAGAAACTCTACCATTCTAAATTTCAAAACGATCGGATGTAAAATACAGCTTCTATAGGACTAAAGGACCAAATCGGACGAAAGATATATATGGGAGCTATATCTAAATCTGAACCGATTTTCTTCAAATTCGGCAGTGTTGGTTCATGGATCAAGAAACTCTACCATTCTAAATTTCAAAACGATCGGATGTAAAATACAGCTTCTATAGGACTAAAGGGCCAAATCGGACGAAACATATATATGGGAGCTATAGCTAAATCTTAACGGATTTTCTTCAAATTCAGCAATGTTGGTTCATGGATCAAGAAACTCTACCATTCTTAATTTTAAAACGATCGGATGTAAAATACAGCTTCTATAGGACTAAAGGGCCAAATCGGACGAAAGATATATATGGGAGCTATATCTAAATCTGAACCGATTTCAACCAAATTCAATAGCGATCTTAACAGCCGCGAAATACTCTAAACTGCAAAATTTCAGAACGATCGGAGTGAAATTGCGACCTGTAGTCGACGAACAACTTTACATGGACAGACGGACGGACGGACGGACGGACGGACAGACATGGTTAAATCGACTCAGCTTGTGATTCTGAGTCGATCGGTATACTTTAAGGTGGGTCTAGCTGTGTTATTTTAAGGTGTTACAAACATCTGCCGTGAAACAAACTTATAATACCCTGTACCACAGTGTGGTGTAGGGTATAAAAATTTTACACTATATTTAAGAGTGTGACTGAAATAATACCCAACTCAGATTAACGAAATTTGAACAGTTCGATTCAAAATAAGATAATTCTTTCTGATATTTAAAGAGGCGATTTAGAGCTGAAATTCTATATGAGGTACTGACTAGGATTCATTCACACATTCTAATTTCCAGTTTGTAGCTAATGCAGTCGCGATCACAAATATTTTCTTAACGTTTGAGTTTTTGAGAGCATTAGGTATTATTTTCAGGAATTTGATAGACTTTCAAGTAAACTGATAGAGAATATTAAATCAATTTTAATGATCGACCAAAAATTTAAAATACATAATTTTACATAAATTTAGCTATAGCCAACATTTTTTTGTTGAGTTTTTGGGTCCTTATTTTTATTCAAAACTAAAAATAATACTAATGTTTGGATCACGGTTTTACAAGACAACCCGGGCATAGCCTGTTATTTAAATTCTATTAACTATATACTTTAAATCTGAACGATGGAAACAGTTGGCATGACACCCCCATATAAATAAAAAAATTATAAATGTATAAATGTAAAATGTAGTATTGCGGCGATATCTTTGCAAAAGAGAGTGATAAGGGCGTGGCGCCGCCAATACAACCCGAGATGTTAATTTGAAAAATTTCCAATATCATTGCAGGACAGGTTTGAAAATTTGCATGAAAATAGTGTCGATGCACAAAGCACTTAAAAAGAGGCGTTGCACTCATCGTCTTGAAGTTTATATTGGATGCTTTTGATAGCACTCTACGGAATCTGATTAAAAAGCTGATCAGTGGAAGTACCTGTGCATACGACACGCTTGCTGAAAAAAATAAATGGAGACTATTATATCTAGATTGACGCTTGACCAAGTGTGTTTAGTATTCAAGTGACTTCAAAGTTAGCACGTGACTCAACAAAATTGGGAGATAGCGGATTGTGACTACGTGACTACGCGAATGCGGCATCGTTGTAGAAAAATAAATACTGGTAGAATTATTGCACTAATTGGTATGAATGTATTTCACAGCAATCTATACCCAACAGAGAATGAGCGACGTAGCCTCCCCAAGGTGATTTGACGGGTATTGCACTACACTAAATTTGTGCATTTAAGTGCAATATGGAAGACACGAAAACACTGCCGTAGTATCAAGAGTGTCAACATATCATATGGTTCTATTTCACTGAAACGCACTTTGAGGTCACCGAAGCGCCCCGTGTCAGCTAGTAACTTCTATATTACTTACATGAATCCTCTGAAATTCTACACATAGTATTAGTTTATTAGTCACTATTACCTCGAGACGTGGTACCTCCCACACAAAAAGAATTTTGAACCAAAAGTTAATAGCTTATAACTTTATACCAGTGCATACAAAGACCTGCAATTGTGTACAGTGTAATGGTTTAATAGTGCCTACAATGGAGTGAAAATGCGCATTACTACCGCTCATTGTGGTACCTCCCACACAAATGGACCATTTTGTACCAAAAATTATCAGCTTATATCTTTATTACCAGTGCATACAAAGGCCTGAAATTTTTTACAGTGTAATGGTTTAATAGTACCTACAACACAGGGGAAAATGGGCACTGTTGCCACGCTCGTTTTGGTACCTCACACACAAATGGACCATTTTGTACCAAACGAGTCCAGAGAAAAGAGGCCGTTATTAGCACACCCCTTTTGGTACCCTCCACACATATGGACCATTTTACACCAAAAGTTAACAGCTTACAACTTTAATACCAGTACACACTTTGAAGTTATTAAATGCAATTTAAATTGATAATAATTTAATTAAAACAAAAAAATAAATAAATTTACTAATATTTTTTTGGGACTCAAGGTGAGGGGATTCATAAGTCGGTTTACCCGACTGAACTGTCATACTTGTATTTTTTTGTTTTATTTAAATTATTATCAATTTAAATTGCATTTAATAACTTTAAAGTATGTACTGATATTCAAGTTAAAAGCTGTTTACTTTTGGTTCAAAATGGTCCATTTATGTGGGAGGTACCAAAAGGGGCGTCCCAATAACGGTCACTTTTTTCTGGACCCTGGTTTTATAAAAGCATTAAACTGTACAAAATTTCAAGTATTTATATGCACTGGTATTAAAGTTATAAGCTGTTAACTTTTGGTATAAATTGCTCCATTTGTGTGGGAGGTACCATAAGGGGCGAGCCAATTACAGTCACTTTTCTCTAGACTCTAGGTACTATAAAAGCATTGCACTGCACGAAATTTCAAGTATTTGTATGCACTGGTATTAAAGTTCAAAGCTGTTAACTTTTGGTACAAAAAGGTCCATTTGTGTGGGAGGTACCAAAAGGTGCGGCCCAGTAACGGCCATTTTTCTCTGCTCTGTAGGAGCTATAAAAGCATTACACTGTACAAAATTTCAAGTATTTGTATAGTTTTGGTACAAACTGGTCCATTTGTGTCGGAGGTACCAAAAGGAGCTTGGTAATAAATTCCATTTTCACTGTATTGTAGGTACTATTAAACTATTACACTGTACAACATTTCAAGTCATTGTATGCACAGGTAATATAGTTATAAGCTATTAACTTTGGGTTCAAAATTGTCCATTTGTGTAGGAAGTACCAAAAGGGGCGTAACATCTTCGCCCATTTCTCTCGAGATAATTGTGAGTAATAAACTAATACTTTGTGTAGAATTTCAGAGGATTCTAATAAGTAGTATAGAAGTTATTAAATAATCAATATTTCACTAAATGTAAACCCTTTGTGGGGTAGTACTAGAAGGAGTGGACCAATATTGCCCATCTTCGAGCTTAGCCGGAGATAGCAGAAAATATAATCACATACCAAATTTGAAATCAATCGGTTACTCCTTTCGAGAGTTATCGTGCACACCAGCCAGCAGACAGACAGACAGGCGGACGGACGGACATTGCTCATTAAACTGACCCAAAACGGATATCCGCCGAACATACTTAGGGTCTTAGGTCACTCCTTCGATGTGTTACACTTTTGGTTCGTAGGAAATGATGTATACGTATACCCTCCTCTCTAAGGTGAGGGGATACAAATTGCATATGCAAAATATGCATCGGTAAAAGTAGAAAATAGCACTTACACAGTCATCACAAGGACGGCCCTCGCTTCATCCGGTTGGCAGTTACGCCCTTTGAGAACTGAGGTAACTATGTTTAGGTTTTAGACGACGTATTTTGACATATTAAAATTAAAAAATCTGGCAAAAATAATTTTTTCAGAAAAATAATAGCCGGTACATAATAAAACAACAGCAAATTATCGAATTTGCTGTGAATTTATATCATAAAGATGTGTACATATTTTTGCATATGTAAATACGCAGTTTGCATAAAATATGCAAGTTTAAGCGTATACTTAATTATTTTTTGTCGAAGATATGTGTGTGTTATCGGTATTGGTGTAAAACCATCTAAAAAATATTCAATTGCATATATTCCGCTGTCTAATAATAATTTTTATAGTTACATACTATCTACCTGTATTCTTTGTTATTCCACATATATTTAGTAATAGTTTATTTGCCGCAATGACCTTGAGCAAAATGGAAAAGTGGCCCCGCCCCTTTTGGCACCATTCTGTACCAAAAATTAATTGGTTATAACTTCAATGCATAAAAATATACTTTAAATTTTATGCAGTGTAATGTTTTAAAGTACATACGGTCATCTAAAAAATTCGCACTATTGCCAGTTTTGGTACCTCCAACACAAAATAGCCAAATCATACCAATACTGTATGGATCATAACGTTAATACCAGTACACATAAACACTTAAAATTCGGTACAGTGCTATGTGTTTGAAGCATCTACATATCATCTCAAAGTAAGCTTATTCGTCAAGTCATTTCTGATCTCAAACATAACATTCTCCTAACTTCTGCATCAAACATCTATATTTTTATCCCCTCACCTTAGAGAGGAGGGTATATATTATTTGCTACGAACCAAAAGTGTAACACATCGAAGGAGTGATCTAAGACCCTAAGTATGTTCGGCGGAAATCTGTTTTGGGTCATTTTAAGTCATTTGAGCAATGTCCGTCCGTCAGTCTGTCTGTGTGTTTGTCTGCTGGCTGGTGCGCACGATAACTCTCAAAAGGAGTAACCGATAGACTTCAAATTTGGTATGCGGTAATATTACTTGTTATACCCTTACTTTAGTGTGACGAGGGTACACGAGTATATTATTTGCTACGGAAAAAAGTTTAACACATAGCAGGAGTGAACTAAGACCCCAAGTATGTTCGGCGGAAATCCGTTTTGGGTCATTTTAAGTCGAATGAGAAATGTCCGTCCGTCCATATGTCTGTCTGTAACTCTCGAAAGGAGTAACCGATTGACTTCAAATTTAGTACGTTGTAATATTTTTTCCTATCTCCGGCTATGTTCAAAGATGGGCCATATTGGCCCACTCCTTCTAGCACCTCCCCACAAAGGGTTAACATGTTGTGAAATATTGATTCTTTAATAACTGAAAAAATACATGCTGGAAATACCAGTAAATATGTCCTTCTGAACCAGAAGCCGATAGTTTGGGAAGTCTTACAGCAAAAATAATATCGCGTCCCATGCTTTTCAACTTCTGTTTATTTTGTCACACTGTATTATCTACATATGTATATACAAATTAATCTGTTTTTGTTTATTTGTTCCGTATTGTTCTGATCCGGTCTTCACGAAATACACAGTAAAATTTTACCGTTTTTCTATCAGCTCTGATCTAGACCTCATACAAATATAAAAGATGAAAAATATCAAAATTGTCGTTCCACCCTAATGCCAGTTTACAGAATGTATATGTCTGTCTAGTGTTTGATTGTTAAACACAAACACAGTGTGACATGGTTGGGACATATGTCCACCTTTTGCAGTAATTCAAATAATGGGCGTTATTATTAAGTTTTATTGTTTTGGGGCTCTACGTGTCATTCGGAGGGACTGTGTGAGAGAGAGAGGCAGAAGGAGAAAGAGAGCTAGAATATTGACCTATTTGTTTGAGAGTTAACCACAACTGTCTGCGGGTCAGTCACGTAGTCATTTTGTTAACTGTGTTACATTGTAACTCTCTGTCTCTCACTCGCTCTCTGTCTTTCTTGTTGTCGTCGAACAAAATTGATGAGTGTTGAAATCGATTAAGGATTGAAGAAAAAAGTTTTTAAACTACAGTAGTTCATCAACACACACATACGAGTATTTGCGTTTGATTTGCGTTTCAAATCACTGTGAGCTCTTAGATTTGTATATGCACACTAAAGAAACATAAAAGTAGTTGGGAATTTAATTCGGCGCCATAGAAAATAAGACATTACCATAAGTCGATTTAATACATAATATCAATTTGTACCCAAATTGTATGGCAAAATTAATTATTGAACACATATCGCTCACTCACTTCAAGAGAAACATAACTCAAAATTTACAATTTTTGAGGTTGCCATACAAAAATCCACATTTTGCATAATTTTTACAAATTTATGGTTTTAGTGGAAAGGCTGAACTTTGTCATTTAATAATGGAACACAATGTTATTCATATGAATATCACGACTGGCTCGGCAGTATCTCATCCGATCAACTCAATTTTTCAGTACATCTTCGATTGATTCGGGTTGAATTTGTTCAATGACAACATCGATTTCATGTTTCAACGCTTCAATTGTCTCCGGGTGCTTTGCGTAACATTTATCCTTAATGGCTCCCACAGAAAATAATCCAAATAGCCAAAATCACAAGTCAAAGTAATCGGTAGTTCAAATTTAACATTTTAAATGGCCCACCCTTTAGCACTATGCATAAGAACATTTTTTCAGGGAATGTAAAAAATATTGTTGACGTATACCAAATGTTCAGCGGAAATCTATTTTAGGACATTTTAAGTCATTTTAGAAATGTCCGTCTGTCTGTCTGGCTGTAGCGCACGATAACCCTCGAGAGGAGTATCGGATTGACTTCCAATTTGGTATGTGACACTATTTTTTTCTATCTCTGGCTAAGTTCGGTGATGGGCCATATTGGTCCACTCATTCTAGTACCTCCCTCACGATTAAGTGAAATATTGTTGCTCTAATAACTTATCACATTTTAAAACCTTTTTCTTCGCTATAACCTTGAGAAAAATGGGCGAAATGTCACCACTCCTTTTGATATCTCCAACACAAAGGTACCATTTTGTACAAAAATTTAACCGTTTATATCTTTAATACCAGTACACATAAATACTTGAAATTGTGTGCAGTTTATGCTTTTGTTGCAACTAGAGTCGTAACGTCATTGGCACGTCTCTTTTGGTGCCTCGCACACCAAAGGACCATTTTACACAAAAGGTAACAGCTTATAACTTTAATACCAGTGCATACTTTATAGTTATTAAATGCAATTTGAATTGATAATAATTTAATTAAAACAAAAAAATAAATTAATATACGAATATTTTTTGGTACTGAAGGTGAGGGAATTCTTAAGACAGTTTACCCGACTGAACTTTCCTAAATGTTATTGACTTAAAATTTTATAAAAATATTTAAAAAAATATATAATATTACCACATATCAAATTTGAAGTCAATCGGTTACTCTTTTCGAGAGTTATCGTGCGCACCAGCCAGCAGACAGACAGACAGACGGGCGGACATTGCTCATTCGACTTAATGATCCAAAACGGATATCCACCGAACATACTTAGGGTCTTAGGTCACTCCTTCGATGTGTTACACTTTTGGCTCGTAGCAAATGATTGAGCAGTTTGTGAACAACGAAGTGATCGGGTTTATTTGCCAAAGAGGTCAGCTGAAAATTTACACCTTCGATTGGCCACCAGAACTCAAGCGCCGCCGATGGTAATGGTGTTGGCCGCCGTAAAGGCCGATGGTCGCTCCCCGCTCGTATTCATCGACCATGGGGTCAAAATAAATGCCGAATATTATCGGGAAAATGTCCTAAAGACAGTATTGAAGCCCTGGGCAGACAAACATTTCGGCCGCAGACCATGGACATTCCAACAGGACTCAGCACCATCGCACTCAGCAACCGTCAACCGCACAATGGCCACCAAGATCTCCGGATCTCAATCCGTTGGACTTTTGCGCCTGGGGCATTTTAGAGAGTAAGGTTCGCACTAAAAAATACCAAAGTATCGATCATCTCAAGACCGCCGGGAATGGGCCAAAATACCGCAGAGCCACTTTCGTGCAGCGTGTGATGGCTTTGTCGGCCGTTTGAAGGTCATAATTCGTGCCAAAGGTGGCCAATTCGAACAAATCTAAACTGTTTCTAAAATTTTCTGTTATTTCCGACATTTTTTGCTTTTGAACAATAAAATTTAAAAAAAAAACAGTAAGGAAAGGCTAAAGTCGGGCCTCGTAATATTGAATAACTCTGATATATAAATTTTGTAATTCATGTATAAATTGTTTACATAAATTTACTTTTGGGACATTTTATACTTAAATGATACCCTGTACCACAGTGTGGTGTAGGGTATAAAAACGATTGGATCTAAAGAGCAAAATCGGATGAAACATATATATGAGAGCTATAGCTAAATCTTAACCGATTTTCTTCAAATTCGGTAGTGTTGGTTCATGGATCAAGTAACTCTACCATTCTAAATTTCAAAACGATTGGATGTAAAATACAGCTTTTATAGGACTAAAGGCCCAAATCGGACGAAACATATAAGTGGGAGCTATAGCTAAATCTTAACCGATTTTCTTCAAATTCGGCAGTGTTGGTTCATGGATCAAGAACCTCTACCATTCTAAATTTCAAAATAATTGGATGTAAAATACAGCTATTACAGGACTAAAGGGCCAAATCGGACGAAACACCGTCCGATTTGGCCCTTTGGCCCGATTTTCTTCAAAATCGGTAGTGTTGGTTCATGGATCAACAAACTCTACCATTCTAAATTTCAAAACGGTTGGATGTAAAATACAGCTTCTATAGAACTAAAGGGCCAAATCGGACGAAAGATATATATGGGAGCTATATCTAAATCTGAACCGATTTCAACCAAATTCAATAGCGATCTTAACAGCCGCGAAATACTCTAAACTGCAAAATTTCAGAACGATCGGAGTGAAATTGCGACCTGTAGTCGACGAACAACTTTACATGGACAGACGGACGGACGGACGGACATCGTTAAATCGACTCAGCTAGTGATTCTGAGTCGATCGGTATACTTTAAGGTGGGTCTAGCTGTGTTATATTCAGGTGTTACAAACATCTGCCGTGAAACAAACTTATAATACCCTGTACCACAGTGTGGTGTAGGGTATAATTAAAAAAATATAGCGGTTTACTTTGTTGCAATACATATCAGCCACCCTGTATACCCTCCTCTCTAAGGTGAGGGGATAAAAAGTATACTCCGAGGAATATTGATTAATTAAAAGTTTTTTTTGTGTGCAAAGTCAACTTTCTCGATTTGTCCCAAACATTTCTGATAAACTTTCATACACTTCTCAGTTTATTTGCTGCATTAATCACAAAGCGTATAATTTTTTTTTTAATTTATAAATATAGTTTCCTCCAGTTCTCATGCTACAATAACATAAGACATACAGGTTAGTTTTCATGCCCTATATCACTCTGATGTTTGTTTCAATCTAACTACGTCTGCCTGCCCGTACTTTGTCTGCCTATCTTGGAACAAGCTGTTCGCAAAGTACAGATTGCAATTTCACTCCGATCTTGATGAAATATGGTACGGAGCGTTTCATGCACTGAGGACAAAGTCTATTGAAATTTGCCAAAAACATTTCAGATTTGCCATTTAAGCGGTACATTGACATCATTTTCTTACAGGCCTTTATGAAATTCACCACGTAAAGTTTTATGATGCAGAAATTACCTCAGACAAATCTCATGAAAATCGGTTTATATATATATATTAGGGCGGGTCAGAAAAAATCATCGCGGTTGTCCGCATTTGAAATGACAGCTTGTTTGTTTAGTGAATATCCGCAAAACATTTCTCCTACATCTTAAGCCGCCAGTGAGCTAGAGTGATATTATATAAATTTTAATATTCATGTTTTTATTGCAAATATCGATCATTTAGCACTATAGCGCGACTTTTTTCGTATGTACAGCTGGAATTCGCTATTCTGCTTAAAACAACACCAATGTTGAGATTCTCTCTATGATAGAAACGAAGTTATTCACGATTTGAGGTCTTCATTTTACGAAAACTTTCCATTTTTATAAAGGCCCTATATTTAAGAAGAGAATATTATTTATAAATGTTTTTGTTGTTGGTTTTTGGCTAGGTTTATTTTCACATGTCTAAGCTGTTCGGGATGCAGTTATGCATAAAAGTAGCTGTGGTTAAAAATTGCTTACGTATGTCCCTGGCTACTTTCATAAAAATTATATCCTCAAATCGTGAATAACTTAGGTTCTATTAGAGGGAGAATCTCAATATTGGCTGTTTTAAGCAGAATAGCGGGCACTAGTTGTACATGCCAGAAGTGACGGGCTTTAGTGCAAGATGTCCGATATTTTCAAGGAAAACATTAATTTAGGAGGTTATGTAATATCGCTCTAGCTTACTGGTGGCTCAAGATATAGCCGAAATATTTTAGGGATATTCGCTAAACAAAACAATCTTTTATTTGAGATGCGGACAACAGCAATATATTTTCTTTTTGACCCGCCCTAATATCCATACATACATGTGGAGCCTATACTAAAATGTAGACCGATATGGCTATATCCAACATGGACCGATTTGGCCCATTTTTTTGCAAAAATAGTTACGGGCATATTAAAACATACTCGTAAAACGCCTGATCGGTTGTACACTGTGACTTCTGGAATTTGAAGGATTCAAATAGGAAAATATCATTACACGGAATCTATGGGGAAAAAGGCCCACTTTTTTCAATTTTATTTCGATCGCGACCCCAAAACTTGGTGGTGTTGCAGAAGTACTTTGGGTATGCTATGTGCTTAAAATACAGCTTCCTAGCGTGATACGTTATGAAGATACAGGGTGTCAAAGTTGGAAATTTTTACCTTTGTATCTCCCGTCTACGTGGACCGATTTGAATGAACCGTGGCTTATATGACAGCTATTTAGAAACGCACAAAATGTGCATTGATAATTGTTTGCAAATATTCAATTTTCATATTTTTTTCTCGCGACTTACGTTTTCCTCGCGATTTTAATTGTGTTCCGCGGATGGGATCTTTTTCTATATCTTTGAACTGCAAAAATGAAGCCCATTCTGTTTACTTTATCAATACGAATTTTCGCAATGGGAGGAAAAGCACAACAAAAGCTGTGGACATTTTAACTGTCAAACTACTATTTTTTCATTATTTCTTTCGTACTATAAAGTGAGTTTACTTTAAGATGTGGACCAGAAACACGATACGAACTAGATACGCCAAAACAAAACAAAAATATTAAGAAAAAAGTCGACGCCGGATTTTTTACACTGGCCTACAATATTGCACTGGTCAAATCGAATCCTAGGGAGCAGATATCGGACACGATCTCGAAGGATTTTGAGGTTCTAAATTCGAATATAAAATCAAAAATGTAATATATATTCGCGTTTTTGAGATATTGTATTAATTATGTGATAAAAATGCTGATTTTACGCTTTTATGAATACAGAATAATAATAATAATTTGTATAAGTTGGCCTGTAATTTTGCTCATTAAGCGTAAAGAGCTACATTTACAACTTTGGTGTATTTGTCGAACCCCACTGAAATTCTCCGGAAAACATTTTCTTAGCATATTTTAATCCTTAAATGTCCTTTTTGAAAGGACTTTCTTACTTTTTTCGAAAAATGGGCCAATTTCACCCATTAAGAGGGGAGCTAGAAGGTTAAGATCTTCCACAAAAATGATCCTCATAATATTCCACTATGTAACTCTGACAGTGAGAAATCTCTCAGACATTAACTTACAGCTTTTTTTATTGAGTATAAAACTCCCTTCGACATTGTAAAAAAAAAAACTCAGACCATCTGGACCATAAGTTTATTTTACAAAAATAATCTACTCAGAATTATAGAGTCACTCTTCTGCTCCAATAATTCCACAGATATCACGGCTTTATATTTACCTTATAGTATTTTTATACCCTACACCACACTGTGGTACAGGTTATTATAAGTTTGTTTCACGGCAGATGTTTGTAACACCTAAAAATAACACAGCTAGACCCACCTTAAAGTATACCGATCGACTCAGAATCACTAGCTGAGTCTGTCCGTCTGTCCGTCCGTCCGTCCGTCTGTCCATGTAAAGTTGTTCGTCGACTACAGGTCGCAATTTCACTCCGATCGTTCTGAAATTTTGCAGTTTATTTCGCAGCTGTAAAGATCCCTATTGAATTTGGTTGAAATCGGTTCAGATTTAGATATAGCTCCCATATAGTCCTATAGAAGCTGTATATTACATCCAATCGTTTTGAAATTTAGAATGGTAGAGTTTCTTGATCCATAAACCAACGCTACCGAATTTTAAGAAAATCGGTTAAGATTTAGCTATAGCTCCCATATATATGTTTCGTCCGATTTGGCCCTTTAGTTCTATAGAAGCTATATTTTAAATCCAATCGTTTTGAAATTTAGAATGGTAGAGTTTCTTGATCCATGTACCAACATTGCCGAATTTGAAGAAAATCGGTTAAGATTTAGCTAGAGCTCCCATATATATGTTTCATCCGATATATGTTTCATCTGGTATAAGTTGGCATGTAATTTTGCTAATTAAATGTAAAGAGCTATAATTACAACTTTGGTGTCCATGGCGACCCCCACTGAAATTTTCCGGCAAACATTTTCGTGGAATATTTTAATCCTTTATTGTCCTTTTTAAAAGGACTTTCTTCATTTTTTTCGAAAAAAGTGCCAAATTGACCCATTAAGAGGGGAGCTAGAGGGTTAAGATCTTCCACAAAAATGATCCTCATAAAATTCCACTATATAACTGTGACAATGAGAAATCACTCAGACATTAACATGCATCATTTTTCATTTAGTATAATGCTACCTTCGACAAAAAATTGAAAAGTTTGACCCACTGTAAAACTCAGTTCAGCTGCACCATAAGTTTATTTTACAAAAATGATCTACTCAACATGCCCTTTCAGAATTATAGGGCCGCTATTCTGTTCCAATCAAAAAGTCTTAATTTGTTGGACAGTGTAATTATATACCCTTATTCCAGGACTCAGATAAATAGTTTGAATATACTTTAAATTTTCCTTGCAAGGGGTTAACATTTTGTCCCTTTTCGGCTAATATTCGTCAACTATTTGCCAAAAACAATTTTCGTAAACAGGTCGACCGACTGCATGATTTTTTTTAAATATTTTATTGTTGTTTTTCTAAATGCATTTCCAGTAATCCCTCCTAAGACTCTCCTTGAACGATATTCGCATAGTACGGAACGTAGGGAGAGATCTCCAAAGTGCAAATTTCCAAGAAATGCTTAATTACATAGAAAACATTTTAAATCCAAATAAATCGGGGTTTGAGAAAAGTACGATCCCGGGATTCCGGGGCTTTTCAGGATATTTCTGGATTTTTTACATTCTTATTTTTTACATAAATTAAATTTTTCTTCGCAAAAAAACATTGAAACAAAATTTATTTATCATCATTGACCTTTTCATTGATTGGTATGACTTGTACAACTGTTATTTCTAGATCGACAAAAAAAATTAAATTATCAGTATTGAATTATGGGACATTTTTGTATATCCACCTAGAAAATTTCACATTTTTTCGCGAAATGAAAGTAACAATTTAAAAAACAATAGGAAAATTATATTCATTATGGTAGTTAAAATTTTCTCTGTCCTCCAAAAAAGAGTGGTCGTGCACAAGTGACAAATTTATCACTTGTCACATTCTGCGGAAAAGAAATATGATTGTCTCGCACCTTAAAGAGCACTAATTTACATTTAATTGTTTGACATTACTGGGAAAACTAACAATTAGTCATTTAAAGCAATTCCTGGCCACAATTATTTGTACAGCCCGATGGAGGCATGTGAACGAACGAGCATATCTTCAGGTGGATTCGATCAAGGACACTTCGAAAACAAAATGGTAATGGACCTACCGGCAAAGAAAAACTTCATTTCCACATTTCAAATAATCATTAAATTTTGGGTAAATAAAACAAATGGGAGTACACTTTTTCTTAATTGAAAAACATTTAAGGTGGTTAATGTACTTGAAATAATTTCATTTAATGCTTACCGGCGACAGAGAGAAAAGGTGGAGCGCTTTTCCTTACCATTGACTCGATTTTAATGCCAATTTTATGCCATTAATGTTTGGATATAATTTGGGGAATGACCAGCAAGAATTTGTGGCAAGGAGAGACAGGTGACAGTTATGCTGAGGAAGTGCTGCAGGAATCTCTTTCGTAAGGAAAGGCCACAAACAAAAGTTCCACAGTACCGGGACACATATAGGGAAGAACTAAAACAGTGCAAAAGAGAGTTGATAAGGATCAAAATAAATCCTGGATATATTTCTACAGTTACGTAGATAGCTCATCTAAAGCTTCAAGGCTAGGAAACATGTTAGCCTCGACATCTTGTACTATTGGGTACATCAACAATGAGGAAGCGCTAGGAGTGCTCCTGAATACAAATTTCGCGGGCAGCTCTGATGAGGCATTGAATAGTTAAACTAGAGATTCCGTGGAAGTGCACCAATCAGAGATCGCCCTCGAGATTATAACCGAATCTAAAATTCGTTGGGCTACAAAGAGCTTTAGACCTTTAATGATCAGACAACATATGACCGGTGGACATACAGGATAGTGACTGATACAAAGGGTCTCTGGCTCAGAGAGATCTACACGTCTTGTATCAATCAGGCCTATATACCAACAAAAAGGATATAAACAAAGGTTGTTTTCATCACAAAAGCCGTCACATACAGAAAGCTATCGTTATTCTTCCCTAAAACTACGAAGATATTAATAGATAGTTGGCTTAAGAAAAAATTGATCACAGGCTAATGTATAATCAACAGCATGATCAGCTTTATATAACGATCCCTCTGTCTCTATCTGTTAGGGAACATAATATGGCAGCTTTCTTAGATTTAAAGGGGGCCTTCAATAACAAAAATACGCCAGCTTAGGGTCAACCGACCACCATTGTCAGCAGGGGATCGTCTCACAGGGGTGTTCTGCCTCCTATATTATGGAATCTCTCCATGAACAGTAGATTTCTTAGATTTAAAGGGGGCCTTCAATAACAAAAATACGCCAGCTTAGGGTCAACCGACCACCATTGTCAGCAGGCGATCGTCTCACGGGGGTGTTCTGCCTCCTATATTATGGAATCTCTCCATGAACAGTATTGAGTTTTCACTGGCTAAGGCGGGATGGCAGAATACCAGTTAATATAAACAATCTCCACTTCTATACGGATGCACAGCACACAGACTACCAGATACCTGTAGTGTCTATCAAGCCCAAATAATCGCAATATGGGAAGTCGCCAAGAGGCTGAGTTGCAAAATAGTTACCATCACTGGCGGACAGCCAGGCGGCCCTCAATTCTTTGCAGACCAGATCCCAAAATTCACAAACAGCCCTCGACTGCCGCAGATCTCTTAAGAAGATGGCTCAGTTCATCATATTCCTCATATGGTTAACTGGGCATAGGGATATCCCGGGAAACTGCAAAGCCGATGAACTTACTAGGAAAGGGACGACATTACAAGAATCTCGAAGAATCTTTATATCCCGGTTGATAGGTTTAGGTACCCGACAATGTCTCCCAGACTTATATCTGACGCCTCGACGAAGTTATGAAGGAACGGTTGACCTAAAACTTTAAGTCTGCGCTGTATTAGTGCTGGACAGAGAAGGTGTGCGACTGTCTCCTCTTCCTCCTCGTTGTCGCAACTGCGACAATGGTCGTTCATTTGAAGTTTTAACCGCTTTGCAAGATCTCCAAATGGTCAGTGGTCGTGACAATCTACGTCGATTTTGGCTGATCAGAAACTTTGTTCGTTGAGTGATGTATCGTGGCCAGGTGATTTTGGATATTCGACTTGCCTCAGTCTTATCCAACCTGGTCTCTGGTTGCAACTGACGCAACTCCCAGAGGAGTTGCAGCTGACGCCATCTGGTAATTGTTAGATGAGGATCCTGCTCTAGCTAGTTCGTCTGCCTTTTCATTCCCCTCAAGTCCCATATTACCTGGGATCCAGGTGAGAAGTACTATTGATACACGACCTAGATTAGCAAGTTCTTCCATACCGTCTGTCATAAGTTTTATGTGGCGATGTTGTTTTTTAAAGCAAGGAGAGCCGCTTGACTGTCGACAAATATTCCTATGCGATCTGTTGTATGATTCATTACATTTTTCCTTTATGGCCAGTATCTCTGCCTGAAAAACACTACAATAATCAGGAAGTTCTATTGAGTTTGATATGTGCGCTTCCTCGGAGAAGACACCTGAACCAACTCCACAACTCATTTTGTAGATGTTCGTATAATTGATAACATGTATATCATGTTATCAATTATATCAAAATGGTTGGTACTTCGGGTCTGACACATTACCAGATCTGACTAATCTCAGAGGTTATGACTGCAGGTTACCGAGGAAATTCATGGTCATTTATACCCATGCAATATGTGATTCCCATAATGGTCAAGATATGAACCTGATCAAGGCAGAGGTAGTTGTTTTCAGCAGTATATATACTGCTATCACCTTTTCTATTGGCATCCTCGGGTGTTTAGAAATTCCCTTCCCTGAAAGTGCAAAATATTTGGGTATTTTACTAGACAAAAAGTTCAAATTCAAAACCAACGTTATGTAGAGAGTAAAACGTATCTGGTAGAGCTATATACTTACATTCTTGTAAAAGGGCAATAAGAAAGCGTCCGAGCACAGTATATTGCTTGTACGCTGATGTAGTTAGACCCATAATGCTATATGATATTGTCGTATGTTAGAATGCAGTTCAGCGAATGGCTGTTATATGCATCACAGGTGCGTTAATAACGACACTAATTGATGTTATACTACGTTTTATGTCGCTAGACATTATGACAAGTCAATGTGCCGCATGTTATGGTATTAAACATAGGGAATTGTCTCTCTGGCAATAGTGTCATTCTAGACACAATGACTGTCCTGCCACGCTTTGTTGATTATCACTAAGTCTGAACCACATTTTGACAAGAAGTATCTCACTCTCACACCTGACAGATCAGAAGGGAATGATCGTATCCCAGAACATAGAAGATTCATTAACTTCTATACTAATGGTAACAACCCCAAAAACTATGTGGGTTTTGATGTCTTTTCTAAGGAACTTGAATTATCCATTGAAAAAAGCTGCCTGATCACGGTAGTGTTTACCCGGCCGAAATCAGAGCTATTCTAGTGGTAGAAGAATGACTGAACATTTAATGTTCTGACTAAAGTTGGTTACAATATTTTCTCTGATAATCAGGCTGCTACAAAGTCTCTGGAAATAGTCTTTCAGAATTCAAAAACGTATCACGACTTTCACAGATTTCTTAACGAGATTACTGAACAGATCAATATTCACCTGATTTGAATGCCGGACAACAGGAACATACCTTGGAACTGCAAAGCTGATGAACCTACAAGACTAGGAACTACCATACACGCTCCAGGGGAATATGTGGACATGCATCCAGCAACCTGCAAGTTCTTCTTGGAAGATAAAGCCCTTATGACTAATCAGGAACCTCACTGATGTGGTCCTGCTAAACGCACCAACGCTCTACCGTTGTTATCAAATCGAACGTCTCACATATTGGGTCTGGCATGGCGGGTCTCTGCCTTGTTGTATAATGACATTTGCAGAAGTTAAAGAGACGAAGATGAGGAGAAATCAATAACCCACCTTCTCTTTCTGCTCTTCGTAGAAGGCTGCAGGCTATCCTAGACTATCAATTCTCTGGGAAATTAGCATGCTTGGTTGATGTTAAAACCCTCAATCTTTTGAGCTTTATAATTCATTTGGTTCTACGATAGGCAATGAAGCCGACCAAAATTATGGGCGGCGGCGGCGGCGCATGGAAAAATATCGATCGGAGACGTCGGCTGATCGGCTGAGCTGATCCAATTTTAACAGTCGGCTGAGCCAATAAAGTTCCAACAATTGATGGCGCACGAATACCATTCTCCGGAAAAGCTGGAGCTTTGAGATACACTCAAAAAATGTATTTCCTAAATTTTAGTAAAATACATCCTCCAATTTAGTTCAATGTTTTTATTCATATTGAGTTAATACCCTCACTTTAGTAAGACGAGGGTATATATCATTTGCTACGGAAAAAAGTGTAACACGTCGAAGGAGTGACCTAAGACCCCAAGTATGTTCGGAGGAAATCCGTTTTGGGTCATTTTAAGTCGAATGAGCAATGTCCGTCTGTCTGTCTGTCTGTCTGTCTGTCTGTCTGTCTGTCTGTCTGTGTGTCTGTCTGTCTGCTGGCTGGTGCGCACGATAACTCTCGAAAGGAGTAACCGATTGACTTCAAATTTGGTATGTGGTAATATTTTTTCTATCTCCGGCTAAGTTCGAAGATGAGCCATATTGGTCCACTCCTTCTAGTACCTCCCCCACAAAGGGTTAAAATGTTGTGAAATATTGATTCTTTAATAACTGCTACTTACTATTTCTGCTACTACTTATTGGAATCTTTTGAAATTCCACACATAGTATTAGCTTATTAGTCGTTATCAACGCGAGAAAAATGGGCGAAGTCGCCACGTCCCTTTTGGTACCTCCCACTCAAATGCACCATTTTGCACCAAAAGTTAACAGCTTATAACATTAATAACAGTGTATAAAAATACTTGAAATTTTGTATAGTATTATGCTTTTATATTGCCTACAGTCCAGGGAAAAATGGGTGTTGTTGTCACGCCCCTTTTGGTACCTCCCACACAAAGGTACCTTTTTGCACCAAAAGTTAACAGCTTATAACATTAAAACCAGTGTATAAAAATACTTGAAATTTTGTACAGTGTAATGTTTTTATAGTGTCTATAGCCCTGTGAAAAATGGGCGTTATTGCCACGCCCCTTTTTGTACCTCCCACACAAAATGCCCAAATAATACCACAATTTAATGTCTCATAACGTTTATACCAGTGCACATAAATGCTTATAAGTCGGCACAGTGCAATGAATTTAAAGTATCTAATGTTCAGCAAAAAAAGGGTGTATTTGATAAACCCCTTCTGGTACCTCCCACACAAATTGACAGAATAATTCGAGTAATATTCAATATTACATTACACACAAAGTGAGGGTATACTTTAGTCGGTTTACCCGACTGAAACTTTCTTACTTGTTTTTTATTAAAACTGGGAAATTTTTCTTAGTACTATTAAATTTTAATGTTTTGGGGGATA
The DNA here is from genome assembly GCA_963930755.1 of Eudasyphora cyanicolor. NCBI lineage: Eukaryota > Metazoa > Arthropoda > Insecta > Diptera > Muscidae > Eudasyphora > Eudasyphora cyanicolor. Next base: position 197,235,838 of record OZ005734.1, on the reverse strand, counting down.
TGCAGAATAGTTCATTAACTAAAAATGAGGACATATTTTTACTAAAATAATATTTCTTGAAAATAGTTCGAATATTCATAATATCAAATTTAGACATATGCGGTGGACACCCAACATAGACATAAGGAAATTATGAACAAAAAATGAAAAGCATGAGTTTTAGGAAATTTTAACTCAAAATAATCATGAATCCTCATTTCGAGTCCATGAATTTGAACTCAAAATTGGGAAAACATAGTAAAATCAAGGAAAAACTAACTAATCGTTACTTGCAGAAACTTAAATTTATGGCAAAACACTAAAATGTTACTCCCGGGACGAGAGTCGAACCGACAACCTTATGATTGTGAGCCAGACAGACTATATATCGAGCTACGAAAATCCTTTGGAATTGAAATGAAAATTCATTCATAATAAAATTTCTTCGTCGCCCATAAATATAGTATATGGCAACTCTATTTATCATTCAATGATGGCAAACCTTTTACCAAATGCAAGTGTACATAAATAAACATTGTTTCGAAAATTTGGGGATATGTAATTGTATTTAAAAACTAATTTTTCAAAAAAGTGTATGTGTCTACGTAGCTCAGTTGGTAAACATGTGGCTCACAAAGCTGATGGTTCTGGGATCGAATCACATTTGGAATTTGTGATTGTGATTTCAATTCCTAAAACAAAGAAGAGAAGAGATTATTCCAAAGAGCAAGTAAGTGGTAAGGTATAAAAAGATGATAAATAAGGAGCGCACAACAGGCCGAACCACTGGCTTAAGTGTATATCCATGGACATGAGACGTTTAAACGTCTCCTCTCTTCAACCTAACCTATCCTATGTAAGTGGTAAGAGATTCCAACATATAAATGGAGGAGAGCGGTGTTCAAAAATCGCAAAAAAATGTCAAGGACTAAAAAAGTCGAAGAAAAATTTAAATTTTTCTGTTTGCATAAATTTAATTACACTTTCCTAAATTTGAGTAAAAATTTACTTGTAATAAAGACAAAAATATGCTGAAATTTCATAATTTCAAGTCAGAATTTGCTAGTATTGGGTTCATTTTCCCTATTTTAATTTCTAAAGTTACTTAACGGAAGTTCGAGTTAACTACAATTAAGTTCAAAATATTTCATAATTGTGAGGGAATTTATGAACTAGATATAAGGAAAACTAGCTTCAGCGCCATACGAAGTTCAATATTCCTACAGTTTAGTTCATTTTAACTTGCTCCAGGGTTCACTTTTTATACCCTACACCACACTGTGGTACAGGGTATTATGACTTTGTGCATTTGTTTGTAACACCCAAAAGGAGAAGAGATAGATCCATTGTTTATTATACCGATCGACTTGTAATCACTTTCTGAGTCGATTTAGCTATGTCCGTCTGTCTGTCCGTCTGTAGATGTATTCTTGTAATCAAAGTACAGGTCGCAATTATGGCCCGATCTTGACGAAACTTTACAAATATCTTTTTTTTGGCCCAAGGACGATCCCTATTTAATTTGGTTAAAATCGGTTCACATTTGGATATAGCCCCCATATATATGTTAGCCCCGATTTGACATGTAAGCACTGTAAAAACTTTATTTTATATCCGATCAGTATGAAATTCGGCAGAGAGAGGTTTCTTATTACATGAAGGAATATTGCTAAATTCGGAGAAAATCGGTTCAGATTTGGATATAGCCCCCATATATATGTAACCCCCGATTTGAATTGTAAGCGCTGTAGAAACTGTATTTTATATCCGATCAGTGCGAAATTCGGCAAAAAGAGTTTTCTTATTACATGAAGGAATACCAAATTCGGAGAAAATCGGTTCAGATTTAGATATAGCCCCCATATATATGTTACCCCCGATTTGACATGTAAATGCTGTAGAAACTGTACTTTATATCCGATCAGTACGAAATTCTACAGAAAGAGGTCTTTTTACATGAATGAGTATTCAGGGAAAATCGGTTCAGATTTATATATAACCTCCATATAAATGTTCCTCCTGATTTGGTATCAAAGCGCTATAGAAGTTGTACTACACTTCCGATCATTAATATTTTCCGGAAAGATGTTTCTCAATTTAGGAACGAATATTGCTTAATTTAGCGATTATCGGCTCAGAATTAGATAATATGTTCCTATTTAATAACTTCTATACTACTTATTTGAATCCTCTGAAATTCTACACATAGCATTATTTTATTAATCCCTATTACCTCGAGAAAAATAGGCGAAGTTGCCACGCCCCTTTTGGTACCTCACACACAAATGGACAATTTCGAATCAAAAGTTAATAACTTATAACTTTATTACCAGTGCATACAAAGACTTGAAATCTTGTACAGTATAATGGTTTAATAGTACCTACAATACAGTGAACAATGGGCATTATTGCCACGCTCCTTTTGGTACCTCCCACACAAATGGACCCTTTTGTACAAAAAGTTACCAGCTAATAAATTTAATACCAGTGAAAGCTTTTATAGTATCTAGAGTTCAGAGAAAAATGGGCGTTATCGGCCTGCCCCTTTTGGTACCTCCCACACAAATGAACCTTTTTGTACCAAAAGTTAACAGATTTTAACTTTAATACCAGTGCATACAAATACTTAAAATTTCGTACAGTGCAATGCTTTTATAGTACCTAGAGTCTAGAGAAAAGTGGCTGTAATTGGGACGCCCCTTTTGGTATCTCCCACAAAAATGGACCAATTTACTCCAAAAGTTAACAGCTAATACCCTTAATACCTACTTCAAATTTGGTACAGTGTAATGCTTTTATAGTACCAAGAGTCCAGAGAAAAATGGGCGTTATTGGGACGCCCCTTTTGGTACTCCCACACAAATGGACCATTTTGTACCAAAAGTAAACAGCTTTTAACTTTAATACGAGTACCAGTACATACTTTAAAGTTATTAAACGCAATTTACATTGATAATTTAAGTTAAAACAAAAAAATAAATAAATGCACTAATATTTTTTTGGGACTTAAGGTGAGGGGATTCATAAGTCGGTTTACCCGACTGAACTTTCTTACTTGTTTTTTTTTTAAATTTCAAATCTACATACTCGTACAATTTGGGGATTATTTTCAAAAGGCAAATGATAACGAGATTTTATATTACCATTTAGAAACAGTTTCAGCCGATGAGAGCCGCCTTAATCGACGGCGGCGACGGCTGGATAAAAATGGCAGGGGGCGGCGCGTCGCCTTCATAGTCTGCTATATAGTCTAAATGAGTCTTTTATACAAGCTGCAACTCTTAACCTAAACCTTATATATTATCAATCACAATTTTGTTTTTTTGTTGTTGTGCATAGTGTAATTTGAGAACCTTCAATGAGATAGCATTTCTTTCCGAACCGTATTTAATTATACCCTACACCACACTGTGGTACAGGGTATTATAAGTTTGTTTCACGGCAGATGTTTGTAACACCTGAAAATAACACAGGGAGACCCACCTTAAAGTATACCGATCGACTCAGAATCACTAGCTGAGTCGATTTAACCATGTCTGTCCGTCCGTCTGTCCATGTAAAGTTGTTCGTCGACTACCGGTCGCAATTTCACTCCGATCATTCTGAAATTTTGCAGTTTAGAGTATTTCGCAGCTGTTAAGATCGCTATTGAATTTGGTTGAAAACGGTTCAGATTTAGATATAGCTCCCATATATATCTTTCGTACGATTTGGCCCTTTAGTCCTATAGAAGCTGTATTTTGCATCCAATCGTTTTGAAATTTAGAATGGTAGAGTTTCTTGATCCATGAACCAACATTGCCGAATTTGAAGAAAATCGGTTAATATTTAGCTATAGCTCCCATATATATGTTTCGTCCGATTTGGCCCTTTAGTTCTATAGAAGCTGTATTTTACATCCAATCGTTTTGAAATTTAGAATAAACAATTTATACATGAACTACAAAATTGATATTTCACAGTTATTCAATATTACGAGAGTGGTGCAGGGTATTATATAGTCGGCCCCGCCCGACTTTAGCCTTTCCTTACTGCACTGAAAAAAAGTGTACTGAAAATCATTTAAATTTTCTTAACTTCTAAGATTTTTTCTTTGATTTGGCTCCAAAGACAAAGACTATTAAAATAAGTACATCTTGTAGTACAATTAAAGACATAAATCATCTTTAGATCAGGACATCAAACGTCTTTGAAAAAATTACGCCTTATACTTCGATGAAAGACTTCACATTTTTAAATCTATTACGCCTTGTGCTTACATCAAATACATAAAATTACTTTAGATTAAGTACATTCTGTAACTAAACTAAGCACATGCTGTACTTTCCACAAGTGTAAAATATGTTTCGTAAAATATTTTTTTTATTTAATTATTTGTCTAAACGATCGTGATAAATTTTGTTTTTTGCTTCTTTATTAAATGATTATTTTTTAAACAATTGATTTCGATAAACAGTTTATTCAGTAGCAACCCCTACATACCTGACGATACCCGTAGCAATTGTGTTTAGTCTGGTTTTCTTTATATTGGAGGGAATACTTATTCTAATGGATAAATAAATGATAGTTGGCAAAATTTTTCCTAAAAAAATCGTTCTCTTCGTATGAGCTGCGGTGGCAAATATATTACTTGACGTGGATATTTTTGAGTTGAAATACCAGAAGTGAGGAATTCTTTTTATTCTTTTACTCGTTTAAATCTGAACCTTGCTGAAAGATTGGTATTGATTTTTTTGCCATACATTTTTGTAAAAAAGTTTGAATTCTGTAAAATTATAGACTTCTTATGCAGGAGAAAATCCTAGTTACAAATCAATAACGATTCAAAGACCAAAATAAAACAAACGAAAATACAATATGTGATGTTTTATTCATAATATAATATGATATAATAACATATGTCAGAAAATATCAAAATTTACTTTTAATGATATTTTCTTGCAGTGGCATATTTCCGTTAATATTATTTTTTTGGAAATTAATATTTACGGAAACATTTTTTGGCTTCTACTGAAATTTTTTTAATTTTGAGTTTTTACCCTTTTGTGGAACTGTTATATGTAAATATTTCTTACTCATAAATTAAGACTTGTTCACATCGACATTTTTGTATCGCTTGGAAATTATTTAATATGACATATCGTTAGCAAAACATAATATGCTAAGTCCAGTTTCAAAAAGTTCTCAGAAAGAACATTTTTTTAACAGTTTCCATTTAATATAATTTTTTTTCTGCAAATACGCAATATTTATTTGTTCCGCTTAAATATCAATAATAGTTAATTCTAATTATCCGTTTTTATACAGACTTCACATGTTTTGCATGTTTGTGTGAACTTAGCATGTTTGTTTGGTGATTTCTTTTTTCTAGATGATGTATTTTTAAATCTTCTATCATTCTATAAAAAATCTCAATTTTCATAAAATTAGATGTAGCAAAGTGGCATATTTAGTTAATGATATTCTACAAAAATAATATTTTATTTATTCATTATGGAAATATTTGCAATTTACTTAGACAGCGGAAAAACAACGTTGGATAGTTTACTCGTATTGTTCCAAAATCGGTTTTATTCCGTTATTTCTTGAATACATACATACACACATTTACGGTCGTTTTGCATTGTTTTTGTCAAAGTAATAAATTCGTAAACGCACATATAAACTCCACTACTCTGAATGTCCGAAAAAGATTTTATGATTCTTTTTTGTTATCATTGCGCGTAACTACAACGCACACACCCACATTTGGTAATCTACCACTGAGACAAATCTAATCGTCGTATAAGCAGCCAGTCAATATTTCCAGATAATTTATTTTCGACTACCTGTTATACACACTGCCGACAAACAGCCCCCGAAACTGTTATTAATGCAGAATTATAATCGTCCACTCGCATAAGCGCACACAACCTTTCTCTACCACCGCTCAATAAGAACTGATTCCAAAAAATTCCAAACACACTTCACTGTAACTCTCACTATTATTCTCAATTTTGCGACCAAAAAGAGTCTAAATTTTCCTCTCACAGATAAAAACGATCTCTTAATTTAAAAGATAACTAATCTTTAATTTAAAAGTCAAAGAAAAGTGGACTGAAAATTAAGGCTAAATTGTATTTAAAAACATGACATGAGAATTTCTACATTTTTAAGGAAAAAATCTTACAAACTATGAAAATGTGTACTTGATTTAACGACATTTGCACTACAATCAATTATTTTTCCTATAATTTAATGACGTAACGTTAAAGTCAACATGACATAGTGTTATGGACATCTTATCATAGAAGTAAGAAAATTTACTTTAAACGAACGAAAATTTCTTTGAAATCAAGTAAAATTTCTTAAATTCAAAGAAATTTGTTCTTCAAACAAAGACAGATTAAATCTTTGATTTAAGGGCAAACTTGTTTTTAATTTCATGTCAAATTTTTTTTCAGTGTGGTTTTTAATATAAAATATATACAGCCTAAATACGTATGTTCCATGTTGTGGACAAAAAGCCAAGGAAGCATAGGTTTTGGTTTCCCGCCACTTTCAAATCAGTTTTTTTGAGGTGTTCCCGTGTTTAAATTTCATTAGGTTTTAGATATCTTAACCATTTCGTGAAATGACCGAAATAGCATTGGCTTTGTTATTATGGTTTTCCTTGAAGGTTATTCGATAATAGATATCGCGTGCTGTAAATGACAAAATATACGTATGTGTATGTAGCCACATATCTAAAACATAGTCCATATATGTACATACATACATATAAATATGTATGTAGATGGATGACCTATCAGACACTGATTTGTCTAGGTAATTACATTAGGTCGTTTCTCAAAAAAAAAATAACAAGAAGAGAATTTAATTGAACTGAAAGAAAAAACCCATCGTTATAGGAATTAATGTTTACATTGGAAGTCATCCAGAGATTGTTAAGTGTAACAATGTACTTACAGATATTTTACATAATTTTGTTCAACAGTGTTGTACCCTTACTTTACTGGGGTAGTGCATAAAACATTTGCTATGAAAAAAACTGTAATTCATTTAAGGAGTGACCTAAGAGCGTAACTACTACGTTCAGAGGAAATCCATTTTACAGCAATTTAGAACGGAAAAAAATTAAAATTTCAAGAAATTACAAGGTAACATTTGCACCCCTGAGATGGCAAACTTTTTAGCTCCGACACTGTGTACCTTAGGGGACCAAATTTAGTACCTAAATTCTCTTATACCTTTTCTACAACCAAGTTTTTTTTACAATCAGTTGACTGGTTAGGAAACGGCTGAATTATTTCCTTTTATAATTCCTCCCACTGTGTACCATAGCGGTGCAGTAATTCGGTCTAATATATTCGCACATATGTTACATACGTACATTTTCAAATAATATAAACATACCGCCATATTCGGTATACGAGTATAAGATATACATACTACTCATATACGTAGGTGTGTGTAAATGCCATAATATGAATATGATAAACATATACGAGCATATGATTGAGTTTGCTACGCGTGTACATGTGTAATAACCCTATAATAATAATAATATAATTGTGAAACTAGATAAGGATCGTATTAAAAAAAGACAAAATCGAAATGACCTCTTTTTACTTCGGGACAAATACATATGCGTTTGTATATAGGTATACACATATACGCATACATACGTCGTGGGGAAGCTCTGTGTATCCATTGTAGGAATTTGTCACAAAAGTAACATAGACAGGCATTCCACGTGTTTTTTCTCTCTCTCTTACAAACATTTATATGACAGTCGAACTCAGATTTTTTTTTTATCAAATTCGATAAAATAGTTCGCTTGTCTCTGAGAATGTACAGATTTTGCCTTCCCACAAGTCTACTAAAAATTACCCAAACAAATAAGAACACTTCAGTGGAGTAAACCGACTAAGGTATACCCTCACTTTGTGAGTAATGTAATTTCAATAACCGGAATAGTCTTTGAAATGGAAGAGAACCACATCACGAACCGATATATTTCTTTTTATACCCTACAGATAAAAATATATATATATGAGCTATATAAATTTGTATCTCGACACCTTAGAGAGAATGGTATATATCATTTGCAACGAGCCAAAAGTGTAACACATCGAAGGAGTAACCTAAGACCTAAGTGACATGTATGTTTGGCGGAAATGCAATTTGGTTAATAACTTCTATACTACTTACTCGGATATTCTGAAATTTCACAAATAGTATTAGTATATTAGTAGGCAATCCTCAAGAAAAATGGGCGAAGTTTCCACGCCCCTTTTGGTACCTCACACACAAATGGACCATTTTGCACCAAAAGTTAACAGCTTTTATCTTTAATACCAGTACATACAATCACTTAAAATTTTGTACAGTGTTATACTTATATAGAACCTAGCGTCCAGAGAAATGTGGGCGTTGTTGGTACCTCCCACACAAATGGACCATTTTACACCAAAAGTTAACTGCTTACAGCTTTAATATCATTTCATAGAAATACATGAAATTTTGTACAGTGTGAAGCTTTTATAGTGCCTAGAGTCCAGAGAAAAGTGGGCATTATTGGCACGCCTCTTTTGGTACCCCCACATAAATTGATAATTTTTCACCGAAAATTAACAGCTTATAACTTTGATGCCAGTTTATACTTTAATTACGAATACAGTCGAAACTCTCTATAACGAATTCCAAGGGATTTCTTCGTCGGAAGGGTTGTCTGTGGTAATGACATCACAGTTGGGTTTCCCCAAAATACACTTTCAATTTTATGGTAAATATGTAAACGATTCAAAGCATCAGTCTCTGCTTGTGCGTTGTGAACGCAACAAAGTACACACAGAGCAACAATAACAACACCAATAACACACAACAAAGCGACTTCGTTATATGGAGATTGAAAACGCTTCAAACTTGAAGTTAAGTTCGCAAAAATGCTTCGTTATAAGGAAAAATTCGTTATAGGGAAATTCGGTATATGGAGATTATAATACACTCAAAGTAGTCCCAAAACACAGTGTTCTTAAAATTGCTTCGTAATAAAGAGAAATTCGTTATATAGGAGTTCGTTATAGAGAGTTTCGACTGTATTTGATTGGGACTGAAGGTGAGGGGATTCTTAAATCGGTTTAACCTACTGAACTTTCTTACTTTTTTTTATATTTTATACTTACGGCATTAAAACATGACCCAACAAGTAAGAAAGTTTCAGTCGGGTAAACCGACTAAGGTATACCCTCACTTTGTGAGTAATGTAATATTGAATATTCCACGAACCAATCCGTCAATTTGTGTGGGAGAGGCCAGAACAGGTTTAACAAATACTATAGGCACTATTAAAGCATTGTCCTTTACAAAATTTCAAGTATTTTTATACACTGGTATTAATGTTACAAGCTGTTAACTTTTGGTGCAAAATTGTGAATTTGTGTGGGAGGTACCAAAAGGGGCGTGGCAACTTCGCCCATTTTTCTGGAGTTGATAGCGACAAATAAACTAATACTATGAGTGGAATTTCAGAAGATTCGAATAAGTAGTATAGCAGTTATTAAATAATAAATATTTCACAACATTTTAAACCTTTGTGAGGGAGGTACTAGAAGGAGTGGACCAATATGGCCCATCTTCGAACTTAGCCGGAGATAGAAAAAATAATACCACATACCAAATTTGAAATCAATCGGTTACTCCTTTCGAGAGTTATCGTGCGCACCAGCCAGCAGACAGACAGACGGACGGACGGACATTGCTCATTCGACTTAAAATGACCCAAATCGAATATCCGCCGAACATACTTAGGGTCTTAGATCACTCCTTCGATGTGTTACACTTTTTTCCGTAGCAAATGATATATACCCTCGTCACGCTAAAGTGAGGGTATAAAAATAGGGTCATATAAAATGGATGTTATCGTAATTATTTCATTCCACCCTAGAAACAGGAGAATTATACACATATGTTCTCATTCGAAGTTATTTAAGCTTTAAGTTGTTTCCTAACGTCCCCTACGTATGAATACAAATCCCATAGAATCTACTGTAAATGACAAGCCTTGCTTTACATTGCAGTCCTTACTCACTCCTTCTCAATAATTTTACAATAAGATATAAAAATCGTTTTGGCCAGATCCGAACACTGTGTAAGTGGAAGTGTTATCGCCACAAAAAATACGGATCCAAATCTCTCTTTAAAAAATTTAAATATGTTTATTTTTCTAAGGACAATTGACATGAACATGTTCCGTGTATAAGTAAGACATACTAGTTTTAATCAGTATTTTGTTTTTCTGTGTGCGATTTTAACTTTTATATGGAACGACTTATGCGAATTCCTGATTACAAGATCGTTATTAGTTCTTTATCTTTTCCTATATTTTACTAACAAATTATTAAAGAAAACAGAAAATTCTGTCGTCAGAGTTGGGATGAAAGAAATAAGTAAATATTCTGCTTAAACATTTTGTTTAGTGCCCTGAACCGAATTTAAAACTTAAATTCTCTAACACTTTTTCTACAATCATCCCAAGTTTGTCGCAACCAGTGGTCTGGTTAAGAAATAGGCGAATCATTTTCCTATTTTAATTCCTCTCCAGTGTTGCCAGAAATTACGATTTATCGACATTTTGACGATTTTTAGAGCCAAAAATGGGATATGTCGATTTTTGCACCAAAGTGACGATTTTTTATGATTAACAGAAATTAGGGAAAACCTAAAGAATTTGTCTTATGTTAATGCTTTTTATACCCTACACCACACTGTGTATTATAACTTTGTGCATTTGTTTGTAACACCCAAAAGGAAAAGAAGTAGGTAGACCCATCGTTTATTATACCGATCACTTTTGACTTAGCTATGTCCGTCTGTCTGTCTGTGCATGTATTCTTGTAATCAAAGTACAGGTCGCAATTATGGTATGATCTCGACGAAACTTTACACATATCTTTTTTTTGGCCCCAGGACGATCCCTTTTGAAAACTCGGTTCAGATTTAGATATAGCCCCCATATATCGATACCTCCATTCTAAACTATACTAAGTGCATAAAGATAGTTTTTCAGGAGAGGCGATCAAAGTTTGACATTTTTTTAAATTTGTGTGGAATTGCTTTGTAATGGAAATTGAATGAACTTTACAGTTTTGTGAATAACTTTTGATTGGGTTGACGGATAAACACCAAATTTTGACTGAATATAATTTGGAATTAAACGTACATAAACAACATCAAATTTGTCCGCATCAGTTGAAAAACCACAGAGAGAAAAAATGCGTTCAACCTGAGCAAAAAAACAATTCCGGATTCTGTTTCAAATTAACAAGCATTTATTACCGAGTATGTGTGTTTGGCGACAAAGCCGGTGTGCGCGAGCGTAGTGCAGAACGACAAGTGGTGAACGCAGATGCTCGTTACAAGTGTTCTTCACTTCATGATGTTCGTTGTCCACTTTATTTATTATCTTACCCAACAAATACTCGTATATGTTAGGAAAATGCAAATACCATTTCTCGCAGTGCATAAAGAGAGTGTTAACACTTCTCACAAATACATAAACATTTTGTAGAAGTATTGTGTGCCCATCGCTGCTCTACACATCCGTGATAAGCGAATTAGGTCTCCGAAGAGAGGTGTAGAGGAGATTCCAGTGATGTCAATACGCAACCGGTATAGATCAGGCTCGGGAAGTTGAGACAATGCTGCGTACGTGAACACACTTTATGAAGGTTCGATCGCTGCCCATCATCTGCGTTCCCTCACTGAAAAAAAATTTGACATGAAATGAAAAACAAGTTTGCCCTTAAATCAGAGATTAAATCCGTCATTGTTTGAAGAACAAATTTCTTTGAATTTAAGAAAATTTACTTGATTTCAAAGAAATTTTCATTCGTTTAAAGTAAAATTTCTTACTTCTATGATAAGATGTCAATAACACTATGTCATGTTGACTTTAACGTTACGTCATAAAATTAAAGAAAAAATAATTTATTGTAGTGCAAATCCCATTAACTCAAGTACACATTTTAATAGTTTGTAAGATTTTTTCCTTAAAAATGTGGAAATTCTCATGTCATGTTTTTAAAAACAATTTACCCTTAACTTTCAGTCCACTTTTCTTTGATGTTTAAATTAAAGATTAGTTATCTTTTAAATTAAGATATCGTTTTTATCTGCGAGAGGCCGATGTTGGAACAATGAACAATCGAATGTTGTTTTTCCGCTTTCGAAGTAAATTGCAAATATTTCCATTATGAATAAATAAAATATTATTTTTATTTTGAGCATTAAATAGAATATCGTTTACTAAATATGCCATTTTGCTAAATCTGAAACTGGACTTAGCATATTTGCATGTTTTGCTAACGATATGTCATATTAAATAATTTCGAAGCGATACAAAAATACGAAATATTTACATATTACTGTTCCACAAAAGGGTAGGAACTCAAAATTTAAAAATTTCAGTATAATCCAAAGAAAGTTTCCGTAACTATTTATTTCCAAAAAATTAATATTAACGGAAATATGTCACTGCAAGAAAATATCATTAAAAATATATTTTTTTATATTTTCTGACATATTTTATTATATCATATTATATTATGAATAAAACATCACATATTGAATTGTCGTTAATTAAATAAATTAAAAAAAAAATATTTTACCAAACATGTTTTACACTTGTGGAAAGTACAGCATGTGCTTGGTTTAATTACAGAATGTACTTAATCTAAAGTAATTTTATGTATTTGATGTAAGCACAAGGCGTAATAGATTTAAAAATGTGAAGTCTTTCATCGATGTATAAGGCGTAATTTTTTCAAAGACGTTTGATGTCCTGATTTAAAGATGATTTATGACTTTAATTGTAGTACAGGATATACTTATTTTAATAGTCTTTATCTTTGGAGCCAAATCAAAGAAAAAATCTTAAAAGTTAAGAAAATTTAAATGATTTTCAGTACACTTTTTTTTCAGTGCTTGTGACTCTCGAAGAGAATGTACTTCACATTGTAGTGCCTCCATTCGCTGCTGTCGAAAGATTCTATGTCGTCACCAGTGAGCGAATCTTCGTTGTAATTAAAATGTTATCGATGCCTCAAGTTGTTCCGATTCGGATGCATAAGCAAAAACGTAGACTATCTTGGCAAAATGATGCATGATAAAAACGTTGAAAATTTTAAAAGCGCTGCTGCTGCCCTGCTTTTAAGAAGTTATTTGTTGCTCTGCTGTTAAGAAGTTCTTGTATCAATGTAAAAAATACTATTTTAGATTGTGCGTGATGGGCGGGGTCACCAATGTAAATGATAAGACGTTTTATTATCACTTATAACAACTATTCAAATCTATTTATTATTTACTAAAACTAGTTCACAAAATCTTTCGAAGTATTACTAAATGCTACAGCCGAGAAAGAAGACTTGTCTTGGAATCAGCTGTTGTTTTCTCCTCCTCTGGTTCGATACCAAGTTGACAGATTGTATGTCATTCGAACGCGGCGGTCTTGGTGAGGCCACAGATCTTTTTTGTCTTTTTATCCCCTCACTTTAGAGAGGAGGGTATATATCATTTTCTACGAGCCAAACGTGTAACACATCGAAGGAGTCACCTAAGGCCCTAAGTATGTTCGCCGGAAATCAGTTTTGAGTCATTTTAAGTCATTTGAGCAATGTCCGGCCTTCCGTCAGTCTATCTGTCGGTCTGTCTGTCTGCTGGCTGGTGCGCACGATAACTCTCGAAATGAGTAACCGATTGACCTCAAATTTGGTATGCGGTAATATTTTTCTCTATCTCCGGTTAAGTTCATAGATAGGCCATATTGGCCCACTCCTTCTAGTACCTCCCCCTAACGTTTAGTGAAATATTGATTCTTTAATACCGTCCGCACTACTTACTCGAATCTTCTGAAACTTCACACATAGTATTCGTTTACTAGTCGCCACTCCCTTTTTGGTACCTCCCACACGAATGGACCATTTTGCTGCAAAAGTTAACTGCTGATGGCTTTAATATAAATTCTTACAAATTCTTCAAATTTTGTACAGTGTAATGCTTTTATAGTACCTGGAGTCCAGAGAAGAGCGGGCATTATTGGCACGCCCCTTTTGATACCTCCCACACAAATGGACCATTTTGTACCAAAAGTAAACAGCTTTTATCTTCAATACCAGTACATAGTTTAAATTTATTAAATGTAATTTAAATTAATAATAATTTATTTAAAACAAAAAATTAATAAATTTACGTATATTTTATTGGGACTCAAGGTGATGGGATTCATAAGTCGGTTTACCCGACTGAACTTTCTTACTTGTTGAGTTACAAAATACTACTCGTGATTAACTTGAAAGAGAAATTTCAGTGTTGACTTTAGGTAAAAGCTGCGGCCATGACTATATATCGCCAAAAGTAATTAAGGTATGCAGCAGCAGCATTATTCCACTTTTGGTATCAATTTTGAATAATATGATTTATTCATCAACATACCCGGATGTACTAAAGATACACAAAGTTATGCCCATACCAAAAGAGAAGAATGCAACAGTGATTGATAATTTTCGCCCAATATCAGTGCTTCCAACTATAAATAATATATTTGAACGGATTATTTACCGCCAAATATCTGTATACCTTGATGACAACAGTTTACTAAGTCAGTGTCAATATGGTTTTCGAAGGGGGTGTGGGACAGAAGAGGCAATCGTCAATGCTTAAAATTTCATATGTAAAATGTTGGACGAAGGTTGTAGTGGAGTTGCTGGAATCTTTTTGATTTGTCCAAGGCATTGATATGATTGACCACAATATTTTGCTACAAAAACATCAGTTTAATGGCTTTCATGGTAATGAACTAGCACTTTTTAAATCCTATCTACGTAACCGATACCAATTTGTACAAATCAAGGACCATAAGAGCGAAATGGCGCTGGTTGAGCATGGAGTCCCACAGGGAAGTGTGTTAGGGCCCTTATTATTTCTTATATACGTCAATGATCTCAAAAACATCGAGTTAACTGCACGTTTGTTCATGTATGCTGATGACATCTGTCTTTTTTATCAGTACAAGTCAGAAGCTGCGGTAAAATGTTATATGGAGCGTGATTCTGCTTTGATTTTTGAATATATGAGATTAAACAAGCTTTTCATCAATCCTACAAAGACCAAATTAATGCGATTTAGACCACATGGTCGTTTTAACTGGAATCTTAGTATTACCATAGGTGGAAAGGAGATTCAGGAGGTGAACACAGTCAAATATTTGCTACTTTTTTTGCAGTCAAATCTAGGTTGGAATCAATACTTAAACTACCTAAAATCTAAAATATCATCTGCCCTTCTTGGTTTGTTGTTTAAATTCAAGTACAAGTTTGATCATAGGACTAAACTCCTGATTTATCAATCTTTAATTCAAAGTCATATTAACTATTTGGCTGTCGTATACGCGCATAAAAAGATCACAGAATAAATATCTCTGCAGCGGCTTCAAAATAAAGCATTAAAAATCCTGGCGAATTTACCTATTATGCATTCAACGTACTCCTTATTTAATGAAGTTTTTCCATCGATGTTACCAATATTCCGTACTTATAAACCACAGCTCCTTTTTTATATGTATTTAAATGTCTGTATCATGTAGGCCACCACACAATTGAATTTCCTCGAAATCAAGTTGCAGTTAACACTCGCAATAAACAACATCTGAGAGTAGCATTATGTCGTACAGAGACAACTAAGCAACGAGTTGAATATTTTGGTAGTCGTGAATTCAATAACTTACCACATCATGTTAAAGCTTCAAATAGACTTTCGAATTATCAAAATACGTTAAAGAAATATTTGATATTTCAAATAGATGATTTTTTGTAATAAATGATATGCTTATGATATGCGTTTAAAATGAATAATTTTTTTAATTATACAAAATATTTTTGTATTATTTGCCAACTAGCCTGTCTAATGTCTTACGGCACTGAAAAAGAATTTGACATGAAATTAAAAACAAGTTTGCCCTTAAATCAAAGATTTAATCTGTCTTTGTTTTAATAACAAATTTCTTTAAATTTAAAAAAATTTACTCGATTTCAAAGAAATTTTTATTCGTTTAAAGTAAAATTCCTGACTTCTATAATAAGATGATAAGATGTCAATAACACTATGTCATGTTGACTTTAACGCTACGTCATAAAATAAAAGAAATAATAATTGATTGTAGTACAACTGCCATTAACTCAAGTATATATTTTAATAGTTTGTACGATTTTTTAATAGTTTGTAAGATTTTTTCCTTAAAATTGTAGAAATTCTCATGTCATTTTTTTAAAGACAATATACCCTTAATTTTCTATACAGTTTTTTGGTACTTTTAAATTAACGATTAGTTATCTTTTAAATTACGAGATCGTTTTTATCTGTAAGAAGACAATTTAGACTCTTTTTGTTCGCAAATTGAGAATAATAGTTAGAGTTACAATGAAGTTTGTTTGAAATTTTTTGGTTGAGCGGTGGTAGATAGAGGCTGTGTGCGCTTGCGCGAGTTGACATTTTTATTTCTACATTAATAGCAACAGTTTCGGTGTGTGTCCCAGGTAGTCGAAAATAAATTGTCTGGGAAACATCACATATTGTGATTTCGTTTGTTTTATTATGGCCTCGTTATTGATTTGTGACTAGGATATTCTCCTGCATAAGAACTTCTTTGTCTCTATAATATTATAGAAACCCAATTTTATTACAAAAAGGTATGGCAAATACAATTACTTGCCATCTCAGCTCCTTGGATTGCGATTTCGTAGTTGGTAAACCAATAATTCAGCTAGGTGCAGCATTAAAACACCAGCTCTAAGAGGTCAACTTCTTCAAAATGACTAAGAAGTATTCCTTTCAAATAATAAATTTGCTATCGCAGCTCATACAAAATAACTATTCGTTTAAGGAAAAATTTTGCAAAATATCATTTAATTATCCATTAGAATAAATCCTCATATTCCCTCTAAACTAGACTAAACACAATGGCGACTGAATCAACTGTTTATCGAAATCATATATTTAAAAAAATAATAATTTAATAAAGAAAATAATAAAAATTACCATGAATGTTTAAACAAATAATTAAATAAAAAATATTTTGCGAAACTTATTTTACACTTGTAGAGAGTACAGTATGTGTTTGTTTTCATTAAAGAATGTACTTAATCTAAAGTCATGTAAGCACAAGCCGTAATTGATTTAAAATTGTGAAGTCTTTCTTTTTGAAAAATACACGGACTTGACAGTATAGGTTCGATTCTACTATCAAAGGGTAGTATAACCCTATACTCGGTTTGGCGAAATTGGTGACCAATTTTTTTTATGGGCCTCCAAAGTTTCTGAAAATCAGTGGGCCCCCCGAAAAAGGTGTCATCAGCTTTTGACCAACGACTAATTCAGGCTTGGCGATACCGCTTAACTATATTTGGCAATAATGTAGCTAAGAATATGCTGAACAAAGTTTCTTAACATTTTTTTGCGAAAACAATTTTTTCCGGTACTTTTTTTTTGAAAAAGTATAGGAAAAAAATATTTTTTTCACCTTTTTCAGCATAACTTTCAGGGGCTCTTAATTTTTCGCTAACAATGTTTTGCAAAATTGTAGCCAACGTAAATGTGAACAACTCTTGTGAACATATGAATACAATCTGAAATTGTCTAGGTACCCTTAATAGCTCAAAAAACCACATTGTACCCTAAAAATTTAAGTATTTCACTGTTATGTGGAACATATTAACCCTCTAGCTCCCCCACATAACTGTAATTTTTGGCCCCATTTTAACAAATCGTAAAAAACACCCCTTAAAATGGGGAGGGCGGGGATGAAATGTTCTACAAAAATGTTGGCCATAAAACTATATGTGTCAGAACACGCCAAAGCCCAAAACTTAACAAAAAAAAAAACAAAAAACTGCCAAATTGCTGTCAAAAACTCCCTTTACTGGTATGGTTATTGCTTCGACCACTACATATATCGTATTACTAACATTGCTGCACGAACAGTAATTTGACCTTTTTTTTGGTGTTTGTGTTAATTTTTGAGCTTTGGTTTGTTCTGACACATATTGTAAAATTTTATGGCCAAAATTTTTGGAGAACATTTCATCCCCGCCCTCCCCATTGTGGGGGAGCTAGAGGGTTAATATGTTCCACAAAAATATTGGCCTTAATATTTTCTATAAAGTTGCTGAACATACCCTATACCAAAAAAATATATTTTTGTTACATAACAGTGAAATACTTACATTTTTGGGGTACAATGTGGTTTTTTGAGCTATTAAGGGTACCTAGACACGTTCAGATTGTATTGATATGTTCACAAGAGTTGTTCAGATTTACGTTGGCTACAATTTTGCAAAACATTGTTAGCGAAAAATTAAGAGCCCCTGAAAGTTATGCTGAAAAAGGTGAACAAAAATATTTTTTTCCTATACTTTTTCAAAAAAAATTACCGGAAAAAATTTTTTTTCGCAAAAAAATGTTAAGAAACTTTGTTCAGCATATTCTTAGCTACATTATTGCCAAATATAGGTAAGCGGTATCACCAAGTCTGAATTAGTTGTTGGTCAAAAGCTGCTGACACCTTTTTCGGGGGGCCCACTGATTTTCAGAAACTTTGGAGGCCCATAAAAAAAAATTGGTCACCAATTTCGCCAAACCGAGTATAGGGTTATACTAGCCTTTGATAGTAGAATCGAACCTATAGTGTCATGTCCGTGTATTTTTTTCACTGTTGCACAGTGTAATTAATGACTTTAATTGTCGTACAAGATGTTCTTATTTAAGTCTTTGTCTTTGGAGCCAAATCAAAGAAAAAATCTTAAAAGTTAAGAAAATTTCAATGATTTTCAGCACACTTTTCTTTCAGTGAGCGCTGAGGCGTTCATGTATATATGTTTTATAAATAATTAAAAAAATGATGGACAGACAGACGGACGGACAGACATGGTTAAATCGACTCAATCGGTATACTTTAAGGTGGGTCTAGCTTCAGTATTTCTAGGTGTTACAAACATCTGTCTTGAAAAAAATTTATAATACCCTGTACAACAGTGTGGTTTAGGGTATAAAAGGTCTAAATGGGAAACAATAGCATAGTAGAAAATCTCAATGATCATTTCTAGTATAGAGGAAGACGTCACAGGTCGACTCTTTTTCAGATGACGATCTCACTTGTGGACTTTAGCATAAAGGGACGTCTTCAGTGGTCGACTCTAGTAAAGAGTTGACACCTCAGTGGTCATCTTTACTAAGTATAATGAAGAACGGCGGTAATTTCGACCATGAATGGAATTCAATTCTATAACCGGAAAACTCTTTGAAGTGGAAAAAAGCAGATCATGAGTATTTATGGCTACTTTTGTACCAATTTAAAATTTTTTTTTACAAATTAAACGAAAGCTGCAAATTTTCAGCTATGTAACTTGTTTCGAAAATAAACAAATATATTTAAGAGTGACCTAGCGGAATGCAGAATATTAGTATAAATAAAACACAAACTGCAAAAATGGCGCAAATCCATTGACAAATATATTTGGAAGCGACCTCTATAGGGAAGTTATATGAAAACATTAACAGATTTGGCTCATTTTCAATCCCAAATAATCTACAACTAGTTAGTTGGCACCGCCCGACTTTAGCCTTTCCTCACTGGCTTTCTTATTACTCTGGGGCCTACGATAGGACATTGTCCACGAAAAAGATATTTCAATTTGCTGCTCCAGAAAGTGGGATTATTCGCATGAGCAAAAAGATATTTTCCTTTTTGAATACAAATTAAAAATGTACTACAAAAGCCGGATTGCTTTGGTTTCTTAAAAAATCTATTTGCAAGTAAATTACGTTGACAGGAACTCACATTTGATAGTTTTGTCACATGTCGCCGGTAATAAATAATCAGTATTGTCCTGCTTTAAATGTTTCAAATATTGTTTTCACCCTTTGAACAATGAAGAATTGCGTCAACCGTTGTTTGGGAGTCGAGCATGTGAGACACACATTTGCATTAGAATTTCAGTAAAAATACGCAATGGCCAATTTTCCATTTTATCAAATTTAGCATTCAGAACGCGCTCGCACGTTCGACACACAGTTTATCTATCTGCGAGATTTGTGGCCACTACCAATGCTACGAGTATATTGGACGTGGGAACAGCATTGGCCATTTCATTTGGGCCATCAGGGTTTATGGTCCCTGAATTGTGTTAGTGGAGGTGGACTGGGGCTGGGATTGCCTTGCGTTAATTTGTGTGGTTAATTTAAGTTTTACATGCAACTCACCGTGACATGTAAAAAATATACACTATGGATAGATACTCGTACATATAGACTCATATATATATTTATGTCCATATAAATGTACATTCGCTCACATTTATTGATTATGGCCAAAGCTATTATTAATACATGGGGTTGTGTCCAATCGCTTTGATAACTGTCAGTGGAGTGTACCCACATATATACATATACATATATTGTATATAAATAAATAAATTTACAAATACGTAGATCTCTATTTAAATATACTCGTATATATATACGAGTAGTATATTCTAATGCAGAAAGTTAGGTGCATTCATACGACTACATATGTAGTATATAAGGGTGAATCACTGAGTTGAATGAAAGTGCAATGTCCTTACAATCACAAGTGTGTGGTAGGAAAACCCCTATTCAAGTAAACCCTTACTTTCGGAGAAATATAATTTGGAATTTGGCACTTTGAGTGTGATATCAATTCGTTCGAATTTCATCGTGCGCATCACCCAGACAGACGGACGGACATAATTTACATGTTTAACAAGTAATAAAGTTCAGTAGGGAAACCGTCTTAAGAATCCCATCCCTCACCTTCAGTCCCAAGGTGAGGGAGTAAGTTTATTTATTGTAAGTTTATTTATTGTTTGTTTTAATTCAATTATTATCAATTTAAATTGCATTAATAGAACCCATTTGTGTGGGAGGTACCAATAGGAGCGTGCCAATAACGCCCATTTTTCACTGCAATGTAAGCACCTTAAAACCAGTACACTGTAGGAAATTTTTAGTATTTGTAAGCACTGGTATTAAGGTTATACGCTGTTAACTCTTGGTACAAAATGGTCCATTAGAGTGGGAGGTGCTAAAAGGGGAGTGTCAAAGAATCCCATTTTTCGCACTGATTGTAGGCACTATAAAAGTATTACACTGTGCGAAATTTCAAGTATGTCTATGTACTGGTGTTAAGGTTATAAGCTGTTAACGTTTGGTGCAAAATGGTTCATTTGTTTTGGAGGTACCAAATGGGGCGTGGTAGCTTTACCCATTTTTCTTGAGGTAATTGCGACTGATAAACTAATGCCATGTGTGGAATTTCAGAAGATTCGAATAAGTAGTATAGAATTTATTAAAGAACCAATATTTTACTAAATGTTAACCCTTTGTGTGGGAGGTACAAGAAGAAGTGGACTATTATGGCACATCTTCGAACATAGCCTGAGATGAAGAAAACATTACCGCATGTACCAAATTTAAAGTCAATCGGTTACTCCTTTCAATAGATATCGTGCGCACCAGCCAGCAGACAGACAAACGGGCGAACGGACGGACATTGCTTAAATGACTTAAAAATGACTCAAGTCGAATTTCCATCAAACTTACTTGGGTTCTGAGGTCACTCTTTCGACGTGTATCACTTTTGGCTTGTAGCAAATGATGTACTCTCATCTCTAAGGTGAGGGGATACAAATAAACCTAATTCAAAAATTTTGGATTTTAGACGATTACCTTGAAAATAGACTTTCACCGTTTAGTAAGTCTGCATTAAAATCGTATTTATTTGATACAGCTTTCATGGGGTAATGAGTAATGACTAATGTATAGTGAAATCGATTATACGTTATATGTGCAAGAGAAACTGGTAAAGACCGATTAAGTTCGGCCATGCCGAATCGTATATACCCTCCACCATGGATCGCATGGGAATGGTTTCGGATACAAATAAAGTTATGATACCAAAATTTATTCCAATTTGTTGAAATTTGAGGTTTTTGTGTCGTTACGAAGTCAAATCTAGAGGGACCTTTTGTATGGGGGCAATATCAAAATATGGACCTATCTACCGTTACTCGTGTGAAGGATTCTGGGTATAAATAAACAACAGACACCAATTTTCAGTCCGATCACTTAAAATTTGTGGTCTCTGTGTTGTTATGAAGTCAAATTGGAGAGATGCTGTATATGTGGGCTAAATAAAAAAATTTACCGTTATTGCCCATTCTCAAGCCCAACATACCTGCAGATATAAGAAGTATATATATATGACGATTTATCGTCATTTTTACGATTTTTAATGCAAAAAAATAGGACATGGCGATTTGACGATTTTTGCCCCGAAATGACGATTTTTTTTATGATATGAAAACAGTAATGAAAACTTAAAAATGTTTCCTTATATTACGGATTTTTTTATAGTTCCTTCGAGAAATAATTTACACTCCTATTTATCTTTTTAAAAAATAAAATTAGAAATGTTAGAATAATTTACTAATATTGAGCCTGCTCATTGCTGGTAGATTCGAAGGCATTCAATGCCGAATGGAATTTTGTTAAGTTGTAAAATCGGTGGAGGAAATTGCAGTGAACATTTTTAAAGAAGGTAAAGGCTATATCAAAACATTGACCTAGGAGGTCATAATTCCAACGAATAGCGTTAGTTAAAATAAATCGTATGTTATCATTTCTGCAGTCCAATTGGTAAGATTTTTTTCTTTGGGTCCAAAAAGTCAGGTCTTATGAGGCCATTGTATGGGACTATATCAAAATATAGACCAATGAAAACACTTTCTCCTTGAAATGGTTCTAGGTAAAAAAAGCTATACAATGCCTAATTTTATTCCAAACGATTGGTAACAGGTGGCGCAAAAGTAATCCTCCTATCAGAAAATGCTATAAATTTTGCGATTGGCCCCTAATGCCTAATGTTGACATTTGTGTAGTAAACACATGCCAAATACACGTTAATAAACAATGTTACGCTACACTGCTCCAGAACGCGGAATATTGCTGACTATTTATTTGACCAATAATCGGTCGGTGACTTTGGCACAAAAAACATCGAAAGGTTACTTTTGCGCCACCTGTTATATCTGTTTTGTATGGGGGCTATATCAAAATTTGAACCAAATATGCCGTATGAATGATTTTGGGTAAAATTAATTGCAAATAACCAAATTTCAGTCCAATCGGTTATGTGGTTTCTATATAAAAATGTTCACCATTAATCCTAAGAATTTTTCTAGGTAAAACTAAATACATTTTGTAGAACCATGGATCTTCGCTAGACCCTGTTGGTGTGAATGGTTCTATGCATTTTGTCATATTTCGTCCCAATGGATTGAAGTTTTTGGCTTATATGACGTAAATAAATAAAATCGAAAATCGACCCTAAGAAACTGATATGTTTAAAATATGTTTCCGACAAATTTGATTATTATTGCTGTTCGATAATGTATGATTGGCTTAGAACATTTTTGTACGCTCACTTTCAGGAACCGCGATATCATTTCAGAGTACTAATAAATACATATCTGTCTCTGAAACATTCAATTCGCCCGAAAATAACTCAAAAGCTGTATGTAAATGTAGATTTTCGTGCTGACGATTTCGAAAATTAATTTTGACGATTTTTATACCCCTATTTTGACGATTTTCGGTCAAATTCGTCTGGCAACACTGTATATGTACCAAATTTCAGTCACCTAGAGCAGGTATTATATATTGTAGCGTGATTACAATAGACGGGCATGGCTAAATCGTCTTAGATTTTTACGACGATTAATAATATATCGCTCATTTACTGCAAGAGTGACATAACTCAAAATTTAAAATTGTGAAGAAGTGTAACTTTAAGTCCTTATAGAAAGATAACTAACATGAAATAATTTAAACTGAGATACTCTCTCGGCTATAGACCAACCTGCATCTATACAGTGATAGAAAGCAAGTATTTTACATGGCAAAATATATTGCAAGTATTTCATAATGTGATTAAAAACGCTGAAATAATTCGAAATAGGGTTGTTTACTTATAAAGTAAATTTCGCTGAGAATAATTTTTGGACATTTGATTGCTTCGAAATTTTGTTTATGTATTACACAGTGCGACAAAATAAACTCAAGTTGAGAAGCAAATGACGCGATACTATTTTTCCTGTAGGTCTTGTCGAGTAAAACACGAATCTTTTTTTGGAATTCCCCGGACACCCCCAAAATCCGGATTTACGGGTAAAAAAACGATATTCTTGCCTCTTTTTACTTGAACGCCTATAACTTTGTTAATTATTAACCGATTTCCAATCTCCAAGTGTTTATATACCGATTTAGTTTTAATGAAACTTTAATAACTCCGTCAATTGCAAACGGATTTTTAAGAGACTGGTTTCATTTTTTTCCTTATAAAATATACTATATATGTATATCAATAAATCGTACGGCTATCTCACAATATAATTGGTAAAAACATTGTCTAAACTAGAAAATGACGGACAGAAATGAACAAAATGTGTTTGTAGGGCAAATAAACACAGCTTCAAACAAAGAAATCGATTAATAATTAATAATGTTATAGGCGTTCAAGTGAAAAAGGCAAGAAAATCGGTTTTTTACCCGTAAATCCGGAACAAACGTTGTTCTATTCGCCAAGACCCACAAGAAAAATAGTATCGTGGTTTTTGGTTTTTGGACTGTCGCACTGTGTTATTAACCTAAAAATATCTTAAACGTAGTTCAAGAAAAAATTTTAAAACAATTTCTTTAAGATTTATGAGCAATTTAAAGTTTACGAAATTACGTTTTTTCTAAAAGTTGTGTTCATTCTTTAGCTTGTATCTCCTGAAATACGTGACCGATTTTAATGTGCCATACCTTGTATTGAAGCTAATTTCAACTACTACAACAAACTGGTGTAAGCACCGCTAGTTTATTAATATAACAATAACAACAATAAATGTTATTAAATTGCAAAAACGCAAAAATCAGCGATGGCTTGATATTTAAAAAACAAAACTCATTAAACAATAGCAAGAGTCAAAAGATAAGAAAGTAACTACTTATTAAACTGTACTCTGAGATGAAAATTTTTTGAACATCACAGCAACCTGAATTTCACTTTTTGATGTAGAAAAAAATGCAATAACTTTGTTAGTCCGTTTTTCACATTCAATTCGACAATTCAAAGAAAAAACAAACCTATAATAAAGCTAAAGTAATTTCTTAAACTCAAAACTACCAAGCATACATTCCATTGTCCGATAAAAAAATTAGAGTTCAGACACCATCAACTTCCGAAAAGTACTGTGTTAAGACGGTGTACATTGATTAATATGTTCATACCCATTTTCTTCGTTTTTACAGTAAATAGTAAACTTGATTCGAATCTTTCTCATACATTTTTATTGTTCTTACTTTTACATTTGTATACTGATTATTAATAATTGTCATTATTTTCTTAAATGTTTTGTTGTTCTTACACGCTGAATAAAATCGCTTCTGTAGTATATTGTCCTAAACATATTCGGCTTGAAACATATATATGTTTACGGTACACTCTAAACATATAATATTGTGTATCAAATATTATATATTTGGGAAGATGTTGTTCAAAACAAATCGTTGTTTACATCCCAATATGTATATTTATACCCTACACCACACTGTGGAACAGGGTATTATAAGTTTGTTTCACGGCAGATGTTTGTAACACCTGAAAATAGCACAGCTAGACCCACCTTAAAGTATACCGATCGACTCAGAATCACTAGCTGAGTCGATTTAACGATGTCTGTCCGTCCGTCCGTCTGTCCATGTAAAGTTGTTCGTCGACTACAGGTCGCAATTTCACTCCGATCGTTCTGAAATTTTGCAGTTTAGAGTATTTCGCGGCTGTTATGATCGCTATTGAATTTGGTTGAAATCGGTTAAGATGTAGCTATAGCTCCCATATATATGTTTCGTCCGATTTGGCCCTTTAGTCCTATAGAAGCTGTATTTTACATCCGATCGTTTTGAAATTTAGAATGGTAGAGTTTCTTGATCCACGAATCAACACTACCGAATTTGAAGAAAATCGGTTAAGATTTAGCTATAGCTCCCATATATATGTTTCGTCCGATTTTGCTCTTTAGTCCTGAAGAAGCTGTATTTTACATCCAATCATTTTGAAATTTAGAATGGTAGAGTTTCTTGATCCATGAACCAACACTACCGAATTTGAAGAAAATCGGTTAAGATTTAGCTATAGCTCCCATATATATGTTTCGTCCGATTTTGCTCTTTAGTCCTGAAGAAGCTGTATTTTACATCCAATCATTTTGAAATTTAGAATGGTAGAGTTTCTCGATCCATGAACCAACACTACCGAATTTGAAGAAAATCGGTTAAGATTTAGCTATAGCTCCCATATATATGTTTCGTCCGATTTGGCCCTTTAGTTCTATAGAAGCTGTATTTTACATCCAATCATTTTGAAATTTAGAATGGTAGAGTTTCTTGATCCATGAACCAACACTACCGAATTTGAAGAAAATCGGTTAAGATTTAGCTATAGCTCCCATATATATGTTTCGTCCGATTTGGCCCTTTAGTTCTATAGAAGCTGTATTTTACATCCAATCATTTTGAAATTTAGAATGGTAGAGTTTCTTGATTCTTGAACCAACATTGCCGAATTTGAAGAAAATCGGTAAAGATTTAGCTATAGCTCCCATATATATGTTTCATCCGATTTGGCTCTTTAGATCCAATCGTTTTTATACCCTACACCACACTGTGGTACAGGGTATTATTTAAGTATAAGTATAGTCGGCACCGCCCGACTTTAGACTTTCCTTACTGGTTTTATTTGGGACCATTATTTCCGAAACAAATATTTACTTGCATTTAAGTATTCAGAAAATACCTAAATTATGTTAAATTTAATGTTTGTAAATCAATTATTGAAATCCTATAATCTTGGATCAATATAAATTACTTAGAGGATTGTTCAACTAATGACGGCTTAGAATACTCAGAAATTTAAATTAGTGATTAAGAACAGAAGCTAATGCTGGGGGTACAACTCGGATCCAAGGAAAAATTAAATCTAAAGTTCGAAAAAGTCAACAAAAGTTTTGATTTTTTTTTAATAAATAATATATATTTGGAGAAATACCTAAACAATAATTATATTTGTATTTAAACACATATTTTGTTTGAGAATTTTAGTTTGCAAATATATTTTATTGTAAAATATAAATATATGCGTTCCAAATATATTTTTTTGATTTTCAAATAAAATTTATTTGCTAGGAAATATATAATATTTAAAAATTTGTTTTCCAAATATATTTTTTTTCGATTCAAACATATCAAAAAAGGCTATTTTACCCCGTGTACTGTTTTAATAAACAAATTACTAAAAATTATCATTCTGTCAATTTTTTAAAGCACATTCACAGAAATTATGCAAATGGTTTTTTTATAAAAATCGTAAAAAAAATAGTTCCCATCGATTCACTACTTCCAAATTCATACAGTAACTAACAACGACATCTAAGAACACGAGATTAAAATTTCAAAAAGAATCGAAGGGTGTAATCATTTTGAAAATCGCAATAGAAAGTATAAAAGGGCAAAAACATTAAAAATTCGTATATTTGTAGCAGTGCTTACTCTACGTTAGTTGTAGTAGTGTAGAAATTACCTTCAAAACAAGGTATGGCACATTTAAATCGGTCACGTATTTCAGGAGATACACGCTAAATAATGAACACACCTTTTAGAAAAAAACGTAATTTCGTCAACTTTAAATTGCTTATAACTCTTAAAGAAATTTTTTTAAAATTTTTTCTTGAACTACGTATAAGATTTTTTTAGGTAATAATGCATACACAAAATTTCGAAGCAATCAAAAATGGTGATGTCAACAATCGCCCCGTTTGGCATGGAATGACTAATATACGTATTGTAAAACGGTATTTCATCTGGTAATGCTAATTATTAAAATTAGAAAGCAATCAACAAAATATTTCAGCAATTTCCAACCAGCAAAACACACTGCGCCCTTTACAGTAGTGCTAATATCGAGCTGTCCCGATTTAGCGCACAACATTCTCATGATTTATATACCCTACACAACACTGTGGCCCATGACATTATATAAGTTTGTATAGAGGCGGATGTTTATAATACCCACCTTAAAGTATACCGATAGACAGTATCTGATCTACCATTTGGGATAACTATGCTGATGCCCCGGAGCACAAGGCACATGAGGTGCGCTAAGTTTTGGGGAATACCTTTATTAAAAACTATATAAAAAACATTTTGCAAAACATGCAAAAGTTATTTTACACGTCTATATTGCTGTTTAGAGAAATAAGAAAAGTATAAAAACAAGTACGAAAGTTCAGTCGAGTAAACCGACTTATGAATCCCCTCACCTTGAGTCCCAAAAAAATATTCGTAAAAGTATTTATTTTTATACCCTACACCACACTGTGGTACAGGGTATTATAACTTTGTGCTATTTACTTTTGGTACAAAATGGTCCATTTGAGTGGGACGGTCATTTTTCTCAGGACTCTAGATACTATAAAAGCATTACACCTGTACAAAATTTCAAACATTTATATGCACTGGTATCAAAGTTGTAAGCTGTAGCTTTTGGTGTAAAATCATCCATTTGTGTGGGAGGTACCAAAAGGGGTGTGCCAATAACGGCAACTTTCCTGTAGATTCTAGGTACTATAAAAGCATTACACTGTACGAAATTTCAAATATTTGTATGAACTGGTATTAATGTTAAAAGCTGTTAACTTTTGGTACAAAAAGGTCCATTTGTGTGGGAGGTACTAAAAGGGGCGCGCCATTTTTCTCCGGACTCTAGGTACTATGAAAGCATTACACTGTACAAAATTTCAAGTATATGTATGAACTAATATTAAATCCATAAGCAGTTATCTTTTGATGTAAAATGGTCCATTTGTGTGGGAGGTACCAAAAAGGGAGGTACTAACAAATAATATTATGTGTGCAATTTCAGAAGATTCGAGTAAGTAGTATAGAAGGGAGAGGTACAAGAAGGAGTGGACCAGTATGCCCCATCTTCGAACTTAGCCGGAGATAGAGAAAAATATTACCGCATACCAAATTTGAAGTCCATCGGTTACTCCTTTCGAGAGTTATCGTGCGCACCAACCAGCAGACAGACAGAGAGACAGGCGGACGGAAGGCATTGCTCAAATGACTTAAAATGACCCAAAACGGATTTCCGCCAAACATACTTAGTGTCTTAGGTCACTCCTTCGATGTGTTACACTTTCCTCACCCTCCTCTCCAAGGTGAGGGGATACAAATTAATCAATTATACTCTCGCTCTACTTGAGAAAGATATACTCGTATACAAGGTGGACCAAAATGATCAAAGAGGTTTGAGTTCATGATAACATTTTATTTAAGACATAATTATTTTATTTTTTATACCCTACACCACACTGTCGTACAGGGTATTATAAGTTTGTTTCACTGCAGATGTTTGTAACACCTGAAAATAACACAGCTAGACCCACCTTAAAGTATACCGATCGACTCAGAATCACTAGCTGAGTCGATTTAACGATGTCCGTCCGTCCGTCTGTCCATGTAAAGTTGTTCGTCGACTACAGGTCGCAATTTCACTCCGATCGTTCTGAACTATTGCATTTTAGAGTATTTCGCGGCTGTTAAGATCGCTATTGAATTTGGTTGAAATCGGTTCAGATTTAGATATAGCTCCCATATATATCTTTCGTCCGATTTTGCTCTTTAGTTCTGTAGAAGCTGTATTTTACATCCAATCATTTTTAAATTTAGAATTGTAGAGTTTCTTGATCCATGAACCAACATTGCCGAATTTGAAGAAAATCGGTTAAGATGTAGCTATAGCTCCCATATATATGTTTCGTCCGATTTGGCCCTTTAGTCCTATAGAAGCTGTATTTTACATCCAATCGTTTTGAAATTTAGAATGGTAGAGTTTATTCATCCATGAACCAACACTACCGAATTTGAAGAAAATCGGTTAAGATTTAGCTATAGCTCCCATATATATGTTTCGTCCGATTTTGCTCTTTAGTCCTGAAGAAGCTGTATTTTACATCCAATCATTTTGAAATTTAGAATGGTAGAGTTTCTTGATCCATGAACCAACGCTGCCGAATTCGAAGAAAATTGGTTAAGATTTAGCTATAGCTCCCATATATATGTTTCGTCCGATTTTGCTCTTTAGTCCTGAAGAAGCTGTATTTTACATCCAATCATTTTGAAATTTAGAATGGTAGAGTTTCTTGATCCATGAACCAACACTACCGAATTTGAAGAAAATCGGTTAAGATTTAGCTATAGCTCCCATATATATGTTTCGTCCGATTTGGCCCTTTAGTTCTATAGAAGCTGTATTTTACATCCAATCATTTTGAAATTTAGAATGGTAGAGTTTCTTGATTCTTGAACCAACATTGCCGAATTTGAAGAAAATCGGTAAAGATTTAGCTATAGCTCCCATATATATGTTTCATCCGATTTGGCTCTTTAGATCCAATCGTTTTTATACCCTACACCACACTGTGGTACAGGGTATTATTTAAGTATAAAATGTCCCAAAAGTAAATTTATGTAAACAATTTATACATGAATTACAAAATTTATATATCAGAGCTATTCAATATTACGATAGTGGTGTAGGGTATTATATAGTCGGCACCGCCCGACTTTAGCCTTTCCTTACTGGTTTTATTTGGGACCATTATTTCCGAAACAAATATTTACTTGCATTTAAGTATTCAGAAAATACCTAAATTATATTAAATTTAATGTTTGTAAATCAATTATTGAAATCCTATAATCTTGGATCAATATAAATTACTTAGAGGATTGTTCAACTAATGATGGCTTAGAATACTCAGAAATTTAAATTAGCGATTAAGAACAGAAGCTAATGCTGGGGGGTACAACTCGGATCCAAGGAAAAATTAAATCTAAAGTTCGAAAAAGTCAACAAAATTTGGAGAAATACCTAAACAATAATTATATTTGTATTTAAACATATATTTTGTTTGAGAATTTTAGTTTGGAAATATATTTTATTGTAAAATATAAATATATGCGTTCCAAATATATTTTTTTGATTTTCAAATAAAATGTATTTGCTAGTAAATATATAATATTTAAAAATTTGTGTTCCAAATATATTTTCTTTCGATTCAAACATATCAAAAAAGGCTATTTTGCTCCGTGTACTGTTTTAATAAACTAATTACTAAAAATTATCATTCTGTCAATTTTTTAAAGCACATTCACAGAAATTATGCAAATGGTTTTTTTATAAAAATCGTAAAAAAAATAGTTCCCATCGATTCACTACTTCCAAATTCATACAGTAACTAACAACGACATCTAAGAACACGAGATTAAAATTTCAAAAAGAATCGAAGGGTGTAATCATTTTGAAAATTGCAATAGAAAGTATAAAAGGGCAAAAACATTAAAAATTCGTATATTTGTTGCAGTGCTTACTCTACGTTAGTTGTAGTAGTGTAGAAATTACCTTCAAAACAAGGTATGGCACATTTAAATCGACCACGTATTTCAGGAGATACACGCTAAGTAATGAACACACCGTTTAGAAAAAAACGTAATTTCGTCAAAATTGCTCATAACTCTTAAAGAATTTTTTTAAAAATTTTTTCTTGAACTACGTATAAGATTTTTTTAGGTAATAATGCATACACAAAATTTCGAAGCAATCAAAAATTGTGATGTCAAAAATCGTCCCGTTTGGCATGGAATGACACATATACGTATTATAATACTGCATTTCATCAGGTAACGCTAATTATTAAAATTAGCAAGCGATCAACAAAATATTTCAACAGTTTCCAACCAGCAAAACACACTGCGCCCTTTCTGCAGGTGCTAATTTCGAGCTGTCCCGATTTAGCACACAACATTCTCATGATTTGTATACCCTACACAACACTGCGGCCCATGACATTATATAACTTTGTATCGTGGCAGATGTTTGTAATACCCACGTTAAAATATACCTATAGACAGTATCTGATCCACCATATGGGATAACTATGCTGAAGCCCCGGAGCGCAAGGCACATGAGGTGCGCTAACTTTTTGGGAATACCTTTATTAAAAAATATATAAAAAACATTTTGCAAAACATGCAAAAGTTATTTTACACGTCTATATTGCTGTTTAGAGAAATAAGAAAAGTATAAAAACAAGTACGAAAGTTCAGTCGAGTAAACCGACTTATGAATCCCCTCACCTTGAGTCCCAAAAAAATATTCGTAAAAGTATTTATTTTTTTGTTTTAATTAAATTATTATCAATTTAAATTGCATTTAATTAAACTTACTAGTTAAAAGCTATTTACTTTTGCTACAAAATTGTCCATTTGAGTGGGACGGTCACTTTTCTCTGGACTCTAGATACTATAAAAGCATTACACCTGTACAAAATTTTAAGTATTTATATGCACTGGTATTAAAGTTATAAGCTGTAGCTTTTGGTGTAAAATGGTCCATTTGTGTGGGAGGTACCAAAAGGGGTGTGCCAATAACGGCCACTTTCCTGTAGATTCTAGGTACTATAAAAGCATTACACTGTACGAAATTTCAAATATTTGTATGAACTGGTATTAATGTTAAAAGCTGTTAACTTTTGGTACAAAAAGGTCCATTTGTGTGGGAGGTACCAAAAGGGGCGTGCCAATAACGCCCGCGGTACTAGAAGGAGGGACCAATATGCCCCATCTTCGAACTTGGCCGGAGATAGAGACAAACATACTTAGTGTCTTAGGTCACTCCTTCGATGTGTTACACTTTTGGCTCGTAGCAACTGATATATACCCTCCTCTCCCAGGTGAGGGGATACAAATTAATCAATTATACTCTCGCTCTACTTGAGAAAGATATACTCGTATACAAGGGGGACCAAAATGATCTAAGGGGTTTGAGTTCATGATAACATTTTATTTAAGACATACTTATTTTATTTTTTTAATACTTTGTTTGTTTTGTATATTTTTCGACCTATATTTATACCCTACACCACACTGTGGTACATAATAAGTTTGTTTCACGGCAGATGTTTGTAACACCTGAAAATAACAGAGCTAGACCCACCTTAAAGTATACCGATCGACTCAGAATCACTAGCCGAGTCGATTTAACCATGTCTGTCCGTCCGTCCGTCCGTCTGTCCATGCAAAGTTGTTCGTCGACTACAGGTCGCAATTTCACTCCGCTCGTTCTGAAATTTTGCAGTTTAGAGTATTTCGCAGCTGTAAAGATCGCTATTGAATTTGGTTGAAATCGGTTCAGATTTAGATATAGCTCCCATATATATCTTTCGTCCGATTTGACTCTTTAGTCCTATAGATGCTGTATTTTACATACAATCATTTTGAAATTTAGAATGGTAGAGTTTCTTGATCCATGAACCAACACTACCGAATTTGAAGAAAATCGGTTAGCTATAGCTCCCATATATATGTTTCGTCCGATTTTGCTCTTTAGTCCTGTAGAAGATGTATTTTACATACAATCATTTTGAAATTTAGAATGGTAGAGTTTCTTGATCCATGAACGAATTTGAAGAAAATCGGTTCAGATTTAGATATAGCTCCCATATATATCTTTCGTCCGATTTGGCCCTTTAGTTCTATAGAAGCTGTATTTTACATCCAATCGTTTTGAAATTTAGAATGGTAGAGTTTCTTGATCCATGAACCAACATTGCCGAATTTGAAGAAAATCGGTTAATATTTAGATATAGCTCCCATACATATTTTTCGTCCGATTTGACCCTTTAGTCCTATAGATTCTGTAGTTTACATCCAATCGTTTTTATACCCTACACCACACTGTGGTACAGGGTATTAATTAAGTATAAAATGTCCCAAAAGTAAATTTATGTAAACAATTTATACATTAATTACAAAATTTTTATTTCAGAGTTATTCAATATTACGAGAGTGGTGTAGGGTATTATATAGTCGGCCCCGCCCGACTTTAGCCTTTCCTTATTGGTTCTAATTTAAGAAATTAATAATTGATTGAGCTCAAGGTCTTGTTTTTGTTATTATTTATTTTTTCATATTTTATTTATTATTGCCGATATTTCGCAATTCTTTGAATTGCATCTTCAGGGCTGATATGTAAATATACTTAGTCAAACTTAAAAACTAGCTTAGATTCACCACCATCGTCAGTTGTGGAGTGCAATAATAACAACTGACGATGGTGGTGAATCTACGCTAGTTTTTAAGTTTGACTAAGTTGTTCCTTTGTGTACTGTCCATTTTAAATTCCCCAAGACTTTTTCACAAAATAATGAAAATAAATAAAAAGAAATTGTATTAAACAAGTATTAAGGAAGCGGCACTCAAATACGAATTCTACGGAAAATTCTTATAAAATTTCTCTAAGAAACCATGGGTCTAAAATGAACTCCTAGGTGGCGGAAATCGACTTTTTTCAAAAAAAAATAAAAATCGCAGTATGCCGCTATCAATGCAATAGAAGCCTGTGTTTACCATTTATGACATAGCCCGTAAGAAGAAATCCAATAGCGTTACCATATCACCGCCCATGCGAAATAAAATCGCGGTTTTTATGTGGTTAATGCTTATATCGAAATCGGAAAATTTATGGTTTTTGGTTAGATTTGTTGAAATCTGAAGTAACATATATATGAGAGCTTTATCTAAATAAATTAAATATGTTAAATTTTATTTACTATTAAAAAGGGGCGTGGCTCCGCCCACTTTTCCCGAAACACAATTTATTTCTGTTCCAATGACTTCTACACCAAGATGCATCTTTCTAGCTCTGATAAATCAGGAGATAACGCTGGAATACGATGTTTGTTTTTACCTGACCTTCCTTTAGTCCTTGTATGGGGCAAATCTTTAATCCTTGACCGATTTTGTACAATTGCAATACCAACCGTTGCGGGACAACAGTTTGACAACAATTTGAAGTCGTTTTCCGCCAGCTAGGAATTCATATTCTTAGCATTTTTCGTAGAATTCATGTTTGCCTAACGCTTTGTTTATTTTTTCCACCCATACAAATTGACCTCCCTATTCTACAAATACTGTATTTAAAAATTATGTCTTAAATAAAAATATTTAATTTCATGATTTCGTATGATTTGATACGAAAAAAGTGTAACAAGTCGAAGACGTGACATAAGAAGTGTCTTATAAGTTATTGGAGCTGTGTTCGTCATGTCTGTATGAATGTGCTTCACACGACAACTCGTGGAAAGGGTAGACGATATGCTTCCTATTATATATGTGGTATTTTTTTCTCCATCTCAAGCAAAGCTTGAATATTTTTCAGTCCAAAAACAAGCAACATTTCTCTACTGTTCTGGTAACTCTCACCCAAAGTACCAAATTCCATATTATATTTCTCGAGGGTCGTTTAACTCGACAAAAATGTTCTAACTTGTTCGTTAATATTTAATCATTACAGCAGTTAGCGGTTGTGGGGTCTCTAATGTTCATTTAAATTTATTAATATCACAAAAATTTTCCATGGCAAAATATTTACGAAATAAAGCATATCAACGAGACCATATTGATTTTATCTGTGGCCAGCCGTTATACATTACACACTCATGTGTATTTGCACGCACATGGTCATAGTCAGGGACGGAGCCATATGATGGTAACTAAGGGGGGCCTTGAAAATGTGGAAGTAACAAAAACTTATAGACTTCGAAGGAAGCTCTATTTTTTTTTGCGGAGATCCCTTTTGGATCATTTTAAGTCATTTGAGCTATGTCCGTCTGTCTGTCTGGTTGATGAACACAATAACACTTGTAAGGATTAACCGATTGACTTTAAATTTGGTATGCAGTAAAATTTTTCTCTACACGCTGAAAAAAAATCACTTCTGTAGTATATTGTTCCAAACATATTCAGCTGGAAACATACATATGTTTAGGGTACAATTGAACCAACGTAAATCTGACCAACTTTTGT
This sequence comes from Eudasyphora cyanicolor, assembly GCA_963930755.1. Taxonomy (NCBI): domain Eukaryota; kingdom Metazoa; phylum Arthropoda; class Insecta; order Diptera; family Muscidae; genus Eudasyphora; species Eudasyphora cyanicolor. The sequence continues at coordinate 197,199,784 of OZ005734.1, read as the reverse complement.
GAACATATCAATACAATCTGAACGTGTCTAGGCACCCTAAATAGCTCAAAAAACCACATTGTACCCCAAAAATGTAAGTATTTCACTGTTTTGTAACAAAAATATATTTTTTTGGTATAGGGTTTGTCCACCAACATTATAGAAAATATTAAGGCCAATATTTTTGTGGAACATATTAACCCTCTAGCTCCCCCACATAACTGTAATTGTTGGTCCAATTTTAACAAATCGTAAAAAACACCCCTTAAAATGGGGACGGCGGGGATGAAATGTTCGCCATAGAATTTTACTATATGTGTCAGAACACACCAAAGTTCAAAAAATAACACAGACGCCAAAAAAAGGTCAAATTCCTGTTCGTGCAACAATGTTAGTAGTACGATCTAGTGGTCGAAGCAATAAAGATACCAGTTGAGAGGGTTGTTGACTGGAATTTGACTGGAATTTGACCGTTTTTTGGATTTTGTGTTAAGATTTGGGCTTTTATGGCGAACATTTTTGTAAAACATTTCATCCCCGCCCTCCACCTTTTAAGGGGTGTTCTTTCTTAAAATGGGGTCAACAATTAAAGTTATGTGGGGGAGCTAGAGGGTTAATATGTTCCACAAAAATATTGGCCTTAATATTTTCTATAAAGTTGCTGAACATACCCAATACCAAAAAAATATATTTTTGTTACATAACAGTGAAATACTTACATTTTTGGGGTACAATGTGGTTTTTTGAGCTATTTAGGGTGCCTAGACACGTTCAGATTGTATTGATATGTTCACAAAAGTTGATCAGATTTACGTTGGCTACAATTTTGCCAAGCATTCTAAGAGAAAAATTACGAGTCCCCGGATGTTATGCTGAAAAAAGTAAAAAAAAATATTTTTTTCCTTCACTTTTTTTCGCAAAAAATATTAAGAAAGTTTGTTCAGCATATTCTTAGCTACATTATTGCCAAACATAGTTAAGCGGTAGCACCAAATCTGAATTAGTTGTTGGACAAAAGCTGATGACACCTTTTTCGAGTGGCCCACTGATTTTCAGAAACTTTGGGGACCCATAAAAAAAAATTGGTTACCAATTTCGCCAAACCGAGTATAGGGTTATACTACCCTTTAATAGTATAAACGAACCTATACTGTCAAGTCCGTGTAATTTTCAAAAAGTATTCATTTGTTGCATAGTGTTATCAAACTACTGCTATGCTGTATTTTCGAATCTTAGAAAATTATTATTTTCTGATATCCACACTCAAATCGGCTTAAATATGGAAATCCATTGCATTACAAGGGAGAGACCAAGGTAAATATATATAAGTCCTCCCAAAAACCGCCACGGTGTTTTCCTTTGTGACTGCCTGACTGTCCGTACGCAATTAATTCAATGAAATAGATATGTATTGTGATAAATTCCATTCATGACCCTCCCTACACTCTCTAGCTCTCTACCCATTTTGTGAACCAAATTTAATCTGCAAATGAATGAAATGTTCTAAAAATAAATATTATATGGAATCAGAGCCATAAATGATATTGTCTGTATATATTTTTGGGGTGGAGAAGGGGATGTAATATAGATACATATGTATGGGTAGGAAATTATACTTCTCCTATGACAAAGGCGAATAAAAAATCAAAATCATTTAAATTATGGACATTGTTACTATAAAAAGGCACTTAAAATTTGGAAATTGGGGTAATATGAGGCAATATTATGAAAAATATATGAAAAAATCTAAAAATATTTTTTAACTGATGTGTATAATATAACATAGATGAACGAGTATATAAAAACAGAGAATACGAGTACATAAGCGAAGTGGAGTCAGTGCCAATTAATGTATAATGGAGTTGACGAACTATTGTGCAAAAATTTAAAAATCAGTAAATCAGTGGCGAATCCGACAATATGATACCCTACAACACCCTATTGGAGCAGAATGAGAAGAAGTATTGTCATGTTTTATCATGACTATAAGCCCAGAAAATTGTGTTTGATAGCGCTTAGATTGAAAATCAGACATGCCTATATACTGCGGCTATATATTTTAAGCAGTTCTGATTTTTTGAAAGCAATCGATCGATATATTAGAGGATTTACTCGAATTCATAATCCTTTCCCATTATCTTATCTGGATAGAACAAATTTTCTATTTGATGCAAACCCATTGCCACCAGATATACCTACGGACACAAAAGATATGGCCATTTGAAGTTATACTTTCCCAAAAATATTATTTGTAACAAACACAAAAATTTGCAGAAATACTTTAGAAAGTATACATCAAATAGCCATAACTTTTGTCTCAGTGGGTATATCTGATTGGCAATATTTTTCATCAAATATAAAATTTTGTGTTTTAGCCAGAAAAGAAACTGAGGAAGTAAACCGTTATACTCGTATATACGGATTCGAAGGATAAAAGGATCGTGAGAAAAAAAATAAAAAAAAATTCATAAAATGTTTAAAAATTAACATATGTATTTCAATAACTTTTTTGTATTTTATAAGCATTGACATCTGAAGTCGATGCTAATTCTAATATCATTATATTTCTAAAGGTAAATCCCACAATTTCCAATATAAATTCGAAAATTCCCAAAAATGGGACTTTTTGATTATAAATGCCTAACTAACTAGCAACACCTTTTCCCATATAAATACAAAGGTTTTATAATTTTAGCTTTGGGATTACAGAAAATGAGGCTTACTTTTGAAATTTGAAAATTGCAGAAGCTTCTATAACTCAAAAATAAGACATACATATACATAGTTTTTTTCCAAAAAATTCAAAAAATAAATTTTTTTAAAAATGTAACCTCAGATGACCATAACTTTTGTCTTGTGGGGTACATCGGATCGATTTTTCTTCATAATATAGGTGAATGGTGAAGAAATTTTGCTGTCACTTTTCTACAACTTCATTGCCAATTACAGTGGACAAAAATTAATAAAAAAAACTCGTAATATTGAATAACTCTGAAATATAAATTTTGTAATTCATGTATAAATTGTTTACATAAATTTACTTTTGGGACATTTCATACTTAAATAATACCCTGTACCACAGTGTGGTGCAGGGTATAACAACGATTGAATGTAAAATACAGCTTCTACAGGACTAAAGAACCAAATCGGATGAAACATATATATGGGAGCTATATCTAAATCTTAACCGATTTTCTTCAAATTTGGCAATGTTAGTCCATGGATCAAGAAACTCTACCATTCTAAATATCAAAACGATTGGATGTAAACTACAGCTTCTATAGGACTAAAGGGCCAAATCGGACGAAACATATATATGGGAGCTATAGTTAAATCTTAACCGATTTTCTTCAAATTCGGCAATGTTGGTTCATGGGTCAAGAAACTCTACCATTCTAAATTTCAAAACGATTGGATGTAAAATACAGCTTCTATAGGACTAAAGGGCCAAATCGGACGAAAGATATATATGGGAGCTATATCTAAATCTGAACCGATTTCAACCAAATTCAATAGGGATCTTTGCAGCTGCGAAATACTCTAAACTGCAAAATTTCTGAACGATCGGAGTGAAACCTGTAGTCGACGAACAACTTTACATGGACAGACGGACGGACGGACAGACGGTCGGACGGACAGACATGGTTTAATCGACTCAGCTAGTGATTCTGGGTCGATCGGTATACTTTAAGGTCTAGCTGTGTTATTTTCAGGTGTTACAAACATCTGCCGTGAAACAAACTTATAATACCCTGTACCACAGTGTGGTGTAGGGTATAAAAACTATTAAATTTGGTACAGTACTGGAACCTAGGAAAGTAACGACATTACAATTCTCGACATTACAAATTTGCATACGAGGTATGTTCAAAAACAACGCGAATTTTTTATTTTTTCAAAAAGTATTTATTTATTCATGAATATCTATTTTGTCCCCTTCAAAATAATTCCCCTCGGATATAATACACTTCTGCCAAAAGTTTTTTCCAATCTTCGAAGCACTTCAAATAATAATTTTTTGTGATCTTGTTTAGCTCCTCCTTCGATGCCGTCTTTATTTCCTCAATCGTGGCGTAGCGTCGTCCTTTCATGGGCCTTTTCAGTTTTGGGAACAAAAAATAATCACGGGGGGCTAGGTCAGGGGAATACGGTGGCTGCGGCACCATTACTGTGTTCTTTTTGGCCAAATATTCGCGCACAAGCAACGATTTTGTTCTTCCACAAATCGTAGCGTTTTTGGCGGATTGCTTCGCGCAAATTGCGCACAACTTGCAGGTAATATTCTTTATTGACCGTACTACCCTGTGGCATGAACTCATAATGCACGACGCCCCTGCAATCAAAGAAAACTGTGAGCAAAAAAACTGGCGTCCCGCACGCTGTTCGTCCTTCGGCTCCCTAAGAACATTTCGTACCCCCGAAAAACGTTGCTTTGGTCCAAGGTAGCTTCACCATATGCCACAGTCAACATTCGGAATGCGTCAGAGCACTTTATTTTATTTTTCACACAAAATTTGATGCAGAAAAAAATTTTGATCATTTTCTGAAATATCTCCTCGTACTAGAGAGGCAAATATTGTCTACGTTAGTATCGGCGAACACGCCAAAAGATTGGGTATTGGCTGCAATGATTTCTGCAGAAGCTGTGGAGATGAGGAAGAAGTGGAGAGCATTAAGCACTTGTTATGCGACTGCCCCGCTCTGAGTATACGACGACTGGACATACTGGGGTCAGCCTTTGTAGGCAGCCTAATAGATCTTTCCAGTGCCGATATTAGTACTATCGATAAATTTGTATATCAAATAGGTTGGTTTCGATGAGGGGTATGTTAGCCCGTGGTAGCACTAGGGACCTAAACTGGTCTATGTTAGCTTGTAAAAAAAAAAATACGGCTGCCACCCTAACCTAAACCTAAACAGTGGGACAAAATGTCAAATATGGTACAGTGAGACAAAGGGTTAAATCTGGCACAGTGGGCCAAAAAGGGTTAACTATGGTACAGTGGTTATATATGGTAAAGTGCGATAAAAAGGGTTAAATATGGTACAGTGGGGAAAAAGGGGTTAACTATGGAGAGGGGCAAAAATATAATAACTATAATACAGTGTAGCAAAATGGTGACAAAAATGTTTAACTATGGTACAGTGGGACAAACATGTCTTACATATTGTACAGTGGAGCAAACATGGTTAAATATGGTACAGTGGAAAAAAAAGGTTAAATATGGTAACGTATGACCAAAAGGTGTTAAATATGATTCAGTGGACCCAAAAGGTTTAAATATGGCACAGTGGGGGCTAAAAGGGGTAGAATATGGTACAATTTGACAAAAATTGTTAACATTCTGTTATATTGTACCAGGGTGTGAATGTAGCTATTTGAATAATGTAGCTATTGGGAAAAAAGGTAAAATATGATCCAAAAAATAGTTTTTGACATTAAGAGGCACAGGGATAAATATTGTACCATGATGACAGGCACATAAACAAGAAATTAAACGTAAATATTCGTATTTTATTGAAAAAGTAATCAAATCTACTTCATTTTGCATCATATGCAATAATCATATGTTTTTGAAAGAACGAAGTTAACTATTGTACAGTACCTCACTAAATGTTAACCCTTTTTGGGCGAGGTACTAGAAGGAGTGGACCAATATGGCCCATCTTCCAACATAGCATGAGACGGAGAAAAATATTACCGCATTCCAAATTTAAAGTCAATCTGTTACTCCCTTCGAGAGTTACGAGTATCGTGCGCACCAGCCAGCAGACATACGGACGGACGGACATTGCTCAAATGACTTAAAATGACCCAAATCGAATTTCCACCAAACATACTTGGGGTCTGAGGTCACTCCTTCGAAGTGTTACACCTTTGGCTCGTATATATACCCTCCTCTGTGGTGAGGGGATAAATATAGGAAGTTTCTTTCCAAATGTGAAAAATTCCGACATGAGTGAATACAGGCTATGAAGCCGACGCGGCGCAAATCGGCGGCGCGCCGTCGCCAGTCACTTTCTTCCAGCCGGCGCCGCCGCCGATTTTAGCGGCTCACATCGGCTGAAACTCAGCCGCCGAAGTTTGTTTCGTGAGTCAAGAAGATTTGTTTTATGCAACCATAAAAATTTAGAAAGTGACTACTAAGTAATATCATTGGTTTAGAATTTGCAATATTTAGGGTTAATTTTAGCGTACAAAGTTTACAAAAAGTTGTTAAATGGTAATATAAGATATGGCTATATTCCATATTCCAAAAATTTATGGGAATTTTATATAAAAAATGCGTTTTGGGTTTTACGGAAATTACAATAGATCTTGAACAGCTGAACCGATTTTTACAACGTCTGTCTTTAAAAAAAGAGTTAAAAACAATTGTTTACCTCGATTTTTTTAAAAATTAACCATGCAATATTCCATGCACTCTCACAAATCCAAAACAGTATTTCGATTTTTAGTGACTAAATATTTGTAAAAGTTATGGATGGAACACTAAAGCAGGTCTGGCATTTTTAAAATTTTTCTTGTTTCTGGAAAACAGTACATGCAGGAAACGCTTCCAAATTACCAATACCAATCCTAGTATTTCGTCAATTACTTATACAAATACTGAGGCCCAAGACCATCGGACCTACACTCCGGAACACCCAATTTATTTTGGCAAGGATCGTCAACTAAGTAACAAATATATCAACCATTGACGATTTATTGAACTGATTTTCAACATTACAGGGTGGCTGATATCTATTGCAACCAACTTCAGGTTGCTATCATTTCTAAACCGCTAGTCTGATAGCTGACAGATTTATTTCAGTGACAGTTCATTTTATTGTTTACAAGCTTACAAAAGCATTTTGATCTATTGCATTCAGAAAAAAGTTATTCGTGATGGAATTCAAGAGTGATAGTGTGATTGCTTTATATTTGGGTGGAAAAACACAAATGGCTATCGTTAGAGCCCTCCAGCATTTAAATGTGAATAAATCTTTTGTTTCTCGTACCATTGCTCGTTACCGTGATACTGGCAGTGTTGCATCTCGTCCAAAAAGTGGACGAAAAAAAACGGTAACAACACCAAAAGTGATCCGAAAAGTGAAGGCCAGATTTGTTCGAAATCCACGCCGCAGTGGTAGAAAAATTGCTCGTGAGCTGAACATATCGCGAGAACGGATACAACACATATTAAAAAATGAGCTTGGACTAAAGCCATTGAAGTTCCAAAAAGTGCAAGAGCTCACCGATGCACAAAAAAAGTTAGACTGGAAAGAGCCAAGGAGTTGCTTCGCTTGCACGAAAGTGGCCAGTTACCGAATTTGGTTTTCTCCGATGAGAAGCCATTCCAAATTGAGCAGTTTGTGAACAAACAAAATGATCGGGCCAAAATACCGCAGAGCCACTTTCGTGCAGCGTGTCATGGCTTTGTCGGCCGTTTGAAGGCCATAATTCGTGGCCAATTCGAACAAATCTAAACTGTTTCTAAAATTTTATGTTATTTCCGACATTTCTTGCTTTTGAACAATAAAATTTAAAAAAAAAATTAAAAAAATATACTTTGTTGCATTACATATCAGCCACCCTGTACATCAATCTTTCATAACTTTGTGTTAATTTTAAGTTTTTTCCTCTAATGCTTAAAATCTCAAAACGCCACTTTTGCCGGAGAATTACATTCGTATTCGTGCACTTTCGATTGTGGGAAATTCATCGGCTCAGCTGATTGTTAAAAATTGGTCGGCTCAGCCGATCAGCCGCCGCCGCCGATCGATACTTTTCCATGCGCCGCCGCCGCCGAAAATTTTGGTCGGCTTCATTGCCTGAGTGAATCGTTATCATAACGAAGCTGTGGAAATGGGCATTTCCGAAAAATAATTTAATATTACCAAAAGGAACGTGCAAAAGGCTATGCGATATATTTGAAATATAATGAAATGTATGTATTTGTATCGTTTTTGGAAATAAGCTCCCGAACATTAATATATTCGCAAAAGCAGCGGAACTACACTCCAATATTACCCAATTCAAATTTGCCAAAAGAATCGCCAACTCAGCAACAAATGTAACCATTTGAATGTAATAATAGAAGCTGATACAGCAATGTACAGGGTGGCTGATATGTAATGCAACAAAGTAAAGCGCTATATTTTTTTAATTTTTTTTAAATTTTATTCTTCAAAAGCAAAAAAATTTCGGAAATAATATAAAATTTTAGAAACAGTTTAGATTTGTTCGAATTGGCCACCTTTGGCACGAATTATGGCCTTCAAACGGCCGACAAAGCCATCACACGCTGCACGAAAGTGGCTCTGCGGTATTTTGGCCCATTCCCGGCGAAGCGCCGTCTTGAAATGATCGATACTTTGGTATTTTTTAGTGCGAACCTTACTCTCTAAATGCCCCATTGAAATCAGCTTTTACCGCCGAAAATTTTGGTCGCCTTCATTGCCTGGAACAGAGAGACGGGCATTGTTAAATGGAATCTGCTAGAATACCCATCGGAGTCGATGGGTATAATCTGAGAAGGGTCTAATGAATGTTTTTAGATATTACAATCTGCTGCCTTAAAACAATCTGTATCAAACGTAGGTGCAGGGTATAACGATTTCAAATATTTACAACTTTACATTAATTTCCTCAATTTTCAGAGATTTTCCGATCTTCAAGGATCTTTGAAGCAAATATCTTTGATAAATGAAATAGAGCCTTTTTTATCGCAATATATGTGATTCTTCACTTATGGAGGAACAAAATGAAGTTCTCATTTTTCGCTGTCATGCTACCGCTATAAACAAATTAAATATTAAAATATAAAACATATTGAGAATTTAAAAAAGCAATACATATACATAGGCAATCGTATGAACTATACGAGTAAAGTGACATTGCTGCTGACGCCGTCGTCAAGATGATTAATTTTTATGATTTTATTAGATGGGATTTCGAACAGGTGTTCACCAAAAATAAAAAAAACAGTGCTTGAAAATCGTGTGTTTTTGGGCAGGTGCTCAACCCCCATTAAAATGTGTTCGGACGGATGGCTGCGATAACATAGTTCGAGGTGCGAGTAAGTAAGTAGGCGAGTTTCGTATCAAGTATGTATGTATGTACATGGATAGGTTGTCCCAACCAAACTCTGCACACAGGCGATAATCACTGATTAGTTAATAAACAGAAAAAAAGAACACAACCGAACGGACGGACGGACGGACAGGCGGACAATGAAACTAGTCCCCATCATAGAGATTACAAATCCCTCGTTTAGTGTGAATGGCAAATATGGCACAAAGATATCAATGGATTGAATGAACAATTCAATAATCGATGGAATTTTCTTTTTTTTTTGGTTCTTTTTTTCGTTGTTCACTTTTGCGAAAGTTTCTGATAAGATTTGATTCGAAATCGAAATGAATCGGAATTGTAAATACAGTTGCTGATTGTTAGTTATTAAGTGGCATTTTTAATTTGAATTCAGTTGCAATTTATTCATTAAACCGGAAAGGAATATTGTTACTCCCTATAGCAGAGAAGAAAAAAAAGGAAAAATACCCACGAGAAAATAGTGCAAAAATGGGTTACTTTACAAAATCCAATTTTATAAAAACAAGTGTGCTTGTGTGTCTCTTAGTCACAGGTTTGTTTATATCAAGTCCACTAAATATTCATTGGGGCTATTCTAATATAATTATTCTAATAAAATATTCACGGTTATTCTAATAATACTCACAATGAATGAATTATGGTTTGTCGTCGAAATAAGGATATGTATATGTATTGTGTCATGAAAAATCGTATTTAAAGACAAAATGGATTGTTCTAGGCAACACAAAAATTAAAATGTTCTATTTAGTAAAAGAAAATCTATTATTAAGTATAATTTGTATTTTTAAATATAACTAAATAGTAAATATAAAATATCTTAAAGTTGTTTTTAACAAATTGAGCAAAAAATAACATTTATAAAATTGTAATTTTCATGAGTGCAAAATCATAAATTAACTTCAATTTTAAGATAAAAATACGGGCTACAACAAAAATTAATTATAGTCCGTCTTATCTTGAGGTCCTTTCAATTACATGATGCAACAAAATAAAATGTTTTTGTGTCCGAGACCTAAAAATTAGTTTTTTATGTAGATTGAGGCATATTATTCCATAATATTGCTTTGAGAGAGCTGTACGAAGTTAGACAGAAACTATACCAAACGACTCAGAATCACTAGCTAATTCGATTTAACCATTAGACAATAGGCCGCTAAATTTGGCATGGAGATATATAGGAAATCGGTTCATATATCAAGATATATGATATATGCATCAGGATTTCATGTCAAGTGGGTGAATTTTTAAAACCGGTGTCTTCTGATCGTGATTTAACTTGCACCATCCTTTAATCCTATTAGATAGTAGTTATAGAGCACAATTTGAAAAATGTCGGCTAAGGACTGTCCGAGCTGGAGGGTGTGGAATTTTGACATTTTGATCAAACAGCCCTTTTATCCTTTTATCGCTATATCTAACTCCATATTGTAGTGACCCAAGTAGAGATACTTTTTTCAATAGCCCTTTTTTGACAGATCACGTGTGAGTCGTGTCATGCTGTCATGTTATTTTTGTTAAGTATTGTTTGGCATTTCATCATGGAAAGACTTACGCCTGAACAACGTTTACGAGTGTCATTCGCCAGTTACCAGTCGAAATGCTGCCAAAGAATGTTCTTTCAAATGATAATAAACATTCCCCATTCAATTTGAATTTTCTGTTTTTTTTTTTTTCTTTAAAAACGTAGGGAACCTCGAAGTGGATCACCCCATATTTAGAAAAGTTTGGCCAAAGAGTCTTCGATAGATTTTTTCAATCTTTAAAAAAATTCACACAAAAATTTTCATTGTTAAATTTTTTTTGTGAAATTAGAACTTATTTTCACAATTTTGTCCAAAAATTATATACTTTTGTTTTATTTATTTTTTTGCTCAAACAAAGGTTAGACCATTTCCCTTAAAAGCTTTCTGGTCAATTAGTGGAATGTGACCTGTTTATCTATCAAAATAAATATAAACATCTAAAACATTAGAGGTTGGACCACATATTTTAACATAACTCGATAACCATTTATCCGAATTGGTTCAGGAAAAATTTACAGAATTCTGGATTAAATAATCTTCAACTTCTTTTCATTCCATTTTTTCATCACATCAGCGGTTTCAAAAATATCTCAGAACTTTTTTTGAGAAAATTTTAATAATTTTTAAATAAAAGCTTTATAAAAATACCAAAAAAATCACAATTATTATATTTTTATTATTTCATAGTAATGTCTGATCGGTCATATATATAATGATACCATTCAGTACAAATACAAAGCATAATTTAAAATGTTGTAGTTTTTTAACAAGTCTACAAAAAATTAATATTCTGTTAAGTAGCATAGTAATTAGAATACATTTGCTATTTTATTTTAATATTTTGTGGGGGTGTTAAAGTTAGAAGATTTGCAAAATTAGCTACAACTTTATAAATTATGCATCGATTTTTCTTCGTAATGGTATCATGTTATTCATAGGCGATCAAATTTTACGATAAAATAATAAAAAAATATAATTTTTGTACTAAACATATTATAGAAAATCTCCAGAGATATTTAGAAACTATTATTAGAAAAAGCAATATATGTATGTATATTTCCGACATGTTATTATGAAATAATAAAACCAAAATTGTCTGCTATTACACATTTATCACAAAGCAAATACCCAATTGGGGAAAAGTTCCATTACAAAATTATAAATAGAAAAAATATCTCAACTACTTCATACACTGAGCTAAGCCACAAAGTTCCATTACAAAATTATAAATGAAACAAATATCTCAACTACTGCACTCACTGAAATAAGCCCCCATGGAAAATTGTACTAAAATACTCAACTATTAAAGTACTCGTACATTAAAAATGAGTAATCGCTAAGTAATCTGTGTTCATATTACAACAAATTGAAAAAAATTAACAATTTCCATCATTGCCTCAGGGGAGAAATTCACTGATATACCGGCCTAAGGCCGATGGTAAGTCACGCATAAAAAACCTTTTTCAAAACAGTACAATACCTAAACGTTAACGTGTTTTGTTTGGCCAACCAACGGCATTTGGTTGGAGACGATTCGTTAAGTCTTTGCTCCTCTGAGTAATATGAGAAATTTGTATTAATTTAATTTTTAAAATTATTCCATTACAATTGATTTTTTTACAAATTTTGTGTTGTTGTGAATATTATTTGCTTCATAGAATAGAACATCAAATTTTGGATTACAACAGTAAGTAATATTGTGGTAACATGAGAGACATTTCGTGACATTTTTATTCTGCACTATTTGCACAACCATTTAATTGTGACAATCGATTTTTTTACAGAACCATTTCAATCGATCGGTAGAATACTAAAATGACGGTATGAATGATTTGTCAGTCCTAAAAAATCGGTCACAATTGCAAATAAGATATTGAAATCACTCAATTATATGATGTTGTAACTTCTTCATATGAATGAAATCAAAAAAATGTGATCACTTTTTGGCTTAAATGTGTTCCAGCAAAAATGTTGGATAATTAAACATCTTTCTGTAGACATCTGTGCGAAATGACATTGCTGTTCTAATTCTAAAATAAAAGTTTGATAAAATTTTCCCAAAAAACTTTTTTACTTTCGCAAATTAAATTAACGGGGTTCAGATAAAAATTGACTATATATAGGGTTTTCTAATAGGGATGATATGATTTTGAAGTGACGTTTCGGCCATTTGTAATATGTCATGATCTGTCATTTGTTTTTCATTGTATTCAGTAGTGTTTACAATTTCATCATGGAGAGATATAAACGACCTTGACACCCATGAGTAATATTTTAGCTCTAGTTAAGAACTATCTTTTTGCCATTGACCGATTCGACGTACCCTAAGGGACCTCAACAAAAATAAACTTTCCGTTCACATTTGAAAATGATGCTAAGTCCATTTTTTTAAACCAAAAAAATACACTTTCCAGTCGACCTACGATCTTGACACCCATGAGCAATATTTTCTCGTTAGGAGCTGATTGTGGCTACGTGCCACACAGCAAATGAAACAATTGAATTGTTGCGAGAAAAGTTTGGAGATTCGATTATTTCAAGAAATTGTGATATTGAATGGCCGTCCAGAAGATGCGATTTAACATCATTAGACTAATTCTTGTGGAGTTATTTGAAGTCATTGGTCCAGACTCTCTTCAAGCTTAACAAGTCAATATTGAATGTGCCATTCATGACATACGACTTGATTTAGTGGATAAAGTGCTCGAAAATTGGGTTCATCGAATTCGTTCCTGCAGAAGAGGCCATTTGAATGACGTTTTATTTAGAACTTAATTGTATGGATTGTACTTCACATTAAATAAAAAACTTTTGAATTTCCTTAACAATAAGTGTGTTTATTTTTCAAAGAAATCATATCACTCTTTTTGGAAAACCCGTTATATGTCAGAATACACCAAAGCTCAAAACTTCACACAAACACCAAAAAACAGTCGAAGCTTTAACCAGAAAAGATGGGTTTAACTGGAATTTAACTATTTTAGTTACATATGTTAGTGTGCCACTATCTACAGATATGACCTGAGAAGGTCAAAATATCTCCTCGCACTAGAGAGGAAGCGACTGTCTACGTTAGTGTCAGTTATGACGGGACACTTCATGATCGGCGAACACTTCAGTAGGTTAGGTAATGACTCTAATGACTTCTGCAGAATCTGTGGAGTTGATGAAGAAGTGAAGAGCTTTGAGCACCTGCTATGCTAGTGTCACGCTTTGAGTAAACGACGTCTGGACATACTGGGGTTGGCCTTTCTAGGAAATTTAACAGATCTTTCCGTTACTGATATTCGTACTGTTGTGTATTCGTGCTTTGTATATCAAACAGGTTGGCTTCGATGAGGGACATTTGAGCCCGTGGTAAGACTAGATACCTAAACTGGTCTATGTGAGCTGGTAAAAAAATAGCTGCCACCCTAACCCTAACCTTTCATCGGAACCAACCTGTTTGATACACAATATATCATTAATACGTATATGGGTGCAGCCTGATCTGTCACACGTCCTAGAAAGCCAGTATTTCCAGACGTCGTTTACTTAATGTAAACCAGAAACAAAACAGGTGTTCAAAGCTCCCCACTTTTTCTTCATCTCCGCAGCTTCTGCAGAAGTCATTGGAGTAATTCGCGAGCAAGCAAAGTCCCGTCAGAACTGACACTAACTTTGACAGTTTTTTCCTCTCCAGTACGAGGAGGTATTTTAACCTTCTCAGGGCGTGTCCAGCTAACCTATAGGTGTCAATTACTGCTCATCCCTCATGGGACAACTTGACTGCCTGTTTCCGTAGCCAAAGCACTGTAGCCAAGTGGACAGTGTGGCTTCAACATATGCAAATTCTTCTTTCATTCCTAGAAAGTTGACTGGATTTGCAATTCCCAGGAATATCGCTATGCCAAGGTACCCGTATGAGGTATTTTAAATAAAACTGCTCAGTCATCTCGTTAAGAGATCTGAGGCAGTCGAGGGCTGTTTGTGTTACAGTTAAATCTTAATACCGCTCGGGTTGTAACTTCGCTAACCACAAACTCGATCGGCAGTAGATGGAGTAGGACTTATAGAGACTCTACCGATGCAGTCCTTAAATTATCTGATTTAATTGTGAAAATTACGCAGTCAGTCCTCTGAATCTTCATTAATTGGCTGGTGCTGGATCGTTTATTAGTCGCGTCTACTACACCGCAATGTCCTACTATAAGTAGTATTGCCCGAACTACTGCTTTAGCCTCTAACGTGGCCCTACATCGTCCCTACAGGAATATTAGGCTACTTTTGAGGCAATATCGATCCATTTTTTGATGACTGATTTCATTACATCGCAGATTGAATTTGGATAGTTCTATTATATCTTGGAGCTTTCATGTATGTATGTGCTGGTCTTCCAATACGACGACTGCCCTGAGGGCTCCAGTCTAGGAACTGTCTAACGATCCAACACCATTTACGCTTCTTAATTTTGACTTTATGGAACGTTGAATTGTTTTTTCCCACAAGTGGGTATAGGATATTGTTGTATACCATAATATGCGGAGAATTTAGCGAAGACTTCCAAGTTTCAGATCTATGTATATAATATTGTGGTTTTAACGATGGAGTTAAGTAGCCTTTTTTTAGACCGCTTGGAAAAAAAATACATGTCGAATGCCAAAGTGATTTAAACTGGCCGAAAGATGGTCGAGCCTTGTTGACTCGTGTAGTGATATACGCTTTTGAACCACCAGACTTATCAAATATGCTGCCCAAGTAGCAGACGGTATACACGTCATCTAGTATTTGGTTTCGTAGTTCGAACTATTGTTCAATGTTGGAGTTCATTCTCATTGTTTTAGTCCTAGCCATGCTTATCTTCAGACCCACGGATTACGCCATTTCACAAACCGATATCAATTTAGAGAGCATATCGGAAAAAGTGAGACTAAGAATACAGATGTCGTCTGCGTAATCAAGATCTGCTAGCTTCTCTAGCAAGCACCAAGTAATGACTCTATTAGCATTTACGGAAAAACACAGCATTTACAGATCTTTTGTTACTCAATTGTTGGTCATGAAGGATTCTACCGCTAGCATTCTCATATAGGCCTTTCATAAGACTTATCAATTTAATTGGGACACCTTTACACATCATTGCATTCCAAATAGTGTAGTCTACAGTAAGTCTATGAAAACGAGATATAATGGTGATCTTCATTCAACCGATAGTTCTACAATTCTGCTGTTGACATGGCCCACACAAGATTTTCCAGCGCAGATGCCAGCCTGTTCCTTTCTGAGAGTGGGGAGTATAGAGGATAATATTTGCAAATAACGTTATTTATCGTACTTAGTTGTGTTATGACTCTCCAATTATTTCGATCTGTGAGGTCTTTTTTAAGAAGATCAACAACTACGCCTTCTGTCAGGTCGTCGGGAAGAGTTTCGTTCAAATGGGCACAAGTGGTGGAATCAGCTCCAAGTAATTCTAGGGAGATAGTATTCACACCTGAAGCTTTATTGAGTTTGAGGGTGTTAATTGATTCTCATTTCTCATTGACTGTTAGGCGTGAGGGTCTGAAGACATGTTAACATTCCTGGGGAGTGATTTACAATCGCAAAATCAATGTTGAGTGTTGTTTAAAGGAGATATCATATCCGAACAAAATTGTTTTGAGATTTTTAGTTGTGGTTTTTGCACGTTGTTCCTAGCCTTATTATCCTTTAAATAGTTTCCAGTAAACATTTTCTTTTAATAAGATTCTTTGCTACAAGCAAAGAAAAAAATTGTTACTCCCAAACGAAAAATTAGACTAACGAATTTCCTTTGTGGTCTATGTTTGTTGCAAACGATTTATGTTTATCCCAAAATCCACGGAAACGTTTATAGCAAACGGGTAGTGTAATTATCGTAAATGATTTATATTTATTACAAATCCTGTGAAAAGTTTGGTGCAAACGGATAGTGTGTTTGTCGCAAGCAATGCCTATTTATCCCAAATCCTGTGAAACGTTTGCTCTAAACAGTTATTGCGTTTGCAAGCCAGTGAGAAAACGTTTGTCGCAAAAGAATAAATTGTTTTAGTTATGATATTTAATATGTTTTACAAAATTATGTTTATAATCAAAAATGTCGCAATTTTTAGTGAAATGTACCCGGAAGCTCCCCCCGGCACACACATATGCTATTAATTGGCTGATTTCTTCTAATTGAGTTGTAGATAAACTGTAAATATATATAGCATGTATGTTAGAACATATTAAAAATTTAGGAGATCATTGTATGGATCAAAGAGGGATGTTATCAAAAAATAAAAATAAACCATTTGTATGTATTTTTAACAATATTTTGTTTGCTGATTATACCCTACACCACACTGTGGTACAGGGTATTATAAGTTTGTTTCACGGCAGATGTTTGTAACACCTGAAAATAAAACAGCTAGACCCACCTTAAAGTATACCGATCGACTCAGAATCACTAGCTGAGTCGATTTAACGATGTCCGTCCGTCCGTCCGTCCGTCTGTCCGTCTGTCCATGTAAAGTTGTTCGTCGACTACAGGTCGCAATTTCACTCCGATCGTTCTGAAATTTTGCAGTTTAGAGTATTTCGCGGCTGTTAAGATCGCTATTGAATTTGGTTGACATCGGTTCAGATTTAAATATAGCTCACATATATATCTTTCGTCCGATTTGGGCCTTTAGTCCTATAGAAGCTGTACTTTACATCCGATCGTTTTGAAATTTAGAATGGTAGAGTTTCTTGATCCATGAACCAACATTGCCGAATTTGAAGAAAATCGGTTAAGATTTAGCTATAGCTCCCATATATATGTTTCGTCCGATTTTGCTCTTTAGTCCTATAGAAGCTGTACTTTACATCCGATCGTTTTGAAATTTAGAATGGTAGAGTTTCTTGATCCATGAACCAACATTGCCGAATTTGAAGAAAATCGGTTAAGATTTAGCTATAGCTCCCATATATATGTTTCGTCCGATTTTGCTCTTTAGTCCTGTAGAAGCTGTATTTTACATCCAATCGTTTTGAAATTTAGAATGGTAGAGTTTCTTGATTCATGAACCAACATTGCCGAATTTGAAGAAAATCGGTTAAGATTTAGCTATAGCTCCCATATATATGTTTCGTCAGATTTTGCCCTTTGTCCTGAATAAGCTGTATTTTACATCAAATCATTTTGAAATTTAGAATGGTAGAGTTTCTTGATCCATGAACCAATACTACCGAATTTGAAGAAAATCGGTTAAGATTTAGCTATAGCTCCCATATATATGTTTCGTCCGATTTGGCCCTTTAGTTCTATAGAAGCTGTATTTTACATCCAATCGTTTTGAAATTTAGAATGGTAGAGTTTCTTGATCCATGAACCAACACTGCCGAATTTTAAGAAAATCGGTTAAGATTTAGCTATAGCTCCCATATATATGATTCGTCCGATTTGGCTCTTTAGATCCAATCGTTTTTATACCCTACACCACACTGTGGTACAGGGTATTATTTAAGTATAAAATGTCCCAAAAGTAAATTTATGTAAACAATTTATACATGAATTACAAAATTTATATATCAGAGTTATTCAATATTACGAGAGTGGTGTAGGGTATTATATAGTCGGCACTGCCCGACTTTAGCCTTTCCTTACTGGTTTTTTTTAAATATTTTTCTTTGTAATTTGGTGAAGATTTTCAGTTATTATAATGTAACTTCTGAACCAAGTTGTCTCCACTCCAAAATTTACACCATCGGTAGAGTACACATTTATCATCTTTTATAAAAAATTTAAGGAAAAAAATTAGATCGATTCTGAGATATCGCAATTTATATTTTTATTTCCGTGAAAAGTGACCGAAATAAACTGTTTTAGATAAAATTAGTATTTTTTATGAAAAGTACGCGGAAACGATGTGTTTCATTTCACGAAATGATGTGTTCTATTTTCAATTTCTTATGCTTTGTAGCATTAAAATTAACTTCAAAAAACCATTACAGAGGGAAAAAAAATCATTTTTGAACTTTGACCTCGCCCCCTGCTTCCAATTTACATTTAATTTTTTAATATAGTGGGTCATTACTCACACACACTAGGGCAACATTTGCTGAGAATTTGAGAAAGATCTAATTTCTGTGACACTTGAGAAAGAACTACCCATTTACATCATTTGTGTTGTGTACTCACACATATTATTGCAAAATATAAAAAATATAAAACCGCACTCTCACAAAATGAGAACAAGTTACGCTTTTTGTTCTCTCAACTCTCTTTAAATACATACTAAATCATGTTTAAATACAATTTGTTTCCGTAAACGTTTTTCGTTTACCATAAACGTAAATTATGAAAATTTTGGGATTAAAAAAGGTACGTTTACAGCAGCAGAAACTATAAGCGTTTTCATTTACTAGAAATATTTCAACCGTTACGGGAAAAGTAGAGCGTTTGAGACAACCGATCTATGTTTGCGATAAACGACCTCCAAACGTTTTTTTTCGTTGCGTGTACAAGGTATAGATCACGAGTTCTGTTCGTGTCAATCGCTGATTGTGAATCCTATGTGTTTGATCCATTTTCTTTTTTTATACCCTACACCACACTCTGGCACAAGGTATTATAACTTTTTTGCATTTGTTTGTAACACCCAAAAGAGACCCATCGTTTAATATACCGACATTGAATCACTTTATGAGTTGATTTAGCTATGTCCGTCTGTCTGTTCACGTATTCTTGTTACTAAAGTACAAGTCGCAATCATGCTTCGATCTCAACGAAACTTTGCACAAATCTTTCTTTTGGCCCACGGGCGATCCCTACTTAATTAGGTAAAAATCGATTCAGAATTACATATAGTTGACATATACATACATCATTACCTCCATTCTAAACTATGCTAAGCGCAAAAAGGTAGTTTTTCAGGAGAGGCGATCAACGTTTGATGATTTTTTTAATTTGTGTGAAATTCTTTTGTAATGGAAATCAAAGGACCTCTACTGTTTTGTGAATAACTTTTGATTGGGTTGACGGATAAACATTAAATGACTGAATATAATTTGGAATATTTAGAAGTTAAAATTCCAAACACCCCAAAAACTTGCTAAGTCGACTTACATTGTTTTAGAATGGAGGTATCGATATGTACCTTCGATTTGGCATATACAAGGTGGCGCAAAAGTGATCCTCCTATCAGAAAATGCTATAAATTTTGCGATTGGCCCCTAATGTCAGTTCTGTTTTGACATTTGTGTAGTAAACACATGCGAAATACACGTTAATAAACAATGTTACGCTACACTGCTCCAGAACGCGGAATATTGCTGACAATTTATTTGACCAATAATCGGTCGGTGACTTTGGCACAACGTGAATTTCGTCGCAGATTTCCTGGCCGTCCAACGCCTACTGGTGAAACACTGCGACGTTTAGCCGCTCGCCTCGAAGAGACTGGCACAACACGAGATGCTGCCAGGCGTGGCAGACCCCGGAGTAGCCGTTCTGCAGAGAATATTGCTGCTGTAGCCGAGGATGTCATGGAAGCGCCGTCGACATCGACCAGACGACGTGCCACGCAAATGGGTATCAGTCGACGGTCTCTACAGCGAATTTTGGTACAAGATTTGAAGATGTTTCCGTACAAAGTCCAGACGGTGCATCAGCTGTTAGCTGCTGACCGCCAAGCGCGTCTAACATACGCTCAAGCCATCCTTAATCACCACCAAGAAGAAGATGATTTTTCATCAAAAATAATCATGAGTGATGAGGCCCATTTCCATCTTAGCGGGTACGTAAATAAGCAAAATTTACGCTTCTGGGGCACTGAAAATCCGCGTGTAACCCACGAAGAGCTATTACACCTGCTCAAAGTCACTGTATGGTGTGTTGTTTTCGCTGGAGGAGTCATCGGACCTTTTTTCTTCGAAGACGTCGCGGGCCAAACGGTTAGTGTGAATGGTGAGCGCTACAGAGCAATGATCAACGAGTTCTTTTTGCCGCAACTTGATGAATTGGGATTGGAAAACATGTGGTTCCAACAGAACGGTGCAACGGCACACACTGCACGTGCCACAACCGATATGCTGAAGGATGCATTTCCCGGGCGCCTAATCTCCCGTTTTGGCGATTTGCACTGGCCAGCAAGATCGCCTGATTTGACCGCTCCAGACTTCTTTTTGTGGGACTTTTTGGGCGGGTTTATGTCAACAAGCCTCAGACTCTTGCAGCTCTTAAAGACAATATCCGTCAAGAATGTGAGGACCTATCGCCGGAAGTTTTGGCCAAAGTGATGGAAAATGCCATAAAAAGGGCTCAAATGACAATCAACTGTGGCGGCGGCCATTTACATGACATCATATTCTCGACTTGATGTAAAAAAAATTAAAAGACCAAATAAAAATAATCCACAAGAAGAATCAAAGTTTTTCATTTTTTTTTTAAATTACAGCCAAAAAACATCGAAAAGTTACTTTTGCGCCACCTTGTATTCTCGGTATAAAAAGTATACCGAAAAAGTAGTATCTTGGTGCACTTAGAGACAATACTTAATTTGAGGAAAATCGGTTTAGATTTAGATATAGCCTCCATATATATGTTACCTAAGATTTGATATGTAAGCGCTGCAGAAACTGTGTTTTATTTATGCGCTACTGAAACTATATTTAACGACCGATCTTTATATACTTTGGCAAAAATTAGGTTTTTGTTCCGAGTTGATGAAAATCTGTTGAGATTATGTATAGTCCCATCTATTTTATCCTTCCGATTCTTGATCTATGAAAAAACACTGCGTATTTTAAGGTTATCGTTTCAGATCTAGTTTATTATGATCAACAAGACCAAATAAAAATAATCCACAAGAAGAATCAACGTTTTTCATTTTTTTTTAAATTACAGCCAAAAAACATCGAAAAGTTACTTTTGCGCCACCTTGTATTCTCGGTATAAAAAGTATACCGAAAAAGTAGTATCTTGGTGCACTTAGAGACAATACTTAATTTGAGGAAAATCGGTTTAGATTTAGATATAGCCTCCATATATATGTTACCTAAGATTTGATATGTAAGCGCTGCAGAAACTGTGTTTTATTTATGCGCTACTGAAACTATATTTAACGACCGATCTTTATATACTTTGGCAAAAATTAGGTTTTTGTTCCGAGTTGATGAAAATCTGTTGAGATTATGTATAGTCCCATCTATTTTATCCTTCCGATTCTTGATCTATGAAAAAACACTGCGTATTTTAAGGTTATCGTTTCAGATCTAGTTTATTATGATCAACAAGACCAAATAAAAATAATCCACAAGAAGAATCAACGTTTTTCATTTTTTTTTAAATTACAGCCAAAAAACATCGAAAAGTTACTTTTGCGCCACCTTGTATTCTCGGTATAAAAAGTATACCGAAAAAGTAGTATCTTGGTGCACTTAGAGACAATACTTAATTTGAGGAAAATCGGTTTAGATTTAGATATAGCCTCCATATATATGTTACCTAAGATTTGATATGTAAGCGCTGCAGAAACTGTGTTTTATTTATGCGCTACTGAAACTATATTTAACGACCGATCTTTATATACTTTGGCAAAAATTAGGTTTTTGTTCCGAGTTGATGAAAATCTGTTGAGATTATGTATAGTCCCATCTATTTTATCCTTCCGATTCTTGATCTATGAAAAAACACTGCGTATTTTAAGGTTATCGTTTCAGATCTAGTTTATTATGATCAACAAGACCAAATAAAAATAATCCACAAGAAGAATCAACGTTTTTCATTTTTTTTTAAATTACAGCCAAAAAACATCGAAAAGTTACTTTTGCGCCACCTTGTATTCTCGGTATAAAAAGTATACCGAAAAAGTAGTATCTTGGTGCACTTAGAGACAATACTTAATTTGAGGAAAATCGGTTTAGATTTAGATATAACCTAAGATTTGATATGTAAGCGCTGCAGAAACTGTGTTTTATTTATGCGCTACTGAAACTATATTTAACGACCGATCTTTATATACTTTGGCAAAAATTAGGTTTTTGTTCCGAGTTGATGAAAATCTGTTGAGATTATGTATAGTCCCATCTATTTTATCCTTCCGATTCTTGATCTATGAAAAAACACTGCGCATTTTAAGGTTATCGTTTCAGATCTAGTTTATTATGATCAACAAGACCAAATAAAAATAATCCACAAGAAGAATCAAAGTTTTTCATTTTTTTTTTTTTTAAATTACAGCCAAAAAACATCGAAAAGTTACTTTTGCGCCACCTTGTATTCTCGGTATAAAAAGTATACCGAAAAAGTAGTATCTTGGTGCACTTAGAGACAATACTTAATTTGAGGAAAATCGGTTTAGATTTAGATATAGCCTCCATATATATGTTACCTAAGATTTGATATGTAAGCGCTGCAGAAACTGTGTTTTATTTATGCGCTACTGAAACTATATTTAACGACCGATCTTTATATACTTTGGCAAAAATTAGGTTTTTGATCCGAGTTGATGAAAATATGTTGAGATTATGTATAGTCCCATCTATTTTATCCTTCCGATTCTTGATCTATGAAAAAACACTGCGCATTTTAAGGTTATCGTTTCAGATCTAGTTTATTATGATCAACATCTTCAACTCCTCCTTGGAATAAGTCTTGATGAGGGGGCGGAGCTAACTGAAATGAAACCAATTATTTCAAATTATTATTGCAATGTCGCTTTTTGCTTTGCTATTGAGGTGTAGGGTATTATATAGTCGGCTTCGCCCGACTTGCTGTCTTTCCTTAAGGCGCCCATACACGAGTACTGCCGCAGTTCATGCCGATGAACCCCTTGTGTACGTGTGTGATTGACATTTTCGATACACACATATCAATCAAAATTTAATTTATCAATTTTTTTCACTTTTCACACAAAACTATTTTAAATTTTCGTTGTTTACATACAATACATTCTCACCAATACATTCTCATGTTGTGTCAAATTCACCAATACACACATATTGCCGTTCCTGCGGCAGTACTCGTGTATGGGGGGCTTTACTTGTTTTTGTTAATTAACAAATAAATTCCTACTGCAATTAGTTGGCACATGCATGGAAAATATTTTCAAGTATTTATAAATCACATTTGAATAGTAATTAATTTATAAGCAAATTTTTGTTGGTTTACCACCCCAGTGAACTAAATGATATTTCACTCATATTTGCCAAATGAAGTAGCAACTATTCAATGCAGATGAAATAAATTTCAGCGCCAAATAAAACAATACCGCCACTCTGGACATTCTATTGGAAAGGAAAAGGTCCTACACTTGGTCGGTCGGTTCGCCGTATTCTCTCTCTCTCACCACTTCAACGAAATGTTAATTACTGTCAATGACAAAACAAAATATGACTGACAAATAAATTTTTGTTTTATTTTTTTTTCGAAATAAAGGAAGGATAATTGAACTTTGCTTTTCGTAGTTTTCATTGCTCACGAAGAGGGGATATGGAGGGCTCTGTAGTGAGAGGGGAGCTGAGGAGAGAATTTCGTTGGAGAGACCGACGCGTATTATGGCACTATTCCAGGACAAACAAAAGTCGCGTTGTCAAGGTCAGGTCCCCTTTCAACTTTTGAATGTTTTGTCCGCAACTGTCCTCCCCTTTTGGCCAATGACTTTGTATATTGAGCGGTGAGTGTCGCAATTGTTGTTATTTACACACTTGTCCAGTATATAAAAGAGGTAAATATATATATACATACGCAGATGTAAAGGGACATAAGGTTGTAACGGAATTTTAGAAATCTCGGAGATACGAAATTTGAGTTGTTTTGAGGATTTTTTTGGAAGGCTACTAAGTATATTTAAAAAAGTCTCTTTGGAAAATTAGTTGCTAAAAAATTGAGAACAATCTTAAACTAGTTTTTACACTCTCAAGTAATATTTTGAACAACTAGCTTAATCCACCCTAATGTTAATTTATACACATGTATGCTCAGCTTATATGCACATGTATGTACTTTCTATGTTATTAAGGAATGTTTGGTTTATTTTCAGTTTGGTCAGGTGTGGAACATGGAATTCATTAACCACCGACCAACTGTCCGGCCGACTGACCCACCGACCCATTGACCACCTTGTAAATAAGATTTATTTTTTCGTTGAAATAAAATTATTTCGTGCCTTTCGTTGGCCTTCTTTGGAAAATGCCGTGTTGTGTATTTCGACGTTGAACAAGTGTTTAATTTATCAACTGGAAAACGAAAGTCAACAACATGAAATATTGTCTTCCACATGGCATGTCCTAGCACGTGGATATAACTCATTTCAATGCAAATTCGGTCCAAAGTAGGGGAATGTTTAATAAAATTGTAAAGGTTCTGAAAAATATTCACATCCATGGAGGACCAACAGAGTGAATTGATGGATCACCATAATTTACCTTAGATCTTTCGACAAAAATTCCTTGCAGAACTTTTTACTTTCTTTTTACGTCCATCAACATTTGCTAATAAAACAATATTCATCGCTTTATTATCGCAACCTATTGCCCTATGGTTCTCGATGGCTCTAAAAGCAACTAATAATAAATAGTAAATTATCGTATCGTACTTTACCAAACTACGAATTTCGTAAATATAGTATTATCTAGTAATTGCAGAGGGTACCTATTCGAATTTACTAATTTTGTAAATTCTAAAATTGTCATGGGCTGTTAACATAAATGCAGGGTCATCTAAAGGAAAGTGTTGACGATAAACTCAAATAAGCAATACATATTACCTACCCAGCAAAAAAAAACAGTGAGGAAAGGCTAAAATAAGGCGCGGCGGTCTATATCATACCCTACACCAGCTATAGAATACATATATACGAGTAAGTATATATGTTTATTCTTTCAACCCCCTTTGGAGCATAGAGCGCTATCAATAGTCATCCTCCATCTGACTCGATTTTGGACTACATATCTAAGTTGATTCCATGTTAATCCGATAGATCTCATTTAGACTTCGGTGGGACGTCTCAAAATGGTCCGAGGTCTACCAATTTTCTTCCTGCGTGAGTAAACGGATTCCAACGCCACGTTTGCTTCGCTATATTATTATCCCTGTGGTGTAGATAACATATTTGGTTGACCATACTATAGTTTCGACCACGTTCATTTATCTGTCGTGGAGTGTTTCCCTGGATAGTTAGGCATTTGGTTTTAGCTGCATTTAGTTTCAGATTAACTTGAAGGTTTGAAACAGACTGTTTAATGTAACTCACATTGTTTGATAGTATACAAATGTCATCCGCATAGGCTAGGTGGAATACCTCTTTTATGCAATGCGTTCCAGATGCAGTCGCGATTAATGCTGTCGTATGCCTTTCCAAAATCGATGAAAAGTAGATGTAGTTATACCATACACCACACTGTGGTACAGGGTATTATAAGTTTGTTTCACGGCAGATATTTGTAACACCTGAAAATCCGTCCGTCTGTCCATGTAAAGTTGTTCGTCGACTACAGGTCGCAATTTCACTCCGATCGTTCTGAAATTTTGCAGTTTAGAGTATTTCGCGGCTGTTAAGATCGCTATTGAATTTGGTTGAAATCGGTTCAGATTTAGATATAGCTCCCATATATATCTTTCGTCCGATTTTACCCTTTAGTCCTATAGAAGCTGTATTTTACATCCAATCGTTTTGAAATTTAGAATGGTAGCGTTTCTTGATCCATGAACCAACATTGCCGAATTTTAAGAAAATCGGTTAAGATTTAGCTATAGCTCCCATATATATGTTTCGTCCGATTTGGCCCTTTAGTCCTATAGAAGCTGTATTTTACAACCGATCGTTTTGAAATTTAGAATGGTAGAGTTTCTTGATCCATGAACCAACACTACCGAATTTGAAGAAAATCGGTTAAGATTTATATGTTTCGTACGATTTGGCCATTTAGTCCTATAAAAGCTGTATTTTACATCCAATCGTTTTACCTTTACGCGGAAAGGCCTCTTACTTCCAAACGTCGGATATCAGAGGGCGGAGAATTTCTGCGCTGAGGTTTACGAGGCATGTTCAAAAAATATCGCGAATTTTGTATTTTTTCAAAAAGTATTTATTTATTCATGAATATCTATTTTGTTCCCTTCAAAGTAATTCCCCTCGGATATAATACACTTCTGCCAAAAGTTTTTTCAATCCTCAAAGCACTTCAAATAATCATTTTTATGATCTTGTTCAGCTCCTCCTTCGATGCCGTCTTTATCTCCTCAATCGTGGCGTAGCGTCGTCCTTTCATGGGCCTTTTCAGTTTTGGGAACCAAAAATAGTCACAGGGGGCTAGGTCAGGGGAATACGGTGGCTGCGGCACCATTACAGTGTTGTTTTTCGCCAAATATTTGTGCACAAGCAACGATATGTGTGCAGGGGCGTTATCATGGTGCAAAAGCCAGTTTTTGTTCTTCCACAAATCCGGGCGTTTTTGGCGGATTGCTTCGCGCAATTTGCGCATAATTTGCAGGTAATATTTTGACCCTGTGGCAAGAACTCATAATGCACCACGCCCCTGCAATCAAAGAAAACTGTGAGTAAAAAAAACGGTCGTCCGGCACGCTGTTCGTCCTTCGCATCTTCTCGGTCCTCTAAGAACATTTTGTACCACCGATAAACGTTGCTTTGGTCCAAGGAAGGTTCACCATATGCCACAGTCAACATTCGGAATGCGTCAGCGCATTTTATTTTGATTTTTTCACACAAAATTTGCTTTAAAAAGTGATATCTATGGCTCCAAACCCGTTTTTGGAGATAACTCTCTAGGGAAGCTATATATCAAAACATTAGCCGATATGCCTATTTGCAATCCCACACGACCTGCAAGTATAAGAAGCATTTCCACCAAATTTGTCCAACGGACAGTAGGCTTAATCCCATTAATATCGTTAGGCTTAACCCCCCACTAAACACCTGGGTGAATACACCCGTTGACCAAAGCCCCCACGAACAATGTACATGAGTACCAAACAATTCCGTGTTTCTTGACACTTTTGTCCTTCTCCCTAGTTAGGAGTGGATCCCATCTAAAAATCTTTGCATGGCACCCGGTTGGTATGCAACTCCACATCCGAGAATATTCTCTCCCAGCGATTTTGGTTTTAACCACAGCCACCACGCTGAACCCAATAGGGTCCTCACCAATAGTCAGGCGAGAACCTGCGGTCCGAGGGCTTTCCTGACACCCGTGGTACCAGAATAGTGTTCTGGTCAGACTGTGTAGCCGAACATATTACCAGTTAGACTCCAGAAAATCTAGGCCCACTGACAAGTCTGGGATCACGGTCCAGTCCCCATCCTGGGAATAGATGGGAACTATAGGAATTCACGACGATCAAGAATATATATACTTTATAGGGTCGCAGATCAATATTTCAATGTGTTGCAAACGGAATGACAAAGTTAGTATAACCCCATCCTATGGTGGAGGGTATAAAAATATCACGTTAAGAACATTTCTCAAGAAATGCGTTTACAATGAGCAGCCCAGTAGGTGAGTTGGTAGCGTGCTCGCCTATGAGTTTGGGGGTCGTGGTCTGTCGCTACAATATATAGCAAGCAACATAAACCCAATTTACACGGCGCGACTTGTCCCTGCGACATGAGGCTTGCGACACGAGATTGTTGACGAAGTGTATAGAAACAAACGAAAAACAAATTCAATAAAATAAATGAGAGTGAACGAATGAAAAATATAAATTTTCCTCAGGTTGCTTAAACTAAAGGCTCACCATCTAAACGAGCATGGTTTTTTTGTAGGGATTTTAAAAGAGAGTTCAAAAAATTCGTAGGGACAAGTCGCAATGTGTAAATTAGGTCATGGTCTTTGTCACCCGGCTTTTCCCTGGACCGTAAAATTAGAATATAAATTTACTTTGTATTGCAATTCATATAAATAAATAGGTAAATATATCCGCTTACAATTTAGCAGATAACAATTTCTTGGGCCAAGAACAAACCTAAGCAAATTTAAAGAAAATCGGTTCACATTTACATACAATCCCAGTACATACCTATATCCCGATTTTGAATCTTAGCGATATAATATACAAATTGTTAAACAGATCAATATCATGAGACAAACCACATAATAAAATAACAATATTTTTTCGGCTCCGAAGAAATTTAGCAGATAAAAGTTTTTAAAACAGAAAAACGTTGCCCCAATCGGATCCGATTTATATGTAGCCCAGGATAATCTGACCGTCTATATCTGAACCAATTTTTAAACAAGAAGTATCACACTCTTTCACCTGAGAGATCAAAATAGAATGGTCGTATCCTACGACATAGGAGATTCGAGAACTTCTATACAGACGGTTCCAAACTCAACAAACCATCTGGGCTTTGGTGTCTTTTCTAAAGAACTTCAGCTATCCATTGCAAAAAGTCAGAAATCATAAATATTAGAGAGTAGCAGAATGACTGCAAATTAATGTTGTTCTGTTAATTAAATCGGTTTTCTCCGTGAGTCAGCTTGCCATAAAGTCAATGGGAACTGTCTTCCTGAATTTAAAACCTGCCGTCGGCTGTAGGAGATCTTTTGACGAGATGACTGATTAATTCAACGTCGAAAACGGACGTCTCACTTTTTGTGTCTGTAATGACGCGTCACCGCCTTATTGGACGGCACGCAGGGTAAGGAATCAATAGCTAATGTGCCTGTGGCCCGTTATCTCTAGATGGCAGTAGACTTCCCTAGGCTCTTGTTTCTTTGGAGAGTTAGCTAACTTGGCTGTTGTTGGAATTCGCCAACTTTTGAGCAATCAAATTGGTTGCATGGGAGGGGCTAGGGATTATTAATGTTTTCCCTTACGTCCCTGTGGTAACACAATGGACTGTATAGTCTAAGTGAGACTGTTATACAGGCAGTCTGCTCTTAACCTAACGTAAAGTCGCTATCACTATTTTCTCTGAGATAGTCAGGCTGCTATAAAATACCTGTAAACTTTCTCCCTGAATTCAAAAACAGGCCTCTACTGTAGCAGATCTCTTAACGTGATGGCTGATCAGCTCAACATTCACCCGATTTGGGTACCGGGCCATATGGACATACATACTCGTACACACCAGGGAACTGCAAAGCAGATGATCCACTACTTGAGATGTAGTGCCCTTACGCAACAAATTAGAGGTGATCACTATTCAAGAACTGCATACATTCCAGCCCTGCCTAAACTCCGAACGCACCAAAGGACTCCTGTCGTTATCATGACCGAAAGTCTCACTTACTGTGTCTGGACTACTGCCTTATTGAACGGGTCGCAGAGAGATTGAAGATCTTTCTAAATTACTTTTGCAGAAGCTGCAGAGACAAAGAGGAATCAATAACTTCTCTCTCTGTGACCCGGTTTGTCTAGAAGGCAGCAGGCTAACCTAGGCTCCCCTTTCTTTGGCTGATGTTAAAACTCGCCAAGTTTTAAGCTTCAAATTGATTCAGCGGGAGAGGCAAGAAAAAACTTATTTTTTTCTTAAGTCCTTGTAGTAGGATAACACAGTACAACACACGATTTTGGGACTCAATTCTGAGAATTGGAGGTGAAAGTAGCCCCAAAAATGAGAACGCAGGAGATTCGAAAAAATGCGGAACAAACCTACCCCAAAAAATGATTTGTTCCGCATTTTTTTCTCTTATTCAATATCTCCAACTTTGCTTCAGACAAAAAAGAGATATTCCGTACGGTAAACCGAGAAAAAAATATAGAAAAAGTGCTAAAAATCCACCTCGAGCAAAAAAAATATCGTATGGTCATTAAATTAATAATTGAGCCAACTTGACTAAACGAATGAAACAGAAGTTCTTGTTTTTGTGGAAAATGTTGTACTGTGAAATGGACTAAATCGTCTAAGTGAGTCTGTCACAGGCTACCGCTCTTATAGTATCTCTGGGTTTATCTCTTAATTTTTTAAGGTGTTTCGTTTTTCTCGAAACTAATGCCGATTCGTTTCTGGAAAAAGTGCAGCATTTTCTTTACCCTTTTCCCAAAAGCTCTTGTGTTAGAAACACATTTTGGAAAGTTGAAAATTGGAGTTAAGATGAATTCAAGGGACTACATCATGTCGACGAAACGAAATCGCCATAAGTCATATCCAATTACAACTGAAAAGTCGTTTGTTGAAACTGAAAATTATTTGTCTCAAGCGAGTAAATAAATATTCTGCAGACGCAAATGCACAGTGTGGTTGTCTAAAATTGCATTCCTTCCAAATTTTTCTTTGTGTATATAGCATAAGGCACGGTACGCAAATGATATGGGACACTCTATCATTTAAAAACTCATTTATAAATATCTAAATGCAAAAAAAACTTCTTATTCTATTTACATCAATAAACCAAATAAATTTATGACTCAAACAAACGATAATAAATACTTCCACGGCAATATATCCACCGCGTCCACATTTTGTAGACCAGTGGCGTAGACTTTTATATACAGTTTATAGCATTATTGTTATACTCGAACATTTCCCTTAACTGGAAATCGAAATGTTATCAGAGGCGAATATTGCAGATAATCACAACCGTATAAAAGAATTAAACACCTGTTGAGAGAACAAATATACGATGAGTAGTCATAAAACAGTTGAAACTGAAAGCGATAAGCTTTGACGTTGCAACGTCAACTCTTATCGCTTTCAGTTTCAAATTTCGGCTGAATGACATGACAAAGCCCAATAACCCCAAAACCCCTCAAATCCATTGATTAGAGTTACACATTATTTCATTTGATTCTCTTTTGTTCCATTCCAGGTAGCAACGCTTTCAACTGGCCATGTGAGGGAGATGCCGACTGTACCGCAACCGGATCCACGTGCAACACGGTCCTTGCTAGCTGCGAATGCGATGACTCCACCAGCGTCTTCTCCAGCGACTTTACAACATGTCTGAAGACGTCACTCTATGGTGACGAATGCGAAGAAAGTGTCCAATGCAATCTTATGCCATCGGGAGCCTATTGTAATTCGGGGGTCTGTGCTTGTGCCGACGATGAAACCTATGTGCGTGGTCGCTGTCGCCAACTAAAGGGTCTCAATCAGGATTGTGAGTCTGATGTGGACTGTTACTTTGGTTACGATCGTAATTCGGTCCAATGTCAGGATAAAATTTGTACATGTGCCAATGGTTATTATCAAAGACATGGCAACATATGCCGCCTTAAATCAATGGGTAAGAGGAATTTATACCTCTCTCTAAATTAATTGCATCATATTTGATTGTTCTTCTCTTTACCATCCAGACATTGATGATGCTTGTGTTGTTAACGCCGATTGTGAGGAATTGGGTGAAAATGTGGAGTGTGTCAATTTGAAGTGTCAATATGTGAATGAAATCAAAACAGATAATGCCAAGACACTATTCAAATCTATCAATAACAACAATATCAAAGTTAGCAACAATATTAACAACCGAAACCGCAATAACAACAATAATATCATCACCAACAACAACAAACTAATAACGAAAAGACAAACTTCCACAACCACTTCGTCGGAAACCACATCGAATCTCTCGAAATCTTCACCCAGCGACAGTGTTTTGGACAATCAGTCCAAATTGCTAAACGGCGACATCGATTTCCGCAGCATCAGCAGTGAGACCGATTCCGAGGGCATTATTACCGAGCCTGAACACGAGGAGGAGGCCGAGGACGAGGACGAGCAGGACGAACGCGTCGTACATGTGGAGACGCCACAGCATCAAAAGTACGCCGAGCCAATTCCAGTAAAAAAATCTCGTGAAATCGCCGTCCAAACCAGTATCGAGGCATTTGAATTGAAATTCATTGCGCCGAAAACCAAAAATGTTGGCACTGTCACCACCGCTTCGACAAGTTCGAGCAGTCGCCGACCCTCGAAACAACGACGCCGCCCAGCCCTATTTCGTTTTGATGATGATGAAAAAACTTTTTCAACTGTGTCGAACACTGATGACGATATTGAGAATAGAAATTGTAAGTAGACTGAGAGCAGAGAGATGGGATACTCAATATAAAATTTGTTGCTTTGCAGTTGGTAGCTCTTGCACCGAAAATGGCAAATCCTGCGCTGGACTTCCTCATTCCATATGTTCCAATGGTATATGCTTGTGCAAACAAGGTTACTATAATAAAAGTGGAAAATGTTTTGCTGGTAAGTTTTCGATATCTAACTATTCTACATATATCTATCTAGCTAGCTGTTCTATCTAACTATACTATATCTAAGAATTTCAAAACTAAAAGGTAAATCAATCCCTAGATAAAGAAGTAGTCTTTCGTACTCTGGTCACCCGGGAGCACCAATAATTCGAATTATTTGAATGTACATTCAACTTGACACAAAGAACAGTTCATGCCTTTATACGAGTAGAGCCACATGAGAGTTAAAGCTACAACAACAGAATCATCAGATGAATTTTATTCGTTTCGAGAAATTGTTGGCTTATGTTTTCTCCTATGAGATAACCTCTCTCACAAAACCACCAAAATTATTTTTCTCAATGAGATAACCACTCCCGCAAAACCACTACACTCTCAGACAGGAACTTTCCACAAAGGTCTATAAGATAAGGTTAGGGACGCGCGGCACACAACCATTGCTGGCGTGCACCACTTCACTCGGAGACCAGATGGTCCATTGTATTCGTCAAGGTCTATAAAAAACAGGGAGAAACTCTACTGCAATATCCTCTCAGTCGGTTGTTCCAAATTAGATGATTAAATGAGTATTCTCTAGCAGTATTTTCCTCTCCGATACTTCCAAATCAATATTTTCTGTTCTTTAAGGACATAATCATTTATGATAATTTATTTTTAAACTAGAGAGAAAAAATTTTAAATGAAAAAATTCCGGATGGATTTTGAGATGATATATGAGCTTAAAAGGTTATTTCGTATAAAAATTAAAAATCACCGGCTGGACCTGAAAAAGAGGAAGACCTTAATGGGCAACTCATGTATATGGAAATTCTTCAGTGGCCTACTGTATTATAAAGAACTACAGTATAACTGCTTAGTAGGCTTTACTCTTAAGGGATACTTCAGTTGTCGTCTCTAAAGAAGACGCCTCTAATATTGAAGAAGACCTCAGTTGTCAGATCTAATATTTGACATCTGAGGTCTCGCCTCTAACATAGACGAAAACCTCAACGGTCGACTCCAGTATCAAAGAAGATCTCAACTGAGGCTGTTATAGAGGAGATCTTCAGTTGTTTATAGTATAGATGAAAACCTCAGTGTTCGACTTTATCGATAGAAGGGGCTTCAGTGTTCGATTTAGTAAAAAACGAAGACCACAGTGCTCGGTTTTCATTTAGTAGAATACCTGTTTGGTCGACTTTAGTATAGAGGAAAATTCAGTGGTCGATTTTGACATAGAAGAAACCATCAGTAGTACATATTACTATAAAGGAAGGCCTTTACTCAGCCTCATTGTTAAAAACTAGAACCTCAATGTTCGTCTTTAGTATAAAAATCTTGTGTAGTAAAAAACCTGTTTGGTCAGTGGTCGACACTACTACAATTGAAGACCTCAGTGCGCGGTCCTAATGTAGTAGAATACCGGTTTGGTTCACTCTAGTACAGAGGAAAGCCTCGGTGGTCGACTTCAGTATAGAAGAAGAGGTCAGTGGTCGGCTCTATTATCGAGGAAGACGTCACTGGTCGATTAGGGCGTAGAATAACCCATCAGTGATGGAATTTACTATATAGGAAGACCTCGATACTCGACTTCATTATAGTAGAAGACGCCAGTATTCGACTCTAGTACAAAAGAAGACATCAGTGCCCGGACTTAATGTAGAAGAATATCTGCTTGGTCCACTCTAGTACAGAAGAATACCTTAGCGGTCATTTAGTGGGACGACTCTACTGCTGTGGTCGATTTTAGTAAAAACAAAGACATCAGTGCTCATTCCTCATTTAGTAGAATACCTGTACAGAGGAGAATTCTAGTACAGAGGAGAATTCATTTGTCGATTATGACATAGAAGAAACCATCCGTAGTACATCTTACTATAAAGAAAGGCCTTTACACAGCCTCATTGTTACAAACAATTAACGGAAGGCCTAAGTGACCGTCACTAGTATAAAAACCTTACGTAGTAGAAAACCTGTTTGGTCTCTAGGAAGGCTCTCCTGCAGTGGACTCTACTACACTTGAATACCTCATGGTCTTCATTTCTGGTCGATTCTAACAGAGAAAAACCTCAGTGGTCGATTACGACATAGAAGAAACCATCAGTGGACATGCCATTAGGACATATAAGAACTTCTCTAGTAGTCGACCCTACTGTAGAGGAAGGCTTTGTTACTCGACTTCAGTATAAAGAAAGACCTCAGTAGTCGATAAGGACATAGAAGAAACCATTTGTGGTTGGTCTACCCTACTATAGAGGAAAGCTTCTTTACTCGACTTCAGTATGGGGGAATATCTCAGGGGTCGATTAGCACATAGAAGAAACCCTCAGTGATAGACACTACAATAGAGGAAGGCTTCGTTACTAGTATAGTGGAAGGCCTCAGTGGTCGACTCTAGTATAGAAGAGTCGACTCTACTATGGAGAAAGGCTTCGTTAGTCGATGCTTCGTAGATGAATATCCCATGACCGACTCTACTTATAGTAATGAGGAATACCTCAATAGCCGACTCTGCCACAGTGAAAGACCATTAGTGGTCGATTAGGACTTATCAGAACCCCTCTAGTGGTCGACCCTACTATAGAGGAGGGTTTATTTACTCGACTTCAGTATGGGGGAATATCTCAGTGATCGATTAGCACATAGAATCGACTCTACAATAGAGGAATGCTCCGATACTCGACTTCAGTATAGAAGAAGATCTCAGTGATATAAATCGATTATGGCTACGTAGATGAATATCCTATGGCCGACTCCAGTATTGAGGAACACTTCAATGGTCGACTCTGCCACAGTGGAAGACCTCAGTGCTCGACACTTATGTAGTAGAATAACTGTTTGGTAAAGTTTAGTACAGAGAAAGGCCTCAGAGGTCGACTTCAGTATAGAAAAAGAGGTCAGTGGTCGAATCTAATATAGAGGAAGACATCAGTAGTCGATTAAGGCGTGGAATAAACCCTCAGTGGTGGAATTTACTATAAAGGAATACTTCAATACTCAACTTCAGTATAGTAAAAGACATCAGTAGTCGATTCTAATATAGAGGAATACCTCAGTGGTCGGTCCTAAAGTAGTAGAATATCTGTTTGTCGACTATAGTGCAGAGGAATACCTGAGTGGTCGGTTATGGCACAGAAGAAAACCTGAGGCTATACTACAGCGGAAGACATCAGTGGTCGACTCTACTAAGGATGACGACATCCGTGGTCGACTCTATAACCGTGGAAGACCTCAGTGATCGTTCCTAATGTATTAGTCTACCTCTTTTCTACATATAAAGACGACATGGGTCTATTAGAGTACAAAAGAAACCATCAGTGACCGATTAGGATATAGGAACCCCTCAGTGGTCGACCCTACTATATGTAGAAGAAGGCTACGTTACTTGACTTCAGTATAGGCAAATACTTCGAATGCCTGTTTCGAAATCGTTACTCGACTTCAGTATAGGGTAGGATCCAAGTGGTCAATTTTAGTACAGCAGAAAGCCTTATTGGTCGACTCTAGTATAGAGGAACATCTCAGTAGTCGCCTCTACTACAGTAGAAGAACTAGTGCTCGGTCCTAATGTAATGTTTGGACAACTCTAGTACAGAGGAAAACATCAGTGGTCAATTAGAGCATAGATGAAACCCTTAGTGGTCGACTCAACTATAGAGGAATCGTTAGTTGACTTCAGAATAGAGAAAGACGTCAGTCGGGCCCTCTAGTGCAGATTAAGACATCAGTGGTCGATTAGACCATAGCAGAAACAGTCAATGTTGGACCCTACTATAGAGGAAGACCTCGTTTCTCGAAGACCTCAGTTGTCAATAGAGAAAGGCAACTGTATTTCAGAATAGGGGAAGATTGAGTGATCGACTTTGGTACAGCGGAAGACCTCAGTGACTTTGGGATAGCGAAAGAATTCAATGGTCGACTCAGGGGTCGATTAGGGTTGAATAAACCCTCATTGGTCGACTATACTCAATTCCAGTATAGGGTAAGACCCCAGTGGACAACTTTAGTACAACGGAAGGCCTTATTAGTCGACTTTAGAATAGATGAAAACCTCCGAGGTCGAGTCTAATATATAGGAAGGAATAGTTACTCGACTTCAGAATACAGGAAGACGTCCGTGGGCGACTCTAGTGTAGAGGAAGGCATCAGTGGTCGATTAGGCTATAGAAGAAACACTCAATGGTGGACTCTACTTTAGAGGAGGACCTCAGTGGTCAACAGAGGAAGGCAACTCGACTACAGAATAGGATAAGATCAAGTGATTGACTTTGGTATAGCGGAAGAGCTCAGTGGTCCACTCTGGGATAGCAGAAGACCTGAATGGTCGACTCAGGGGTCGATTAGAGCATTGAAAAAACCCTGATTGGTCGACTATATTATAAAGGAAGTATTCGCAACTCGGTTCCCGTATAGGGTAATACCCCAGTGGTCAACTTCAGTACAACGGCATTAAAATCGACTTTAGAATATAGGAAAATCTTAGTCGTAGTCGTCTCTGCTGCCATGGAAGACCTCAGTGCTCGGTCCAAATGTAGCAGAATACATGTTTGGACGATATTGTACAGAGGAAAGCATCAATGTTCAATTAGGGCATAGATGAAACCCTCAGAGGTCGACTCTAATAAAGAGGAAGGAATCGTTACTCGACTTCAGAATAGAGGAAGACGTCCGTGGGCGACTCTATGTAGTGTAGAGCAAGGCATCAGTGGTAGATTAGCCTATAGAAGAAACACTTAATGGTAGACTCTACTATAGGGGAAGACTTCGTTACTGGAAGACCACAGTGGTCAATAGAGGAAGGCAGCTCGATTTCAGAATAGGGTGAGATCTAGTGATCGACTATGGTAAAGCGGAAGACCTCAGTGGTCGACTCCATTGAAAACTCTATTATAGAGAAATACCCCAGCGGTCAACAACATCATAAAGGAAACCCTCAGTGGTTGACTCTAATATAGACCACAGTAGTCAACAGTAGACAACACTAATATAGAGTAAGACTTTAGTAGAGAGAAAGACCTCAATGGACGACTATATTATGGAGGAAGACTTGAGTGGTCAACTCTACTTAAATGGTCCTACCTCTACGTCTTTTGCCGACCTCTTTCTTAACTCCAGTACAGGGGAACACAGTAGTCGACTCTATTATGGGGGAAGCCTTCCTTTCTCGACTTTGGTATATTGGTAGAGCGGAAAACCTCAGTGGTCAACTTTAGTGTAGAGGAAGACTTCAGTGATCAACTCTACTACAGTCGAAGACCTCTGTGTCCGGTCCTAGTGTTGTAGAGTATCTGTTTGGTCGACTATAGTACAGAGGAAGACATGGGCCAATAAGGACCTTAAAGAAACCCTCAGTGTACGAGTATAATACTTGTTTGATCGACTCTAGAACATTAGGGCATAAAAGAAACCGTCAGTGGCAGTATAGAGAAACAAATTAATACATGGACTTACTATGCTCTATGGGTAATTCATCTGTACCTAATGATTAGTAATTTGTATTGTACGTACTCGTGTTGGATGCGTAGCATAGATACAGTTTGTTCCATCTTTCCCTCTAATAGAGGTAAATGAGCTCGGACTTCTGGATGGATTTCCAATGGGCCGTGTCGATGCTGATAGTCTGCACTGGCCAATTTGTTTTAGCGGCATCTTTAGATTTTTATAAAGTCACTGATACCAAATCTAGTGCGTCTAAATTACAATAATAGTAGTATCAAAATTAATGGTCGTTAGGGTAAACATATCATGCAGCGAACGCCGCAATGGATGTTCTGCATGAACGATTGGTGGGTATGTGATATGCGATTTGATAACGCAAGACTTTTTGTGGCGCTATCTGAAATCGCGGATCTCTCCCATAAACCTCAATCGTCCACTGCTCTTAAAGTCAACATAACCCAGGTCATAACTCAAATTTGATAGGATCTGTGCGATAGAGTCATTGGTCTTAGGTCTGTGCCACAGTATTTCTTATCTAATTTCAACATCCATCTGCCCTTATTGGAAATTCCTTTACTACTTTTAATTATTTAACTTCAACATCCATCTGTCCTTATTGGAAATTCCTTTACTACTCTATGCAATCAACTTAGTAAATCGTACTTTATATCCATTGCCGTCCTTTCTTACATTTCTTTATTTTCTTACTCATATTTCCAGAATTGGGTGAGATAGCGGAAAGTACAGATGAGTGTGAGAATATATTCGATGCTGTATCCCAAAAATGTATTTGCCAAAAGAATTACTTTTACGAGAGGAGTCTTAGATCATGTCGTAAACGTGAGTTAACCCCCCTTCTCATGCTTCCCCATTAAATTCTATATTTCATACATAAATCTCTTTGCAAAACAACAGCCATACAATATCACCTGTCATGTACCTCGAATAGCCAATGTAGTCCCTTTGGTGCTGCCTATTGCAAGCCTGATATTCCTAGACGCTGCACCTGTGAAGAGTACGCCCAATATGATGAACTGCTTCAGATGTGTGTCTACAAACAAGGCCTGGGCTCTGAGTGTGAGTCCAACGATGCATGTTCCGTAGAAAATACCATGTGCTCGAATCGCCAATGTGTGTGCAAGGAGGGTTTCATGCAAAATGATAATCAATGTGTGCCAGGTAAGGGATAGTTCAAAATTCAATATTCCCTTCCATTTCCCTGAACTAAGGGTCTGTCTATATTTCTTGTTCGCCTTCCGACAGGTCTTGGTGCTGAGTGTTTGGAAGATGACGAATGTGTTAATGTGGTAAATTCCAAATGTGAAGCCACAACTTCCAGCAGTACCGAGGATCCAAGAAAATCGTGTCAATGTCGCAAAGGTTTTGTACATTTCAAGGATGAGTGTTTGAAAGAAGGTTAGGTTTTAAGTTTTTCTACAGAAAAGACCATTTTATTGATTGATTTTGTTATGATTACAGCCGAGGAAATTGAGGAAGAGTGTGAAGAAACCGAACAGTGTAAACCTTTGTTGGCCACCTGCGTCAGTCGTAAATGTTCCTGCTCCGATGAACAACATTTCCAAAATGGCCGTTGTGAATCAAAGAAAGGTAAGGCTTATTTAAAGGGGATGCTCGTGAACATTCAATTGACTCAGCATCATGGATTCAATCTAACAATGTCTATCCGAAACCATGCCTGATGTGCATCCTAAGCTTGTGTACAAAGTACAGTTCGCAGTTTTAGTCTGAACTTTAAGAAATGTTACAGTAAAGGGATTCTCAGCCCAAACACAAAACATATTGGAACTAGGACAGAGGATAAGAACAAACGTTGTAAAATTTAAAAATCGGCTCAGAATTAGATAAAACCCCCCATATATACATATACGAGTATATATACCGACTTTAGATACCAAAGATTGGGGACCTGAATCAGCCTCAAGCAAGGTGACCACTGTTGAAAGGAATGCACAATCAAGAGTTGCTCGATGTAACGAGCAAACCACGCGGGCTCTCCTCTTAAGAGTACATGCCGAATCTTATATACCCTACACCATGGATCGCATGGGAATTGTTTCTAGTACAAATAAACGCGTTTTATCAAACTACTGCCCAATTCGTTCAAATTTCTGGTTTTTTGCGTTAAGATGTGAAATCTAGACGGACCGTTATATATGGGGGATATATCAAAACATTGAGTTATGACTACCGTTGTCCGTGTGAATGGTTCCGGCTATTAATAAACCCTAGTCATCTATCACAATTATTGTAGATTGTAGCGCGATTTCAACATACGGACGGATATTGCTAAATCGTCGGCTGAGAGGGCCTCAAACACAGCTGCGTTAACGACTGGCAACAATGCCAAAAGGAACAGATCACGTGAATAAAACTTGCTTTCGAAAAAGGCTGGAAACCATAACGTCACTAATAACAGGACACTCACCAAGTCCTTCAGTGAAGTGGTATAGTGCTGATCTTTATAGACAAATTGTGGGCTATAAACAGCTTTGAGCCTTTCAAGCCACCTGGACCAGACGGCATCACTCCAGCAGAAATGCAGAAAATGTTAAAGTACATTATTCCCTGGCTGCAGACAATTTATGTAGGCTGTATTAGGCTTTCATACATCCCGAATCGGTGGAGGGATACCAAAGTGGTATTCATACTCAAAGCGGGGAAGATATATAATAAGGGAAAGTCTACAGAATCAGCCCTACACGAACTTGTGAGCACTATCGAATCGTCGCTACATTTCAAAGAATTCACCATGGTGCCGTTTCTTGACATAGAAGGGGCTTTTAACAACATACACCCAGATGCGGCATTGTCACATCTAAAAGTGAAGTCTAGCTTGATTAGACTAATACAAAGACTACTCAACAGAAGACGCATAACATCAAGGGTTCAGAGTACTGCCTGCCTGTGCATAAGCGGAGCGTTAAGGACTACAGCGACCGAGTCTCTACAAGCCCTTCTCCACATACTGCCGATTTATGATGTGGCGAGAGAAGTTGTAAACAAAGCGGCACTAAGATTAAACTGCCTATCAATGTGGAGGTACAAGAACTACGGTCACATGAGTATATCAAAGTGTAGTGCTATGGTAACCGACCGAGTGGACTATATATATATCAACGGTGCGCACCTTTGAGAGGAACTACATCACTATGATACCAGCCAGGGATGAATGGGATGGCAGAATTCCCGGAAATAGAAACCATCTTTACTTCTATACTGATGGTTCGAAGCTTGATGAAAAGGTTGGCTTCGGAGTACACTGTAAAGAACTTAATTTGGATATAGCTCACAGACTACCAGATACCTGCAGTGTCTATCAAGCCGAAGTAATGGCAATATGTTAAGTCGCCAAGTGGCTGAGTCGCACCATAGTAACCAACACTGGCGTTGTCATTTACTCGGACAGCCAGGCTGCCATCAATTCTCTGGAGGCCACATCCCTAAATTCACAAATAGCCCTCGACTGCCGCAGATCTCTTAACGAGATGGCTGAGTAGTTTAATATACACCTGGGTGCCTGGGCATAGGGATATCCCGGGGAACTGCAAAGCCGATGAACTTGCTAGGAAAGGGACGACTTTACAAATTCTCTCAGGCAGTCCAACGAAAGATGGACACAAATCGGCACCTGTACGGCGGCTAGACAAATCTGGCCAAGGTATGACCTGAGAAGGTCAAAATATCTCCTCGCTTTAGAAAGGAAAAGATTGTCTACGTTATTATCACTTCTGACGGGACACTGCCTGATCGGCGAACACGCCAGAAGATTGGGTATAAACTCCAATGACTTCGGCGAACACGCCAGAAGATTGGGTATAAACTCCAATGACTTCTGCAGAAGCTGTGGATATGAGGAAGAAGTGGAGAGCATTGAGCACTTGCTATGCGACTGCCCGCATTGAGTAAACGACGACTGGACCTACTGGGGGCCTTTCTTCGTACTATCGATACATTTGTATATCAAACAGGTTGGTTTCGATGAAGGGCATTTTAGCCCGTGGTACCACTAGGGACCTAAACTGGTCTATGTGAGCTGAAGAAAAAAAAAGAAAACGGCTGCCACCCTAACCTAACCTTACCTATAGACAAAATGGATGTGGATGGCACCATCCCTAAGAACAAGTGGAGTTATGTGGAATCTGCCACCATGGCCCAATACCTAGCTGTCCCGAGAGAAGAGTAAAGCTCATAGCTTTCGGTGATGCCAGATCGGTAAACCTGCCTAAGGCTGCTCTGAGTCAAGCGGGTGAGAATTGACCGGGCGCCCAGTTGGATGTTGTCGAGAATATCAAAATCCCTAGTCGTTCATCTGCGTTACAGAAGAACCATCCGACTCGGCTGACATTCTCGAGCTGCTAATTGCTTTGCAATGCTGGTCTGCCACCCATAATTAGGGAATTGGCAATATTGGTAAGGCGGATAGTTAAAAGCGGCAGATCTACTTGATCCGCTATCACCATCTCTCACTTAGAATGGTCAAATATAACCTTGCGATATTGACTATGTTACACGAGTGAACAGCAGGTCCAACTAATGAAACTTCATAATCAAAATTAGTGTTCGATAGTGCCAATGTTGCGCCCATTCTACAGAAATTAAAACACCCGTTCCAGTTCGACAAACAATAAACAAAGGAATACCAGATCGTTGCTACCCTTCAAAGTGTTCACGAGAACACGAGGCAGTCGATTCTTCGCTCTGCAGCAGGACTTCAACATTGCCAAATTTGGGTCGAGATGTGGATCTGCACCTATGCAGGATTTAATGGAGCTAAAGTATATCTTGAAAAACTTTTGCTCATTCTTTGTCAGACTAAAATAATTGGAAAATCAGTAAGGAAGGACAAAAGTCGGGCGGAACCGACTCTGTGATATCCTACACCACACCGCTAATACACAAGAACAAGAAGAAATATTGTCAAGTTTTATCATTGCTGTTTTTCTAGTGATATTGATCTGTCCAAATTAGGGATGTCGATCGGGAAATCCCGATCTGTAAATCCCGTGATTTCCCGGTCCCGAAAATTCCCGTATCCCGGGATTTTCTAATATAAATCCCGATTTTTTGTAGAGTGGTTGTCTGTATAATTAATAGTTTTCTAGTCTACATCGCCATACCCACTCATTCTCAATTCTATAGATGTCATTTAAACATATTAATTAAGTCATCCGGTATCGAAAATTTTGTTCGTCAAAGGCAGTAATGTGTTTTAAGTCCTATAAATGTAACTGTGGAAGCGCTATGGCCAAATCATACAAAAATTTAATAGCTCAGAACTTCAATAGCAGTGCACATAAACACTTAGAATTCGGTACAGTAAAATGTCGTTGAGGTATCTACCGATCGGCATTTTGAAACCGAATCTGTAGAAATTGACCGATTTATTCGAACACAATTTCCAATACTTCTGTAGGAACCATCTAAATTTTAGACAAATTTTGACTGTACACAAAATAAAATTATTATTTAAAATTTTTGGTTCCACATCAAACATTCCATATTACATTACTCAAAAAGTAAGGGTACATAGTTAGTCTGTTAGCTGTAATAAAATTATCTTACTAGTCTTTCATTACGTGCTTATTTTCACAAAAACATCCAAAAATTAAAATTATCCTTTTAGTTTGTTACATTTTTTTAAGTTATTATCCCCTCACCTTAGAGAGGAGGGTATGTATCATTTGCTACGAACCTAAAGTGTAACACATCGAAGGAGTGACCTAAGACCCTAAGTATGTTCGGCGGATATCCGTTTTGGGTCATTTTAAGTCGAATGAACAATGTCCGTCCGTCTGTCTGCTGTCTTGTGCGCTCGATAACTCTCGAAAGGAGTAACCGATTGACTTCAAATTTGGTATCTTGCAATATTTTCTCCTATCTCCGGCTAAGTTCGAAGATGGGGCATATTGGTCTACTCCTTCTAGTACCTCCCTGGTATGTGGTAATATTTTCTTCTATCTCCGGCTGAGTTCGAAGATGGGCCATATTGGTTCGCTCCTTCTAGTACCTCCTCCGCAAAGGGTTAATATTTAGTGAAATATTGATTCTTTAATAACTTCTATACTACTTATTCGAATCTTCTGAAATTCCACACATAGTATTAGTTTATTAGGCTCGTATCACCTCGAGAAAAATTGAGTTTCTACACCACTT
The DNA here is from genome assembly GCA_963930755.1 of Eudasyphora cyanicolor. Classification (NCBI taxonomy): domain Eukaryota; kingdom Metazoa; phylum Arthropoda; class Insecta; order Diptera; family Muscidae; genus Eudasyphora; species Eudasyphora cyanicolor. The sequence continues at coordinate 197,155,470 of OZ005734.1, read as the reverse complement.
TTTGATACCTCCCACACAAATGGACCAATTCACCAAAACTTAACAGTTTACAACTTTAATAAAAGTGTATACAAATACGTAAATTTTGTACGTTGTAATGCTTTTATAGTTCCTAGTGGGCGTTATGAGCATTCCCCTTTTGGTACCTTTCACAGAAATGGTTCATTTTGTACCAAAAATTTACTGCTTATACCTCCAATGCCAGTAAATACTTTATAGTTATGATAACTATTACTAATTTTTATTTAAAATATTATTCATTTCAGGACTTGGCGAAGCTTGTGTCAGGGCCACTGAATGTTTTGTAGAAAAGGAACCCGAAAATGTTGAATGCCGTAACTCCGTGTGCCAGTGCAAAATCGGCCTTCAGAGTGATGCTGAACAAAAGGTCTGCTACCGTGTGGCGCCCAGTAAGAAAAGTAAGTTCGGCCTAAATTCTATTTAGCAATTCTCGTTATCAATTAATCAACATCTTTCCACAGATTCTTCCGGAAGGCCAAGTGCTCTTAAAATTATCACTTTCTTGTTAATTGGATCAGCGTTTTTAATCACCAGTGCCGCTATTAAACAGGCCTACTATTAAATTAGTACATATGTAAAACACATTCTCGCCCCTCCCCTCCCGTCTACAAGAGGCAACACCAAAAAGTACATACATACATACATATCACCACTCACTCATAAACATAGCTAAATTATCTTTAAAGAAAATAGAAAAAATAATTAATTTTCTTAAAATTATTTTGCAACTATTTTGAAATTCTCACCAAAATATATTTTTGAAAATAAATCATTACCAAAAACAACAACAAGTCAACGAAATTTGTAAAAAATGCCTAAAGTACTTTATAAGAAAGCAAAATAATTGTTATTTGGTTTTCAAATACATACGAATCCAATTTCCTCAAGTGCACTTCTTAAATTAAAAATTCCGTAAACAATTTTGTTAAATAATTTCTTAATTGTTTTCCTTAAGCAACAACACAGCAACAATTTATCGCAAGGCACTTTTTTCTAGAGAGCAGATTTTTGTTTAAATTTTAATTTTTGGAAAAATAATTACTTTCTTAACTAAATTTCTCTCTCAAATACAAGTAAAGCAAATTTTACCAAAGCAATATTTATTTGTAAACGAGATAATTAGTAATAATTATAAACATACGAGTACATATAAATAAACACACACACACATACCTTACCATATTACTTAACCTATTAAACCATCCAAACAACCATGCGATATGAGTGTGTAAATTACCTACATACATATATACGAGTATGTTAGAATATTTATCAATCCCTGATAATGGACAAATTCGGGAAATAAGCAAAAAAGAAAACTACAAAGAAAATCTAAAACTAAAATAAAGTCATACATTTTAATTTAGTTTAAATATATCGATATAATAATAAGACATATCTAAACGTGTATTAGCTCTTAATGCCTTAACTATAATTATTTAGTTATATGAGTACGAAATAATTTATTTTTCTTTTTTGAAAATCTAATAAAAAAAACAAACGTTAAACATTAAATTTTTTGTGTTTTCTTTTTTCAATCATATGCAGGCTTTAAATGAATTTGCATTAAGATAATTTGTTTAGCTACAACTTTTTACATTATTTTCTTCGGAATGGTCTCATTTTATTCATAACCGATCAGACTTTACTATAAAATAATAAAAATATAACAATTATGAATTTGTCAATGTTTTTAAAAGGTATTATACAAAAAATTATTAAAATTTTCTCAAAAATGTAATTCTTTCGCAATATCTTGTAATATAGTTTTGAAACCGTTGATGGGATGAAAAATATTATATTTACTAGAAGAGACGAAGGTGTTGAATTTTGTTCAAACGATCTTTTTCCCATCCATATAACTTATTAGATATTGTATTTAGAATATGTTGCCAAAGAGAGACATAGATTTTAGCACAACTGTCGTAATTGTTTCCGGAAAGTTTTAAATAATGTAAAATTTGAAACTGCTGATGGGATGAAGGAATTATTATAAAAGAAGATGAAGAATACTTAATTTAGGATTAGATAAAGCTTTTCATAACCAATTACGATAAATCGTTATCCAGTTATGCTAAAATATATTGTTGAACCTCAATTTTGTTAAGAGGTTTATCTTGCATACCTTCTAACTGATCTCGCTGAAATTGTGTGTTATAACTACTATCCAATAGGACTAAACTTCGTGCAAGTTTCATGCCGATTAGAAGACATAGCTTTAAAAAATTGTCTAACTTGGCATGAAATCTCTCATATATATAACTACTATACGTGTATATGTATTAGGGCGGGTCGATTTAAAAATCGCCCATTGCTCAGTGAAAATCGTATTCTAGGGATCAAAATAAGAAACTTTGCCGAAGGAACCATACCTCTAAAAAGAATTCTGATGTCCCGGAACAAATCCCGCTTTGACCCATTTAGAGTGCTCAAATCGAGTCCAAATGTATGACCGACCCCCCACTCAGTGAAGTGCTCAGTGAAAATCTTATTCTAGGGATCAAAATAAGAAACTTTGCCGAAGGAACCATACCTCTAAAACGAATTCTGATGTCCCGGAAAAAATCCCACTTTGACCCATTTAGAGTGCTCCAAGCGAGTCCAAATGTATGGAACCCCCAGGGGGTTCCAGGGGGTGTGCCACTGGCATGGGTGGGTCGGGCCTCCAAAGTTAGTGGGGGTCGGTCATACATTTGGACTCGATTGGAGCACTCTAAATGGGTCAAAGCGGGATTTGTTCCGGGACATCAGAATTCTTTTTAGAGGTATGGTTCCTTCGGCAAAGTTTCTTATTTTGATCCCTAGAATACGATTTTCACTGAGCAATGGCGACTTTTTTTGCCTCCCCACAAATCGACCCGGCCTAAAATGTATGTATATGTAAATCCCGATTTGCAGATCTTTATAAAACTTAGCACCCGACAGTTTTATGAGGCAGTAACGACATTTGCCAAACTTCATGAGGCATTTACGTGGTATAGAAGCCAAGAAATTCGAAATTTCATACAGGATTGTTTCTACATTTGAGAAAATAATTTCAGATTTACAGATTGACCCCATATATACCTACATATATCCCGATTTTGCATATAAGGGATATAGGATCAGGGTTTCTGAACTGAACTTTATAAAATTTAGCAGATAAATGTTTCTTGAAAAAAGAACGATAGTTGGCAAATTTTAAGAACATCGGTTCTGATGAAGCCCCTATACACATCAATATGCCAATTTTGCATCTAAGGGCTATATAATCCGCATTTTGAGTTTATAAAATAAAGAAGATTACAGTTTTTGGACCAAACAAGGACGTTTTCTAGTTTTAAGAAAATCGTTTTAGATTTACATATGTATGGCTTCAGCATGTATGTATATTTATATTCCAATTTTTTAACTGAGCGGTATAAAATAAAAAACAAGTAAGAAAGTTAAGTCGGGTAAACCGACTAATGAATCCCCTCACCTTGAGTCTCAAAAAATATTAGTAAATTTATTTATTTTTTGTTTTATTTAAATTATTATCAATTTAAATTGCATTTAATAACTTTAAAGTATGTACTGGTTTTATAGTTAGAAGCTGTTTACTTTTGGTACAAAATGGTCCATTTGTGTGAGAGGTCCCAAAAGGGGTGTCCCAATAACGGTCACTTTTCTCTGGACTCTAGGTACTATAAAAGCATTACACTGTACCAAATTTCAAGTATTTGTATGCACATTTATTAAAGTTAAAAGCTGTTAACTTTTGGTACAGAAAGGTCCATTTGTGTGGGAGGTACTAAAAGGGGCGGGCCAATAACGCCCATTTTTCTCTGGACTCTAGGTACTATTAAAGCATTGCACTGTACAAAATTTCAAGTATTTGTATTCACTGGTATTAAAGTTATAAGCTTGTAACTTTTGGTACAAAATGGTCAATTTGTGTGGGAGGTACCAAAAGTAGGTGTGGTAATAATGCCCATTTTTCACTGTATTGTGGGTACTATTAAACTATTACACTGTACTAATTTTTAAGTCTTTGTATGCACTGCTAATAAAGTTATAAGCTATTAACTTTTGGCTTAATATTGTTCATTTGTGTGGGGGTACCAAAAGGGGCGTGGCAACTTCGCCCATTTTTCTTCAGGTAATAGTGACTAATAAACTAATACTATGTGTAGAAAATCAGAGTATTCAAATAAGTAGTATAGATGGTATTAAATAATCAATATTTCACTAAATGTTAACACTTTGTGGGGAGGTAATTGAAGGAGTGGACCAATATGGCCCATCTTCGAACTTAGCCGAAGATAGAGGAAAATAATACCACATACCAAATATCGAGTGAATCGGTTACTCCTTTCGAGAGTTATCGTGCGCACCAGCCAGCAGACAGACAGGCAGACGGACGGACATTGCTCAATCGACTTTAAATGACCAAAAACGGATATCAGCCGAACATACTTAGGGTCATAGGTCACTCCTTCGATGTGTTACACTTTTGGTTCGTAGCAAATGATATATCGGGAGAATTGTGCGCAAATTTCAGCAAACCGGGTCTGTAGGAGATGTGAAAACACCTGTGCATGCTCGCCCAGTTCGTTTGTTGCGGATTATGGGCTGACGTCATCAGGCCATATGTACTTCTTCGAAATGCGGCAGGTCAGGCAGATACTGTGAATGGTGTTCGCTATCGTGAGATGATAACGAAATTTTTATTGCCCGAATTGGAAGATATGGATGTGGACAATATGTGGTTTCAACAGGACGGTGCTACTTGCCACACAGCTAACGAAATAATGGCTCCTTTGCGCAACAAATTCAATGGCCGTGTTATCTCACGTCGTGGCGATGTCAATTGGCCACCAAGATCATGTGATTTGACACCGTTGGACTTCTTTCTTTGTGGTTATTTGAAAGAAAAGGTGTACGTCGATAAGCCAGCAACAATTCAAGAGCTAAAGGATGAGATAATTCGGCACATTAACTGCATAGAACCTCAATTATGCCTCAGCGTCATCGAATATTTGGACCATCGGATGGAGGTGTGCCGCCGAAGTCGCAGCGGCCATTTGACCGACATTTTGTTCCATACATAATAGAACCATACCAATATTATCATAATAAAAAGAAATTACTATAATTTCCTAAATAATTTGTGTTTTATTCAAAATCAACATCGGCCCTTAAAATTTAACCACCCTTTAAATCTTGGGGAAGATGATTGTTTTCAGAGCATCCGTTGTGTTCTATCTCTGTTTAGTTATTTCAAGACGACATCATTTGACTCTCAAATTTAATCTATTTCTCGTAATGAAAACCGATTGATTAGTACGAAATTCAATCGCTCGAGGACCAAAGTTTCTGACTGTTTTAAACATGTAAATAAGTAACTGCATCTTATATAATCCATAAACTGGTAACGTATCTTTAGAGACAGTCTCCTACAATGCAAGGTTTGAATAAGTGCGAGTAAGGTTGTAGACGATTTTTAGTGCCTCATTTTGGATTTATTGTAGAGAGCTCAGTTGTACACTTATCTTGTACGCATATATCATTGGCATATAATTGAGATGACTTTCAATTAACGAATTGTAAATCAGAAGTTTTATTTCAATATCAAACTTATTTTTTTATTTGTACTAGCTGGACCCGGTCCACTTCGTTGCCCCATATTACAGATTTTCGATCCCGTCCATTTTTGACCAATCACGTAGACTGCTATCAACTACATATACACAAAATTACAATACTCTCGCTAACAAATTGTTCAATAAATATAATATATATTGGAATATTGTAGATTGAACAAGCTAATACTAATAATACTATTGTAGATTGAACAAGCTAATATTCTAATATCCGTCTGATCCCGCCAATGGGCTTGGCATCACCCATTAAGCATCTTGAGCTATCTTGCACAATTTATTAGCGAGAGAGCAGGAATTTTGTGTATATATATCTGTTGGCGATCTACGTGATTGGTCCGAAACTGGGCGGGATCGGACAAATGGGCGTAGCCCCGCCCATACAAGCAAAATTTTGAATTTCAGGGTCGGACTAATGGGCGTGGCCCTTCCGTATAAGTCAAATTTTGGAAGTGGAGTGCTAGAATTTTGTGTATATGTATCTGGTGGCATTCTACGTGGTTGGCCCAAAAATTATCCAGAGTTCAGTATTAGCTTGTTCAATCTACAATATTCCAATATGGCCCCAGCATCATGCTCCATTTGATACTTTAAAACGGTGTCATGATTGTAAGAGTAAAATAGGTATATATCGTTTGCATACATAACTAGTTCCCCATACAATTTGAGCTTTGAAATGTTATTCAAATACATTGTGAAAAATTGTGGGCCCAAAACGCTGCCTTGTGGTACTCCATCTTCAACAATGCCGATTTCACTTTTAACTCCATTTATTTCGACAAATTGTTTTCTGTTTCTAATGTAGCTTTCCAACAGTTGTAAAGAACTGCCCTGAATGCCATAGATTGGTAGTTTATTGAGCAAGAAATCATGAATCATGCTGATCAGTCGTAGTGAACGGACGTGTTTATCACAGAGGGGATAGTTAAAACCTATTATGCAGGTTTTCGTAGTACCTGTTGAGGCTGTTGAAGTTTCGGCGAAGGAGAATCTAGAGATGGCTGTTATAGACAGAAGTAGTTAGGATGGATCCATCCTCAAGGACAAATGGAGCCATGTGCAATCAGCAATTATGGCTCATTACCTCGATGTCCGTAGAGAAAAGCCGGGCAAACCACCAATCTGCAACAATGCAGGATGGCATCAGGGGAGAATAAAGCTAAAGGGTTTTCCAACAAGAGGTGTTATTTTGGTATTTCAAAATGATCTGATGTTTATTTCATAATAAAGGGGAAGGTATGTTGTTAATAACGAAAAACAACATCAGCCACCACGCTTACAGGACCATATCCTTTCCATAACCAAATCGCAAAGTGGCTATCCTATGTCCTCGATAGCCTCACGAATTCTATCTTTGAGGTCTTGAATCGACGCTGGGCTGTTGGCGTAGACCTTATCTTTCACGTGGCCCCAAGGGAAGAAGTCGCAAGGTGTTAAATCACAAGATCTCGGTGGCCAATTGTGATCACCTCTTCGAGAGTTATCACGGTTCGGAAAGTTTTCCCGTAACAGAGCAATGGTATTGTTGCTTGTGTGGCACGTAGCGCCGTCTTGTTGAAAGTAAACGTTGTCCAGATCAATACCATCCAACTCCGACAATAAAAAATCATTAATCATCTCTCGATAGCGCAATCCATTCGCTGTAACTGTTGATCCAACCTCATTTTCGAAAAAGTAAGGTCCAATGACCCCGCCGGACCATAAACCGCACCAAACAGTCACACGTTGAGGATGGAGAGGCTTCTCAACAATAACTCTTGGGTTTTCCGAGCCCCAGATGCGAAAAATTTGCTTGTTGACGTAGCCACTGAGGTGGAAATGGGCCTAATCAGTCAAGATGATTTTTCGATGGAATTCCGGATCACTTTCATGCATTTCAAGGACCCAATCAGCAAAGACACGACGTTGTTGATATGTTGTCCCGAGGAACTGCAAAACCGATGAACTTGCTAGGAAAGGGGCGTCATTGCAAATTCTTGAATAGCGGTGCACCACTATTCACGTGGAAGCTTTGGCTTAGGCAAGAGGCCATCAGGCAGTCCAGCGAAAGATGGACAGAAATCTGCATCTATAGGGTAGCTAGACAAATCTGAGGAAAATATTGTCAACATTAGTATCAGTTCCGACGGGACACTGCCTGATCGGCGAACACGCCAGAAGATTGGGTATTGACTCCAATGACTTCTGCAGAAGCTGTGGAGATGAGGAAGAAGTGTGGAGCATTGGAGACTTGCTATGCGACTGTCCCGCTTTGAGTAAACGACGACTGGACACACTAGGGTCGGTCTTTCTAGGCAGTCTAACAGATCTTTCCGGTACCGATATACGTACTATCGATAAATTTGTATATCAAACAGGTTGGTTTCGATGAGGGGCATTTCAGCTCAGGGTAACACTAGGGACCTAAATTGGTCTATGTGAGCTGACAAAAAAAAACCGGCTGCCACCCTAACCTAAACCTATCGGTCCGACCACTGCAGTGTCATGACATCACACAACTACACTGGAGTTATGTAATTGGTTACATCACGTGATGAGCTGAACATCGCTGATGAGCTGATGCGGGGTCTAAAGTGCAGCCACCGGATGTCGCCAGCGAGATTGTAACCAAATCCAGAATTATTTGGGATATCAAAAACATTAAACGTTTTAAGTCACTAGAACATGTCAATGTCTCGCCGGCGAAGCTAAAGGCAGTGACGGACACAATTGCTCTGTGGGTCGGTGAGATCTATACTTGTTGTCATATGTATATATTACAACAAAATCCCAAAAGCGGGAAATCTGCCCCGAACAAGAGCTAAGGATTTACGGCCAACTAGTCTGTCGCCATATCCCCTTAAACCTTTGGAGATTTAAATTCCTATAGCAAAGAAAAATCCACCGAAGCTATTTGCATGATCTGGTCAGAACCTGGGGTTGATATCAGTATACCAAGGTTCATGCGTACCCTTCTGATTAAGATACGAATTTCAGCTAGCTTAGGGTCAACTGACCTCCATATATTTATCTGCAGGGACACGTCCAAAGGCGGTGTTCCACCTCCTCTACTATGGAATCTCTTCATAAACAATATTCTGCTTTCTCTGGAGAAGATGAGTATTAAGGTTATTCCCTATGCAGATGACGTAACAATAGCTGTAAGAGGGAAGTTTTCGGGCCACCGCAAGATAGGATTCCCATAATTATCTTAGTGTGGACCCGACCAAGGCATAACTAGTTCGATCCACCAGGAGATATATGGTACCCACTTTTGCGCCTATCTCCTTGGGGGATATTGAAATTTCCATCTCTGGAAGCCCAAAATACTTGTATTTTACTAGACGGAAGTTAAACATAAAATATTGTTTACCTATAAAAGTGCAATAGGAAAATGCTTGTGTTTGAACCCGAGTATATTTTCTTGGTTGTATACGGCAGTAGTCAGGCCGATAATTCTGTACGGCATTGTCTGGTGGGTAGCTCAGCATAAACCAGGGAACTGCAAAGAAGATGAACTTGCAAGACTATGAACTACCTTAAACGCTCCAAATGAACTGGCATATGAGGGCATGCCTCAAGGGGCCTGACAGCTTTTCTTGCAAGCATGACGGGAAACTGCCTATTGGACAGCACTAGACATTAAATTAAAAGTCTTGCGAGATGATTTTTGCAAAATCTGTGGAGACGAAAATGAGGATGAAATAATAGAACAACTTTGTGCCTGTGCCCCGCTCTCTATAGAAGGCGGCTGGCTACCCTAGGCTCTCAATTATGTGGATTAAATAGTATAAGTGGGAGTTACATCTAGATCTGGTACGATTTTTAAAATTCGGCAGCGTTCATCCTTTGATAAAGGAACTCCTCTCCTCCAACTGATTGGATGGATAATATACAGCATTTTAGCGTTAAGAGGCCAAATTAGAACGAGCATTTATATGGAGACTATATCAAACTGTTAACCGGCTTTCTTCAAATTTCGTGTTATTCCCTATTTGATTAGACTTTTACCTAATTTCATAATTATCATATATCGAACAATGTCATATCTACTTGTCGCTTTGGTGAAGGGGGTATATCCCACTAAGTTTGCCAAGATTCAATTAAGCATTGATCTCGGCATTATTTTAAGGTGGCGGTAGAACTTGCGCCAAGAGACTAATTCTTCATTGTATTTTTTTCATTCCGGAATATAATGTGCTGTATTTTTTCTGGATTTTCTAATGGAGAACTTAATTCCAAAAATCCCAAAAAGGAAGGGAGGCTATCGACACAATCTGGTTCCCTTAAGAACTTAGTAGAAATTAGCGTTGATGAGTGTGAGACCGTTGGTTGTGCAAAGAGCTAGCATGCACTCTTTTGAAGCAAGTAACCCAGGTTCAAATCATCGTCGGATCGAAATAAAAAATAAATAATTGTATAAAAATAATATTAAAAATAGAAAATAAAGATAAATAAAAACTAAAACAAAAAAAATTTTTTTTAATTTTTCTAAACTGGTGAATATGTCAAAAAACGAAGGCAATTCATAATTAGTTCCGGAAGTCTCATCCATTTATAAAAATAATCGGTTAGGGCAGCGAGTAGGGAATTAGTACGCACAAAGCCGCTTAATTCCCTACTCGATTGCTTTTTCGGAAAATTTTTTACTGGGATATCATTTTCTAGGAGTCAAAAATGTAACACATCGAAGGAATAACCTAACCCCATGAATATGTTTGGCGGAAATCTGTTGTAGGAACAACGACAGTCTGTCTGTCTGACTGGAACGTGAGATAACCCTCGAAAAGAGTAACCGATTGATTTAAAATTGGATGCGTGTTAATTATTTTGTCCATCTCAGGTTAAATTCGAAGATAAACCATATTGGTCCACCACTTATTTATGTGGTATATTTTACTAGTTATCAGCCTGAAAAATAAATTTCTATTTATGTATCTCTGAAATCTGATGCTTCATATTCCACTCAAAAATGCAAGGCCAATCGAGGAACGTCACACACAAAAATACATACATATATACATATTTGAATATTTGTAAATTTTTCTGGAACATCACCATTTCATGTAGAAACCGGCCAAAACCTCAACATTGGACACGAATCAATTGAACACGCAATCTAAGATGTCATGACATTTAAGCCAATACAATTCAGCGAATCAACGACGTCACCTAATCGAAGGATGAGTTTAACGAAGGAGACGTTAGCGTTGCATGGCACACGGTCATGTCATGGAATCCAAAGAACAATATACCTACGGTCATTGTCTATTAGTCACAATATTCATAATTGACGTCACGACTATGACTATGGCGAATATATCGCCTTGTGGCAATATGGCGTCATCAATAATAAAACAAATAAATAAATCTTATCAGAGGAATAAAACGAAAAGGTGGAAAAGTGAAAATCGAAATTATCAACACACCTTAAATAATCTACATATAGACTTGAATTAAATCAAAGTAGAATCAAAATCAATTTTAAGTTGTAATAATAAGCAATAATAAGCAAGTAAACATATTTGAGTCGGGTAAACCTACTAATTTATGCCCTAACTTTGTGAGTAATATTTATTTATATGAATTACAATACAAAGTAAATTTATATTCTAATTTTACGGTCCAGGGTAAAGCCGGGCTACAAAGACCATGTGGCAAGTTTTTGCAGGGATACACCATAGCCTCTGGTGGGAATCGAACCCACGACCCCCATACTCATAGTCGAGCACGCTACCAACTCACCTACTGGGGAGCTCTTTGTGAGTAATATAATATAGTTCTCAGTGTTAAAACCAGAAAGGTGGGCACAGTGGTCGACTCTGGTATAGAGGAAGACCTCAGTGGTCGACTCTAGTATAGAGGAAGACCACAGTGGTCGACTCTAGTATAGAGGAAGACCACAGTCGTCGACTCTAGTATACAGGAAGACCACAGTCGTCGACTCTAGTATAGAGGAAGACCACAGTCGTCGACTCTAGTATAGAGGAAGACCACAGTCGTCGACTCTAGTATAGAGGAAGACCACAGTCGTCGACTCTAGTATAGAGGAAGACCACAGTGGTCGACTCTAGTGTAGAGGAAGACCACAGTGGTCGACTCTAGTATAGAGGAGGACCACAGTGGTCGACTCTAGTATAGAGGAGGACCACAGTGGTCGACTCTAGTATAGAGGAGGACCACAGTGGTCGACTCTAGTATAGAGGAGGACCACAGTGGTCGACTCTAGTATAGAGGAGGACCACAGTGGTCGACTCTAGTATAGAGGAAGACCACAGTGGTCGACTCTAGTATAGAGGAGGACCACAGTGGTCGACTCTAGTATAGAGGAGGACCACAGTGGTCGACTCTAGTATAGAGGAAGACCACAGTGGTCGACTCTAGTATAGAGGAAGACCACAGTGGTCGACTCTAGTATAGAGGAAGACCACAGTGGTCGACTCTAGTATAGAGGAAGACCACAGTGGTCGACTCTAGTATAGAGGAAGACCACAGTGGTCGACTCTAGTATAGAGGAAGACCACAGTGGTCGACTCTAGTATAGAGGAAGACCACAGTGGTCGACTCTAGTATAGAGGAAGACCACAGTGGTCGACTCTAGTATAGAGGAGGACCACAGTGGTCGACTCTAGTATAGAGGAGGACCACAGTGGTCGACTCTAGTATAGAGGAGGACCACAGTGGTCGACTCTAGTATAGAGGAGGACCACAGTGGTCGACTCTAGTATAGAGGAAGACCACAGTGGTCGACTCTAGTATAGAGGAAGACCACAGTGGTCGACTCTAGTATAGAGGAAGACCACAGTGGTCGACTCTAGTATAGAGGAAGACCACAGTGGTCGACTCTAGTATAGAGGAAGACTACAGTGGTCGACTCTAGTATAGAGGAAGATCACAGTCGTCGACTTTATTATAGAGGAAGACCACAGTGGTCGACTCTAGTATAGAGGAAGACCACAGTGGTCGACTCTAGTATAGAGGAAGACCACAGTGGTCGACTCTAGTATAGAGGAAGACCACAGTGGTCGACTCTAGTATAGAGGAAGACCACAGTGGTCGACTCTAGTATAGAGGAAGACCACAGTGGTCGACTCTAGTATAGAGGAAGATCACAGTCGTCGACTTTATTATAGAGGAAGACCACAGTGGTCGACTCTAGTATAGAGGAAGACCACAGTGGTCGACTCTAGTATAGAGGAAGACCACAGTGGTCGACTCTAGTATAGAGGAAGACCACAGTGGTCGACTCTAGTATAGAGGAGGACCACAGTGGTCGACTCTAGTATAGAGGAAGACCACAGTGGTCGACTCTAGTATAGAGGAAGACCACAGTGGTCGACTCTAGTATAGAGGAAGACCACAGTGGTCGACTCTAGTATAGAGGAAGACCACAGTGGTCGACTCTAGTATAGAGGAAGACCACAGTGGTCGACTCTAGTATAGAGGAAGACCACAGTGGTCGACTCTAGTATAGAGGAAGACCACAGTGGTCGACTCTAGTATAGAGGAGGACCACAGTGGTCGACTCTAGTATAGAGGAAGACCACAGTGGTCGACTCTAGTATAGAGGAGGACCACAGTGGTCGACTCTAGTATAGAGGAGGACCACAGTGGTCGACTCTAGTATAGAGGAAGACCACAGTGGTCGACTCTAGTATAAAGGAAGACCACAGTGGTCGACTCTAGTATAGAGGAAGACCACAGTGGTCGACTCTAGTATAGAGGAAGACCACAGTGGTCGACTCTAGTATAGAGGAAGACTACAGTGGTCGACTCTAGTATAGAGGAAGACCACAGTGGTCGACTTTATTATAGAGGAAGACCACAGTGGTCGACTCTAGTATAGAGGAAGACCACAGTGGTCGACTCTAGTATAGAGGAAGACCACAGTGGTCGACTCTAGTATAGAGGAAGACCACAGTGGTCGACTCTAGTATAGAGGAAGACCACAGTGGTCGACTCTAGTATAGAGGAGGACCACAGTGGTCGACTCTAGTATAGAGGAGGACCACAGTGGTCGACTCTAGTATAGAGGAAGACCACAGTGGTCGACTCTAGTATAGAGGAAGACCACAGTGGTCGACTCTAGTATAGAGGAAGACCACAGTGGTCGACTCTAGTATAGAGGAAGATCACAGTCGTCGACTCTAGTATAGAGGAAGATCACAGTCGTCGACTCTAGTATAGAGGAAGATCACAGTCGTCGACTTTATTATAGAGGAAGACCACAGTGGTCGACTCTAGTATAGAGGAAGACCACAGTGGTCGACTCTAGTATAGAGGAAGACCACAGTGGTCGACTCTAGTATAGAGGAAGACCACAGTGGTCGACTCTAGTGTAGAGGAAGACCACAGTGGTCGACTCTAGTATAGAGGAAGACCACAGTGGTCGACTCTAGTATAGAGGAGGACCACAGTGGTCGACTCTAGTATAGAGGAGGACCACAGTGGTCGACTCTAGTATAGAGGAGGACCACAGTGGTCGACTCTAGTATAGAGGAGGACCACAGTGGTCGACTCTAGTATAGAGGAGGACCACAGTGGTCGACTCTAGTATAGAGGAGGACCACAGTGGTCGACTCTAGTATAGAGGAAGACCACAGTGGTCGACTCTAGTATAGAGGAAGACCACAGTGGTCGACTCTAGTATAGAGGAAGACCACAGTGGTCGACTCTAGTATAGAGGAAGACCACAGTGGTCGACTCTAGTATAGAGGAAGACCACAGTGGTCGACTCTAGTATAGAGGAAGACCACAGTGGTCGACTCTAGTATAGAGGAAGACCACAGTGGTCGACTCTAGTATAGAGGAAGACCACAGTGGTCGACTCTAGTATAGAGGAAGACCACAGTGGTCGACTCTAGTATAGAGGAAGACCACAGTGGTCGACTCTAGTATAGAGGAAGACCACAGTGGTCGACTCTAGTATAGAGGAAGACCACAGTGGTCGACTCTAGTATAGAGGAAGACCACAGTGGTCGACTCTAGTATAGAGGAAGACCACAGTGGTCGACTCTAGTATAGAGGAAGACCACAGTGGTCGACTCTAGTATAGAGGAAGACCACAGTGGTCGACTCTAGTATAGAGGAAGACCACAGTGGTCGACTCTAGTATAGAGGAAGACCACAGTGGTCGACTCTAGTATAGAGGAAGACCACAGTGGTCGACTCTAGTATAGAGGAAGACCACAGTGGTCGACTCTAGTATAGAGGAAGACCACAGTGGTCGACTCTAGTATAGAGGAAGACCACAGTGGTCGACTCTAGTATAGAGGAAGACCACAGTGGTCGACTCTAGTATAGAGGAAGACCACAGTGGTCGACTCTAGTATAGAGGAAGACCACAGTGGTCGACTCTAGTATAGAGGAAGACCACAGTGGTCGACTCTAGTATAGAGGAAGACCACAGTGGTCGACTCTAGTATAGAGGAAGACCACAGTGGTCGACTCTAGTATAGAGGAAGACCACAGTGGTCGACTCTAGTATAGAGGAAGACCACAGTGGTCGACTCTAGTATAGAGGAAGACCACAGTGGTCGACTCTAGTATAGAGGAAGACCACAGTGGTCGACTCTAGTATAGAGGAAGACCACAGTGGTCGGAGGAAGACCACAGTGGTCGACTCTAGTATAGAGGAAGACCACAGTGGTCGACTCTAGTATAGAGGAAGACCACAGTGGTCGACTCTAGTATAGAGGAAGACCGCAGTGGTCGACTCTAGTATAGAGGAAGATCACAGTCGTCGACTTTATTATAGAGGAAGACCACAGTGGTCGACTCTAGTATAGAGGAAGACCACAGTGGTCGACTCTAGTATAGAGGAAGACCACAGTGGTCGACTCTAGTATAGAGGAAGACCACAGTGGTCGACTCTAGTATAGAGGAAGACCACAGTGGTCGACTCTAGTATAGAGGAAGACCACAGTGGTCGACTCTAGTGTAGAGGAAGACCACAGTGGTCGACTCTAGTATAGAGGAAGACCACAGTGGTCGACTCTAGTATAGAGGAAGACCACAGTGGTTGACTCTAGTATAGAGGAAGACCACAGTGGTCGACTCTAGTATAGAGGAAGACCACAGTTGTCGACTCTAGTATAGAGGAAGACCACAGTGGTCGACTCTAGTATAGAGGAAGACCACAGTGTCGACTCTAGTATACACACAACAAACGGGTTAACTTTTACCTTAAATACCCCATAACTTTAGTACCCTTTTGTTCCCCCACACAAATTAACTTCTGTACCAATCATCTAAATGTTTTCATATTCTTTATTTGAAAAAACTTTTGCAATGACTATAGACTGACAAAGAAAGGGACAAATGTTTCTACCGTTCTGGCTTCCACATAAATTACCTTATTAAATAAGTCACAAAGTGAGTAATCGGTTGAAATTTTCTTATTCGTTTTATATCACTTTTTGACAAAACAATCGGAAATGAAAAATCAAAATAAAATCTGAAACATGTCTTGTATTTGTCAATATTTTGTTCATTCCAATAATACGAGTATAAGGGCCAATACCAATTCCGAGTCTGTAAACAGCCAAAAAGACTCATATCCAGGATCCCCAATAGATAAGTATGTGTGCAGCTTGAAAGCGAATTATCCCAAATTATGTTTCATCCGTTTTACAACCCTTATTCATATCAAGTATTGGTGAAGAGTATTCCATAAAAAGTGATGTGTCCGCTACAGACATTGCCACCGCCCGAGCTGAAATATGGGTTTTGAAGAAAACCGCCGCCGAAAATCGTGTATCCATTGAAAATCTCGAGAATCTGGTGAAAACGATAATGGACAAACAAAATGTTATGTTAACGGAAATGTACCGTTTGAAGCGTATAAATTTTGAACTACGCGAAGAATCTCGCATGCAACGCGACTATCACACGATGGAACGCAATGCTATGATTCGTGAGCTACACGATGTTAAGGCATTACTTAGTAATCGATCAAAGTTGTTGGTAAGTCTATGGAATACTCAAGATTCTGAATGTCCATTTTATGTACATATTTTATTGCAGGAGGAGACCATTCAAAAGAATACTGAGTTAATGAATTCGGTGCAAGATGCTAATGAAAAGATCTATTTAATGGGTATGAAATATTTAAAAATTAAAAATTTGCGCACTAGACAATTTGCAAGAAATAGTGATTCCGAGCAATCGCAAAAATCGGAGCAATCGGAAGAGTCGGAAGATTCAGAACAATCTGATTGATTTTTTGTGCAAATTAGTAAAAGGCAAATGAAAAAGAGAAATATATTTTATACTTTATTCTTTAAAGTAACTAATACATAGCAACCAAACCGTGATTGGTTGCTATGTATTACTTAAACGTAATACATAGTTAAAGGTATTTATAGATTTGACAGAAATTCAAAATGTCTGGTAAGTCGTTTAAATGAGAACTATATCAAAACGTGAAACAATGATGAAGATTTTCGTGAAAAGGTAGCTAAGCACACTTAAACGCAAACATTCAAATTTCAGCATAATCGGTGGAAATTTGCATTTTCAAAAAGCCAGATCATTTTGAAATGTCTAGTCAAGAGGACATAACCTAAGGTTAAGAGTGGCAGCCTGTAAAATAGACTCACTTAGACTGTTCAGTACATTGTGTTACCACAGGGACGTAAGGGAAAGCAAAAGATAACCCTAGCCCAGTCATCCCCAGGACCTATGTATTTGATTGCTTTAAAAAAGCTCAAAAGTTGGCGGATTCCAACATCAACCAAGTTAGCTAACGTCTCAATGAAATAAGAGAGTTGTATGCCGCCTTCTAGAGAGGGCTAGGCACAGACAAAGAAGCTGTTCTATTGATTCCTCCTCCTCTTCTTCTCCACAGGTTCAGCAAAAGTCAGGACGTGCCGTCCAATAAGACTGTGACCTGTCATGACAGACACGATAAGTGTGACGTCCGTTCTCGAAAACGACAGCATTGCTTTGGTGCGTTTTGAGTCTAGGCCGGGCCACATTAGCCTGAATTGTATGCAGTTCATGACTAATGATCACCTGTTACTTGTTGCCGTAAGTGCACTATCTCTCAAGATGAGCTTGCAGGTTGCTAGAGGCATGCCCAAATGTTCTAGATCCCCTGGAACGTGGAAGGTAGTTCCTAGTCTTGCAAGTTTATCAGCCTTGCAGTTCCCTGGTATGTCCCTGTGGCCCGGCACCCATATCAGTTGATATTTAACTGTCCAGCCATCTCGTTAAGAGATCTGCGACAGTCGAGGGAAGTTTTTGAATTCAGGAATATAGTTTCCAGGGAATTGATAGCATCCTGACAATCAAAGAAAGTATTTATACCGACTTTGGTCAGCATGTTAATTTGTAGGCATTGTTGCGTATGATACATCCTTCATTAATCAACTAATGTATATATAGTAAACGCCCAGTGTATTTGCAAATTTAACAGTCTTATACTAAAATAAATCCATTGCGAATGTTAATTTAATATCCGATATTACGGGTACAGCGAATCTTCGCTTAGGCGTCTAAGACTTCGAACCAGACTGAAGACAACACCTTCGTTGATAATGAAATATCTTACCTGAAAGACTTGAGCCCTATCGATGATGAAATCACTGCATAAGCTTCAGTCCGTGACGATCTAGCGAATCGTTGGTTTTATGACTCCTCAAGGGGTCGAAGAACTATTGGATTCGCCTTGACAGGTGAACTTAATGGCAGATCAGCCGAAGTTGACGAAATACTTAATATTGTCTTGAAAAGACTGGAATAATGTTTTGGACATTTCTCTCCATAATACTTAATCGCCTTTAAACTTGGGATATTTCCCCGGGGCATGGAAGGAATCCCTCACTATTCCAGATTTAAAACACTCTTCTAATCCCATTCAATGCAGCAAATATTGACCAATAAACCTACTTTCGACCTTTGGCAAGCTCTTCTTGTTGCGAAGACGATGTACGAATATTTTCCATGACAACAAATTTTGGCTTTCGCAAAGGGTCACTCTACATAAAATAAACCCACCATACTAACCGATCATGTAGCTGGGGCCTTAGATAGGAGACATGTGACCATGTCAGTTAATCTTAATTTTCAAACTACACCGTTTGCCACATTTCTACCTTGTTCACGGTCGGTAACGACTTCTCAGACAGAAAGACAGTAGTTGCTGAGGTTCCGCAGGTTTCTGTGCGGTATTCTGCAACCACCTACGGGTGATTTGATTTTTATCTAAATACTAGCTGACCCCAGAAGACGTTGTCCTGCCCGTTCTGTTTGGGATGTATTGGTTTGTTATTCATTTATATTTCGTTAACAAATGCATACATCCCGAGTTTCAGGAAAAAATCATCAACAAAATGTTGATTGACCATAAGTCCATTATAGCGCCATCTACCGGTTAGAGTCATACATAGAAACTATTATCAAGGCAAACCACACATACATTTTAAATTTCAGGCAAATCGCTCTGGAAATGCGAATTTTGCAAATATCTTGACCACTTCGCTATTTATCACGGTGAAAATAATTCTAAAACACAGATGACCCCAAACTGAACCTATTGTCAAATTTTTAGCACATTCGCTCTTATGGTTTTGGAGATCATGCGTTACTAACAAACGTACAAAGGATTTTATATATAAAGATATATAATATACTCGTTGCCTCTTATCGAACTATGGGGACTCAGACTGGATGTATCAAAATGTGATAGCATCTTTTATCCTAATGCGAAGACATGTTCCTTCCATTAACTTAGAAAATGATCGAATTCAGATCTCGGCCACTATAAAATTCCTGTGCATCATTTATTCGACTGACTTCAAACTTGTGAGACAAAATTGAACCGAATATATATTTCGTTTACGTCTCTCTGCTGATGCGACTCGTATGAATCAGCAAAGTGATAAGGCTTTTGATCTACAAGCAGATTATAAGTCTTGCAATGGCCTATGCTTCCCATTTTTGTTTGGAATCTCTTCCATCAAAATGAGAAGGCCTAGGCAATGTGAAAGACGGATCCTGCTGAAATAGCTCGGACTTCGGGAAATCATCGCGGACGACAATATGGTATGGTTAAAAGACCTTCGAATCGGACTCTCTACGGCACGATTGACTTCAATCGTATTGTTGTGATCCTTCCACAAATCGTTATCTTGAGAGATCTTCCCCTGGCAACAACGAACTGATGAATACTGAGATATTACTCGTCTAAGTTCAGATTACGATACGAAAAAGATGCGGGAATTAGGCCACAGACTAAAATATTCTTACTTGTTTTTATAACAAATGATATACAACCTTCTCCACTAAAGTGAGGGTATAAAAATGTGCAGGTCATTCGACTTCCCTTGCAAATAGATTCCACATCAATACAAATATTTCATAAAAGTTGTATCGCTTCTCCTGAAAACCTACCTGTTTCGACTTTGGAATGGAGATATCCATATATGCACTATAGTAGCCAAATTTTGCAATATGTGTGCAGTTTAGGAAAGAGAAGTAAGTACATTGATCCAAGAGCAAACAATACTAAATTTAAAGAAAATCAATTTAGATTTATATATAGCTCCCGTATAAATGTTCTGTGTGATGAGAAACCTAGAAAGTATGTACTCGTATACCCAACATGCGATTTTTATGAAAATTGCCAAAAATTAGATTTTATGTCTAAGAACATACGTCGCTACAATTACGGAAAATCGGATCAGATTTAATATAAGGCTTGTCAAGAAATGTGCATGTTGTCATTAACCGTTTGGTTGCCAAAAATCGCATATTATTGTGATCAGTGATCACATAAGACTTGGAAAAGCAACCGATCGCCTGGAAAAGCAACCGATCGCATTGGAAAAGCAACCGATCGCCTCCAGACAATTTCCATTACTTTGTTGTACAGTGTCATAAATATTTTTGCTTCAAATAAATCGTCAAACGTGATAGGTGTCAAATACTGGACCAACTTTTAGAGGTCACTAAAATTTTTAGTGTTCCAAGTTGGTCAAGTTGTATGCGAGGTACCAAAAGGGGCGTGTCAACTTTGTGTGGAATTGTGAATGATTCTGACAAGTAGTAGAGACGCATTTCTCTAAATGTTGGACCTTTATGGGGAAAAGTACTCGAAGAAGTGCACCAACTTGGTCCATCTTTGATATTAGCCCGAGGTAGAAAAAATATAAGAATGGCCCAACACTGATTTCCGCCAACTTCTTTGGGGGTCTCCTAGGTCACTCCTACGATGTGTTACACTTTTCGCCCACGGCAACTGATATATACCTTCATTCGACCGGGGTATAAAAACCGGATTATGTTTAAATTTTCTTATTTCTACCAAATGTGCTAAAACTTCTACATTTATGCATAGTTTCTTCAAATAGGCATTATTCTCTTCCTTAGGATGCTAGCTTTTAGAAAATGGGAAAAGCCAATTTTTTGCGAATTTTTTATATTTTGTTTGGTTTTTTTCGTGCAAGCAAAAAACAATTTTTTTGGAAAAAAATCTAATTTTTTCTAATTGTTTTATCGACAGTTACTAAACTAAAGTTTCTACATGAACGCGATCTTTTCAGCATTTCTTCTATAATTTATAAAGCATCCCGGCTTCAACTTCCACATATCAAAATACTTCAACTTCCAAATACCAAAATTTACTTCCATGAAAATTGGAATTTTAGCAAAAAAAACTGTAAAAAAAAATTTACCGTAAGAAAAATTTTGTTTTGTTTTGCTTTCAAAAAATAATATGCTTCAATCTATGTACATATATAAAAAAAACTTTTTGTCTCGGACAAAAAAAATTTTGTTGCATAGTGATATTATGGGATGCGACTTGTTTATTTATCAAAATAAAGATAAACATTTAAAAAGCAGTAAGAAAGTGCAGTCGTGTAAACCGACATAAGAATCCCCTCAACTTCAGACCCAAAAAAAAACTCCGCACATTTATTTATTTTTTTGCTATAATTAATTTATTAATTTTAATGACATTTCATAACTCTGAAGTATGCACTGGTATTAAAGTTATAAGCTGTTAACTTCTGGTGCATAATAAGCCATTTGTTTTGAGGTACCAAAAGTGGCGTTACAATAATGTAATTTTTTTTTGCCGGGCTGTTGGTACTTTAAAAAAATTACACTGAACAAAATTTCAAGTATTTATATGCACTGGTATTAAAGTTATTACAAGTTAACTTTTTGTACAAAATAGTCTCATTGTGTGGGAGGTATCAAAAGGGGAGTGGCAATATCGGGTTTTGATGTGATGGATTTTCCATGACGAGCGTCGTCATTCTCGACCTTCTTTGAAGAGCTTGTACCACTTGTAAACATTTTTCTGACTCAGAGTACAATCACCATATGTCACTCTCAACATTTCAAGTGCTTTTGATTAAATTCTTAATTCTTTGATCAACAGTTAACTTAAATTCTTTGATCAACAGTTAACTAAATGCTATGTTATCACAAACAAACTAAACACAAACAAACTCAACTAAGAACATATGTTCGAGACAAGTGTGCCATCATAAATAAAACGCTAACCGAACACACGTAGCCCAAGAAATTTCAAAAATCACCTTTTCTATTGAACAGACTCCGTATACCCTTGTTCACAATAGTGGGGGTATAAAATCCTGATTATGCTGAAATTCTCTTATTTCTAAATTCATAGATTCTCTTCAAATATGCATTGTTTTCCATTAATTTCCATTGTCACCATTGTTTCCATTTTTCATTTCATTTAAAGTATTTCCCGGCTTTATCGAACTTTTACTTCAATAAATTTGATCCAAATACAAAATGCAAATGCTAATTTCAATAAAAAAAATTAAAAAAAATTCATACATTTTTTAAAATATTTTTTCGTGTTTAAGACACCATATTAAACCAGAAAATGTTATGCGCAGCCCTACTTAAACATCTCCTTTGAGATCTGTCAATCAATTTATAAATTTTTAGTTTTTAAAGAATTTTGAAATGCAGTGTAAGAATGAAAATTGCTTTGGCCACTGCTACACTGACCACACTCTTAGAATATAGTCCCAGTAAAAAATTATTGGTTATATTTGTAACCGACTCGCCCAGAAATACTTCCAGTTTCGTTTGCAAAGATTCTATTAAGCATTGCTCTCTGAATTCTATTGAAGTAGCTGTAGAACTGGCGCCAATACATTAATTCTTCATTGTATTTTGGATAACTAATGGAGAACTTAATTCCAAAAATCCGCAAAAGTAAGCGAGTCTAAAAATAGAACTGTCCAATTGTCATTGCTATCGACAAAATCTGATTCGAGTGCGAGGCCGCTGATGGTGCAGAGAGCTAGCATGAACTGCCTGAAGCAAGTCGGATCGAAATAAGAAATAGACCAGTAAGTAAAGGCTAAAGTCGGGCGGGGACGACTATATAATACCCTACACCACTCTCGTAATATAACTCTGATATATACATTTTGTAATTCATGTATAAATTGTTTACATAAATTTACTTTTGGGACATTTTATACTTAAATAATACCCTGTACCACAGTGTGGTGTAGGGTATAAAAACGATTGGATCTAAAGAGCCAAATCGGATGAAACATATATATGGGAGATATAGCTAAATCTTTACCGATTTTCTTCAAATTCGGTAGTGTTGGTTCATGGATCAAGAAACTCAACCATTCTAAATTTCAAAACGATTGGATGTAAAATACAGCTTCTTCAGGACTAAAGAGCAAAATCGGACGAAACATATATATGGGAGCTATAGCTAAATCTTAACCGATTTTCTTCAAATTCGGCAATGCTGGTTCATGGATCAAGAAACTCTACCATTCTAAATTTCAAAACGATTGGATGTAAAATACAGCTTTTATAGGACTAAAGGGCCAAATCGGACGAAACATATATATGGGAGCTATATCTAAATCTTAACCGATATTCTTCAAATTCGGTAGTGTTGGTTCATGGATCAAGAAACTCTACCATTCTAAATTTCAAAATGATTGGATGTAAAATTCAGCTTCTATAGGATTAAAGGGCCAAATCGAACGAAACATATATATGGGAGCTATAGCTAAATCTTTACCGATTTTCTTCAAATTTGGCAGTATTCTTCATGTAATAAGAAACCTCTTTCTGCCGAATTTCATACTGATCAGATATAAAATGAAGTTTTTACAGCGCTTACATGTCAAATCGGGGCTAACATATATATGGGGGCTATATCTAAATCTGAACCGATTTTAACCAAATTCAATAGGGATCGTCCTTGGGCCAAAAAACAGATGTGTGTAAAGTTTCGTCGAGATCGGACCATAATTGCGACCTGTACTTTGATTACAAGAATACATGCACAGACAGACAGACGGACAGACAGACAGACAGACAGAAGGACATAGCTAAATCAACTCAGAAAGTGATTATAAGTCGATCGGTATAATAAACGATGGGTCTATTTCTTCTCCTTTTGGGTGTTACAAACAAATGCACAAAGTTATAATACCCTGTACCACAGTGTGGTGTAGGGTATAAAAATTCCTAAATAATATTTTTTTGTAAATAAACACATATTTTATTTGAGTAATTTAGTTTGCAAATATATTTTGTTGTAATATATTAATATATGCGTTCCAAATATATTTTATTGATTTTCAAATAAAATTAATTTGCTAAGAAATATATAATATTTAAAAATTTGTGTTCCAAATATATTTTCTTTCGGGCCAAAATCGCCTTTTTTGATAAGTTATCAAAAAAGGCGATTTTGGCCCGTGTAGTATTGATTTATTAGTCACTATTACCTCGAGAAAAATGGGGGAAATTACCACGCCCGTTTTGGTACCTCCCACACAAATGGACAATTTTGAACCAAGAGTTAATAGTTTATAACTTTATTACCATACAAATACTTGCAATTTTGTACAGTGTAATGATTTAGTAGTACCTACAATGCAGTGAAAAATGGACATTATTGCCACGCTCCTTTTGGTACCTCCCACATAAATGGACCATTTTGTAACAAAAGTTACCGGCTTATAACTTTAATACCAGTACATTCTTTAAAGTTTTTAAACGCAATTTAAATAGATAATAATTTAATTAAGACAAACAAATAAATAAATTTACTTATATTTTTTTGGGGGGGATTCATAAGTCGGTTTACCCGACTGAACTTACTTACTAGTTTTAACTCCGTTTGTAACACCTCTAAATATTGATCTGAGACCCCATAAAGTATATATATTCTTAATCGTCTTAAAAATATAATGGTGATTTCGATTCTGAAAATGTTGCCCCGTCGACGTAAAATTCTGAAAAATATTTGCAATTTTTAGTAGGAACTGATGTAGTCCCTCGAATTAAACTTAGCTTCTACTTCAAAATTCCAAAATTTAGCATAGAAGTCCAACTATCGGGAAAAGGGCAAAGAAAATGTTGCACTTTTTTGCAGAACAGAAATCGCCATAAGGCGATTTAGCCATATCCGTCGATCCGTCAATTGTAATCGCGCTACAATCTATAATACTTGAGCTGGGAGGTTCAAATTTGGTATAGATACTTCTTATAGCTGCAGGTAACTTGGGATTGAAAATGGCCACTATCCGTCTATTTTTTGATATAGCCCCATATATATCATCTGTCCGATTTGGCATAATAACACTGACTGACAAATGTCAACTGATCGGGCTGAAAATTGGTAACTGGGATTTATTTATACCCTGAAACCTTCACACGAACAACGGAAGCCATAGTTCCATGTTTTGATATAGGCCCCATACAAAGATCCCCTAGATTTTACTTTTTTCGCGTATATTTCTAATCGGGTATAGTACTACATATTTACTAAGTTTTAGTATTGTATATTATAAGTCTTCTGAAAACTGACCACTAGCAAACAAATGATTACATGAGTAGCCAGTGGTTTATACAACAATCCTGTATATGCGAGTGCAAAATTTCAACTTTCAAGCTATATCAGGATCCTCAGTGGTCGAAAATCACATGGCAGTAGCCTATGGCACTTCCTAGGCATTGGTCTATCTGTCCACCAAATTTCAAGGAAATCGGTTCAGCCGATTAGGTGTGCTGCTGGAGAAAACAAACATACGATTTTATATTATTAATAGGCTATCTCTCAATACTGTGAATTTGACTCGAAGTGTATTCATTCTGCTAACAAAGTAGTGAAGGGCCCCGGCCGACTTTAGTCTTTCCTTACCGGTTTTTATTGTCAATCAAATTTAATGTTCTTAGCACAAAATAAAAACACCAATTGTGTTGAGTTGTTTTTTTGGACTTTTTATTAAAAATGAAAGGTATGAAAAAGTTTTACAATATTTCTTAATGTACGGATAGGTTAGGTGCACGATTGCATGTTTCTTTCTAGTTTATATTTTAATAAATTTCTATAAACGACTTAAGACATAAATGAAATGAGTTCAAGTGATTGAGGTGGTGGCGGAGGTGTCGGTGCCGTTTTATGATGATGAATGCAGATAAGGATTTCAAGGATTCAAGTACTCGGAGTGATTCTTTAATATGAACTACGAATGTAAATTCACTGCATATTTGTTTAGTTTTTATTTTTATTAGTTATGTGATGGAAGTGGAGGTGGAAGGTCTTGCTCTCAAGGCACGCTAATTGGAATTGTTTGTTTATTTATTGTTGTTAATTGTTATAAGAAGGTTTTTTCTGTGAAGCACTTTCTACTCATGTTTTTCTTTATTATCGATTAAACTAACTTATATGTATGTATGAATATTAATATGTAATAATACGAATAATTTCCATAGGTACGATAAGATGATTTATCCTTAAGTCGGTATGTAAGAGAATAAAACGATTTGTATTTAATTTATATTAATAATAAACGGGTATGTTTGTATGTAATTATGCCACATACTTTCTACATACGAGTATATGTCATATGTGTATATTTTATTAATTTTCATTATATTGTACAAAATAAACAAGTAGTTTCTATTATATTATTATTTGTATGTTCATTAAACATGCAACATTTTATTTAGATTTTATTAATATTTTATTATTTTGTTATGACTGTCAGCGCAGTTTGTAAAATTGTTTTGTATTAATTTTCAAAAGAGTAGATTAAGAACAGACAGACACTGTTGATGTGTTTGTTTATAGGTATGAAATACGGTAACTCACACATAGGAATAGGGCATACCAATTTTTTTAATTTTGAAATTACTTATATATTGTATGGTTTTGTGACGTATCAGGTAATACAAAGGTAGACATTAAAAAAATAAGTAAAAGCGGATTAAGTTCGGCCATGCCGAATCTTATATACCCCCCACTATGGATCGTTGAAATTTGTGGTTTTTGTGGAAGTCAAATCTAGAGGAACCTTTGTATGGGGGCTATATCAAAACATGGACCGGGTATAAATAAAGCCAGTTACCAATTTTCAGCCCGATCAGTTGACATTTTTTGTCTCTATGATGTTAAGAAGTCAAATCGGGGAGATGCTATATATGGGGGCTATATTAAGAAATGGACCGATATCGCCTATTGTCAATCCCAAGTTAACTGCAGATATAAGAAGTATCTCATCTAGCTCAATTATTGTAGACCGTAGCGTGATTACAACTGACGGACGGACGGGCAGAGGGACATGGCTTAATCGTCTTAGAATTTTACGATGATTAAAAATACTTATATATGGGGAATTCCACGGCAAATCGACGGTTTTAAAAAAATTTCGGTTATGATTTTTCTCATTTTTTTATATTTTTAGTACGCCTGAAGAAATGCTTTGTGGAATTTTTTGAGATTTTTCCAACAACTCGTTCAGAAGTTATCAACATTTCAAAAATCATATCACTCTGTGTATCGGGTTTTTGGTCATAACTTCTTAAGTTATGGTCCGATTTGAAAAGTCTTTTTTTAAATGTTGGTATTTCTCGGTACTTTTCAGAAAAAAATTTGAAAAAAATAATTTTTTTTTGTGTGCGATTATCAAGTTTTACAATTTAAGTGTCATTTTTTAAATTGTTTGTACTCTCCGATTTTTGCCAATTTTTTTATCTTTTAAACTTGTATTAATTCTCTAACATATAAGCTTTGGATGGAAGTGGGCCTAAAATTATTTATATTTTTTCTAATTTTTAAAAACTTAAAAAAAAATCCGCTGCTGGCCACTGCGCTTATGGTTTGAAGGCTTCGGAATAGATGTTTACGAAATAAAGGAGACACTTCAGGATGTATTTCTTCCAAAACACCCGCCACCGCTGCTGATCCCCTTACCCCTGATAATCTCCCTCCAAAAAATCGCTATATGTGCCCACAATACACTTTTATGACAACGGTTTTTTCAATATATCGTATTTATTGCTTGTTTTTAAAAGGAACATTTCAAGATCAAACAAATTTCAATGCATAACCAATAAATACGATATATTAAAATCCCGCTGAATTGCCATAAAAGTGTATTGTGTGCACAAATAGTGCTTTTTTACAGCGAATCTTTTTGTCGAATACATCACCTAAAAAATCCATTGATTACAATTATTTTTTGATATACGAGTATAGTTATTTTTGGAGGGAGATTATCAGGGATAAGGGGATCAGCTGTGGTGGCGAGTGTTTTGGAATAAATACATCCGGAAGTGTCTCCTTTAATTTGTTCTTTGGCGTGGAACATCTTTTCCGAAGCGCTCTACCCACAAGCACAGTGGCTAGCAGCGGAATGTTTTTTTAAATATTTTAAAAAAATAAAAATAATTTTAAGACCACTTTCATCCAAAGCTTATATGTTAGAGTATTAATAGAAGATTAAAATATAAAAAATTCGCAAAAATCGGAGAGTACAAACAATTTTGAAAAATGATATTTAAATTGTAAGATTTAAAAAATCGCACACAAAAAAATTTTAAAATTTTTTTTTAAATTTTATTCTGAAAACTACCAAAAAATACCAACATTTCAAAAAAAAGATTTTTCAATTCGGGCGATAACTTAAGAAGTTATGACCAATAACCCGATACACATAGTTATATCTTAACGATTTTTGAAATATCAATAACTTCTGAACTAGTTATTGGAAAAATCTAAAAAAAATTCTACAAAGTGTTTCTTCCGGTGTGCCAAAAAAATATAAAAAATGGGAAAAATCAAAACGGAAATTTTTTTGAAACAGTCGATTTGTTGTGGAATTCCCGATATATACACTTTATGGGGTCTCAGAATATTATATTGGTGTTACAAACGGAGTGACAAAATAAATATATACCCAGCTCTTATGGTGGAGGGTATAAGACAAAAAATTGTATTAAGAACTTCAACAATTAAAACTCTTATTGAATCAATTAAGAGATTAATTGAATTAAATAAATTAGTAAACGATTCAACTGTTCGAAAATTAAAAATGAAATTATTGAATTAATTTAAAAATCAATTGGGCCATTTTAATAATTATTCGAATGATCTAAATTTCATGATTAAAAATTTATTTGAATTTAAATAAAAAATGCATTGTATTAATTACATATTTTCAGTGTAAATAGTACATAATTCATAATTAAAAGAAGAGTTATCATTGCAAAAAAAAACCTTTTTACCTCTGACAAGAAATATTTTAAATGGGGACTTAAGTTACTTATAAGAACCCCCAAGTTCACAACCTCAGGTAAGAGCTAACCACAGTTAAAAATTTAAAAATGTCATACAATTTGACAGCTATAACTGTAGGATAGCTCTAACTGCACGATAACCGGAGATTGTGGAATTGGCTGTAAATGTTTAAAATTAAAGCCGAATTTGTGATCATACCTGTTAAATTGGGGCCATACCTCTCCTCAGTTTAGGATATCATCATTATCGCCCAATTCATTACATCACACTGCATTTTGTCCAATTTTAACAGACGAGACAGAAGTCACCTTTCTAGAATTACAATGCTAAATATACTACATATACTCGTATGTACTTATATATTTTCATGTGTTCCTTGAACTCCTATTTAGAGCATAGGGCTTCAATCACAGCGGTACGCCATCGGTCTGTGTTGTTGGCTTCGTTCCAAGATAAGTCGATGAATGCCATCTCATTTCCACAGATCTCCTCCATGTTATTAAGGATCTCTTGTTGGACGGGGTTCCATCGTAACGTTAGTTTGCTGACGTTGTCGTCTTTTCGTTTGAATATGTGACCGATCTACCTCCATTTGCATTCTTTAATTTCGCAATCTAAATTTTTTGTCTGGCGTGTATCAGGAGATTATTGTTGAAGATCATATTTAGCCAGGAGATTCGCAATATTCTTAGATGATATCAATTGACAAATACATGAAACGAGTATTTCGTGCTTCTTGTTACGCACTGTTAAGCATTGAATATTCTCGGTTTTGTCGGTACACTGATGTTGTTGTTCTGCCATAGTGGTGCGAGTCTTCCAAATGTAGCCCAAAATTTGTTTATTCTGCACTGGATGTCACTATCGGCGCCATCTATCTGCCGTGATCATGCTTCCGAGCTAACAAAATTGGTCGACTACACCATGCTGCTGAAATCAGTAAGTTATTCCTACACTGTCCTTAGTCTTTAAAATAAGTACATGTTGTACTTAAATATAGACAATTTAGTTAATATTAATGAACTTTTCTTAAAGTTAAGTAAAAAACTTACTTATTTCAAAAATTAATAACGTCTTTGGGGCCATTCTTTAATTTTATGACAAACATTTTTTCAGTGTAAGCAAACACATTTGAAGCTCTTCAAAAAGGCGAATTTGAGCGTTTTTAGACTCTTAAAGAACTTATTGTGCGGCGCTCATGAGGAAATAATTTCAGACAACTGTATACAGAAAACCAGTAAGGAAAGGCTAAAGTCGGGCGGTGCCGACTATATAATACCATACACCACTGTCGTAATATTGAATAACTCTGATATAGAAATTTTGTAATTCATGTATAAATTGTTTACATAAATTTACTTTTGGGACATTTTATACTTAAATAATACCCTGTACCACAGTGTGGTGTAGGGTATAAAAACGATTGGATCTAAAGAGCAAAATCGGACGAAACATATATATGGGAGCTATAGCTAAATCTTAACCGATTTTCTTCAAATTCGGCAATGTTGGTTCATGGATCAACAAACTCTACCATTCTAAATTTCAAAACGATTGGATGTAAAATACAGCTGCTATAGGACTAAAGGGCCAAATCGGACGAAAGATATATATGGGAGCTATATCTAAATCTGAACCGATTTCAACCAAATTCAATAGCGATCTTAACAGCCGCAGATACTCTAAACTGCAAAATTTCAGAACGATCGGAGTGAAATTGCGACCTGTAGTCGACGAACAACTTTACATGGCACAGACGGACATCGTTAAATCGACTCAGCTAGTGATTCTGAGTCGATCGGTATACTTTAAGGTGGGTCTAGCTGTGTTATTTTCAGGTGTTACAAAGATCTGCCGTGAAACAAACTTATAATACCCTGTACCACAGTGTGGTGTAGGGTATAACAAATATTTAGTAATCCGTACTTGAATAAAACCGTAGCGGTGTCAAAAGTACGGATTTTCTTAAACCAATTACAAAATACTTGAATCAACTGCGTATTTTTATGCGCTGAATTCTAAGTTGCCTGATTGGGCTTAATTGTAAGCAGAAATATTCTTACTTCAAGAATAAAGTGATTGATTTAGGATTAATTTGAGTGCAAAACGGACTTAAGTGAACAATTTTTGGAGAGAATTAAATCTGATAAGTACTTGATGTAAGCCTAATTATAATTAATTTAAGCCTAAGCAATACTTGATATAAGCCTGATCGTACTTAACTAAAATCATTTTGATGTGGTACCATTTTTGTCCCCATAATGTGATAGAATGCAAAGTTTTTTCAAAACAGAAAAAAGTTTACTAATTTTAAAGACAATGGCAATGATTTCGAACCAATGACAAATTACCTTTAATGTAAGAACATTCCACACTTAATAATAAGACAATTTAATAAAACTTAAGCCGAGTTTCTTAATATTAAGTAAGTTATTTTTAATTTAAGAAGGAAATGTGCAAACTTTAAGGACAACTTATCATTGGCTCGGAATCATTGCCGCTGTCTTTAAAATTGTTTTCTGTGTTGCAAAATATTATTATGTGCAGAAAAACGAAAAGCTGTAATTATTCGTTTTAAAACACAGACGTAGAAGGATTAGCTTTATCGGAACGAACAAGAATTACTACTGACCTATGCAATTTCAATTGAAAAAAAAACTCACACCAAGTAATGTCTTCTAAACCACGGCATATACGAGAAAACAATTGAATATCGGTGCGTACCAAAGTTTACACATTCTCGTATACATCGCGCCGTGTTAATATGAGTGTGTGCGTCTTTGATGAGAGTGGTTGAAAGTAATTTTATTGTGCACTATAACTTTTCTCCCTCTCAGAGATTAAAGTAGGCCTTTTCTTCTTACTTAAGCCATATTAGGCTTAATTTTCCTTTTTAAGAAATGTTAACTTGATTTCAAATATTACATACATATTATAAGCCTCTAATCGTTCTGCTTTTTCGATCAGAACTATTCCTTGCGAAAGATATGTTTTTGTCATGAATTGCAAAACACTTCGCTCTGGAAACACCATGTAAACACATACCCTGATACGTATTTCTATTCTCTGTGGAGATCTCATCAGAAGGACTTTATATAGGGTGGTTAAATTGTAAGGGCCGATGTTGCATGTGAACCACACCTAAACGTCAAGTTTTTTCTGCATTTCATTTGACATTTCTCAATTTCAGACTAACTCAATTTGAACCATGGAAAGATATACAATCGACCAACGCGTTAAAGTTTTTTTAAGTCTTTTACGAAAATGGGCGTTCAAATCAAAATGCATTTCGTACACTTCGTGATGTTATTTTGATCAATATAATCGACCAAATGTGTCCACAATCGGGAGAATTGTGCGCAAATTTCAGCAAACAGGGTCCGTAGGAGATGTGAAAACACATGTACATGCTCGCCCAGTTCGTTTGGTGCGGCTTATGGGCTGGCGACGTCATCGGGCCATACTTCTTCGAAATGAGGCCGGTCAGGCAGTTACTGTGAATGATAACGAACTTTTTATGGCTCGAATTGGAAGATATGGATGTGGACAATGTGTGGCCGCCAAGATCATGTGATTTGACACCGTTGGACTTCTTTGAGGTTATTTGAAAGAAACTTCTTTGAGGTTATTTGAAAGAAAAGGTGTACGTCGATAAGCCAGCAACAATTCAAGAGCTAAAGGATGAGATAATTCGGCACATTAACGGCTTAGAACCTCAATTATGCCTCAGCGTCATCGAAAATTTGAACCATCGGATGGAGGTGTGCCGCCGAGGTCGCGCGGCCATTTGGCCGATATTTTGTTCCATACATAATTGAACCATACCAATTTCCTAAATAATTTGTGTTTTATTCAAAATCAACATCGGCCCTTAAAATTTAACCACCCTTTACATGACACAGTCGGCTTGTAGAGGTTCTGTTCATCACTTGTATATAGGAATCTACAAAGAATTTTGCATATGCGAATTATATACCTACGAAGAAAGCTTACAAGTCAATGCTCCAAGCGAGACTTAAATTCACCAATGTTCACCACCTATGTATGTGACTGGTATGGGTTGCAAGTTCAACCCAGTTGTTTTCCAAAGAAAATTTTTAGAAATTCCAAAGACAATAATTCATAAAGATGACGCAGTTATCGTTGTTACATGCAGACCCATTTTATTCGAGAAAAAACTAGCACAAAATGTCGCTGGACGGATATCCTAATTAAAGGCAAAACGTGATTCTAAGTTACAAGTAAATACAGAACCATAATACCCTGTACTATAGCATGGAGTAGGTTTATCTACTTTTTAGGTGGGCATTTGGGTTATCTACTACTTCGTTTATGGCCAGTTTGATTATCTACTCCTTAGTAGAGGGGCAGTTGATTTATTTAATTTTTTTAGGCGACCACTTGGTTTATATACTTTTTAGTACCCTGCCAGTTGGTTTACCCACTTCTATATAGGCGGCCAGTTGGTTTATCCACTCCGAAGTATATGATTATTTGGGATTTCTAGACCACCAGTCAGATTTTCTTCTCCATAGTAGATTACCATTTGGGTTATCGATTCCTTTGTTGGGTTATTTACTCCTTAGTAGGTGACCAATTGGATTATCTACTCCATAGTAGTTGACCGGTTGGACTATCTACTCCTTATTATAGCACCAGTTTGGTTATCTACTCCTTAGTAGGGGACCAGTCGGGTTATCTACTTCTTAGTAGAGGGCCAGTTGAGCTATCTACTCCCTGCATGCTATGCAGTTGGATTTACTACTCCCTAGCAGACGACCATTCAGATTATCAACTCCTTAGTAGACGACCATTTGAGTTATCTATTTCGTAGCAGATGATCAGTTATGGTCTTTACTCTTTAGTAGGTTTTCAGTTGGATTTTCTACTCCTTAGTAGACGACCATTTAGTCTATCAATTCCTTATCCTTATCTATTCGTTAGTTCGGTTATTTATTCCTTAGTAAGCTACCAGTAGATTTATCTACTCCTTTGCTGAAGACATGTTGCATCATCTACTGTTTAGTAGAGAGCCAGTTAGGTTATCTACCACTTAGTTGGCGGCAAATTGGGTTATCTACTCATTAGTAGTTGAGTTATCTAGTCCTTAGTAGAGACAATACAGGAATCTTTTCTTAGCACACCACAGTGGGCAATGATGAAATATTATCTATTCCTTTGTTGGGCTTTTTACTCCTTCATAGGTGACCAATTGGATTATCTACTCCATAGTAGTTGACCGGTTGGATTATCTACTCCTTATTATAGCACCAGTTAGGTTATCTACTCCTTAGTAGGGGACCAGTCGGGTTATCTACTTCTTAGTAGAGGGCCAGTTCAGCTATCTACTCCTTAGTAGATGACCAATTTGATTATCTACTCCATACCAGTTGGATTATCTACTCCTTATTATGGGACCAGTTGGGGTATCTACTCCTTAGTAGAGGACCAGTTGGGTTATATACTTCTTAGTATAGGGCCGTTGGGCTATCTACTCCTTAGTAGATGACCAATTGGGTTATTTACTACTTATTAGACGACCAATTGGATTACACATTTCTTAGTAGATTTCAATTTTGTTGTTTACTATTAAGTAGGTTGTCAGTTGGGTAATTTACGTCCTAGTGGGTGAACAGTTGGTTTATTTATTCTTTAGGTGGATTAGTTGTTTTACCTACTCCTTAGTAGACGACCATTTGGTCTATTAACTCCTTAGCAGAGGACCAGTCTGATTAGGTTTGCTTAGGTTGAACATACTCGTACACTTAAGTCAGTGATGCGGCCTGTTGTGTGCTCCTTATTTATGTTCTTTTTATACCTCACGAGTTACAGAAAATCGGTACTAGACACGAATTTTCTCAGTATCTTTCAGTCAGACCCTAAATATCGGGATCTTGTATGTGTTAAAGCCCTCCAGTAACACAGAAAATATTCCATTGTTTCGATGCTTTCCCTGCATGCTCTGCATTCGTCGTTTTCTGCTAGTCATATGCGATGAAGATATGCAGTTGGATTTACTACTCCCTAGCAGACGACCATTCAGATTATCAACTCCTTAGTAGACGACCATTTGAGTTATCTATTTCGTAGCAGATGATCAGTTATGTTCTTTACTCTTTAGTAGGTTTTCAGTTGGATTTTCTACTCCTTAGTAGACGACCATTTAGTCTATCAATTCCTTATCCTTATCTATTCGTTAGTTCGGTTATTTATTCCTTAGTAAGCTACCAGTAGATTTATCTACTCCTTTGCTGAAGACATGTTGCATCATCTACTGTTTAGTAGAGAGCCAGTTAGGTTATCTACCACTGAGTTGGCAGCAAATTGGGTTATCTACTCATTAGTAGTTGAGTTATCTAGTCCTTAGTAGAGACAATACAGGAATCTTTTCTTAGCACACCACAGTGGGCAAAGATGAAATATTAAAAAAAAAATCTTGTATTCTTAATTTAAACCATAAACATTTACTAACTCTACCAGACAATTCTCTGCAGAAAATTGAAACGAAAAAAATATAACTTGAAATTGTAAATTTATATTATGAAGCAGATTATATACCCACTATTTTTACATTTACCTTGTTATTAAAAGGGTTTTGCAATAAGTGAATATAGATTTTAAATGGAATGTATTAACGAAATGTGAAGTATTAACTTAATAATTTTTACTTGTAAGGCCAGTGTAACTAATAACTGTAGCTACCTGCAGAATTGTTAGCAGTATGTTTGCTGTCGAAAAATTCCAAACAATTTGCAGCAACAATAGATCATTTGCTGTAACAGCAGACAATTTGTCTACGGACTACACAACAGACAGTGTTTGCTGTTCATATTAAACAGATAAGCCTGGGTTTCTAGCCAATCTTCTATTCTATTTTTAATAAGAATCTTATCCATTCAAGTTTTAATTAAATGGCGTAGACATCTATAAATATGAACCTTCAAAAATGTTCAATATAATATATAATCGGAATCGGAATAATCAGAGAATACCTATTGGGGTCTACATTTCTACAACGATGAATTGTAAATTAATTTTGGTTTTAAAACTAATGACAGAATGCATTACAGAACTAATTTTTATATTGAATAATTTTTGTAATTATAACACAATAATAAAAAATTACCTGATTAGATTGCGAGTGATGAAGCCTGTGCTAATTGAAAACGAATTTGCCGATCTAAATGCATTTTCCCTTTAAATACCATTTTTATTGTAAAATTAAATGATACAATTGATAAT
Source organism: Eudasyphora cyanicolor (assembly GCA_963930755.1). NCBI lineage: Eukaryota > Metazoa > Arthropoda > Insecta > Diptera > Muscidae > Eudasyphora > Eudasyphora cyanicolor. The sequence goes on along the minus strand of OZ005734.1, from coordinate 197,119,050 downwards.
CACAGATGTGGAATATTTTTAGAGTGCATTTAATGGTTTTGATATTGCAAATAGTTTTCGATAAAGCTACAAAAAAGTGATTTTAATACAAAACAATAATGAGTACATATCAGTTGGAGTGGGCCGAAATAATAGATAAAAATTGTTCTTCTTCTAAGAGTTATTTGTATATAATTAGTTCTATAAATATTTATGAATAATTGACGAAATTTCTAAACTACATTGGTACATTTTGGTATATTTGTTATTGCTATTGTTTCTTATTTTTGTTGTTTAATTGGAAAAGAAAATAATTTGTTTGAGTGCCGCAAAAAAAATACTCTACAATAAAAATATTTCAAAAAATGGTGTCGTTCGTGTCTTTCCATTTGTTTTAGAAGTGATTTTTTAAGCAAGAATACATGAGAAGCGGCAACACCGATGTCAGCACTGATATCACCATATCACTCAAGGCCTGGAGGGCAGCTGAAAAAGGAAAGGAAAATAAAATTTTAATAGATAACATTATAATCGTAGTGCAGTCCTACTGTTTGACTTTTCCCAACCGGCATAGCCACTACTTACCGCCACTGCAAATGTCGTGATGCACATCCTCAAAGTAGCCATTCTCATTATCGCAAAGACATAGTTTGAATTTCGACGACATGAATTTGGCAACGCCAATGGTGCGGTTTGTATTCTCAAAAGTGCAAATTAATCCCTGTTCACATTCAGTGCTACTGTTGCATTTGTGGCGAAGACCTGTCACAAAAAAGAACAGATAAATCAGTTTATTGTTTAAAATAAAACAATTATTATGAAAACATTAAGATAACATTTCAGTTATAAAAACGTCTTAGGTAATTCGTATCTCAAGTCTGAGAAATGGAACGCATTCCACAGTATAATAACGAAAATTGTAGGGCCATGTCACTGAGTTCAATTCCGTTCGGAATGAAATACAAATTTGGTTTCTATAGAAAAAATTTAAGTTAATTTTTTTTTCAGAATGAAAACACTTTAAATTTTCATGTGGACCTGATATAAAGGGTTTTCCAACAAGATGTGTTATTTTTGTATTCAAAGAAAAATGCCATTTTTTGAGATAAATGATTCTCTTTATTATTTCATAATAAAGAGGAAGGTATGCCGTTAATAATGAAAAAAAACATCAGCCAAATGGCCACCCCGACCACGCTTACAGGACCATATCCTTTTCATGAAATTTTCCATAACCAAATCGCAAAGTGGCTGCCCTATGTCCTCGATAGCCTCACGAGTTCTATCTTTGAGATCTTGAATCGACGCTGGGCTGTTGGCGTATACCTTATCTTACACGACCACGCTTACAGGACCATATCCTTTTCATGAAATTTTCCATAACCAAATCGCAAAGTGGCTGCCCTATGTCCTCGATAGCCTCACGAATTCTATCTTTGAGATCTTGAATCGACGCTGGGCTGTTGGCGTATACCCTATCTTTCACGTGGCCCCAAAGGAAGAAGGTGTTAAATCACAAGATCTCGGTGGCCAAGTGTGATCACCTCCTCTAGATATAACACGGTCCGGAAACTTTTCCCGTAACAGAGCAATGGTTTCGTTGCTTGTGTGGCACGTAGCGCCACTTTTTCTTTTCAATCTCCCCAACGAATGAATTCTAACAGTGTCAAATCATATGATCACGGCCAATTAGTATCGACACATGTGGCAAGTGGCACCATTCTGTTGGAACCGCATATCGTCCAGGTACATATCCTCAATATCTGGCCATAAGAATTCCGTTATCATCTCGCAATAGCGAGCGCCATTCACGGTATCTGCGTGGCCGACTTCATTTTTGAACGGCCGGATGACTCCGCCAGCCCATAAACCGCACCAAACAGTCAATCTTTGTGGATGCATCGGCATTTAAGCAATCAATCTTGGATTCTCATTTACCCAAAGGCGGTAATTCTGCTTGTTAACGAATCCACTGAGGTGAAAGTGTGCCTCGTCTTCGTCGAAATGCTTTTTGATTTGAGCGCCCATTTTCGTAAAAGGCTTCAGCAATATTAACGCGCTGATCAATTGTCTACCTATCCATATATAAAACTTTGTTATATACCAACTGGTTGGGTTACCTAATAATTTGAAAGCGTCAAGTTACTCCTTAGTAAACGAAATTTATAAATAACCAGGTGACCTATCTAGTCCTTAGTAGAGGACCATTTGAGTTACCTACTCATTTTATAAACGACCTGTAGTGGAGGACCACTATGGGTTATCTACGCTTTAGTAGAGGACCAGTTGGATTATCCATTCCTCAGTAGATGACAGGTTGGGTTATCTGCTCATTACTAGATGACAGGTTGGGTTATCCGCTCATTATTAGATGACCAGTTGTGTTATCTACTCTTAGTTAGCGGCCAGTTGGGTTTATCTACTCCTTTCTTTCTTACCTACTCCATAGTAGAGGACCTGTTGGTTAACAGGGTTATCTTTTCAATATTTGACTACCAGATGGGTTATACAATCCTAGATGGCAAGTTGGGTTATCTACACCCTAATAAAGGACTAGTTGGGTCCTCTACTCTATAGTAGAGGACCAGTTGGGTTATCTTTTTCTAACCAGTTGGATTATCTACTCATTAATAGATGACCACTTTGTTTATCTACTCTGTAGTAGTGGCTAGTTGGGTTATATACTCCTTTCTAGAGGACCAGTTGGGTTACCTACTCCATAGTAGAAAAGTCGCTGGGGTATATACTAGGGATGTAACGAAAGTGGCTTTAGCGAAAGCGAATGCGAAAGCGAATGCGAAAGCGAATATTGAAATATTTTTCTTGCGAATGCGAAAGCGAATAGTGAAATATGCATTTTTGCGAAAGCGAATGCGAATAATAGTTTGAGCCTTTAGTACCAACAAATTTAAGGAACTGAATTGATACTTTTCCAGGATATTCTAGTATTAAGACTGTTTTCCATAGTTTTACCTCCTGTTACCACAAGCACACACATATCTTCAAATTGTGTGAAGGGAATAAGGAGATTAAACACTGTAATAAATGGAAGCGAATACTGAAATATATATTTTGCGAACGCGAATAATCCAAAGATGGTTATTGCGAATGCGAATGCGAAAGCGAATTTTAAAATGATGCGAATAATTCGCATATGCGAATGCGAATATTCGTTACATCCCTAGTATATACTCCTTAATAGAGTACCAATTGTGTTACCTACTCCTTGGTGGATGACCAGTTTGGTTATATATTTCTTAGCAGATGGCCAGTTGTCTTATCTAATCCTTAGTTGATGACCAGTTGTGTTAACAACTCCTTGGTGGAGGGACACTTTATTTTCTACTCCCTAGTAGACGAGCAGTTTGGTAATATACTGTTTAGTAGAGAGCCAGTTAGGTTATCTAATCCTTAGTAGACGGCCATTTGTGTTATCTATTCCTTAGTAGAGAACCAGTTGGAGAACAAAATGTAACTTATGCTGTATCTGCAATTGAGGTGTGAGGTTCTGTATGTCGTTTTTTACATAAGAGCATGGATAGGTCTGAAGGTGGCAATTCAGCAAATTCCCAAATTTCAGCCCAATCTGTGATGTTTTCTGTAGCATCAATAAGTCAAGTCGGGAGGGACCTTCGTATTTACTCGTATGTCAGCAACGATCATTTTTGGTGAGGATGTATCCGACCAAAATTAAAACAAGCAAATTGCATTCATGTGAATAGTTCTAGTTGCAAATAAACCTAAATTATCAAATTTTATCCAATCATTTGAAATTTTCTGTTTTTATGGCCTTACGATATCAAATCGGGTGGACGATTTACAAGGGATACAACTGCCTATATAAAATCCTTTGCACATTTTTTAGTAGCGCATGAGCTCCGAAATCATAAGAGCGGATTGGCTAAAAAATGCACATTAAGTTCCACGATAAATGGCGGGATGGTCAAAATATTTTCAAAACCCGCGATTTAATTCAAATTTTATATGTTTCAAAAACCAGTAAGGAAAGGCTAAGGTCAGGCGGGGCCGACTATATAATACCCTATACCACTCTCGTAATATTGAATAACACTGAAATATAAATTTTGTAATTCGTATACGAGGGTTGATATATACGAGTATATTTCTGATATTTCCATTGGAAAGTTTGACAATTTTAATATAAACGTACTCAGAACGTTTTGACGTACGACCATCATTTGTGTTGTTGACAGTGACATGAAAAAATCAATTTGGCAAAAAAATGGAATCAACTCGTGAACGCTTTCGTGCGATCATTTTTCACAACTTGGATTATCACGACAAGTGTGCATCGATGAACTTAAATTTGTATGGCGATGAAGCACCATCCTATGGCACTGTGAAAAACTGGTTTAATGAATTCAATCGTGGCCGACGCTCGCTCAGAGACGAAGGACATTGATGCCGTGCGTGAACTGATAATGCAAGATCGTCATGTGACATACCGTGAGATAAAGGCATCCTTGGGCATTTCTTCCACCAGCATACATTCGATATTGCATGAAAACCTGGCCTTAAAAAAGGTTTGTTCTCGTTGGATCCCGCACAATTTGATAATCGCTCGAAAAAGGCTCGTGTCGTGTTTTGCCCGTCCAAAACGTCGAATTGATGGGTCATCCGCCGTACAGCCCTGACTTGGCACCCAATACTTCTTTTTATTCCCGCGCATCAAGAAAAAAATGCGTGTTCAACTATTTTCGTCGCCAGAAGATGCTGTTGAAGCGTTCAAAAACCATATTTTAGAGGTGTCTCAATTGGAGTGGAAAAAGTGCTTCGACAATTGGTTTGAGCGCATGCAAAAGTGTATGATGAATCATGCTGGAGAATACTTTGAAAAACAATAAAACCATTTTTGATGATAAATATTCGCATTTTCATTATTAGGCCAGAAATATATATAGCAACCCTCGTATAAATTATTTACATAAATTTACTTTTGGGACATTTTATATAAATCAACGTTCGATTTTTTTGCAACGTTCATCAATGAATCAAGAAACTCTACCATTCTAAATTTCAAAACGATTGGATGTAAAATACAACTTCTATAGGACTAAAGGGCCAACTCGGACGAAAGATTTATATGGGAGCTATATCTAAATCTGACACGATTTGAACCAAATTCAATAGAGTTCTCTCCAGCTGCGAAAGACTCCAAACTGTAAATTTCAGGACGATCGGAGTGAAATTGCGACCTGTAGTCGACGAACAACATAAGATGGGCAGACAGACGGACGGACAGACATGGTTAAATCGACTCAGTCTCGCTATGATTCTGAGTCGATCGGTATACTTTAAGGTTGGTCTAGCTATATATATATATATAATACCCTGAACAACAGTGTGGTGTAGGGTAAAAAAAGAAGCGATATTTCTCATTATCAATCCCAAGTAAGTCAGTCATCTAATATCAAAATATAGAGTACATTTTTAACCCTTGAATCTCCTTGACAGGTATATAAATATATTCATAATTTTTCGTTCATAAAAATCTAACTGTTACAAATTCGCCATGAAAATCTCCAATTGGAGGATTAAATGACTCAAAATATCTGACAACGCTATTATAAATTGTTATCAATTTGGTTTGCCATTTCAGCACAAAAGTCACGTTTTATATGCTCAACTGAGAGTACAGCATAACAATTGTTTGAGTACTAAAATTATCTCTGTATAGTCTTATAATTGACTTCTTTAATTTAGTCTGTTAGGAATTAAGGTAGTATATTTTGTGTTCAATTTGGTTTCATTATTACGATATACTCGTACTCAGTACTGTGCTCACTAAGAAGTACACATTTGCACATGTCGCGTCATACATATTTTCATCTAAATCGAGCCGGACATGGCATCATTTTCCTTGCCAATGATTTTGAATTTCTCGCTAGCCATGTTTATTACTCTACATTTTTATTGTTTTATGTTTCAACTTTGTGTTTTGCTTTAAACAAAACTCAAAGGCTAAGTTAAGGTTAAGGTTCCTTTGGATGAACGTCAGAAACCCATTGTTGTGTTAATGTTGTTGTAAGAAAAGGAGAAATTGTCGTTAACACGCATTTGGCTCTAGATTTTGATGGCAAGGACTCTTGTCCAACTGGGCTATAAAAGTCCCAGCGCAATGACAAGGTTAGATTTCATTAATGCGCTACATTTGAATTTCCGTTTTTATTAGCGAGGATTTCTTTTTTTGTTAAAGATAGCTTCAAAATGTCAAAATAATTAAATGTTGGACAAGCAGACAGGCAACTTAAGTGCAATTGGATCGAATCCTATGTATAGAAAATAATTAATATTTAAAGATACTTAGTTTCAGGTTTTGTGATAACATCTGTTGATGCAATTTCTGATGAACTTATTAAGGGGATTGAGCTTATTAATCAGCGGGACAGTAGCATAGCAGGTACCCAATGCTGTCAACTTCTTCCTCATCTTCAAAGCTTCTGCAGAAGTAACCGTCAGAACCGACACTAATGTAGACAGTCTTTTCCTCTCTAGTGCCAGGAGATATTTTAACCTTATCAAATCATATATTGGCTAGATTTGCCTAGTTACCCTACAGGTGCCTAGTTACCCTGCACTTGTACGACCACCCCGGGACCGCTATCGCATTACTTCGGGGTGGGTTCTTTACTGCTTAACGCAGTTGGTATCATATCATACTCTCCCATCCTATACATATAGAATAGGGGTTCGGCAATCTGTTATTCTGTACTATTACTCAGCCATCCTATACATATAGAATAGGGGTTCGGTAATCTGTTATACTTCAGCTTTCGTTCCTAGAATATGTTCTATACATGATGAACACACCATCCAATTTTCTATCTTCTCCATCATTATGTTAACTAATGGCGAATTCTTTTCTGCAAAAAAGTGCAACATTTTCATTGCCCTTTTTCCGAAAACGGCACTTTTGTGATACTTTTTTGAAATTTGGTAGTTAAGTTACTCGAATTTAGCACAACTAAAATTTCAAAATTTCAAAAAAGCAATATAATAGTGCTGTTTTCGGTAAAAGGGCAATGCAAGTGTTGCACTTTTTTGCAGAGAAGAATTCACCATAAATTCACCGCTGTAACGTTGGCTCTTATGGAGCGGTACATTTGCTATTGATTTAGTCTCCTTGAATATATCTCCCCTCTCTTCCAGAAGTAAATCTTAGGGAGGTATAATAGCTGATACTGCTGCTGCTGAAGTCGAGATTGTGCGATACGCAGACGTAACTCGAATTGTAGCCATTCGTTGAACCTTTTCGAGTCTACTTGTTAGTAATAAGTGTTCTCGTACTTTGATACTTATAATAGGAGCCGCGTAGAGCACATGTGCATATGAGACACCTGCGATAAATTTCCTGGTCGTTTGCTTCGGTCCTCGTATATTTGGCATTATTTGCGCAAGTTTTCTAGCTGTTCCTAGGGCCTTCTCTGACACCACTTTTACATGTTCAGCAAAAGTGATTCCCTCATCATTGTAGACTCCAAGATAGTTAAAAACTCTTGTTTATTTTAATGTTGTATCCGCCAACGTGAAATTGGGGATAAACAAAAGATCTCCGCTTGGTAACCAGGATTGCCTCAGTTTTGATGTTTGGAATTTTCTAGATGTTTGGAATTTAGCCACCTATTTACTGTACCTAAACAGTCATTTGTTCCAATTTTAGTCAATGCTGTGTCTGACTTGTCCACTATAAGGGCGACATTGTCTGCATATCGTTGGACTGCCTGATTGTCTCTTGCCTAAGCCTAAGCCTGCACTTGGATAGTGGCAATCAATATATGCAATTTTCTCCGAGAACTTGTAAAATTCCTAGCAAGTTAAACGGATTTGTAGTTTCTCGGGATATCCCTATTCCCAGGTACTCATATGAGGTGTACGAGTATGTAAACTTGCTCAGCCATCTCGGTAAGAGATCTACGGCAGTAAAGGGCTAGTTACGACATCGTCTGCATATCCCACCAGTGAAGCCCCATCCGGTAATTTAAGGTTTAAGAGACCGTCATACATAAGATTCCAAAGGAAAGGTCCTAGAATCGAAATGCTCAGCCATCTCGGTAAGAGATCTACGGCAGTAAAGGGCTAGTTACGAATTTAGAGATGTTGCTCCAGAGAATTTATGGCAGGCTGGCTGTTTCGACTCAACCACTTGGCTACTTCAAATAATGCATTATGTCGTCTTACAGGTATCTGGTAGTATGTGAGCTATATCAAGACCAAGTTCTTTACATCAGTATAAAAGTGGAGATCGTTTCTATTACCTGGTATTCTGCCAACTCATTCATCTGTATATTAGTGGTGGAATTGCTATCGAAGATGTACACTTCATGTACCCGTAGTTCTTGTACCTCCACACTGATAGACAGTTCAACAGTGCCGCTCTTCAAGTTCTCTCGTTACAATATCAATTGGCAGTAGATGTAGTAGGACTTGTAGAGAGTCAGTCGCTGCGGTCCTCAACACACCGCTTATGCGTAGCCAGGCGGTTCTCTGAGCCTTTGATAATTGGTTTGTAGTGGATAGTTGCGGTCTCCCACATCATAATACCGCACAGCAGCATTGGGCGAACTACTGCCATGTATATCCAATGGACGATTTTAGGAGATAGGCCCAAACGCGACCCTACAGCTTTCCTACCAGAATATAAGGCGATGTTGATCTTCCTCACACGTTCCAATACCTTAAGTCTGAAGTACAATTTCTTGTCTAGGTTTGTACCTAGAAAAGTTGCACTTTCAGAAAAGACTAGCCCAGTTTCATTTAGCCGAGGAGGGTCCACATATGGAACCTTATTCTTCCTAGCTAAGAGAACCAATTCTGTAAACTGTCTCTAAGGACGTTTTCTAATATGCCGGATATTGCGATAGCGACATCGTCCGCATATGCCACGACTTTGCAACCACAACGACAGAACTCCACTCACCGCTATATTCTCAATTAGTGTAGATAGTATGTACACCTCCATGTGGAGTCGCCCTGTTTTTAAATCTCGCTACAGTGAAGAGCATAACCGAGTGCATGTATGCAACTTTTTAAATTTTTATTTTGTGAAAACAGTATCTTTAATCTAAACGTCACAAAATTTGCAACAAATATACTTAATATATTGCTAAACAAAAACTATTGTTTAAAAAAAACTATACACTTATTCTAGTGAATATCGTCACATGAACTAGATGAAGTTCTGTATGCACTCAGTTTTGCACTTAATTTTTATTACATTTAAAATCAGATGTTTTAGTATTTAGTTCATCGTCCTTTGTTTTTCATTACGCTTTGCACTCGTTTGGGCATACTGTCCACTACTCGTAGGTTTTGGCTTGTTTCATTTGTAATATCACTCCACCAATGCTTCACCCGGCTACATAGCTCGTTGACATAACCCCAACCGCATTTTGACCACAGCCCACAAATTTTCAATTGAAATTAGGTCGAAACTTTGTGCTGGTCACTCTGGAAGTTTAAATTTATGTTGCCACAACCATTGTTCACTATTTTGAAAGTGTGCTGGGATACACGTCTTGCTGAAACACAACATCCTTCTCAGTGTAATGACTCACCTCTGCAAAATCCGGTAAATTTGATTTCAAATGATGCCACCATGATGCTCTTAATGTGTAACAGCGGCCAAGTGCGCCACCACGTAAAGCATCCTCATATCATAAGCTTCCTTCTCCTTGCTTAACGGTTTGCTTGTCTTGATGGTTTTTGAATAATCCCATCGGATTGGAAACTGTTAATTTTTGTTTCATCTCGGCACATAACACTTTTCCAGCCACCAATCCTTCAAATTACGTGGGTCTTTCAGAATTCCAACCGCTTCTTAATTTTTTTGTCAGACAAAGCTGTTTTTTTCTTAACTGCTCCCTCGAATCCAGTTCTTTGTCTTTGTTGTGATTACTTTTTCGAAATTTAATTTACGATGTTTTGTCCGTAAGAAAGTAAATAACAAGTGCTGACAATTTTACAATATTTGGCCTAACAAAACTATTTTTACTGAATAAATGATAAAGAGTGGCAAACATGCACTCGGGTTTGCTCCCCACTGTACCTATTTAACACTGGGTGCAACCAGATCCAGTTTTTTCCTTTGCCACAGCAATATTGGCTGCCGGCACCAAATTTTCTTTTTTTCTTTCCTAAAAGGGTTAATGGGAAATGTTTGTTTCACGACTGCAATTCTGTCTAATGTTCCACCCTAACTAGCATAGAATTCTGTATCACACAATTAAGCCATCACATGCTAAAATTATGACGTAGCAAATGTCCCTCAAAATAACAAAAAATACTGCAATTTTAATTCAAATGGAATTTTTGAAATTCACTGCGAAATTAAATATTTATCCCTTTAGTTACCGAGTATTATATCTCATAAAACAGTGTCAAATCGCCAGGTGTTAACACGTGTTGCAACACACATGTAGCCAAATTTGCATGTGCCGATTTGCTTAGCACGACACGACTTGAAGTACAAAATAAATAGTGCGACTCTTTCTAAGAATGTGCTAGTATTTGTTATGAATTTCAAAGGACATTAAGTCACATGTTGTGTAAACACGACTGCACAGAGCGCAGAATGCATTCGTGATGTGCATACTAATAATAAATCACATAAAATCCACAACACATACACATATACCTTTACATAGTTACCTTTTAATGTATCTGGACATAATCCATTGTTCGGCGGCGAATCATTGCCGCATAAACATCGCATTTTATAATCGTCTGGATCTCGAACACAGCTTGATTTCTCTATCGCTCCACAGTCCTCGTGTGCCGTGCACTCACGCCCCTTAACTGAAATGAAAGATAAGCCAGAAAAAAATTTTAATTCAAATATAATTTGATTAGCTACCTTTGGGATATATGTAAGTATTTTCGTTTGGCATATCTAATTGCATTTTTCGACATCATCCTTTTCCAATATTTATTCTAAAATCTTGAATTTTCGATTATTTGAATATGGAAATGTTTTCTATTGCCTCATGTTTAAAATTCAGTTTTTATCCATGCTTAATTAGCATACTAATAACAAAATCGTGCTACCTCAGATTTATTGTATTCATCACTCTAATCTTGTTATACAGATGTATATTAAATTTTTATTTTAATGAATAGAAATAAGTACAGGGTGGCTGATATGTAATGCAACAAAGTAAAGCGCTATATTTTTTTAATTTTTTTTTTTTAAATTTTATTGTTCAAAAGCGAAAAATGTCGGAAATAACATAAAATTTTAGAAACAGTTTAGATTTGTTCGAATTGGCCACCTTTCACCATCACACGCTGCACGAAAGTGGCTCTGCGGTATTTTGGCCCATTACGAACCTTACTCTCTAAAATGCCCCAGGCGCAAAAGTCCAACGGATTGAGATCCGGAGATCTTGGTGGCCATTGTGCAGTAGAAATGAAGCGAGGAACCTCCTTTTTAAGCCATTCTTGGTTGACGCGTGCTGAGTGCGATGGTGCTGAGTCCTGTTGGAATGTCCATGGTCTGCGGCCGAAATGTTTGTCTGCCCAGGGCTTCAATACTGTCTTTAGGACATTTTCCCGATAATATTCGGTATTTATTTTGACCCCATGGTCGATGAATAAGAGCGGCGAGCGACCATCGGCCGTTACGGCGGCCCACACCATTACCATCGGCGGCGCTTGAGTTCTGGTGGCCAATCGAAGGTGTACATTTTCAGCTGACCTCTTTGGCAAGTAAACCCAATCATTTTGTTTGTTCACAAACTGCTCAATTTGGAATGGCTTCTCATTGGAGAAAACCAAATTCGTAACTGGCCACTTTCGTGCAAGCGAAGCAACTCCTTGGCTCTTTCCAGTGTAACTTTTTTTTGTGCATCGGTGAGCTCTTGCACTTTTTGGAACTTCAATGGCTTTAGTCCAAGCTCATTTTTATACCCTCACTTTAGTGTGACGAGGGTATATATCATTTGCTACGGAAAAAAGTGTAACACGTTCAAGGAGTTACCTAAGACCCCAAGTATGTTCGGAGGAAATCCGTTTTGGGTCATTTTAAGTCGAATGAGCAATGTCTGTCTGTCTGTCTGTCTGCTGGCTGGTGCACACGATAACTCTCGAAAGGAGTAACCGATTGACCTCAAATTTGGTATGTGGTAATATTTTTTTCTATCTCCGGCTAAGTTCGAAGATGGGCCATATTGGTCCACTCCTTCTAGTACCTCCCCCACAAAGGGTTAAAATGTTGTGAAAAATTGATTCTTTAATAACTGCTATACTACTTATTCGAATCTTTTGAAATTCCACACATAGTATTAGCTTATTAGTCGCTATCAACTCGAGAAAAATGGGCGAAGTCGCCACGTCCCTTTTGGTACCTCCCACACAATTGCACCATTTTGCACCAAAAGTTAACAGCTTATAACATTAATAACAGTGTATAAAAATACTTGAAATTTTGTACAGTATTATGCTTTTATATTGCTTACAGTCCAGGGAAAAATGGGTGGTGTTGCCACGCCCCTTTTGGTACCTCCCACACAAAGGTACCTTTTTGCACCAAAAGTTAACAGCTTATACAATTAAAACCAGTGTATAAAAATACTTGAAATTTTGTACAGTGTAATGTTTTTATAGTGTATACATCCCTGTAAAAAATGGGCGTTATTGCCACGCCCCTTTTTGTACCTCCCACACAAAATGCCCAAATAATACCACAATTTAATGTCTCATAACGTTTATACCAGTGCACATAAATGCTTATAAGTCAGCACCGTGCAATGAATTTAAAGTATCTAATGTTCAGCGAAAAAAAGGTGTATTTGATAAACCCCTTCCGGTACCTCCCACACAAATTGACAGAATAATTCGAGTAATATTCAATATTACATTACTCACAAAGTGAGGGTATACCTTAGTCGGTTTACCCGACTGAAACTTTCTTACTTGTTTCATATGAGTTGTATCCGTTCTCGCGATATGTTGAGCTCACGAGCAATTTTTCTTCCACTGCGGCGTGGATTTCGATCAAATCCGTTACCGTTTTTTTTCGTCCACTTTTTGGACGCGATGCAACACTGCCAGTATCACGGTAACGAGCAATGGTACGAGAAACAAAAGATTTATTCACATTTAAATGCTGGAGGGCTCTAACGATAGCCACTTGTGTTTTTCCACCCAAATATAAAGCAATCACACTATCACGCTTGAATTCCATCACGAATAACTTTTTTTCTGAATCTGAAGATCAAAATGCTTTTGTAAGCTTGTAAACAATAAAATGAACTGTCACTGAAATAAATCTGTCAGCTATCAGACTGACCTGAAGTTGGTTGCAATACATATCAGCCACCCTGTATGTATATCATGGAGTCATGGTAGATGATAGCTTACTTTCCCGAAATAGAAAATAAATCTGCCGATTCATAAATGGTCAAATGATTGGTATAAAACATGGCGCACATATAGAAGAGTTGTTTTTTATATGAATTACAATATCAATCAAAATCAAAATAATTTTTTTTAGAGTTGATCATACTAAATTGTCCTACATTTCAATATGTATAAGCTGATCGATCCATTATTGGGCTGATTCCTGAGTAAGACAACAATATTTGGTGCACTTTAGAAGTTATGTCATTACATTCTGCCAAATAGTTACTTTTGTATAGATCATTTAGATCAAACTTAAGTGAAATGTCAAATTTTAAGTTGTGTTGTTCTTTCTCTAAATAAGCGATATGTATTCTAATTTTTCAATTTATGTACAGTATATTCAAATTTTACCGTTCAGGGAAAAGCCGGATGAAAAATACAATATTGTTTTTGTTATATATTTGTAGCGACAGACAAGAGCCTCAGTGACAATCGAACCCACGACCCCAAACTCTTGGACGAACACGCTACCAACTCATTGTTCAGGGTGGCGCAGAATTAGCTATGTGGTTTGAATTCTTTATAACTTTTTTAATTATTATTCTTTCTTTGTTTTTTTTTTTCAGCATTTTGTGAAGGAGACTTGGGGAATTAATTATGAATCGAACAACGTACAAAAATAATTGAATTTTTGCGCAATTTTTCGTTCGTTTCATATCCCCCACTTTATTAAAAAGTTACAATACAGGGTGGCGCAGAATGAGCTATATTGTTTGAATTCTTTATAACTATGAAACGAACGAAAAATTTCGCAAAAGTGCAATTATTTTAGAAGAGTTGGAAGAGAAGAGTTAGTAAAAGAGTTATTTCGAGTTTTAAAATTCTACACTAGGGGCGCAACATCCAGGGTATAAACAATTTATAAATGCGTATAACTTTTTTGTTCAATAGACCTAGGTTAGATTGTGCCTTGTAGTGAGAGCAGGGCACAAACACAGAATATGTTTTATTCATTCGCCCTTCATTTTGGGCTCCATAGCTTCAGCAAACGTCATTTCGCAAGACCTTCAATCTCTATGAGTGCCGTCCAATAAGGCAGTGACCCGCCATGACAAGCCCAATAAGTGAGACGTCCGTTCTCGACAATGACAGTAGGTATTAAAGCATTTCGAGTTTAGACAGGGGCACAACAGCTTGGAATGTATACATTCCTGACTAGTGAACACTAGATAGGGTCGATGCCCAACCAAGAAAAGAAGTTGCGTTTGTCACCCCCTAGATTTGAAGATTTTTTTGGTGCACCCTACATACCGCCCTTTTAGTTTTCTTTATCCGTTGTTGTTATTTGAAGTCCGATCGTAACGGGATACATATCGTTGTTCACGTTTTGGAAAGGGCTATATTTCGTCCACTGGCTATTTTTGACTCCGAGGTCAAATTCGATAATTGACCTCTGTTATCTTGTTTTCTCGACCCTTATTTAGACTTATTTTGAAACGATAATAAAGGCATTGAATAATAATTAAACTTTTGTCTTTACAGTACTCAGTTTTATTTATAAACAAAAAAGTTACATAGGGTTCAAAATTGTAAAATATAAGCTGGAGTCAAATTCGACTAGTTTCTTTTGACCTCATTTTCTGTCTCTCTCACACACACATGAATAACCCAATGCCACAAACGCACAACCACTATGGCAGTTCGGTCCAGCATCAACAAACTAAATTTTCGGGATTCTCTAACGAATGTTGAAACTTTTTAAAGGAAGAATCACTTTGTTTTCCCATTCACCCTACACTCCACTAAAATAGTATGTTTGCCACTGACTCCATATTTATTATCCTATCTTATGAAACGTATGATTTCGTTTGTAAAATTACTACACTCCGCAAATGCGAAAATATCGCATTTTCCACACTCAGCCCAGTCCACGGTGTAGAGTGTCGCACCGTCAAAAGGAAAACTTCAGAACCAAATGTAATTGGAAGTGTACATTCTTAATGCACTATCAAATGGTTGCGCCATAATGTAGGTATGGGTTTTACTCACCGCACGATTTTTGTTCGTTTGTTCGCATGCAAAATGCGAAATTAGCAGTGGGTGCAGGGGGAATTTTGAAAATGTAGCAACATGATGTGGTGATATTATTTTTCAGAAACGAAATCACCATAAGTTGCCATTGAAGGGATTCGACTCGAAACAATAGAATATGCGCTGAAAATTGGGTTGAGCGGATGACGTACTGCCGATCCAGTCTTGGTAGTCATATGAATGATATTGTGTTGCATTATTAAATGATAAAGTTCAACATTTCTAATAAAACTAGAAATTTGAAAAAACTATCAGTAATTTTTTTTTATAGCCGATTCAAATTTTAAATGGCCCACCCTTTACTTTCCTTTTACGGTTTGCAAATAAGTTATAGAGAATTATTAATAAAATGTTATAGACATGTGTTTGAACACCATATTTAACTTACATACAAATGCCTTTCCATGTGTTTCAAAATAAGTACCAATTACGGGGGTTGAAAATCAAATAACTACAGGGTGGCTGATGAAAGCTGCTACCAAAAAAAATTTAATAACTTTTTTTCTATTTAATGAATCTGGTTATTTTTTTATTTATTTATTTATTTATATGAATTAAAATACAAAGTAAATTTATATTCTAATTGTACGGTACAAGGAAAAGCCGGGTTACAACGACCATATGGCTAGATTTTGCAGCGACAGACCAGAGCCTCTGGTGGGAATCGAACCCACGACCCCCAAACTCATAGGCGAGCTCGCTACCAACTCACCTACTGGGGCGCTCTTTTTTTTTATTTTTTTATTTTGCTGATTGATTTTTAGTTTTAACAAAAATGGATAACTGGGACACTGAAACAAGAATTTGGATTGTCCGCCGCTATTACGCACTGAATTCCGTAGTTTCGGTTCAAAGATATTATAGGGGCACGTTTGGCGGCAATCCTCCGAGCTGATGGACTATAAAGAGACATGTCAACAATTTTTCCGAGCATGGGACAGTCAACAGAAGACCTTACCATCGAAACCATACAAAACAATCCAAGAGTTTCGACAAGAACATTATCTGCTCAAATGGGTATCAGCAGACAGTCATTGCAGTCAATTATGCACAAAGATTTGGAGGTATTCCCATATAAAATTCAAATGGCCAACAAAGTGAACTCAGCAGGCTTCCCGATTCGCTTGGAATTTTGCCAGAAGATGCTTCAAATGGTGGAAGAGGACGGAAACATGTTGAACTGTCTTTTCATGTCTGACGAGGCCCATTTCGATTTAAACGGCAACATAAACAAACAAAATTGTCGAATATGGAGAGCTTCCAACCCACTGATACTCCATGAGACGGAACTGTCTGTAAGTTATTTTATTATCAACCTGTTTTTATCCCCTCACCTTAGAGAGAAGGGTATATGTATATCATTTGCTACGAACCAAAAGTGTAACACATCGAAGGAGTGACCTAAGACCCTAAGTATGTTCAGCGGATATCCGTTTTGGGTCATTTTAATTCGAATGAGCAATGTCCGTCCGTCTGTCTGTCTGCTGGCTGGTGCGCACGATAACTCTCGAAAGGAGTAACCGATTGACTTCAAATTTGGTATGTGGTAATATTTTCTTCTATCTCCGGCTAAGTTCGAAGATGGGTCATATTGGTCCGCTCCTTCTAGTACCTCCCCCACAAAGGGTTAACATTTAGTGAAATATTGATTATATATACTACTTATTTGAATCCTCTGAAATTCAACACATAGTATTAGTTTATTAGTCACTATTACCTTGAGAAAAATGGGCGAAGTTGCCACGCCCCTTTTGGTACCTCCCATACAAATGGACAATTTTGAACCAAAAGTTAATAGCTTTTAACTTTATTACCAGCGCATACAAAGACTTGAAATTTCGTACAGTGCAATGCTTTTATAGTACCTAGAGTCTAGAGAAAAATGGCCGTAATTGGCACTCCCCTTTTGGTACCTCCCACACAAATGGACCATTTTACACCAAAAGTTAACAGCTTATAACTTTAATACCAGTGCATTTAAATACTTGACATTTTGTGCAGTGTAATGCTTTTATAGTACCTAGAGTTTAGAGAATAATGGCCGTAATTGGCACTCCCCTTTTGGTACCTCTCACACAAATGGACCATTTTCTACCAAAAGTAAACATCTTTTAACTTAAATACCAGTACATACTTTAAAGTTATTAAATGCAATGTAAATTCATAATAATTTAAATAAAACAAAAAATAAAAAAAAAATTATAATTTTTTTTGAGACTCAAGGTGAGGGGATTCATTAGTCGGTTTACCCGACTGAACTTAACTACTTGTTAATCTGTCAAAGGATTTAAAGATAAAAAACATAAACTTTTCGACATACACATTTCGAAAACTTTTATTAGTCTTTATTACTACCTAAAAAAATTTAAAAAATGTTGTTTCTACAGCGCTTTTATTCCAAAAAGTAGGAAAAAAAGCGTTACGTTTCGGCACAATTGAACCATAAGGTACCGTGAAGACACTTACAATAACATATAAGACACGTACAAGAACTTCGGCCACATGAAGATATCACATTGTAGTGCAATGGTAACCGATGGAGTGGACTATTTACCAACGGTTAACTCCTTTGCACTTTAGTACTATGATACCTGCCAGGGAGGAATCATCATCTTATAGCGTTACAGCTCGATATGAACTTTAGCTTGTTCCACTATTCTCCTCCATTCATCTCTGTTTTCAGATTATTGTTGCCAGTTACGGATACCCATAGTTTATAAATCAGCTTCAACATAATCCTTCCAACTGGTCCTTGGCCGTCTTCTTCATCTAGGGCATCTGATGTCGTAGTTAAGCATCACCTACTGGGGTCTACTGCCATTCATGCAAACGCGGATTATGTCCTCTTATTCATACAGTCCAAGGAGCTCGTCG
Organism: Eudasyphora cyanicolor; assembly: GCA_963930755.1. Classification (NCBI taxonomy): domain Eukaryota; kingdom Metazoa; phylum Arthropoda; class Insecta; order Diptera; family Muscidae; genus Eudasyphora; species Eudasyphora cyanicolor. The sequence continues at coordinate 197,100,747 of OZ005734.1, read as the reverse complement.
TTGCCTATTTGGGCATATTCACCATTCTCATCTCACACATGGCCCAAAACTTTGCGAAGGATATTTCGCTCAAAAATTCGTATACGGTTTTTGTCTTTAATTGTTTAGAGCAGGAGCCGGGTAAATATCACCATTGAGAGGGAGTCCCTTGTTACACTCCACCTGTGACATGTGCTGAATTAGAACCTTAGCAGTTGTGTTTACTAATGTATTGCAAGTAAGTTTGTTGAGATTTTGCGATACGTCCAAGCTAGATAAAGCTTGGGTGATTATTTACCTGTCGATGTGATCAAAGCCTTGTTTAGAGTCTACGAAAAGAATCTTCATTTCGATGTTATAGAATTTTCACAATTCTGTTTTAGCAGATATAGTTAATCGACTGTGGATGGCAGAATATGGGAAAATATAAAAAACTCCACTTCTATACAGATGTTTCAAAGCTTGATGAGAAGGTTGGATTCGGATTACTCTGTAAAGAACTTAGTCTTAATGTAGCTCACAGACTACCAGATACTTACAGTGGCTATGAAGCAGCAGTAATGTCAATATGGGAAGTCGCTAAGTGTCTGATGCGCAACATAGCAACACTGGTTTCGTCATTTACTCGGACAGTCAAGCTGTCATTAAATCTGTGGAGGCTACATCCCTAAATTAACAAACAGCCCTCAACTGCTGTAGATCTCTTTACGAAATGACTGAACAGTTTAACATATATCTCATATGGGTACCAGGGCATAGAAATGTCCCGGGGAACTTCAAAGCCGATGAACTTGCTAGGAAAGGGACGAAATATATTGGTGATCCACTATCCACATGCAAGTTTTGGCTTAGGCAAGAGGTAATCAGGCAGTCCAACGTAAAATGGAAAGAAATCGACACATGTGGGGCAGCTAGGCAAATCTGGCCAAGATATGAATTTAGAAGGTCGAATATCTCCTTGTTCCAAAGAGGACAAGATTGTCTACGTTAGTATCAGTTCTGACACTGCCTGCTCGGCGAACACGCCGGAAGATTGGGTATTGACTGCAATGACTTCTGCAGAAGCTTTGAGGATGAGGAAGAAGTGGAGAGCATTGATCACTTACTATGCGACTACTGGGGTCGGCCTTTCTAGGCAGTCTAACAGATCTTTCCGGTACTGATATTCGTACTATCAATAACTTTGTGTATCAAACAGGTTGGTTTCGATGGGGTTACTTCGGCTAAAAACTGGTGTGAGCTGGTAAAAAAACAAACCTAAACCTAAAAAATGGACCGATTTTGCCCATTTCCAATCTCAAGTTACCTCCAGCTATAAGAAGTATTTGTACCAAATTTCTGACATCTAGCTCGATTATTGTAGATGGTGATTGCAATACGTGGACGGGCAGATATAACAAAATCGTCTTCGTGTTTTACAACGTTTCAGAATAGAAAAGTGTAGACTTTATGGGATCCCTGATAAATAAGTGGACATTTCACTGATTGAACTCGGTAATCAAGTCATACAAATAAGAAAATGAGCTAATAAACATTACTGAATTTATCAATTCATATTCATGTCATATAATAATTTCAGCTCAGACGTTTAATATGTACATATGTATGTACGTATTCAATCGCGTTTAATTACTGAACAACAATACAATTCATTGTTTATGCAAAGACACAATCAGAATATTCAATTTGAAGGTCAAGTGCGTTTAATCTCAAAAGGGAATTCTTCACTCAATGCAACTTTGTGTGATCGTGAAATACAGACATTAAAAACGCAAACAAAAAATAGAGGCGTTTTCATTTTTCAATTTCCAATTGTGAAAGTAATATAAATTCATAGCAGAACATTTTTTTTAAATTTAGCTTATATGTATATCGATGATGTTGTTTAAACCTATCCTAACAATTTGTACACTCATGTTCAAGAGATTATTGCATATGAACAAAATTTAAAAAAAACCTGATATCATCATAGCGAAATTAATGTCCATTGGGAGTTGGATTCCAAAGGGGAATTCATCATAAACATATGGATCACTTTTTGCTTGCAAGCAAAAGTTTTGAGAGATGGGGGTTTTTCTAAAAGGGTTTTCCAAAATAAGGACGGAACGACATTGAAATGATGTAAATCAAGATGTGTGTCCTCAATATTTGATGCAGCTTCCACATAACGACTACTTCTGATATAAATTCATGACAAACAAAATTGCGCGTATTTTAACGGGGCTGACTAGTTTGTACTTTATGTACCTTGTTAAAAAGCAGCTAAATGTCCAGTACCTTATTTATCTTATTCTGCTGAACGGATTCATAGTACACCAGTCCATATTTTGATATACCTCAAATCAATTCACAATCCACAAGCCACATTTATCAACCCATCTGGTTGAAAGAAAGGAATTAGCAGCTTAATCCTAGTGTAAAAGGGTCCCTTTAATGTACTCCTCTTGAAAAGGAGTATGTCTTGGTCCCTTTTTGTATGGAGGTTTTAAAACGGGTGTTATCATAACACCCATTTATAACTGGACTGTAGGAATTTTAAAAACTTTACACTGTATAAAAATTTTAAGTAGTTATATGCACTGATTTTCACGATATAAGCTTTTATGTGGGATGTACCAAAAGGGGCATGCCAATTTCGCCCACTTTTCACTAGACTCTAGGTACTATAAAAGCATTACACTGTACACAATTTAAAGTATGTATTTGCATGAAGTGATATTAAAACTATAAGCAGTTTACTTTTGGTGAAAAATAGTCCATTTGTGTGGGAGGTACCAAAAGGGGCATGGCAACTTCACCCATTTTTCTAGAGTTGACAGTGACTAATAAACTAATACTATGTGTGAAGTTTCAGAAGATTTGAGTAAGTAGTATAGAAGTTATTAAATAATCAATATTTCACTAAATGTTGGGGAGGTACTAGAAAGAGTGGACTAACATGGCCCATATTTGAACTTTGCCGGAGTTGGAAAAAATTATTATCGCATATTAAAACTATGGTTCAGAAGTTACGTTATAAAAACTGAAACTCTTCACAAAATTACAAAGAAAAAAATTCTATATTTTGTTTTTTGATTTTTGATTGCCGAAGGAACCATACCTCTAACACGAATTCTGATGTCCCGGAAAAAATCCCACTTTGACCGATTTAGAGTGCTCCAATCGAGTCCAAATGCTCAGTGAAAATCGTATTCTAGGGATCAAAATAAGAAACTTTGCCGAAGGAACCATACCTCTAAAACGAATTCTGATGTCCCGGAAAAAATCCCATTTTGACCCATTTAGAGTGCTCCAATCGAGTCCAAAGGTATGGAACCCCAAGGGGGTTCAAGGGCGTGTGCCACTGGCATGGGTGGGTCGGGTCTCCAAAGTTAGTGGGGGTCGGTCATACATTTGGATTCGATTGGAGCACTCTACATGGGTCAAAGTGGGATTTTTCAAAATTTGCCCCTAACCAAAAGTTCGACCCAAATTCCGGGACATCAGAATTCGTTTTAGAGGTATGGCTCCTTCGGTAAAGTTTCTTATTTTGATCCCTAGAATACTATTTTCACTGAGCAATGGCGACTTTTTTTGCCTCCCCACAAATCGACCCGGCCTAGTACATATGGAAAATTTTTTATAAAATATGTAAGGAAAAAAAATTATATCGATTCAGAGAAATTAATATTTATTGTCCGCGAAAGTGGCCGAAAAAAATTGTTTTAGATAAAATTATTTTTTTTATGAAATGTACGCGGAAAAAGCATTAAGAAATTATATTTTCTATTTTCAATGTCTTATGCTTTGTAGCATTAAAATTGACTTGAAAAACCCATTACTGAGGGAAAAACTATTTTTTGAACTTTGACCTTGCCCCCTGCCAACATATTTCATTTAATTTTTTTTAATATTGTGGGTCATACTAGGGTAACATTTTCTGAGATATGCAAAAAAGATCTAATTTTTGATCAGCGACACTTGAAAAAGAACTACCCATATACCCTCCTCTCTAAGGTGAGGGGATAAAAATGTATCCTTGATGAAAACAACTTAGGTTAGGTAAGGTTAGGTTAGGTTGAAGAGAGGAGACGTTTAAACGTCTCATGTCCATGGACATACACTTAAGCCAGTGGTTTGGCCTGTTGTGCGCTCCTTATTTATGATCTTTTTATACCTCACGAGTTACAGAAAATCGGTACTAGACATGAATTTTCACAGTATCTTCCAGTCGTACCCTCTGAGATGAGTCAAGTCGGACCCGAAATATTGGTATCTTGCATGTGTGAAAGCCGGGCAGTGAAAACAACTTACCCCGCATAATTTCGACCCGCTAAATTGAATGGCGTTAACAGTTTTCAAGACATTTCAAGAAGTATTTCTCTAAAAGCACCTGGGGGGGTCAGGTCACCTCCTAACCACTGAAAATCTCCCTCCAAAAATAATGATATATCAAAAGTCATAGAAATCGATGGATTATTTTGGTAATGTATTCGACAAAAATATTCCTTGTTAAAATCACTGTAGATCCCAACAATACACTTTAATGCCAACCCAGTGGTTTTTTAATATAACGTATTTACCAAAAATTTTTGCTGGGTAAAGAAGAGGTTAGTAAATTCAGGCACAATTTTAGTATAAAACCAGTAAGGAAAGACAGAAAGTCTGGCGGCGCCGACTATATAATACCCTACACCTACCTACCAATGCGAAAATGGGCATTGCGATAAGAATTTGGCAGTGTTCATACATGTAATAAGCAAACTCTCTCTGCCGATTTTCGTACTGATCGGATATAAAACACCGTTTCTACAGTGCTTACATGTCAAATCGGGTGTAACATATATATTGGGACTATGTTTAAATCTGAACCGATTTTCCCCGAATTTGGCAGTGTTTATTCATGTAATAAGAGAACTCTCTCTGCAAAATTTCGTACTGATCTGATTTAAAATACAGTTCCTACAGCGCTTACATGTCAAATCGGGTGAAACATATATATGGGGGCTATATCTAAACCTGAACGGAATTTCCCCGAATTTGGTAGTGTTCATTCACATAATAATAAAACTCTCTCTGCCGAATTTCATAAAGATCGGATGTAAAATGTGGTTTCTACAGCGCTTACATGTCAAATCGGGTGAAATATATATGTGGGGACTATATCCAAATCTGAACCGATTTTAACCAATTTCAATAGGCATCGTCCTTGGGCCAAAAAAGAGCACTATGCAAAATTTCATCACAATCGGACCATAAATACGACCTGCACTTTGATTACAAGAATACATGGACAGACGGACAGACAGACGGACATGGCTAAATCGACTCAGAAAGTGATTCTGAGTCGATCGGTATAATAAACAATGGGTCTATCTCTTCTCCTTTTAGGTGTTACAAACAAATGCACAAAGTCATAATACCCTGTACCACAGTGTGGTGTAGGGTTTAAAAAAGGAAGGAAGTATTTCTCCTAGAACACCCGCCACACACTCTCATCCCGTTAACACTGAATATGCCTCTCTAAAAATAATTATATATCAATAGTAGTAGAAATCGATGGATTTTTTTAATGGTGTATTCGACAAAAATATTCCTAGTAAAAAATCACTATAGGTCCCCACATTACACTTTTATGGCAACACAGTGGTTTTTTTAATATATCATATTTATTGATTATCTTTGAACAATTCGATACCTCCATTCTAAAACATGCTAAGTCGACTTAGCATGTTTTTAGGGAGATTGCATTTAATTCTCTATTCCAAATTAAATATCCAAATATTTCAAATTATATTCATTAAAAATTTGGTGTTTATACGTCAACCCAATCAAAAGTTATTCACAAAACAATACAGGTAATTCGATGTCCATCAAAAAGAAATTACACACAAATTTAAAAAAAATCATCAAACTTTGATCGCCTCTCCTGAAAAAGGACCTTTTTGCACTTAGCATAGTTTAGAATGGAGGTATCGAATTGGGAATAAAGGAACATTTCAAGACCACAAAAAACTCAATTCAAAAACCATTTGGTTGCCTTAAATGAGTATTGTGGAGACCTATAGTAATTTTTTTACAAGGAATATTTTTGTCGAATGCATTACCAAAAAATCCATCGATTTCAATGGCTTTAGATATACTCGTATCATTATTTTTAGAGGGTTATTTTCAGGGGTAAGTGTGCGAGCGGGGATGTCAGGTTTTTTGAGAGAAATACTTCTTGAAGGGTATCCTCCGAATATATTCTATACAAAAAATTTAGTTTGAAGCACGTTGTTTTCATGGAGGATACATATGACACGTTCAGCGGGTTCTATAAAATATAAATTATAATATACATATATACAAATTTCCGCAGAATATTGTTGTTTTAACGTGGCGAAATTGTTGTGTAACGTCCGCAACAGACGAATTTCTAGGTTTTGGATGAACCAGATAGGGCTGAGTTCAGGCTACTATCGGAATCAGCAGGTGGCGGAAAGCTGAACGACCTACAGATGTAGGTTAGCTCCGAAGAATAAGCAGTCCCCGACCTTGAACGGAAGATTCCGAGGATGTACCACAAAAAGTACACATGTCCGGCGAAGACTCTGCGCCATGGCGACCAGATACCGCCATTAACTAAGTATCCCCCACAAGGGGTGCTATCAAGAGATTAGCAATTAGGAGAGTGATGCCTCCGTGGAACCCCTTATCAAAAAAAGCCTCGGCATTAAGATTGAAGCCTAAACCGGATACTGTGGTTATATCAGCCAACGGGAGTGCAACATACGCAGACATTCTGCGCAGACCCACAACTAGTGGAAATCGGGGAAGAAGTAAACAACATTAGGAGAACTCATAAAGGAGACTTAGTCCTTGAGCTAAAAACCGGTAGCAGCTCCCCGAGGGAAGATTTCAATAAGAAGATAAGAACTTCTCTAGAAGGATCCGCTAAAGTGAACACGCGCATTAGTGTAATGGTGATAGAATGCAAAGATATGGATGATATCACAACGAAACTGGAGATATGCAATGCTTTCGCTAAAGTCTTGGACCTACCAGGTCTAGACGAAACGATAGCAAAATCAATAAGAAAGACCTACCGCGGCACTCAAACGGCAAAGGTCATTCTACCCGCCGAAGCCGCACAGAAGGTGCTGGAAATGAGGAAGATAGAAATTGGCTGGTCAGTTTGCCGACTAAGAGAGACTGACACGGCGACAAAGTGCTTCAGGTGCCTAAAGTTCGGGCACCTTGCAAGGAATTGCAAGGCGGCGACGGATAGATCGAATCTATGCCACAAATGCGGAGAAGCCAACTATATGCTGTGCAAGTCCAGCGGCGGTGTCGACCTAAATCACATAGCAGGAAGCTACAGGTGCCCTATTTTCAAAAAGGCGTTGAGCGTCAAATCCAAATGAGAATTATCCAACTGAATTTGAACCACTGTGCTGCAGCGCAGGACTCCTAACGCAAACTATATGCGAGCAAAACATAGATGTGGCAATATTAAGCGAACCATACAGAAGCCGGGGTAAAACGGAGTGGGAGATGGATTCGACAAACAGAGCGGCCGTATGGGCGCCTGGTCAGTTGGCCATAGATGTGGGAATGAAACAAAATCAAGAAATATTTGCTCGGGCAAAAAGCGACATAAGCATAGATGAGTTCAGAAGGATAACGGATACACTCACCAGGGACGCAATGCAACACTCACCTGCGGTCATTGGGGGTGACTTTAATGCATCGGCATTAGAATGGGGTGTCACAGAACAAACGAGAGAGGAAGATCACTCTTGGAGGCCTTCTCACAGTTAGACGTGGTGTTAGCAAACAAAGGGAATGCCCATACATTTAGGAGAGCAGGTTATGGATCATTTGTTGACCTCACCTTTGTAAGCTCCAGCTTAGCCAGAAACCTGGAATGACAAGTTAGCGAAGACAACACCCATAGCGACCATCAGGCTATTATACTGACGGTGGAGAATAAAACAAGGCCAAAGACGGATAAGATTGGGAAATCCACATCCTGTGGCTGGGCGAAAGATAAGCTGGATACGGAAACCTTCGTAGAAGTCTTCTCTAAACAGCAGTTAAGCGAGATCTCAGCTAAGACTGTTACGGATGCAATGAAAACTGCATGTGACGCGTCAATGCCTAGAAGGAGACCAAGCCACAAAAGTAAGGAAAACTTCTGTTGAAATAAGCACATGGCCGAACTAAGGAGAGTATGCTTGAAAACTAGGCGGCTATACCAACGCGGCAGGGGAAGACCAGATTTCCTTATCAAAAGGGAAAACTATCACAAGGCGAGAAGCTCGCTCCAAAAGGCCATAAATAAGAGCAAAGCAGATAGTTTTAAACGGTTGTGCAACGAGGCCGACTGTAATCCCTGAGGTAACGCCTATCGCGTCGTAATGTCCCGTATAAAGGGGAAGAGGACGCCCCAAGTTACCTGCTCGGAGCTTATTAACAGAATAATTGTTTACATTTCCCCCCAAAGGGAACCCTCTACAGTGGAACCAATACACCAGTTCATTCGTAATCTGCCGGAGGTTACCGTAGGCGAAATATTGGAGATGAACTCTAACATAGGCGCAAACAAATCGCCGGGAACAGACCTTATCCCAAACAGAGCTCTGAAGTTTGCTCTAAAGACGAACCTCAACTTATCGCCGATCTATTCAATGAAATCTTAAAAAATGGAGTATTCCCGAAAATATGGAAAAGACAAAGGCTTATCCTGATACCCAAGCCAGGGAAACAACTCGGAGAACCAGAGTAGTATAGACCAATATGTTTACTCGATACCATGGGTAAATGCTTGGAGAGAATTATATATAATAGATTGCTAGCAGCCATAGAGGAAGCCGAAGGACTGTCGTAAACACAATTCGGATTCAGAAAAGCGAAGTCATCTGTCGATGCCATAAACTATATGACGAACATGGCAAGAGAGGCCATTCAAGGAAAGAGATCAGCTTGGAAGTATTGCGCGATAATAACACTGGATATTAGAAATGCTTTGATTTCAGCTAGGTGGAATCATATCATGGCATCACTACGGAAACTACATGTGCCAGAATACTTAGTACGGATTGTAAATGACTACCTATCGGATAGGACCCTATGGTATGACACAGATAATGGCACGGGAACTTATAGAGTCACAGCTGGAGTCCCGCAAGGATCAGTCCTGGGACCCTTACTGTGGAACACAATGTATGATGATGTGTTCAGGCTCGACGTACCGGAGGAAGCGGCAATTTTGGGATTCGCAGATGACGTCGCTGTTGTCGTCAGGGCGGGAGAATTAGAGAACGTACAATTATATGCGAACGAAGCAATAAGAAAAATAAAGCTATGGCTTGAATCAGTCAACCTAGACCTTGCTGTACATAAAAGCAGTGCTTATTAGCAATAAAAGGATTAGGGAGACCCTAAGAATCCGTGTAGGAGAAAGTGAAATATGCTCAAAGGATAGGATTAAATATTTGGGCGTAATGATTGACGATCGCATACAATTTAAGCGGCACATGGAGTATGCGTGCGAGAAAGCAACCGGAGTAGCGAATGCCCTGTCTAGAATGATGCCAAATATTGGTGGCCCACGGCAGAGTAGGAGGATACTAATATCCCGAGTGTCCAATTCGGCCATTCTATATGGAGCCCCGGTCCGGGGAAAACATATAAAATGTGTCAGCAAAGATGTAATTTCTATATTCCGAGGAACCTGTCTCCGAATCTGCAGCGGATACCGCACGATATCCATAGACGCAGCTAGCGTAGTCGCTGTAGTTATACCTATAGATAAGCAGTTAGAGAAATTTCCAATACATATGAATGTACGATAAGCCACCCAGAGATTTCAAGGAAGACCCTAAGACAGATGGAAAGGACGAAATCTCTGGCGAGATGGCAGACCAGATGGAGTAACTCGACCAAGGGAAGGTGGACATACCAGCTTATCCCTAATATAATCAAGTGGGTAGACAGGAGACATGGAGAGGTGAATTATCACCTTACCCAATTCTTAACAGGCCATGGAGGCTACAAGGCCTATTTGTATAGGTTTGGACTATATAACTCCCCAACTTGCCCAAACTGTCCGAATGAGGACGAAACTGCGGGACATGTCATCCTTTGTTGTGGGAGATTCCACGCACAGAGATCAAGAACAGAAGAAGATCTGGGTCTAAGCCTCACAGCTGAGAACGTGGTTGAACTATGCTCAGGTCTGAACGCGATTGGGAGATGCTCAGCAACTTCATCACTTTTGTTAGCATGAGGTTGAGAGAAGAGGAAGAAATTCGAAAAGCAGCGAGAACCACGCCGCTTTCAGCAATCGAATAGCAAAAAAGGAAGCAGAAAGGCGCATCAAGAGATGCGATACAACCCGATTTCACATGTAAGCGCCGTAAAAATTTATTTTATAACCGATCAGTGTGAAATTCGGCAGAAAGAGGTTTCTTATTACATGAAGGAATACTGCCAAATTCGGAGAAAATCGGTTCAGATTTAGATATAGCCCCCATATATATGTTACACCCGATTTTACATGTAAGCGCTGTAAAAAGTGTATTTTTAATCCGATCAGTACGAAATTCGACAGAAAGAGGTTTCTTATTACATGAATTAATACTGCCAAATTTGAGGGAAATCGGTTGAGATTTAGATATAGCCCACATATATATGTTACCCCCGATTTGACATGTAAGCGCTGTAGAAACTGTATTTTATATCCGATCAGTAAAAAAAATGGCAGAAAGAGGTTTCTCATTACGTGAATTAACACTACCAAATTTGAGGGAAATCGGTTCAGATTTAGATATAGCCCCCATATATATGTTACCACCGATTTGACATGTAAGCGCTGTAGAGACTGTATGTATTTTATATCCAACCAGTACGAAATTCTACAGAAAGAGGTCTTTTGACATGAATGAGTATTCAGGGAAAATCGGTTATATATATGTTCCTCCTGATTTGGTATCAAAGCGCTATAGAAGTTGTACTTTACTTCCGATCATTAATATTTTCCGGAAAGATGTTTCTCAATTCAGGAACAAATATTGCTTAATTTAGCGATTATCGGCTCAGAATTAGATAATATGTTCCTGCCTACTTACCAATTATTCCAAATTATTATCGCAATGACCTTTATCGCGACTTTCTGCCTTTCCTTACTGGTTTCGTTCTTGTTTCTGGCTAACTTATTCATTTAAGATAGATAGTTATTTTTTCAAATATCGAAAAAATATGGTTTTTAAATTAATATTAATTTTTATTTGTCCAAAAAAAATTATATTATAATGTACAGTTTAACAATGTAAAAACACTTTCAATTTTCAAAATTTTTAGCCATAAGAACATATTGTAAAAATCATGTTTTCATATTAGAGTTTTACTGTTTCCTTAGTTTTACTTTTCTTGATTTATTGTGTTACTTAGTTACTATCTACTAATTTGTTGACTTAAGATAATGTGGATTAAATTGAAGGTGTGAACACCAATCAACACCTGAATGAGAGCTATCACGTCAATAGTGGTCGAATCAAATGCCAATTACATGTCTATGATACACATTGTGCGTAGGTAAACTCGAACATTTTGGTTTCCCGGGAGAGGGGAGATTATCACAGTTTGTTTGAGACAATAGAAACAATATTTGTATTGTAATCTAAGTAGTAGTAAATAATGAATGAACGGCAGAGGAATGATTGTAAGTAAATATGCATGTGCGTGATTTTTGATATTTATGAAATTTTGTACTCAAAATAGAAAATTAGACAAATGTAAATGTATCTTCAGTGGAAAATCCGACATTTCTGTTGTAGATGTAAAAGGGATAGGGATGAACCTACATATTTCAATTTATTTAATGTAAGTCAAGAAGAAGGCATGGCAATCCGAAGCCAACTTTCTCATCAAGCCTTAAACCATCTGTATAGAAGTGTACAGATATTCTGTCAATCCATTCCTCTCTGGCAGGTATATAAGTGGTATAGCTCCTCACGAATGTGTACACCGTTGGCATATATTCCACTCGGTGAGGTTATCAATTAAATATCAATTGGCATGAGATAGAGTTTGACTTGTAGTGACTCTGTCGCTGTAGTCATTAAAGCTCCGCTGATGCTTAGACAGTTAGTTCTCCGAACCTTCAGTAATTGACAAGTGATCTAGCGGTTATCAGTTCCGTCCACCACACCACAATGCCGTACAATAGTATTGGCCGAACTACCGCCATTCTTGGGCGAATTGTTTCGCCTTTGTCAATTGGCGAGTTCCCTTGGGTGTCAATATGTTGGCTTGATAGATACTAAAAGTATCTGGTAGTCTGTGGGCTATATCAATACTAAATTCTTTACAGTGCAATCCGAGTCATTCTCCCCATCTTCACAGAAGTGGATTTCCTGGTATTCTGCAGATACCTGATAGCGTTAAAATTCCCCTCAAAGGTATACGCTGTACCTTTTACCTCCACATTGATAGACATTTTTATCTCATTGCCGCTCTGGTTGCAATTTCTGTACCAATAAAATTGATCGATAGTAGATGAAGTAGGACTTGAAGAAACTCTGTGGCTGAAATCCTTGAAGATCCGCTAATGCTCAAGCAGTTAGTTCTCTGAACCCTCAGCAGTTGACTTGTGATTTATTGGTTATCAGTCGCTGTCCATCACACCACAATGCCGTACTACTGGTTTATATATCCAATGGACGATTTTAGGAGCGATCTCCCAACGTGCCCCTACCGCTTTCCTACAGGAATATAGGGCGACATTAGCCCTATTTACCCGTTCCAATGCATTAAGTCTAAATAACAATTTCCTATCTAAGATTATACCTAGACGTCATCCGCATAAGCTACGACCTTGCAGCCACAATGTTCTAGGTCTAACATGATTAAATTCACCGCTAGCTTCCAAATTTGTGGGGACAGTATTCCTCGTTGTGGATTCCCACTGTTTACAAATCTCGCTACCGTTGTGGCCCCGAGACTTGTTGTTATGCGTATTATAGTGACTAAACACTGAAAAAGTCTATTCAATCTATAGTCCACCGTAAGATGCGAAATCACCACATCTAAAGAGAATGTTGTTCCTTTAATATCAAGAAAAGCCACCATAGCGATGCGGTAGTGTCCACCAGTTCCAGCAGGACCGATTCTGGAGACTTGCCTTTGTTGTAAGTATGGTGGTTTCCCGACAAGAGCTTTGTATCCAGGTTTTCACCAATGAAATAATCTAAGAGTTTTTCCAGAGATTTCAGCAGGAAGGAGAACAGACTAGTTGGCCTGGAGGCCTTTGGTAAAGTGTGTGATATTTTTTCCGCTTTGGTTATGAATACCACTTTGGTATTGATCCGACCTTAGGGGTCACAAGAGAGTCTAATACATCCTTCATACATTTTCTTTAGCCAGGATATAATTTACTTAAACATTTTTTTAATTTATACGGCGCAAAGCTTTTTATCTCCCAGCTAAGTCTGGATTTGTCAATCAACAGATCAGCGACATTAATAGTCCACCCGGCTTTCTGCTAATCCCTTCGAGCTCTGTGCGGGAGTTTCCCGGGAAATGTGTATCGAGCAATATTTCTAGCGACTGATCGCTGTTTTTTATCCAGCTATAATCCCAATCCTGCAGATATTCTACCGTACAAGGTGTTGTGGATAGTGTCTTCCTCTGGCTTGCGGCATCTGAGATCTTTTCCACTTCTAAACAGAAGGCATACCAATAACGTCTCTGCGCTTTCCTATGGTCCTTCATTACAGATATTATTCTTTATAGGCATCCCAGTCATTAGTGACAACATAGATTTGGCCTTGTTGAATAGCTTGATGCTGATATTTTTTCTAAACTGTAGCTCAGTCCACAATTGTGGTTTAGCTTTTCCCTTGTATCTTGGTTTTGGAGAAACCTCTTTAAGGGAACTATTGAAGGTATATGAGTAATGATATTGTCGACTAGATTACCCAGATCCAATCCAATGTCATTCGGTTTGAATGTCATATTTTGAGGACTTTTTTAAACAACGTTGTAGTCATCACATTTCTGTGGACGACAGCATCTAAGCACTATAAAATGTGGCACATTCCAAATGTCAAAATAATTAGATTTGAAATACTGCTCTATAGCGTAAAAAATCCAAATCGGAAGGAACATAATATATATGGAAGCTACATCTAAATCTGAACTGATTTTCCGTGGGTCCTTGAATGAAAAAACTCCACCCTGCTAAATTGCAAAATGATTGACTGTCTAATACAGCTTCTATAGCGCTAATGGATCAGATCGGAAGGAACATATGTCCATATATATGGGGGCAATATCTAAATCTTAACCGATTTTGACCAATTTCCAAGTGTAAAAGAGTCCTTACTGTCATATCTCAGTAAGATCAGAGTGAAACTGCGAGCTGTACATAACGAACAACTTAAGATGGACAGACATCCCGACGGACGGGCAGACATCAACTCATCTGACGATTCTGAGTTCATACGTATACATTAAGCTGGGTCTAGCTCCAGTATTTTTAGGCGTTACAAATAACGAGGCCAAAACAAACTTGTAATAACCTGTACCACGGTGTGGTGTAGGGTATAAATATAGGGGTATGGGAAATGTACAGTACGAAATTTTTCTCATTCTGTTACATGTTTATGTCGGCGAACCGTTTCAGCCTCACTAACAAATGCGATATATGACAATATTACGTGCGATGATTAGTAACATACTGTAATTAAATATATAATTGTGCATGTCTGTTTCAATAATGAATATACATATAAGTAGATTGGAAAATTTTCGAATACAAATTCTAGATTCTAGATTAGTAAGATATATTTATTTTTATAGTCGATATTAGTGACAACGACAACAATTACATTTAAATATGAAAACAATGAGGGGTAATGTTTACGTAAAATGTTTTAACAAGAGATGTATGTATGACATCGATTTATCGGGATCGCGATCAAAATAATTAAGACAAATAAATATTTTTTTTTTTCAAATACTACAACGAATAGTTGACATGCAAAGTTTTCCCCAATCGAAAATCCCATGTACATTTGATTTAGGTCAAATTAAGGTTATGATTGGCAGTCTGTATGACAGGATCACTTAGAATATTTAGAGTACTATGCTACTCAAAAGTTGGCGGATTTTAACATCAACCAAGATAGCTAACACCCCAAATAAATGAGAACCAAAGATTGCATGACACCTTTAGAGAGAGCGGGTCACAGATGCAGAAGGTGGTCTATTGATTCCTCTTCCTATTTGTATCCACTGCCTCTGCAAAGTCATTTCGCTAGATCTTCAGTTTATATGCGTGCCGTTGAATAAAGCAGTTACTACATCATGACAGATACGATAAGTGAAATGTCTGGTCTCGATAACGACAGCAGGGCATTGATGCGGTTGGAGTTAAGACAGAGACGCATAGTCTGGAATGTACGCAGTTCCTGATCACCTGTCTTTTGTTGCCATAAAGGAACTATCTCTCAAGAAGTACCTGCATGGCGTTAGAGGCAAGTCCGGTTGGAGTTAAGACAGTGACGCATAGTCTGGAATGTACGCAGTTCCTGATCACCTGTCTGGTGTTGTCATAAATGAACTATCTCTGCATGGCGTTAGAGGCAAGTCCATATAAAGGGTCCGCCAAATAACTTTTTTTTTTGAAAATTCTATAAAAAAAAACTACTGAAAATGCATTGGATGGTCAGTTGGCTTCAACTCCTGAACCAATTGGACTTTGTATGGCGTCATATCAAGGTCTTTATGCAAAATTCGTCTCAATGATGTCTCCGAAATGTTCAATTGTTGAGAACGACGGTGAATTGATGTTGATGGCGCTTCACGCACACTTTCTGCCACAGCAGCAATATTCTCGGGTGTACGCATTGTTTTTGGCTTTTCACGCTTTGGTTTGTCGATGAGGATGCCAGTTTCTTTCACTTTTTTCACAAGATAACGAACATACGGAGCTGACGGTGCATCTCTTCTTCCAAAATCTGTACGCAATTTTCGCACACATTCTGCAACATTACCATGGTTTTCAAAGTAATATACACATATTAATTAGACATGAGCTAAGTGTTACCATTCACGAAATAAGCACTAGTTGAAAAAAAAACGTTAGATGGCGGACCCTTTATTATAGTTTCCCTGGATCGTGTAAGGTTTTTCCTAGCTTTCAAAATTCATCTGATCTAAATATTCAGTTATCTCATTAAGAGATCTACGACAGCTTATGGCAGTTCTTGAACTCGGAAAGACGGTTTCCTGGCAATCTGACGATAAGAGAAAATGTTAGTACCGACTTTAGTCAGTACGTTAATGCAGTATCTCTATTTCTCCTAGCTTAGATATCTGCTTGGTAAATACTACAGTGATCAGACAGTTTTTTGCTATAGAAGGCTATAGTTATTAAAATGGATCAGTCATTGTGTCTGGAATTTCACTATGTCCTACCCATTTCCTGATCAGAATGACAGTTCCTTAAGTTTAATAGCTGGGGTCACTACTGGCTAGAATGCATATAAAGAGCAACTCAAAATCTCTAAGAAGGACCTTAGTAAAGCACAAACAAGTTATTTGGCCATCTTCTGTGGAGAAGTGGTAAAGCTGTCAGATGCCGCAAGGCTATGGAAGATGTTATCCTGTATAGTGGGTTATCTACAGGCTGAGGATAACAACTGGATAAAAAATAGCGAGAAGTCACTACATGTACTTTTCGAAACACATTTCCCGGAGAACTGCCTGGCAGAACTCGAGGAACAGCAGGACCAACCGGAAATTGAGTGGACGACAAACGTCGCTAAATTGTTAACCTACAAATCCAGACTAAGCGGGCAATTGACACCTGTGAGCCGTTCAAATTACCTGGATCAGATGACATTTCTCCAATAGAACTGCAGAAAATGATGAAGTACATCATGCCCTGAGCTGGAGATGATATATGAGAGCTGCATTAAGCTCTCTTATATCCGCAATCGATGAAGGAGATACCAAGGTGGTATTCATACCCAAAGTGGAAAAGTTATCACACACTAGGCCAAAGAGTCTAAAAAGGCTCTTACTTTCTTTCATTAGAGAAAACCTGGATACAAAACTCTTATCTGGAAACCAACCAGGTCAATCTACAGAATCGGCCTATATATAATTACCTTAATTTGACTAATTCAGACGCATATCAGCAAGTCTCGAGGCAACAACTTTAGCTAGATTTATGAACAGAGTGACTCCACAGGGAGGAGTACTGTCTCCAATAATTTGGAATCTAATGGTGAAGGGAATCCTTTTAGATCTAGAACGTTGTGGCTGCAAAGTCGTGGCATATGCGGACGACGTTGCAATCACAGTAACTGGGAAATACCTCATCGTCTTTAGAGTAATGTCTCTGAATAAATTGTCCACATGAGCCAGAAGCAGTAGTTAGAGCGTTAACCCAAACAAGACTGAAATGGTTCTCTTTACTAGGAAGTATTAGGTTCAACATGTGGACCCTCCTAGGCTAAATTGAACTAAGCTAGTCTTCACGGTTCTCGGATCCGCAACTTTTTCAGATATATTTACGTTATTGAAAGGTCGCTCTATGTCTGAAATGCTACCATAGTAAATTCCCGAACAGAGAGAGATTCTGCAACATAGCTGACTCGACCATGCAGAACAATTTCAGTGGATTTGCACTTGCTATAGGCAATAGCCTGTGATCAATGTTCTAAGATGGCAATCGATTGATCTCTCCAAGATATTAAATACAAAAGACGACGGCCCTAATCCTTAGGTTCTATGTGGGACGACTTTCCCGTCTTGGAAACGAAGACAACTCTAGGATTAAGGCTATGCCTCTATACTGGGCATAGTCTTTCTATAATTAGTCTCCAAAAGTGTGACATGCGGCAATATATGTAAGTTGCGCAATATTGTTAAAAGTTTGCCCGACACCAGTCAACGTGGAATTAACTTCCAGCAACATATATCTTCCGCCAGATGTCTTAACTTGAGTGTTGTAGGATTGGGCATAGTGGCTATTTACATGCATATTTACATCTTCACATCCCCTGCATAATTTTTTGCCCATAGCTCTTCATTGGTCCTTGGCCTAACAAATTTAAGAATTCGTCTTATGCAACGTTTAACAAAGACTCTAAGTTTTTTTCGTCACACTTCACACACAACATTTCTCGATTCTTCCGCCAGGTCAACCTATGTCACATCCATTTCAGTGCGAACTCTCACATAGGTTATACTATTATAACACACTTTATATCTGCATAGTCCAGTGATTCAAGACGTGCATTTGGCCTAATTGGGTCCCACACTATCCCGCGTCAATAATAACTATCGATTTGGCTGTCATTTATTTGGAATGTTTTGCCAAATTGTTTCATCATAATGGGTGTTGGCTTCTCCATCTTCAGCGATGAGTTTCATTTATTGATGAATGGGTACGTCAACAAGCAAAATTGTGAAATTGTGGCCAACAAGATCATGCGATTTGACCACCTTAGACTTTTTCTTGTGGTGTTTTCTTAACTGGACATTTCAGATCCGAAATGATAGAAGTTGAATGAAATACCCTATATATAGGCCTGCTTCCTGAAGCCATGGAAATTAAATCATTGTCTGGTCCTTGCGATTTAAGGTTTAAAACTTTTTAGATTCAAAAGAATTCTAGATTCAATTTTAATCTAACTGGCTACCTATGATGGCTGCACTTCAACGGAATCTCTGAAGTATTAAATCCCCCTGGAAATTGTCCCTGGAAAAATGTATCCAGGAGCACCAGCAGCGATTCCCCTCTTCATTCCCCAATACATATCAGGATGTACTCAATAGTACATGGAGGTGAGGCTAAAATTTCCCATAGCCTTGAGACTTCAGATGAGTTTTTTACGCAATACAATTGCAACTATCTATTCAGGATTTCATTTGAGCCTTTCTCAACTCTCTTTTGTACTGCTTGAGTTCTTCCTTATAGCTGCCCCAGTCATGTGGAGCTTTTGGGGACTTTATTAAAGAACTTCCTGCAACACTTTCACAACATAACAAGTACTGACGACCGTGGCCGTTGTTAGCCTATTGGTAATATTAATTATTTAAATTGATATAAGTTCCATGCACCATTTAAATGTATATTACATTAACTTTGTATATTACATTAATGAAGATCCTTGTTGGACTAAAAACAATGTCAGTTTTCATTGCTGCAATCTAAGATTTCATTGATCAAAGGAGTTTATGTTAGTGTAGTACCATTGGACGTGACACCTCTCCGTACTATAATATTATATATCCGAACTTGTTGTGTAACACAGTCATGTTCTCTAAGAACAAAAAAGGTTTTCATAGAGGTTAGCTACAACCGCTGTCGCTTAGTGACGGTACATGATATGGAGGGGAATAATATAAGTAAAAGTTATTCGTACACTTAATTTATTGTCAATGTAACCGGCTAGTTTATTTGGTCCAATTTCAACAGGACAATACGATTAATCTGCAAGTATTGTTTCGCAGAGCGGAAAGTTTTTAACCTATTACGCACTAAATATTCACCTACCTTCTACGCAACAACATGTTGGTGTGTTATTTTTTAAGAGGAGGTTCAATTGGATACATCGGTCTCAGGACAGAAATTTCAGAAGTAGTCTGGGAAGCCTACAACGCCCTTCCTATTACAGACTAATACTGGCTATGGGGGTTTCTCCCCCAAAAATTAATGATTAACCCAAACAAATAAACCCAGTGCCGGCGGCAAGCATTGATTTACTCGCGAGTCATGTATCGTCGTTGTAAAACAATCGTGAGCATGTACTCGTAACTTCTACGGGCTTGGGTGCTTCTAGTGGCTTGGGGTTATTCAAGAGAACATCTATCCTTTGGTAAAACAAACTATGAGGCAGATAAAGAAAAACCAAGCCTTTTAAAGCGATTGAGAACTCCAACTCTGAGTCATTAAATGATAATAATATTTGTATTATAGAAAACCGGAAAGGACTGTCAGTTGCACAAAGCAGGAAACTAAATAAGATGAACCGGTAGAATATGCTACAGGGTGCATCTCACTCTTCTACATCTACTAACTGAGTCAGATCTCCCGAAGAGCATAACGCTGTGAAAACGATTAAAAAGAAAAAGAGCTCGCCGTCATCCGGCATTTCGGGGATAACTACCCAACCCTCCCGAAAAGGAGTCTCTGGTCAGAATCCATCAATTTTGGGCGATAAAGTTCTTCTGGCGTTGTACAGGGTGAGCTATTCCACAAATGCATCCATCAAGTGGGGTGCTTCAAACAAGAAGACCCATCCGATAGGGAATAGCAAATTGGTTATAATAATGTGTAGGGAGCCACCGTGTTATTCTAAAAACAGCAAACAAATATCTCCAAGACGATCTATGCTATGCCATAATTGATAGCAGTAGCGCGTCTAGAAGAATTCCCGACATTCATGTACTCATAAAATCCACATTCTATCAAGCAGAGATAAGGTAAATCGTACCTAATATGTATCTACTTTCAACGCTGTAATACTTCTAAGGGCATCCAAATCAATTATGCAGAAGAGCTGAGGAAGCACTTACATACTATATAACTGGGCACAACCAAAGGGATTAAATGTTAACCCAGACAAAACATAAATATATCTATGTATTTACAAGGAAAATAAAGATTGCATGTTTTGACCAGCCTTGATTCCTAAATAATACAATATATCTACAAAGGTAAAATACTTAGGAGTAATCTTGGATTGGTAACTGAGTTGGAAAGATCATATAGAAAAAAGAATTACCAAGGTCCATAGATTTTGGTCGTTGTGCAGAAGAGCCATGGGTTAAAAATGGGAACTACGTCCGAATATGATTGGATTCATAATAACCTACGCCTCTGTGGTGTGGAGGACATCAATGCCAAATGTGTGCAACGTAAAAACATTGCAAAAAGGTTAACGTACTCGTATGTGCAGTCTAGGCATAAGCGGGGCCATCAGAACTGCACCTACAAATGTGTTGGAGACTATACTCCACATCCAACCAATATACATCTGTATAAAGTATAAAGAAGCCCTCACAGTAAGACGTCTACAAATGATAGGTGCCGTGTCATCAAAAGATTTTAGAATATCTAGTTGATCACATTCAAAAAACGGAAATCTACGACCGCATTCCTGAAGGACAGATGGCATCTACCTGTGATTAATTTGTACCACATAGACGCTCCTGGGGGAATGGAACACTGGCTCATGTGCCAGTAGGAAACAGCTGCTACACGGATGGATGCAAGCTAGGAGGAAGACCGGGTCAAGGATTTCTTATTAAGGAACCAGAAGTCAAACCTAACTTCCGGCTCCCAGACAATAATACTGTATTTCAAGCGGAAGTTCGAGCAATAACGGAGTGTGTGAATTGGCTTAGTAACTGCACAACTCTTAAAAACGCTAATATTTTCACAGATAGCCAATGGCAATCAAAGCTATTACGTCTAAAAAGCTCAAATCCAAAACCATGTTGGACTGTAAGAGGCCGATAAATGATTACTCAACTCATGGGCGGCTGGGTATCTTTTGGGTGCCAGGACACATCGGAGTTATTGGAAACGAGAGTGTAAACAGTTTGGCCACAAAGGGCAGAGAACTTCGAGTAGTGAACATAGAAAATTCGAAACCTTTCGATGCCACGAAGGATGAGTTGAAGCACTGGTGGGGGATAGCTAAAAAGTGGGAGAAACTGCCAAGATACTGTGGGTTGACACAAATGAGAATAAAACAAAAATGTACTAATACTAGATAGTAAGATGATGAATATGAATAATTTGCGAAAATTTTTATTAATTTTCAGCGAAGAATTCCATTTCTTGATGAATGTCAACAAACAAAATTGTCGGATTTTGAACGATACCTATACCCATGAGATCCAAGAGCGTTACATTGGACATTCTGTAGAGCTCTTTGAGGGTATGGTCATCTCAAATGAAGGTGAGGTCGACGGGTCACCGAGATCTGTTTCTTGATGAATGTCAACAAACAAAATTGTCGGATTTTGAACGATACCTATCCACATGAGATCCAAGAGCGTTACATTGGACATTCTGCACGAACGCTTTAAGGGTATGGTCATCTCAAGTGGAGGTGAGGTCAACGGGCCACCGAGATCATGCGATTTGACCACCTCAACTTTTCTTTTCGGGTTTTCATAAATAGCATTTCCATGTGGATAAGCCACAAACCACAGCGGCCCTCAAAGCTAACATAACACCTGTCATTGGACAAATTCTTCCTGATTTATGTGCCATAGTCATGGAAAATTTGGCATTTCCGATGCCGCAGCGGACATTTGCGCGATATTATATTCCATTCATGATGACATCGATACCCCCTTCAAACGAAACGAATAAAGTTCAATGATACCTTACACACAGTTTTGTTTTATTTAAATTTAAAGAAAGCCAGCTTAATGAAATACCCTGTATATAACCCTGCTTTGCTGAGCCAGAGAGCCAATGACTTAGCCATTGCTTGGCCGGCAAAACATTGGGAGGACCTTGGGAGGACCTTGCGATTTTAAAGGTTTAAAGATTTTTAGAGTCCACGAATTCTTCTTGTTTGTTTCCTTTAAGCCTTTCCTGATAAAAGCTGCGTTTTGAACCGAACAATCATAGCTGAACCTTGCTGAATATTGGGGTAGCATCCATGAAATTGTGATGCAAGGAGTTAAGCTGTCAAGTAATTGTATTTGCCACACCGGTTTTTGGTTCAGATAATTCTAAATTTGCTGGCAACCTCTGGTGGCTGCCCTTCAATGGAATTTCCAACTGAAGTATTAAGTTCCTCTTCATATTTGCCATGCAAATGTGTATTCAGGAGCACCTGCAATGATTCATACCTGGAACTATCATTATGTAGCCAATAGTACATGGAGGTGAGACTAAAATTGCCTATAGCATTGAGACTTTGGATGAGCATTCTACACCACTGCAGCTATCTATTCAAGATTTATTTTGAGCCTTTCTCAACTCTATTTTGTACTGCTTCAGTTCTTGCTTGTAGTTGTCCAAGTCACGTGGGGCTCTTGTGGACTTCGGCTTCCAGCAGCACTTCTTCATCATAACTAGTTCTGGCAACCGTAGCCGTTGTTTGCTTCTTGGATATATTGATTTATTACATTGCATATGTTCCATGCAACATTTTATATTAATTATTTGTTAAATGTAACATTGTATATTACATTAATGAAGATCCTTATTGGATTAAAAACAATGACAGTTTCCATGGCTGCAATCTAAGATGTCATTGATCAAAGCGGTTTATCTTAGTGTAAACCCGTTGGACATGAAACTCTCCTTCTTTAATAATCCGAACTTCTTGTGTAACATAGTCATGTTCTCTGAGAATAAAAAGGGTTTTCAAAGAGGTTAGCTACAACCGCTCCAGCATAGGGACGGTACATGATATTGAATACATGATATTGAATAACAATTAGGTACATGATACCTAATTGTTATTCATACATATAACCGGTTGGTTGTCCATATAACCGGTTGGTTTATTTGGTCCAATTTCAGTAGGACAATACTTGTGATCTGCACTTTGATTGCAGTCACCGTCAGTCACAGCTAACGGACGTGTTATTGCAGAGCGAATAGTTTTAAACCTATTACGCAGTACCTATTCACCTAACTACTACTCAACCACATGTTGATGTGTTGTTTGTTTAACGGAAGTTGAATTGGATGCACCGGTCTCAGGACAGACATTTCGGATGTAGTGTTGAAGGCCTACATCGCCATAGTACCTATTACGGGCTAATAATGGGTGATTTTTTTTGCAACACTGGCAGCTCAGCTGTTTTGGTGTAACATGTTACTGTCAAACGTGTTCAGTTAGGTCTATAATTTAACCATGAATCAACTTACAAACGAACAACGCTTGCCGATTATTGAATTTAACTATTTTTATTGAATTGTTATTGAATTTTGAGTTTGAATTTTGAGTTTGGTGAACAGTTCATTTCATGTTTGGTGAACAGTTCATTTCATGTTTGGGGTCAACGCTTTTAGATTATTTGTGTGGGTCTATGTTAAGGCTCATGTATATAGGGACAAGCCCACAACGGTTGACGGAATACAATATTGAAGAATTTATTCGTGAGATACCGGTCTATATTTTGAAGAGAGTAGGCCAAAATTGGACCCAGCGTATGAACCATTTGTGACGCAGCCGCGGTCAGCATTTACTTGAAATCATCTTTAAACATTGAATTATATTGATCGTTCTATCGACTCAAATAAAGATTTCGCTAAATTTAATGTGTCTTTTTAAAACAAATCCTAAAGCTCTTAAAAAATCAATCGTTACCGGCTATGGGGGTGTCTCCCCCAAAAATGTATGATTAACCCAAATAAGGAAAATGATATTAAGGTGCAGAGAAAAATAACCCCAGTGCCGGCGGCAAGCGTTGATTTACTCGCGAGTCATGTGTCGTCGTTATAAAAGAATCGTGAGCAGGTAAGATTAAGAAAGACTCAGAAGGGGGGCTCTAAGCTACCTCGGCCCTTAAAAGCGTTTACATAGTTCACTTCAATTAAAAACACATATAAAAACTCCAGATTTTTGCCAATGCAGGATCATCATAAGAGATTAAGATTTTTATTCTTAATTATATTCAAGATTTAAATGTCAAAAAAAAATTAACCGAATACTTTTTATAATCTACTGGAAATGTTGGCCAAAATAGTTTCTTAGTTTCTCATAATGACGAAAAAAAACTCCATTGGCGCTGGAATATATTTGTCTTTCTTCGATTTTCATCTGAAGGAAAATGGAATTTGCAAATAAATCAGCCAGTCATGGCCAAACAACGCCTAATTTTCTTTTATTAGAAATACCACAAAAAAATGAAAGAAGAGAACTAAGAAAAAACGCAAAAATATATAAAGAAAACAAGGACCAAGTATGTACTTACTTATGGGTCCAGGTGTGGGTGGTGGTACATTATTCGATTTGCCAAAGGTGGTTAAGGCTGTTGAACTAACACCGAAGAGAACGATGAAAACTCCAAATAACATGGTCAAACTGCCACATTGTGTAAAACGCTTAAGTGGTTGCATTTTGTCACAATACCGAAAATGTCTTTAAACTGAAATAATTGAGTCCTTTTGGTTATTAAAAGTCTCTTTTTATGTATTTAGTTTTGTGGTTTTTTTCTATATAACTATAAACTTTAATCTAGTTTTTATTTAAAGCTCTTTTAAATCAACACTAAATCACTTAACACTTTTAGGCTTTCCTTTTGATTGTTTTGAATAATCCTTAGGTTTTGTTTTTTTCTTCTTCGTTCTTCCGTTCTATGCGGTAAGTCCTTTCCGAGGCTGTTTTCAATTTCAAATTATTTTCCTTTCTTTCTCTTTAAGCCAGATTGTTATTATCTTTTCAGTATCAATTTCAATTTTCTTGTTCGTGGAGCACAGATTCAGAGCGCAACAACGACCCTTTTGCTTGAACGCTTTAATAGTAAGTGAATAATATTCCAATAGTTTCAAAGCTTAAGTTTAGCTTTGCTGTATTGTGAGTGAGTACTTCGTATTTGTCGCTGCGCGAGTTTTGTAGCTCTTCTTGTACTCGAATTATTTTAATGATGCGTCCTCTTGGAAGAGGCAACAACAACAACTACGACGGCGAATAACAGTAGCAGCAAAAAGCAACAACTTGAAGCCTAAAAGTAGGCAAACAATAAACACTCGGATAACACATATGACTAACTAGCTAACAGCAGCAGCTAACACTAATACTTAGTACACAGTGGGTAAAGAGCGCTGGAGAGTGAGCAAGAGTGTGCCAAGAAGCAGTGAAATGGAGAGTAAGTCCAAGAATACACTATCACAACAAAACACTCGAAGAAAAACACCTTAAGATTTCTAAATTGCCTATTACACTGCGAGGGTGGTTTAACAATTGGGGTTAAATTTCGGGTTTATTTTCAAACAGCTTGTTCATAATCCTACAGAAAAATTTACCATTTAATTAGAATATACCCAAAAAGTTTATAGGGCACAGTGGGCCGATTGCAAAAAAGTGGTAATAGATAATATCAGAAGTTGTAAACAGTTGTATAGTGGGGGAATTTCGAAAAAAGGTACATAAATCTGTAGTTTCATAACCAGTCGAATAATTGCTTCGAAACTTCTAGTTCTTACAGAAGAGAGCTTAGTTTTTGAAATTGTTCCTCGTATAGTGTTAGGTTTATGTTAAGAGTGGCTGAGCGTATGTCTGGCTTACTTAAACTATGAAAACAAAAATTTTTCCTAGCTCCTCTACTTGAACAAATTGCATTGCTTTATAACAAATTGCTTGCTTACTCCCCACAGAAATTATAGCCTAGGGTAGCCTGCCGCCTTCTAGAGCAACCAGAGCGCAGGCACAGAAGGTGTTATATTGATTCCTCCTTTTCACCATCTCCTCAGCTTCAGCAAAATTTATTTCGGAAGACCATCAATCTCCTTGTGCCCCGTCCAATACCACAGTGACAGGTCATGACAGATACGATAAGTAAGTCCTCCGGTCTCAATAAAGACAGCAGTATAAAGTTAACTTTAGAGTTACGCGAGGCCACATCTGGATGGAATGTACGCAGTTCCTGACTAGTGTCCGCCTGTTATTTTCTCTGATAATGGCATTATCACTTAAGAAGAGCTTGTAAATCGTTAGAGGCGTGTGCACATATTCTAGTTCCCCTGGAGCATATAAAATAATTCCAAATCTTGCAGTTCCCTGGTATGTTACCCATCCCCCAGATCAGGAGAATATTAAACGGTTCAGCCATTTCGTTAAGTGATCTGCGACAGTCGAGGTCGGTTTTTGGATTCAGGAAGATAGTTTCCGGGAAATTTCTACCAGCCTGACTACCAGAGCAAATATTGAACATTTATATATATTGAGCCATTCTGATACCTCTCTAATAGCTAAGATTTCTACAGCGATCTGGCATTCTTTTTGTAATAATTATCTCAAGTTCTTTACAAAATACATACACTTGGCTGTTGAGTTAACACCGTCTGTACGAATCTCCTATATCCAGGGATGCGATCATTCCATTCTGATATATCTATCTTCTACAGGGTTTTCCAATAAGAGTGATATGATTTCTTTAAAAAAACACACTTATTGTTAAGGAAATTCAACAATAAAACGTCACTCAAATGGCCTCCACGACTTCTTCTGCAGGAACGAATTCGATGAACCCAATTTTCGAGCAATTTTTCCACAAAATCAAGTCGTATGTCATGAGTGGCACGTTCAATATTGACTTATAAAGCTTGAAGAGAGAGTCTGGTTTATTTCGAAAGACCAATGGCTTCAAATAACCCCATAAGAAATAGTCTAATCACAACTTCTTGGAGGCCATTCAATATCACAATTTCTTGAAATAATCGAATCTCCAAACTTTTCTCGCAACAATTCAATTATTTCATTTTCTGTGTGGCACGTAGCCACAATCGGTCAATGGCAAAAAGATAGCTCTTAACGAGAGCTAAAATATTGCTCATGGGTGTCAAGTATGTAAGTCGACTGGAAAGTGTTTTTTTTGGATTTTAAACAAATTGACTTAGCATCATTTTGTGAATTTGACTTAGCATCAAATGTGAACGGAAAGTTTATTTTTGCTCTAACCCCTTAATGGTACGTCGAATCGGGAATCAAGGTAGGTCGACTGGAAAGCGTTTTTTTTTATTTAAAAAATAAAACTGAATAATATGTAAACGTTGTTCTTGCTTATACCTCTGCATGATGAAATTGTAAACGCTACTGAATACAATGAAAAACAAATGACAGATCATGACATATTACAAATGGCCGAAACGTCACTTCAAAAACATATCATCCCTATTGGAAAACCCGTTGTAAGGGTGCATTACTTATTGTCGCAAAGTGAAATCAACAATGCCTGATAGGTCTAGCATTGTGTTTAAATGGCATTATGTCCTTACTCCTTTCTGATCGGATCGACAATTCTCCAAGTCTAATAGCATAAGATGCGCCATATTAGCTTGTCGTAATGTCTAGCGGCATTAAAAGTAGTATAACATTTAGTTTAAAGTTGGAGTCGATAACGACAGCAGTATGTTGATGCGTATGTAGTTTAGGCAAGGCCACATCAGTTTAGAATGTATGCAGTTCCTGACTAGTGACCACCTGTCATTTGTACTGCTTTCCGTTCCCTAGTATGTTCCTGTTGTCCGTCCCCCAGATCAAGTGAATATTGAAAAGTTCACGCATCTATGTAGTTAAGAGATCTGCGACAGTAGAGTAGTTTGAATTCAGGAATATATTTTTCAGATACTTAATACCAAATTAGGTCTTTTTTATTTTCGTTTGCCGCTACTACCACTGATTTTGATGCACAGGGTTGCGTCTATGGCACATGCATAGAAACTGAAGGCAAAAAAACATATATATATATATGCTAGTAAAAGAAGGAAGAAGATAAATATAATGTACTATGTGTTTTTGGCAGGTATACAAGATCTACGCCATCTACCTTGACCCCTCAAACCATATCTCCTCTCAACCATGGTTCCTGGATTAGAAGATGCGTGAACTCACGCATCACTTACGAAGGTTCATCTTCATATACTACACCATTATTATCTGGTAGAGTATAATTATAATCCCCCAGCGCTCTTGTATAGGCAACGCTAGATTCTGCCAGATTCAGCTCAGACACTAACGTAGAGGAAGGTTCTTCTTTGCATGCCACATCAGTTTTGGTTAGGTTAGGTTGAAGAGAGGATACGTTTAATCGACTCATGTCCATGGACATACACTTAAGCCAGTGGTTCGGCCCATTGTGCACATCACGTTACAGAAAATCGGTACTAGACACGAATTTTCTCAGTATCTTCCAGTCATATCCTCTGAGACGAGTCAAATCTGGAAATATGCCGGATCCAAAATATCGTGGATCCGGCTACACAGCTGGTGTATCCGGATCCATGCATATGCCCTGGGCAGAAACGGAATGTGATATTTTTTGACAACATCCAGTGCCGCAACCGGTCAGATGTCACCAATCACCTTTCAAAGTCTGAAAGGTCAGGCATTGTGTTCAGAATGACACTATGTCCGTAGCCATTTCCTGACTAGAGTAATAGTTCCCCAAGTCTAATAATAGAAGATGCAGCATATTACCATGCTATAATGTCTACCGGCATTAAATCTATTATAACACTTGGGCCAAAGTTGGTGTCGTTACCAAAGCACGGGTGATACACATACCAGCCATTCGCTGCACTTAGTATTGTACAGAAGGAGTTCTGCAGAGCTTTCCAACAGACTGCAATGCGGTACATCATTATCGGTCTGACTACTGCCGTATGCAACCAATAAACTACACCCGGGTTCAGGCCTAGCGTTAATATACTATGGTATAAAATCGAAATATAGTAACTTCTGGCATCAGAGATTGAATTCAGCAGCTGGTTGAGAGCATACGAAAGCTCTCTGGGAAATCGCATCTACGATTGATTGTGTCCCTTAAACTGTGCATAATAACCTCGGTAAGCATGTGTATAGAATTGGCTTACGAAATGACGATATGTGTCACTGGTGTTACGACCCTGAATCTGTAGAATATACGTTTCATTTCCTTTGCCAATGTGCAATGTTATCGTATAGAAGTAACAATATACTGGGTTCCTTTTTTCAATCAGATCGGAAATCTAGACTCAACAGAGACATTGCAGAAGGAGAATTATGAGGAATCATAATGAATCATATATGGTCTCAGTGGGCACTTGGTTTCACCCGCCAGGCCCCATCCTAGCCTAACCGTGGTAGTTTTCTATCTCCATGGTGGCTGCTGCTACGGCTTAACTACTAAAAGAAGGGAGAATATTAATATTAAGGTTGCTCTACGACTTAAGCCAGATTTTACTGAATCCTTGTGACTCATTTCTATCGGACTTGAAGAGGTGGGGTAGAGGCTTCGCTATCTATGCGCCTCATTCAATCGAACGACTTTCCAGTTGCCATTTTGAAGGCCGGAATTGCGGACCTTCAGCACCTTAATGATGAATTCTACATCAGATGGTGTATCCGGTATCACTTATCTTTATATGGTAGCTATGTATATCAAAGCATGGATTAGTGAATACCAAGGGACGATATGCTCCATTTTCAATAGAGATCGTCCCCAATCGTTATAATAAACTATGTTTCTCTCTCTTTTCTTTTTGGGCTTTACAAACAGATGCCTCCTTTCAAAAGAGAACTATTTTTTAGAGGATAGAAACAGAAATACTTTGAAGAAGTGGTCATAGATTTTAGACAAAATAGTTTTTTCATTCTGATGTCACCAGCTCAAATTCCATGGTACGTATGAGTAATGGTGAATTTATACTGATATTAATCATTCGACAAGAGTGCACTGACTAGAACTATTTAAAACTTGAACTGTTACGAGAAAATACGCTGCAATGTAGAAAATGTTATATTCTAATCCAATTTGAATCCAGTTGATAAACCGGATTACTTAAAAGGTTTTTTTTTTTAAATTAAAATAGATCTTTTCAAGTTTGGCGTATACAATATTTGCCGAAACTTCTCAGTATTGCCATGAGATTTTCACTGATTAAATTCCTATACCTATTGTGTTACCAGACTTATCATGCTGATCTGTCCAGTTGCAAAAGTTCTCTTTCTTGTTGACGTTCACAGATTTAAGTGCCCATGCATGATGACCACCACTACGTCTTTACTTCAACTCTCAGCGTTATTCGTGCAAACTCCACAACAACAACAGCAACTACCTACTACAACACCAACGCTAACGTTAACTACAGCAATAACATTAGCATACTGCCTACGACCCCAACATCGGCCTCGTTTTGTTATATGGACACATACACAGGACATTCGCACACAAACACACGCACACCTACATTTACGGCATTATTTACAATGTTCATTTGCATGTTTGTGTGTGTGTGTGTGTGAATAATTCCTTCTTCGCCTATAATATAAGACTGAACGTAAACTATGACGAAAGCATTAAACCGTGAATTCCTTCCAATCTACTTTTGCACTCTTGCCTTAATGACTTCCAAGTTCCCCTCGCTACCACTCTCCCACTGCTGCTCTGAAAGTGAAATTTCACTTGAGTTCTCTTTTTCGTCCTCCATGAAAAAAAGCGCGGTGAGGCGGAGAAAAAAAATCTCACAAAGTACTCGAAAAACAAACAAGTTTAGAGCCAAACAAAATATAGCCTAATTTTGTACAGTTCGTTTTTATCCTCTCGAAAGGCTATGCTAACATAACAACTACAACATCGTACTAGAATAGCAACAACACCTGCAACATGAACATGAAGCAGCAGCAGTAGCACCAGTAGTAGTAGTAGTAGTAGTAGTATTACAAATTGTACATTCTTCATTCGTACCAACAACGCCAAGTACAAAAACAAATATAAACAGTACTCATACTCAGAGTCGTACTTAAGTGGCATTTCTTCGTTGAACCTCTTCTCTCTCTCACTCTCTCTCGCATACAAACACATACACTCTTTCTACAACATCCGTACAGTAAATGTTAAATGATGACTACGAGTACTGCTCTTCTCTTGCTGTTGTAGCCTTTTTCTGTTTCTTTGCCATTTCGACTCGGGCTTTGGGGCTCCTTTGGAGAAGAACACAAGACCGTTATTTTTGGTAATTATAGATGTTGTACTCGGATGCCTCGCGCCTGCTGTATTATTTGTACAACATTCTTCTTCTTCTTTTTTGCAGTGCTAGTTTTGTTAGCCATACATCACAATTTGTTCCGTAATACACTCGAGAAAAATACGAGTTGCAAGCGATATATATTTCAATGATGAATTTAATAACGTATGTGCAATTATTAACAATCAATGTTGATGTCACGAAAGAATAACAACTCGTATAAGAAAATGTCAGCCGACTAAGCCAATGGTATAACCTCACTTTGTGAGTAATGTAATATCATACTTTATTTGGGAGAAAAAATTGTGTCCATTTCTGTCAGTCAATAATCATTGGAAAATTTCTCTAAAATACTTATGCAAAATATGAAAATAATTATATGATAAGTATATAAGGTCATTGACCCCGTATTAAAGGTCATTGACACCAGATTAAAGGTCATTCACCACGGATTAAAGTCACTAAACCTGACTAAAAGTCATTGACTCCGGATTAAAGGTTAATGACCCACGATTAAATGTCAATGAACCCGATTAAAGGTTATTGACCCTGGATTATTAGTCAATGATCACGGATTAAAGGTCCCTGAACAAGGATTAAATGTCATTAACCCCGGATAAAATTTCATTAGTCTGGATTAAAAGTCATTTAACCTGGATTAAAGGTAAATGTCCCCAATTAAAGGTCAATGACTCCGGATGAAAGGTTATTGACCCGGTATTAAAGGTCATTGGCAAAAGATTAAAGGTCATTGACCACTGATTAAAAGTCACTAAACCTGATTAACAGTCATTGAACCCGGATTAAAGGCCAATGAACCCGATTTAAGGCCATTTACCTCGAATTAAAAGACCCGTATTAAAGGCCAATGACCCATATTAAGGGTCATTGACCACGGATTAAAGATCATTGACCCCAATTAAAGGTCAACCCGGATTAAAGGTTAATGACCCACAAATTAAGGTCAATGAAACCGATTAAAGATAATTGACACCGGATTATAAGTCAATGCTCCCGGAATTAAGGTCACTGAACCGGGATTAAAGGTCATTGACCCCGGATTAAAGTTCATTAGTCCTGGATTAAAGGTTATTTATCCCGGATTAAAGGTCAATGACCCCGGATTAAAGGTCATTAGTCCTGGGTAATTGACCACGGATTAAAGGTAATTTACTTCGAATTAAAGGTCAATGCCCCGGATTAGAGGTCAATGACCCCCTTTAAAGGTCACTGACCACGGATTAATGGTCATTGACCCCGGATTAAAGGTCATTGATACCATGTTAAAGGTCAATGACCCTTATTAAAGGTCATTGATCCCCGATTAAAAGTCATTGACCCCGGATTAAAGGTTAATGACCAACGAATTAAGGTCAATGAACCCGATTAAAGGTTATTGACCCCGGATTATAAGTCAATGATCACGGATTAAAAGTGTCACTGAACCGATTAAAGGTAACTGAACTAGGCTTAAAGGTCATTTACCCGGATCAAGGTCAATGTCCCCTATTAAAGGTCATTGACTCCGAATTAAAGGTTATTGACCCCGTATTAAAGGTCAATAACACCAGCTTAAAGGTCACTGACCACGGATTAAATGTCACTAAACCTGAGTAAGTCATTGACCCCGGATTAAAGGTCACTGAACCGATTAAATGTCACTGAACCAGGATTTAAAGTGATTGACCCGGATTAAAGTTAGTTAGTCCTGGATTAAAGGTAATTTACCTCGGTTAAAGGTCAATGACCCGGAGGATAGGTCAATGACCCCGGATTAAAGTTCACTGACCCCGAATAAAGGTCACTGACCCCTGATTAAAGGTCATTGACATTAGATTCAAGGTCAATGACCCCTATTAAGAATCTGCCCGATTACGTCTTTGACCCTGCATTAAAGGTTAATGACCCACGATTAACGGTCAGGGAAGCCGATTAAAGTTCATTAACCAAGAATTATAAGTCAATGATCCCGGTCACTGAACCGCTTAAAGGTCAATGAACAAGGATTAAATCCCATTGACCCCGGATTAAAGTTCATTAGTTCTGGATTAAAGGTCATTTACAACGGATTAAAGATCATTGACCACTATTAAAGGTCATTGACTCCGGATTAAAGGTCATTGATACCAGGTTAAAGGTCTTTGATCCCGGTTAAAAGTCTTTGACGCCGGATTAAAGGTCAATGACCCACGATTTATGGTCACTGACCCGATTAAATATCACTGAACCGTCTAAAGGACATTGACCCCTCATTAAAGTTCAATGATCCCAGATTAAAGGTCACTGACCCGAATTAATGTCACTGAACCTATTAAAGGTCACTGATCCCGGATTAAAGGTCACTAACAATGAACGGATATAATATCACTGACCCCGTATTAAAGGTCAGTGACCCACGAATAAAGGTCACTGACCCGATTTAATGTCACTGAACCTATTAAAGGCCACTGATCCCGGATTAAAGGTCATTAGCAATGACCAGATATAATATCACTGACCCCGGATTAAAGGTCAATGACACCGGATTAAAGGCCAATTACCCAAAATAAAGGTAATTGATACCGATTAAAGGCCAATGTCCCCGGACTAAAGGTCATTGACCCCGAATTAAAGTTCATTGACCAGGGATTAAAGTTAACTGACGCGGGATTAGAGGAAAATTACCCCCGATTAAAGGTCAATTACATCGATTAACGGCCAATGACCGCGATTAGTGGTCAGTGACCCTGGATCAAATGCCATTGACCCGGGCTTAAATGTCATTGACCCGAGATTAAAAATCAATTTTTCCAATTAAAGGTTAATAGCCCCAATTAAAGGTTATTACCACCGAATTAATGGCGTAAAGCAAAATGAAATACAACTTCTCAAGATGCAACCGGTTCGGTAATACCTGTTGGGTTTTAGACCGCGAAGATATCGTATAGGAAGATACAATCAGTCACTTGATTAAACTGGGTCTGATCAAAGTCTTGGCAACACCCGCGCGTCTTCGTATAGGACATTCGGCCGAAAATATTGCTCTATGAGTCATAGGACCATAATTCTTCGAAAATTATGCCTGTAACGGTTATGGTGAATGTGTTTGTAACATGATAACAAACATTTTATAGTCTGAATTATATGACATGGACTTGGACAATATGTGGTTTCAACTGGACGGTGCCATTTGCCACACAGCACATGAAATTACCCTATTGCGAATAAAGGTCCCAGGACGCATTATCTCACGAAACTAAGAGGTCAAATGACCACCGAGATCTTGTGATTTAATACCTGGTGCTACATGGTCTGGTGCTACATGAAAAGTATGATCTATGCCTGAAGAACGAATTCTTAGGAGTATCCAAAAGTGCGTTGTTATTGAAACACCCATTATAACGATTTAATATGTCCTAAAACTGGGTTTTACATATGTTCTTATTTCTGATACAATTTGTGCACAATTGCGTTATTTATAAATATTAATAAACCCATAAAATGTCACTATTAACGGCCACTTTCACAATCTCCAGTTATCCTACAGTTACAGCTAACTTACAGTTATAACAGTAAAATCGTAGGGAATTTGAAATTTTATTTTGTCGAGTGTAATACCATTTTTGTCTGGACAACATTTTTACAACACATATTCACATGCAATTTCAAAATCATTCATTTCTTTTTTCAGCGCCATGCAATGGAAAATATTGTTATTTTTTATTCCCTCATTAGTCTTTGAAGATCTGATCAAAATTTGGTGATTATTTTGAAACTATTTGAAAAGTGTGACATTAGAAATGTGTCCATCTAACCTTAATTGCTGTGGTAATTGTTCAAGGAAGGTTGTTTTCTTTTTCATCGCTGTACATATGAAACCTATAATTAGGAATTATTTGTCAACTTTGCAGTTGATACTGAGAAACATCATTAGATAGGATGGAAGGCCAAGGTCAATTGAAAATTAAATGCAATTTTTGGGTTTAGTTAAGCGAATAGCCTTCGATGTAATGGGAGAAAA
The DNA here is from genome assembly GCA_963930755.1 of Eudasyphora cyanicolor. Classification (NCBI taxonomy): domain Eukaryota; kingdom Metazoa; phylum Arthropoda; class Insecta; order Diptera; family Muscidae; genus Eudasyphora; species Eudasyphora cyanicolor. The sequence goes on along the minus strand of OZ005734.1, from coordinate 197,065,081 downwards.
AAGGTCTGGTTCAATAGCATGGTTGTTCTAACGCAGACCACTATGGCAAAGGATTGTCGTGTATTTGGTGAGAACAATATAACGTGACGATGTTCCTGAACTAGTCACAGTCCTTAACCAATGAGAGCTCTTCTGCGATTATGGCCTCTACTTGGAAGGATAAACAATATAGTCTCTATATTATAAGTATTGTGATGAAATATATAAATACTTAGGCATTATTATTGCAATTAAACAAAAATTTAAAAAAATATAATTTTTTGCCACAGTTCTTGATTAATTTTCGTGTTGTACGAAAAGTTCTTTAGATAAGTATTAAATATTTATATTCGGGGTAACGCAATCATCTATCAAGTAGTGCTTTTACTTACATTGCAGGCTGTTGATGTTTCGACTCTTAGCGAAAAACAAAAAGAGTCACTTAGCTGTGTTAGCGGCTCGTAATAAAGCCAAACGAATCACATCACAGAACTTGTAAGGATGGCACCATCCCCAATGACAAATGGAGCCATGTGCAATCTGCCATTATGGCTCAATAGCGAGCACTCCACCCATCCGCAACGATGCAGGATGGTATCAGGTGAAAGAAAAGCTCTTGGCTTTCAGTGATAGCAGATCAGTAGACCTGCTTAAGGCTGCTCTGAGTCGAGTGGGTGAGGTCTGGCCGCGCCCTGTGTTAAGAGATGTCAAACGGGATTGGTTTTCACAACTCCCAGAATTCGGGATTTTTAAATTGCAAATCCCGGGATTTTTCGCGATCCCGAAATTTTTCGATATCCCTGGATTTTCGGGGTTTTCGAAATAAGTCGGGAGTTTTTCATTCTTAATAATGTGATATTTCGAAATGGAATACAAACATTTTAATTAGGTTTTAATGTAATTTGAATTAGGATAAAAACTGCTAAAGAATAAATTAACTTTTGTTAAAAAATACTTACTTTTACTTGAATATTTCACAACATCTTAGCTGCAGAATAATTTTGGTCCAATTTAAGTTCGTCGTCTGAATTATTATTGACGTTATAATTTTCCAACATTACACCATGAAAAATATTTTTTTCAACTTGAGAAATCAGTTTGAATAATTCCATTTTTATGAGAACCAAATCGATGTGTCGATCCAAATCAGATTTTGTATTAGGATTTTTTCAGAAATTTGAAATAATATAATAAAGGGTAGTGCTTATTTCGTGAATGGTAACACTTAGCTCATGTCTGATTTGACAGATAATTTGTTTTGTCCTTCCGCTGAACGAATATGGTTGTGTATACGCTTGAACAACGCTGGGAAATTTGCCGAAGAAGAAGATGCCGATTTTGCCAAAAAAAATCATCTTTTCAGATGAAGCTCATTTTGATCTTGGCGGGTATGTAAACAAGCAAAATTGTCGCATTTGGGGCACAGAATTTTGGTCCAGAGGCATAATTGGGACATTTTTCTTCGAAAATGAGCTAGGAGTGGCCATTACAGTCAATGGCGATCGTTATCGGGCCATGTTGAACGAATTTTTGTTCACAAAAATTGAAGGGGAGGATATTGGCAACATTTGGTTTCAACAGGACGGCGCTACGTGCCACACAGCCGAAGCTACACTCGATGTTTTGCGCCCTGTTTTTGAAGATCGCATTATCAGCCGCAGAGCTGATGTCGTTTGGCCACCTCGGAGCTGCGATTTGACACCGTTGGACTATTATTTGTGGGATGCACTCAAAGATAAGTGTTACGCTGATAAGCCAGAGACAATTGTCGCTTTAAAGGACAATATTCGTGAAGACATTGGTGAAATACAGCTGCACACAATCGATAATGTGCTTAAAAATTGGACCGATCGTGTAGGCTACTGAAATTATTTTCCATTATTAACCGGAAGGATTGTACTTTCAAATAAAAAAAGAAATTTGAGAAAATATTCAGTAGTTTTTTTATAGCATTTTCAAAAAAAAAAGTTATTTGGCGGACCCTTTGCATCTAAAAGAAAAGTGGTGATGTTCACGTCTCCAGTCAACGAAATCCAATATTCCAATTGCCCCATAAAAGCAGCCTATTGAAATAGTGTCATTGGAATTCTCCGATTTTTTAAATTTAATTAAATTTGTTCATGCAAGCTTTTAACCATTCCATCCCTTATTTATTTTTGTTTAGGGTACCGTAAAATATTTACATTTCTTTCATTCAAATACACATGATTATTTCATATGACGAAAATTAAGTAAATTCGGATCTTTTTCTACAGAAAAATACGAAAAATCCCCTACAATTTCTTATTTATATTCCAAAAGTTATATTGTTACAGTACTTATCCCTTTCCTTAATGTGCCTCTAAATGCTATTAAACCACAACTGTATCACAGTGGCACTATAAGTATGTATTAAGAGAAAAACATACTGTATGTATATTCCAAAAGCTAAATTTGCACTACTCTACCACATTTAACCCTTTTTGCCCTTCCGTACCATATTTTACCATTTTTGCACTACGGTACCATATTTAACCCTTTTTGCCCCACTGTGCCATATTTTTGACACACTGCACAAATAATTTTCTTCCCCACTGTATCATATTTAAACTTTTTGCCCCACTGTACCACATTAAACACGGCTTTTTCCAACTGCACTATATTTGATTTTCCCATCACTGTACCATACTTAACCATATTTAACCCATGTTGCCCCACAATATTAAACACATTTTTGTCCCACTGTGCCATATTTAACACATTTTTGTCCCACTGCACAAATTTAAAATATTTCCCCAACGGTACCATATTTAACCCTTTTTGCCCCACTGTGCCATATTTAACACATTCTTGACCCACTGCGTAAATTTTAATTTTTTCCCCCACTGTACCATATTTAGCACTTTTTGCCCATCTGTACCATATCCAACATAGTTTTGTCCCACTGCACAATATTAATAATTTTTCCACCATTTTTGCCTAAAACCCTCATTGTGTCTAGTCTACGTTCCAATGGCTACCTTCAAGCTAAATTAGACGCTTCGATCTCTTGACATTTGGACTTAAGGTATGTTTAGACGATTGCCTGATCGGACAACATTGTTCGAAAAATGGCGGAAAAATGCAACCCTGTGAACGTACAACCGTGTGAACAAACAATTGTTGTCTCGCAACGTTGACAGAAAAGTCATTGTGAGATAATTTACAGATTTGTTGATGTGCGAAGTTTATGCATGTGACAACGGCGCCATTGCCAGAAAAACTTTTTATTGGCAGCACTGTCTATAAAATATTTTAATTGGCAATCCTGCATATAAATATTAACAAAATATATGAAATTTGAAGGTTTTCTTGCAATCGTCTGAACAGTCAATTAACATTTGCCTAACAACCTGTCAATTTCCGTACATTTGCAACAATTTAACAGGGTTGATAACGTTTGCCGATCTGGCAATCGTCTGTACACACCTTTAGCTTTGGTGCCTTTTTGTCCCAATGTGCGCGTAAATTTTTTAATTTCGAAAAATTGTGATTCATACTGAATCTTCGCCCTAGGCGCTACACTCACGCAAAATGTTGCAATTCTAGCTCCAGCCGTTTGGATTTGGCTGAGATACCATATTTTTTTCTTTTTCGACCCTTGTGCCCCCTAAAATTTTGAAAAACCCTTCCATATTGCACGTATATATAGCAAGGACTACCATCTTACCAAATTTCATGACTCTTGCTTTAGCCGTTTGCGCTGGGCGGTGATCAGTCGTAACTGACATTAAGTATAATATTTTTTCCCACAAAGTGACGTATCTGCATTGTTTATGAAAAAAATGCATTAATTATTTTTTTTTTATTTTTTTGTTAATAATATTGAAAAAGATGGAGTAAAGTACACAATGAGAAAAGAAATCTGGAAATATAATAAATATTACGCCGTGGGGAAGAAGGAACATTGTCTCAAAAACAGAAAAACTGTTCTCCTGAACAATTTTGAAAATGTCAGTTACTGCAGTTGGTCATCCAAGCGACGATATGGATACCTGCCCATAGGGATATCCCGGGGAACTACAAAGCTGAAGAACTTGCTAGGGAATGGACGACATTATAAATTCTCGAAGATTTTGCATATATTAGTGCGTTACTGTCCACATGCAAGCTCTGGCTTAGGCCAGACGCAGTCCAAGGAAAGATCATACCTAACCCTATTCTTCATAAAGGAAACATCAATTGACATTTCAGTACATATCGCTCATTTAAAAAAAGAACGGCACAACTCAAAATATGGCATTTCACTTAAGTTCTATCTAAATGATCTATACAAAACTAACTATTTGGCAAAATGGGAAGACATAACTTCAGAAGTGAGCCCAATACTGTTGCCTTCTTCACCTTAAAGACAATTTGGTATGACAAACTTCTCTCTTTTTCTAAATGAGCAATATGAACATACGATTTACGACATTTTTCATATAAATTGCAAAATTTAGCCACATTTCCCTGATAGGATAGCAAGAATACTACAACATTATAATTAGTTATTTATGATTCTAACAAGAATATTGTCCATTCAATTTCAATTTTATTGTAAAAAGAAAATATATATTTTTACAATATCCACAAAATCAAAATAAGGGCACAAAAATTATCAAATCTTCAAAATGAAATCGTCACAAAAAATTGGCCATTTACATAGGACAAGGGTGTCCGATGAGCAGTTTTCATGTTACAGGAGCTACCGCAATAAATACCATTTGAAAGGTTATTCCTTAGGCGATATAAACAAATATTTGCATTTAAAAAATAGTATGAAATCATTGAAAAAAAAATAAAAAATATTTATAACCTACACCACACTGTGGTACAGGGTATTATAACTTTGTGCATTTGTTTGTAACACCCAAAAGGAGAAGAAATAGACCCATCGTTTATTATACCGATAGACTTAGAATCACTTTCTGAGTCGATTTAGCTATGTCCGTCTGTCTGTCTGTCTGTCCGTCTGTCTGTCTGTCCGTCTGTGCATGTATTCTTGTAATCAAAGTACAGGTCGCAATTATGGCCCGATCTCGACGAAACTTTACAAATATCTTTTTTTTGGCCCAAGGACGATCCCTATTGAATTTGGTTAAAATCGGTTCAGATTTAGATATAGCCCCCATATATATGTTAGCCCCGATTTGACATGTAAGCGCTGTAAAAACTTTATTTTATATCCGATCAGTATGAAATTCGGCAGGAAAAGGTTTCTTATTACATGAATGAACTCTGTTAAATTTGGAAGAAATCGGTTCAGATTTAGATATATCCCCCATATATACATTACCCCCGATTTGACATATAAGCGCTGTAAAAATGTTATTTTATATCCGATCAGTGCGAAATTCGGCAAAGAGAGGTTTCTTATTACATGAAGGAATACTGCTAAATTCGGAGAAAATCGGTTCAGATTCAGATATAGCCCCCATATATATGTTACCCCCGATTTGACATGTAAGCGCTGTAAAAACTGTATTTTATATCCGATCAGTGCAAAATTTGGCAGAAAGAGGTTTCTTATTACATGAAGAAATACTGCTAAATTCGGAGAAAATCGGTTCAGATTTAGATACAACACCCATATATACGTTACCCCCGATTTGACTTGTAAGCGCTGTAAAAATGTTATTTTATGTCCGATCAGTATGAAATTCGGCAGAAAGAGGTTTCTTATTATATGAATGAACACTGTTAAATTTGGAAGAAATCGGTTCAGATTTAGATATAGCCCCCAGAAGGAGGTCTTTTTACATGAATGAGTATTCAGGGAAGATCGGTTCAGATTTATATTGATTGTTCCTCCTGATTTGGTATCAAACCGCTATAGAAGTTGTATTTTACTTCCGATCATTAAAATTTTCCAGAAAGATGTTTCTCAATTTAGGAACGAATATTGCTTAATTTAGCGATTATCGTTTCAGAATTAGATAATATGTTTCTACCCATTTACCAATTATTCCAAATTATTATGGCAATGACCCTTATCGCATTGTTAGGGAGGTGTAGGGTATTATATAGTCGGCCCCGCCCGACTTTCTGCCTTTCCTTACTGGTTTTTTATTGCTGATGATTTTAGGAATCAAGGCATTATTTTTTAGGTTGTAGACGCAAACATTTTATATGTTTGTTGCATAGTATGTACTCTTATTACATTTATAAATTTTGCTCCCAATTGAAAAATTCTCTATTTAATATCATTTAAATAAAGCTCTTAGCCTAAAATACATACATACATATTTAAAATTCCAATTCGATTTCGATTTGAAAGAAACACATATAAACATCATGTTTTAGCAACTTCAATTTCTTCCGTTTTCTTCCAAATAATTCTCATGCTCCCAGCTAGAACAAAAATACGAGTATACATAGTGTCAAATTGATAAATTACTAACGTTTTTGGCAAGAGAATAATGTATTCAACATTTCCGCCATAGCAGAAGTAGTGGTAAAAATGACAGCGACACAGACAGTATTGACCAGAAAGTATTCATACACACATGTATGCATATTAGGCCGTACCGAAAGTAATCAATAACACTGTGCTAGTCCAAAAATGTAATAGAAACGAGACCCTTTGGATATAGCTATTTCGGCCATGCTAAATCTAGTGGCATTAGCCGTTTTTCTAGATTAGCTTTTGTTTTCGCGATATTCGACCACAAAGTTTGTTGCGAAATTAAAGAGGTTAGCTGTCTCGATGGAAGATTCGATTTGAATGGAAGACTTCGGAATGTGGACTTCACGTTGGAGTTGACTGGTTTAGGAAATATAGGGTGATCCATTTCGAGGTTCCCTACTTTTTTAAAGAAAAAAACACATAAAATTCAAATTAAATGGGGAATGTTTATTATCATTTGAAAGAACATTCTTCAATGACAATTGAATACTATAGACGTCGCATGGTATTTACAGACTTCATCCGCCAGGTGGCGTCCTAGCAGCCTTTCTCTCATTCTCAAATTCCTCTCTCAATTATCTCTCTGTCAAAACATGCATACTTGTTTGTACTCTCAGATAATTTCTGAGAAGGTACACGGAGAAAAATCGCATTTTTTGATATATTTGAATCGAAAGAAACTATATTTGGAACCCAATTTTTTAAATATTATTTATTTATGAGCAAATAAATTTTATTTGAAAATCAAAAAAATATATTTGGAACGCATATATTAATATGTTACAACAAAATATATTTACAAATAAAATTTCTCAAATAAAATATGTGTTTAAATACAAATAAAATTATTGTTTAGGAATCTCTCTAGAAATATTTTATTTAAAAAAGATTTTCAAAATTTTTGCTGATTTTTTCGAATTTCAGTTTTAGTTTTTCCTTGGTTTCGAATTGTACTCGTACCTTCCAGTTATGATTCTGTACTCGTACCTTCCGGTTAACTTCTGTTTTAAATCAATTATTTCAAATTTCTGATCATTCCACGCCATCATTAGTTGTCAATCCTCCAAGTAATTTTTTTTGATCCAAGATTATACGATTGCAATTATTATTAATTATTATTTTTACGAACATAAAAAATTCCTAAAAATTAACCTTAAATAACTGACAAATTTAACACAATTTAGGTATTTTCTGAATACTTCAATGCAAATAAATATTTGTTTCGGAAATAATAGTCCCAAACTAAAAACATATTGGGATGTAAACAAAGATTTGTTTAGAACAACATCTTCCTAAATATATAATTTTTATATATTTATAAACATATATACGTTTCAAGCCGAATATGTTTGGGACAATATACTACAGAAGCGATATTTTTTTAGCGTGTAGTGAGTTTTTCAGTTTGTTTTGTTGTTGAATGTTTTGAAGTTGGAATATAATAAAAATTAATGATGAAAATCTTTTATCTCTTTGCAGCAAAAAAAGTATCTATCCTCTCTTTGTAGAACGCTCTCTTTACAGTTTCGCCAGACAAAGCTCAATCTTCAATATGCAGGCATACTAAACGAATTGTCAGACTCCATGCGATGTCTATAGTATTCAATTATCATTGCATTCTTTGGCATTTATTTTTTGAAGATTACGTCTATCAAATGTTGGCCGCGGCTACGTCTCAGATGGTCCATCCGTTGAGTCAAATTTTCGATGACTCATTCGAGCATTTCGACTGGTAACTGGCGAATGACACGCGTTATGTTTAGCTCCAAGGCCTGAATCGAAGCGGGTTTGTCCGCATAAACTTTAGACTTTACATATCCCCACAGGAAAATGTCTAACGGTGTGATATCACACGATCTTGGTGGCCAATCAACCGGCCCAAAACGTGAAATTATCTGCTCACCGAAGTGTTCTCTCAAGAAATCCATTGATTGATGCGATGTGTGGGAAATGGCGCCGTCTTGTTGAAACCAAATGTCGCCGAGATCACGAGCTTAAATTTCAGTCATCAAATAGTCGGTTATCATGGCACGATAACGGTCGCCATTGACGGTTACGTTCTCACCGGCATCATTTTTGAAGAAATATGGACCGATGATTCCGGTACGTCGGATCGGGAATCGGTCAATGGCAAAAAGATAGCTGTTAACGATAGCTAAAATATTGTTCATGGGTGTCAAGGTCGCGCAATTGGCAAACGATTATTTTGATAATAAAACTGAATAATTTGTAAACGTTTTTCAGGCGTAAGTCTTTCCATGATGAAATGCCAAACAATACTTAATAAAAATAACATGACACGACTCACACGTGATCTGTCAAAAAAAGGCTATTGAAGAAAGTATCTCTACTTAGATCACCCATTATATATATGTATATGTATACAATATCTACATAAAGAGTGATTTTTTAAGACGTTATGGATTTGATTTAAAAAAAATTAACAATTTAGACAAATGTATGAAATCTTTATTTGAGTCGATATAACGGTCTACGTAATACAATGTTTAAAAATGATTTTATGTAAATGTTGACCGCAGATGTGCCTGAAATGGTTCATACACTGGGTGTAATTTTGGCATACTCTCTCCAACATATCGGCCGGTATCTCACGAATAAATTTATCAATATTTGCTTTATATATATATAAAAGAAAGTGATGTTAGTTACTACGCTTATAACTCGAGAACGCCTGGACCGATTTCGGTGATTAGCACCAATTCGGACAGGTCTCCGGCCAAATAAGAAGAATACACAAGAAAATTTTGGAAAAAAGTCGGAAAATTGGGAAAATCGAAAATTGCTATTTCTTGCGAGATTCCTACTGTTCCTATCTACTACTCTCTTTTTGAATCCAATTTTTTTTTATTAATTTTCTATTAAACAAAAAAGTTTTCTATTAAACATATGTACGAGTATGTGCTATTTTTCTTGCTGCAATTCATTCGAGTTTTGCGTATTGTTACACTGATTTCGCGTATCACATCGACAAACGGTACAAGCATTACGATCAATTAAAATTCAACGCGATATTTATCAGTTCGAAAATTTTTTCAGATAATAAGTTTGAGTATAAGAGGTAAGGTTATCTTATTGGATTGCGGGCACTGCAAAATCATAATTTCGGATGAATGCACGATGGCGCATAAACGAGCTCTGGAGGCAGTTGACCGAACGATAAAGGATTTACGACGTGATTTGAGACAATTTGGTGAGTCTATGATATTGCTCTCCGGAGATTTTCGTCAAACGCTTCCCGTCATCCCGAAATCTACTGCCGATGAAATTAATGCATGCATGAAATCGTGGTCTTTGTGGCGGCATGTCAAGAAGTTGAAATTGACCACGAACATGAGAGTCGCGTTGCAGAACGACTCATCGGCTCTTGAATTCTCGAAACAACTGTTGGCGCTTGGCAATGGCCAAATTACTATTGATGTTTCCACTGCATTGATATTGTTCCCGGCAAATTTTTGCGAGTTCACATCGTCGAACGAGGAACTCATCACCAAAGTGTTTCCAAATCTCGATTAGATTAGTGAACGGGCAATATTAGCAGCGAAGAATAAGGACGTCGATAGCATGAATTTTTATTTTTCCGCTAGTAAAAAATAAAAGCAACATAAAGCATTTGCATAAAAGTTTTGTGTTTTTTTCGTGTACTAAAATGTGCGTCAAATATTTCCATATCTCATAATAGTGATGAATTTGTAATATGGCATTTTTAATTTTGTTACGAATTGTTTTGTTTTTTGTTCAATAAATAAAATAAAAATGAATGAAAACTGTTTTTAATAAATTGTCGGTAGTATATGAATGACAAATTGTCAGAACTACCAATTTTTTAAAACAGTTGGTTGTGGCAACTACAACAGATAATTTTAGCCATCATTTTCGTAGTTGGCGCAACCAAATAGGTTGTCAACATGGAAGCAGAAGTATACCACAACCAAAATATTGGTTGTCCTGATGGAATCCCATGATGGTAGACATAACTACCAAAATTCGGTTGGCAAATAATTCGGTTGAGGCAACCAAACTGTATTCTGTGTGTATATATAATTACACTATGCAACCAAAAATTATAGTTTGTCCAAGACCTAAAAACTTTTTGTGTAGATTAAGTGATATAATTCCATCAAATCAAAACCAAAAGTATTTTGACCAAGAAGGTATAGGATAAAGGCTACAAATATTGGAAATGTATCTTTCCTGTAGAAACAGTGGTTTATCAACAGTCTTTAAAAAATGCAAGTAAAGAAATACAGAAAGTCGGGCGGGGTCGACTATATTATACCCTATACCTCCCTATACCTCTCTATCAGCACTGTGATAAAAATTTGGCATAATTGTTTTCGTTTCAGTTAACAAAGTACTTAGTTCCACCAGTACAACTTCTATAGCGCTTTGATGGCAAATAGGCAGTAACATATATATGGGGGCTATATCAAAATCTGAACCGATTTTCCCCAAATTTGGCAGTCTTTATTCGTGTAATAAGAAACCACTTTCAGCCGAATTTCGTACTGATCGGATATGAAATACAGTTTCTTCAGCGCTTACACGGCAGATAGGGGGTAACATATATATGGGGGCTATATCTAAATCAGAACCGATTTTCACCAATTTAAATAGGGATCGTCCTTGAGTCAAAAAAGAGCATTGTGCAAAATATCATCCCAATCGGACTATAAATATGACCTTCTTTTTGATTAGAAAGATACATCTGCACACGGGCATGGTTACATTGACTCATGAGGTAATTCCAAGTGGATCGGTATAATAAACTATGGGTCTATCTCTTCTCCTTTTGGGTGTTACAAACATGCACAAACTCATAACTGAGGTCGTAGCGACTAAGAAAAGAAAACTATGTGTGAAATTACAGAGAATTCCGATAAGTAGTATAGACGTTATTAGAGAATCAATATTTCACTAAATTTTAAACCTTTGTGAGGCAGGTACTAGAAGGAGTGGACAAATATAGATAGAAAAAAATATTTCCCATACCAAATTTACCGACTGACGGACAGACGGACAGACGAACGGACGGATATAGCTTAAACGACTTAAAATCGCCCAAAACGTATTTCCGCCGAACATACTTGGGGTCTCAGGTCACTCCTTCGATGTGTTACACTTTTGTCCGTAGCAAATGATATATACCCTCGTCTCACTAAAGTGAGGGTATAATAATGAATAATAAGATATGTCATCCCCGAGCGAGTAAGTTGTCAGGTACGAAAGAGTACGAATTTCAACGAGTAGGATTTCAAAGAGTGAGGTTTTCCGCGGATTTAAAGCACAGACCTTTAATTAGAGAGATATCACCACGCAACAAAAAAACATTTGTGTCCTAGACCTAAAAATTAGTTTTTTGTATAGATTGTAGCATACTGTTATATAAAATCAAAACCAAAAATGTTTATGGTACAATTTTTTTTTAAAAAAATTTTATTAAAAATACTATTATTGTCGAGGTACCCTTAGTATTTGCACTATAATTTTTGGAGTATATGCCCGATCAGCTGGACTTATACTTTTAATTGGAGATATTAATGTGAACTACCAATGTTGGAAATATCTCTTTCACTTAGAAACAGTGGTTTAGTAACAGTCATTAAACAAATTGGAAAATTTAGATTTTTATTCAACAAAAAAAAAATCCTGGGACGAAGAAAAACATAAAAAATAGAAAAACTATCGATAAAAAATATTTTATTTTATTTTTTAAAAGTTTGCATCCTAGCGAAGAAAATAATGCCTATTTGAAAAATCTATCGATACATGTAGAAATTATAGTCCTTTTGGTAGAGGTAAGAAAATTTCAAAAAATCTTTTTGTTTTAATTTCTGTTTAAATAGCGATTTTATTTATTACTTTTATTTATATTATGTATGTTTGAGTTTTTTACATGTACAAGTTTCATTAGAAGTAATTGTGAATTCTTTTTTTGACGTTTGTAGATTTCGGAATCGGTTTCTCTGATGAGGAAACAAATATAATCGAGAGGTGTGTATTTAATGTTGTTTTCACCCAATGTAGTGCGTTTTCTTGTTGGCCATTTCATTCTTCTGTAGTGATCTTCGCGAGCACGGCTATCCCAGAGGCATAACATACCAATTACTTTTAAATCGCAACAAATTTTCCAGTCATGTTCTTCATATTTTATGTATTTTATCAATTTAGCCATTGTTCCGATGATTCCTTAGTGTTGACAGCATGAGCAATGGGAATCGTCGGTTTCTGATTTCCGTTGTGTAAAAGTACTGCTTTCAAACTTTCTTTACTGCTGTCAACAAGTAACCGCCATTCCTTTGAATTGTATGTTTGATGAAGTTCCTCGAACAATCCGGGAATGTCCTTGCAAAAGCATCTGTTATCCACAGTTGTATAAAATTGTTTATAAGGTATATCACGGACTCTATAATATGATATGTTATCATCTGGGGCCAAAATATTGTACTGTTTCATCCGAGACTCAAACATGAATCGCTCAGAGTTGAGTACTCAGTTGAACTTGATGATGTTTCCGTAATTAGGCTGTTACCTATACTTGGACACTTCCTACTCCAATCTATTAACTTAGACAGAAATAGCAGTCCGTATCGTGAATGAATGGTTGTCTCCAAATCATTGGCATTCCAAATTACACGTGAAGTCTAAAATTAAAACGTTTTATTCCACAAAACATTGTAAAACATTAATTTTAAAGTACTTTCCGCATTCTTCCACTAGTCCGTCGAGTAAGATTTACTTGGCACGAATTACACAAAATACTAGGTGTCCACGGTTCGTTCATATTTTTAACCCGTATACCAAAATATTACACATATATTTCTTCTATTTTTATACCCTCACTTTAGTGTGAAGAGGGTATATATCATTTGCTACGAAAAAAAGTGTAACACATCGAAGGAGTGATCTAAGACCCTAAGTATGTTCGGCGGATATTCGTTTTGGGTCATTTTAAGACGAATGAGCAATGTCCGTCCGTCTGTCTGTCTGTCTGTCTGTCTGCTGGCTGGTGCGCACGATAACTCTCGAAAGGAGTAACCGATTGACTTCAAATTTGGTACGTGGTAATATTTTTTTTTTTTCTCCGGCTAAGTTCGAAGATGGGCCATATTGGTCCACTCCTTCTAGTACCTCCCCCACAAAGTGTTAAAATGTTGTGAAATGTTGAATCTTTAATAACTGCTATACTACTTATTCGAATCTTCTGAAATTCCACACATAGCATTAGTTTATTAGTCGCTATCAACTCGAGAAAAATGGGCCATGTTGCTACGCCCCTTTTGGTACCTCCCACACAAATGCACCATTTTGCACCAAAAGTTAACAGCTTATAACATTAATACCAGTGCATAAAAAAACTTGAAATTTTGTACAGTGTAATGCTTTCATAGTGCCTACAGTCCAGTGAAAAATGGGTGTCATATTCACGCCCCTTTTGGTACCTCTTACACAAAGGTACCATTTTGCACCAAAAGATAACAGCTTATAACATTAATACCAGTGTATAAAAATACTTGAAATTTTTTACAGTGTAATGCTTTTATAGTGTCTTTTGCACTGTAAAAAATGGACGGTATTTCCACGCCCCTTTTGTACCTCCCACACAAAGGTACCATTTTGCACAAAAAGTTAAGAGCTCACAGCATGAGTACCGCTTTTGAAGTCCCTATAGCCCTGTAAAAAAATGGCCGTTATCACCACGCCCCTTTTTGTACCTCCCACACAAAATGGCCAAATCATACCAAAATTTAATATTTCATAACGTTAATATACCAGTGCAAAAAACGTTTATAATTCGGCGCAGTGTAATGTATTTAAAGAATCTACTATTCAGCGAAAAATAGGTGTATTTGTTAAAAACATTCTGGTACCTCCCATACAAATTGACAGAATAATTCGTTTAATATTCCATATTACATTACTCACAAAGTGAGGGTATACCTTAGTCGGTTTACCCGACTGAAACTTTCTTACTTGTTTTTACTAAACGCACGTCGATTTTTTTAATTACATATTTTCCGCAGATGTAGCAGAAATTGTCCGGATCATTTACACATTGAAAAGATCTTTGTCTTTTACTCATACTTCGAAATATAACTTTGTAATATTTTTCAGAAAATCGACTTATCTCTTTAATTACACTAATTTATTAATTCATTCATAAATTCCGGGTTTAAGGTTCATAAGTTGCAGTACCTGTAGCTGACATATAGTTTGTTCGAACGTAAAAACCCAATATTATCAAGACTTCCGCGTACTACTTTGTATTGCGTACATATAATTTTACTACCTGTATATACGACTGGAGTGTCCATGTCCCTAAAAGGCGTAACTGAATGGCAACCACAGAAATAAAAAACCACAAGTATTGTTGAATGACCCTCTACCTGAGCGGATCTCATCCAATATAGCTCTCACATTGCATATCATGTTTTATGGAGGGTTACGAACGGCCATAAAACCTCGTCCTCTAGTTTATAATGTCTGACATCAATCCTCATAAAATAAAATACAAGTGCAATGTCTCTTATATGTCTCACTCACATATGGCGAATTCAATATAAGCAAAACCATCATTTAAAAACGAAAAAATATGAAACAAGATTTTTTTTTTAATTTCTCTAACATTTACAAAATGGCTCATAACTTTTACATCTATCCATAGATTTTTTCTTCAAAAAGACAGTGTTTTCTTCGTTTGCATGCTGGCTTTTTAAAAATGTGATAAAATAATTTTCGATTTTTTTTCTATTTCTTATGTTTTTTTTGTACAAGGAAAAAGTGTTTTTAAAAAAAAAATCATTTTTTCTCATATTTTTGACGACTGTTACTAAACCAAAGATTCTACGTGATAGCGATATTTGCAGCATATGTAGCCCTTATAATTCCCTTTAGTTTAAGGCATAACTCATAATTCATAGGCGCAATCAGGCTTATACTTGAAATATTATGGTCCAAATACTAAATGTACTTTCCATGAAAGCTGGAATTTAAAAAAAAAATTAAAAAAAAATTAGCCATAAAAAATTTTTTAATATTTTTTTCGTGTTTGTGACACCTAATTGCACCAGAAACTGTTATCCACATCCCTTGGACAAAATTTTTGTTGCATAGTGTATTCCGTCCGGACGAAACACGCGAACTGTCACGCGTTCAGTTTTCCGCGAACATAGTTTGAACTTTTTTTGCACTAATCGATTAATATTAATTTTTTATTTGTGACAATTACAAAAAATTCGGGAAAACCGAAATCCGCGGAAAACCTCACTCTTTGAAATTCCTATTCGTTCGTACCTGACAACTTAGTTGCTTGGGGATATATTATTATTTTTTTTTCAATTATAGGTCTGAGTGTAAGTATAATTTACAACAACAAATAATAGGAGTTTACGATAAGAAAATGCCAATTATACATTCAAAAGAGAATTGTGTATATCATATCCTCAGATCGAAAGACTAAAGACTAAAAATTTAAAATTTTTAGTGCATTCGCCAAAGAACCAAGAAATCATTTTTAAGAAATAATTTTTACAGTTTAAATTATGACACCATTTAAGACTGACTTTAAGATTATAGAAATTATTGCTAAATTTTAAAATTTACGTTCAAATCAATTGTAGTTAAGCAGACCACAGCGCCACTACTAAAAAATAATTAATTGTTCTCCATGAAGTTTCCTTTAAGATGAATATACATTTTTAATATTTTTTGTAATATTTTTTTATATATACATATAACACCAAATAATACATGCAAATTTTACGCGATAAAATGCAAAAAATCTATACTTTAAAAATTTAATTTTAAATTACAATAACTTTTTATTGAATGGAGAGAATCGGAATATATATTACGACAAAAACACTATGCCAGGACGGGGATCAATTTAAAAATTAAATTTTCAAATGCAAATATATTGAGAACTGTGAATATTGGCTTTGACTCCTATTTTATACAAAAAATGCCTTGACATAAATTTAAAAATATGATAAAAATTTTGTTACTAGTGGGAGAAAGATATTCTTGGTTTTCGTTTTATTGAAAAAATCATAAAAAATCTTTAAGTAGCTGTTAAAAGACGTTATTTCTGTCTTCAATTAAAAAACAACTTTCGATTGTCACAATTGTGTACAATGAGTGGCAGGAGGTGTTTGCAATAACCTTCGCAAGCCTTTCGATTCGCCGATGATTCACCCGAAAGTGAAAACGTTTAAGCTTAACTACGCCTTTGGCCGACACAAATTGAATTATGAAATTAAAATAAGTCAAGGCGCCCCAGGAAATGGTCAAAATAAATGAAAACAGATGTTGTTGTTAACGACGACAAACGACAATGAGGACGTCGTCGACAACAACAAAAACGACGACGACAACTTTCAAATCTCACGTGTTAACGACAACTGAAATCTAAACTAAAGTCAGTGGAGAAACGAACAATCTCTGGTCCAAAAAAAAAATAATTAAATAAAATGCCAAAATGAGAATATTTATGCATAAATTGTGTGCGTGAAAACAATTAGCCACAAACGAGTGAATGAAAATAAAATTTAATTTGCACTTCTCAACAGCGGCACTTGATTTTGTACAATAAAAATCCCACAAAAATGTTGGGCACCACTCACTTTCATTTTCTCTTTTCGAAGTACAGAAGAAGAAACTAAAAATTCTGAATAATTCCAAATGTAGACACAGAAGTTTTAGGTTGGTGTCCTCTTTTTTCACATTTCAAGGGGATTGACTCGGTGGATATGTGTCATTAGCTAATTTACTTTTCTTTCTTCTGGTAAAATGTTAATATTGCATTTACTATTTTTAGATATGTTTTTTTTTTGGACAACAGAATGAGGATACAGCTCGTCAAAATTAAGGTAATGTTCTTGTTTCTTGCTTTACAATATGACAATATAACCCCACATGACCGCATGCAGAGATGGCTTCTATATTTACTGGTCACATGCAAACTTTCGTTATCTAATGTCTTTGGTGTTTTATGAAACACTATATTAAATCAGCACTACATCCATTAGGAAACACTGCAAACCCCTCGCAGACGTCCTTGTATTTTTATGCGATTTAGTGTTTCTGTGTTAATGGATAAATGGCTCATACCCTTTTATGGTTCTCAACAAGACATTATGGCGAATACATGATGTTAGACACCATCATGTTACTTATACGTCACCCACTAACTCATTGACATTTTAGATTAATATATTTACAGCGTTTCTAAAAATATTCCCAATTATCTTTCGCATATATACAAGAACTTGTAATGCAAATTTCTTCTTTAATTAGGGGTCCTCAACAAGCACAAGGATACAATTTATTTGTATTGTATTGCTTATTTGTATAGCTTCACTTTAGTAAAACGTTGGTATATATCATTTGCTACGGGACAAAAGTGTAACACATCGAAGGCGTGACCTAAGACCCCAAGTATTTAAAGTCATTTGAGCAATGTCCGTCCGTACGTTTGTCTGTCTGCCTGGTGCGCACGATAACTATCAAAAGAAGTAAGATAGACTTCAAATTTGGAATGTGGTAATAAAGGATTTTCCAACAAGAGGTGTTATTTTGGTATTCAAAGAAAACTGCCATTTTTTTAGATAAATGATCGGATGTTTATTTCATAATTAAGAGGAAGGTATACCGTTAATAACTAAAAACAACATCAGCCAAATGGCCACCACGACCACGCTTACAGGACTATATCCTTTTCATGAAATTTTCCATAACCAAAACGCAAAGTTGCTGCCCTAAGTCCTCGATAGCCTCACGAATTCTATCTTTGAGGTCTTGAATCGACGCTGGGCTGTTGGCGTAGCCCTTATTTTCTAGCCTTTATTTTCACGTGGCCCCAAATGAAGAAGTCGCAAGGGGTTAAATCACAAGATCTCGGTGGCCAATTGTGATCACCTCTTCGAGAGATAACACGGTCTGGAAACTTTTCCCGTAACAGAGCAATGGTTTCGTTGCTTGTGTGGCACGTAGCGCCGTCGTTGTCCAGATCAATACCATCCAACTCCGACCATAAAAAATCATTAATCATCTCTCGATAGCGCAATCCATTCACGGTAACTGTTGATCCAACCTCATTTTCGAAAAAGTAAGGTAAAATGACCCCGCCGGACATAAACCGCACCAAACAGTCACACGTTGAGGATGGAGAGACTTCTCCACAATAACTCTTGGGTTTTCCGAGCCCCAGATGCGACAATTTTGCTTGTTGACGTAGCCACCGAGGTGGAAATGGGCCTCATCAGTTAAGATAAATTTTCGATTTTTCGAATTTTAATAATTTCACTGCGTTGTTGAATCGTGTATCGTTCCTTCTTTATTGATCGCATAGTTTCTACTTGTCAAATGTCAAAGAATAAAAGCTTCAAAAGTGACAGCTACCGAAATAGCGGGTGATTCAAAATAACACTTCTTGTTGGAAAACCCTGTATTACCATTTGATGATACAATTACAGTTGATTCGGACCTTATTGGAGAATAAAAATTTCACTAATTTTTAACCTATTGTGAGGGAGGTACTAGAAGGAGTGGACCAATATGGCCCAACTTCGAACTTTGACTGAAATAAATAAAATAGAGAAATATATTACCACATAGCAAATATGAAGTCAATCCGTTACTCCTTTCGAGAGGTATCGCGCGCTCCCGAAATATGGACATTGCTCAATTGACTTAAAATGTTCCAAAGCGGATTTCCGCCAAACATACTAAGGGTCCTTCGATGTGCTGCACTTTTGAGCCGTAGCAAACTAAAGTTCTTTATACCCTACATCACACTGTGGTACAGGATATTATGACTTTGTGCATTTGTTTGTAACGCCCAAAAAGAGAAGAAATAGAACCATAGTTTATTATACCGATCGTCATAGAATCAATTTTTGAGTCGATTTAGCCATGTCCGTCTGTCTGTCTGTCCGTCTGTCTGTCTGTCCGTCTGTCCATGTATTCTTGTAATCAAAGTGCAGGTCGTATTTATGGTCCGATTATGATGAAATTTAGCACAGTGCTCTTTTTTGGCCCAAGGACGATCCCTATTGAAATAGGTCAAAATTGGTTCAGATTTAGATATAGCCCCCATATATATGTTACCCCCGATTTGACATGTAAGCGCTGTAGAAACTGTATTTTATATCAGATCAGTACGAAATTTGGCAGAGAGAGTTCCCTTATTACATGAATGAACACTGCTAAATTCGGGGGAAATCGGTTCAGATTTAGATATAGTCCCCATATATATGTTTCACCCGATTTGACATGTTAGCGCTATAGAAAACGTATTTTAAATCTGATTAGTGCGAAATTCGGCAGAATGAGGTTTCATATTACACTAAGGAATACTGCCAAATTCGGAGAAAATCGCTTCAGATTTAGATATAGCCCCCATATATATGTTACCCCCGATTTGGCATGTAAGCGTTTAGAAACTGTAGTTTATATCTGATTAGTGCGAAATTCGGCAGAAAGAGGTTTCATATTACACTAAGGAATACTGGCAAATTCGGAGAAAATCGGTTCAGATTTAGATATAGCCCCCATATATATGTTACCCCCGATTTGGCATGTAAGCGCTGTAGAAACTGTATTTTACATCCGATCAGTGCGAAATTCGGCAGAAGGAGGTTTCTTATTACATGAAGGAATACTGCCAAATTCGGATAAAATCGGTTCAGATATAGATATATAGACCCCATATATGTTACCCCCGATTTGACATGTAAGCGCTGTAGAGACTATATTTTATATCCGATCAGTACGAAATTCGACAGAATGAGTATTCAGGGAAAATCGGTTCAAATTTATATATAACCTCCATATATATGTTCCTCCTGATTTGGTATCAAAGCGCTTTAGATGTTGTACTTTACTTCCGATCATTACAAATTTTTCCAGAAAGATGTTTCTCAATTAAGGAACGAATATTGCTTAATTAAGCGATTATCGGTTCTGAATAAGATATAGTCACATGTATACGTTCCTACCCATTTACCAATTATTCCAAATTAGTATCGCAATGACCCTTATCGCATTGTTAGGGAGGTGTAGGGTATAATATAGTCGGCCCCGCCCGACTTTCTGCCTTTCCTTACTGGATTTTTCTTTCTTCGTTGAAAGAAATATTAAAATTTGTAGCGATATATATTCTAAAAGACATCTGATTAAGTTTTCGGAGAATCTAGTTAATTTTAATCGGTTGTTTATTGCGGTCGCAAATACCAGATCTTAATTACCGCATATATTCGAACTTAAGAATTTCACAACACAACGTTGCACAAATACTCGTATTGCGGCTTTGTAAACGTCTAAGGAATAAAGAAAAATTCCCTGTAGAAAAAAATACCAACCAACAACACAAGCCCAAATTGGCCGCCAACCTGGTTTGGTGAAGTAACACAAATATAAAAACGAATTAAACTCAAATCAACAACAATAAATAATTATTTCAAATTCTCACGACATTTAACAGAGGGTTTTCCGCTTAAGTTTTACCCCCACGTTTTGAAAATGAAAAGCGATGGCTATAATACATTTCGCTTTGCTTTCTCCTCTCTCCACTCTCCTCTCTCTCTTGAGGAGCAGAGGAGGAATCATATTTTCATGATTAATTGGGTCTGCAGTAATAAAAATCGGCCAATTTATACGTACACACATATATTTATATGTATATGTATATGTATGTGTGTGTGTAAGTGTTGGTGTTCTTATTTGTAAATGTTTGGTTTACGTATTTCATACCTAAATATGTATGCATAGGTTTAAATATAAGACTATAGTATTTTAACATGAACCATAATTAAGAGAATTTCTGTTTTTAACTCTCGCTAGGAATTAAAGGGGCTGTTCTGTATTAATCGTTATGTGTAACCATTAATTCCGGTTTATTTTTTTGTGACAAGACTGAAATCTGATTCAAACGAATTTATTTCTCCAAAACTTTTGCTAAACCATTGGTAACTCACCTCATTTAGAAATTCGAATAAATTCTATATATTTATTAAAATCTTGATCCATTTTGTTAGACATGTTTAAAAATTGCCCCCCATCAAAAGAATAAGTATATGGATTTGATTTATGGCTCATGTACGAACCAAAAATCGTTTTGCATATAACTAAAACACTGTGCTCTGAGGTTACATGTCGGAATCATGTACACCAAATAACATTGCATTCCCACGAGAGACGACGATGAGTGCCTGATGAAACATCCATACCAAGACATGCTGAGAATGTTAATAATTGCTCATACGAACTTGTTGGATATTTTCCTGTTTTCGTTTCGTGCAGTTAGGGTTTTTTTCAGAATTTTCTAATTTCATACATTATTTTTTAAGGACTAATTACTTCCTTGCACTTGTGATGCGCTTTAAATGCAACAACAATTACTGTAAAACAACGAATAGCTTTGTGCACTGCCTCAGAACGAAGATATGAAACACCCTACCCGAACGCTTGGAGTAATAAAAGTCATAGAATTAAATAGTCAAATTTTTTATTAAATATACTACTATTTTTTGTGAATGATAAATTGAAAATATCATTCACAAAAATAAATTCTGACTGAATAAAATTAATATTTTTAAAAAAATTTCTTCAAAATTTCAACTTTCCGAAAAATATCGTTCTTTAGACTCATGTATCATAAGACAAATCGATCTTAAGCCTTCGAAATTTCAGCAAAATTTTCTACAAAAATTTCGATTTCAGAAATTTTGTAGAGAAATTCAGTTAAACGATATTTCTAGAGAAATATAGCAATTCCAACAAAATTCTGCCGAAAAATGCAATTTCAACGAAATTTTGTGGAAATAAAAAAAAATATTATGATGAATTTTTCTACCAAATTTTATAGAAAAATTTAATTTTTAAGAAATTTTTTTGAAAAATGCAATTTCAAGGTATTTTTTAAAGAAACGCAATTTCAATGAAATTGTCTAAACAAAAGAACTTTCGAGGAAATTTTCCAAATAAAACACAATTTGTAAGAAATTTTTATTAGTTGTACTAAAAAAGAACTTGCCAAAATTAGTATTTTTAAAAAATTTCGTTAAAAATTTAAATTTCCATTGAAAATTTTATTTTTTGTTATAAAATTTCTTAAAAATTGAATTTTTTATATAAATTTAGTCAAAATTTTATTTTTTGAAAGTACATTTTTGTTTAAAAATTTATTTTTTCTAGAAAATTTCTTTGAAATTTCAGCAAAATTTGCTAGAAAAAGTTTGATTTCAAGAAATTTTTTCGAGAAATTCAATTCAACGATTTTTCTAGAGAAAAGCAGAAAAATTCAATTCCAGCAACGTTTTGCAGAAAAATGCAATTTCAACGAAATTTTGTAGAAAAATTTGTTTTCAACAATTTTTTTTGAAAAATACAGAAAAATTCAAATTTGAAAAAATTTAGAAAAAATTATTAATGATGAATTTTCTACAAAAATTTAATTTCAACGTATTTTTTTAGAAAAATTCAAATTCAGTTTCCTAAAAAAAAATACGTCAAAATTATAATTTTCCCAAGAGAATTTGTTAAAAATTAAATTTTGCTATACATTTTTTCAGCATTACATTTTCTGTATAATTTCGTTAAAATTTTTTCAAAAATACATTTTTATTGAAAGTCAATTTTTCTAAAAAACTTCGTTGAAGTTGCATATTTTTGAAAGTTTTGTCGAAGATACATATTTATTGAAATTTCGTTTTTTTAAAAAATAATGTCAAAATTCAAGTTTTCGCTGAAGTTTCATATTCCTATAAAATTTGTTCAGAATTTTGGATTTCTAGAAAATGTTGTTGAAAGTGCACTTTTCTTTAAAATTTCTTCGAAGTGCATATTTCCAGAAAATGTCCTTCATCGGCCTTTAAAAAGTCAGCGATCTTTAATCCGGACAGTAGCCACTAATCATGATTAATCGTCCTTTAAACGACTCACCGATCGATCTTTAATCCGCTCATGTACCATTCAAATTTCGGCAACATTTAATTCTATTCAACAATATTTTTAGTGAAAAGCAATTTCAACGAAATTTTGTATACAATTTGTTTTTAACAATTTTTTCTTGAAATTCCAAATTTGAAGGAATTTTCTAGAAAAATTTAAATTTAAAGTACTTTTCTAAAAAAATAAATTTTTAAAATAATTATATGATGAATAATAATTATTATGATGAATTTTCTATCAAATTTCAATATTCATTAAATTTTCTAGAAAAATTCAACTTCAACTTATTTTTTTAGAGAAATTTAATGAAATATTTAAAAAAAATCAAAATTGAGGAAAAATACAGTTGGACGAAATTTTATTTTATTAGTTATATAAATAAAGAAATTGCCAAAAAATTCTTCAGAATTGTGTTTTCTATAAAATTTTGACATTTTTCTTTGAAAATTTTGTCGAAAATACTTTTTTATTAAAAATCAAAGTCAAAATTCACTTTTTCTAGAAAATGTCGTTAAAATTTCAAATTTTTTTTAAAATTTGGTCGAAAATAAAATTTTTCTGAAATGTTCGTTTTTTTTAGAAAACTATTCCAAAATTCAATTTTTGCTGAAGAAAATTTGGTTAAAATTGCATTTTTCTTTAAAAGTTCATCGAAATTTAATTTTTCCAGAAATTTTCCTTCATCGGCCTCTAGAAAGTCAACGGCCTTTAATCCGGGAAGTAGCCACTACCACTGAAAAATACACACAGAAGGAATTTTTGAAAAAAAAATTGCGATTTTCTAAAAAAAATTGTTAAATTTATTTATGACGAATTTTATTCGAATTTCAATTTTCTAGAAAAATGAAATTTCAATGTATTTTTCAACGCAATTTTCTAAAAAAAAATGCACTTTCGAGAAATTTTTCAAGATAAATGCAATTTGGACGAAATTTTATTGGTTAAATTAGAAAATATAATTGCCAAAATTAGCATTTATAAAAAAAAATCATCAAAATTGCATGTATCAAAAAAAAAGTTGGAAATTTAAATTTTCTATTAAAAAAATTTCAAAATTGCATTTTTCTAGAAAATTTCGCCGAAATTTAATGTTTTAAAAATTTTGTCGAAAATACTTTTTTATTGAAAATCTAAATTAAATAATTCAGTTTTTCTAGAAAATGTTAAAATTGACCATTTTTAGAATCTTTTTATTTAAATTCTATCGAAATACATTTTTATTGAAAATTTTGTTTTTTTTGTTAGAAAATCTATCAAAATTTGAAAATTTCATTGAATTTTTCTTTAAAATTACTTTTTTTCTGAAAATTTCTTTCATCGGCTTTTAATCCGGCAGTAGCTACTAATCAGAAGTCATCGTTCTTTAAACGACTCATCGATCTTTAATACTTTCAAATTTCAGCAAAATTTTCTAGAAATAATTTTGATTTCAAGAATTTTTTTAGAGAAATGCAATTCAACGATTTTTTTAGAGAAAAGCAGACAAATTTGATTCCAACAAAATTTTGCAGAAAAATGCAATGTCAACGAAATTTTGTAGAAAAATTTCGATATTGTCAAGAAAAATACAATTTGGACGAAATTTTATTAGTTATATTAAAAAAAATATTGCCAAAATTTTTATTTTTAAAAACAAATAGTTGAAAATAGTTCCAAGTTATCTTCAAAATTACAATTTGCTAGAAAATATCTTCAAAATTGCATTTTTCAGAAAATTTTGTCGAAAATACTTTTTTATTGAAAATTAAATTAAAATTCAATTTTTCTAGAAAATTTTGTTGAAATTAGTCATTTTTAGATTTTTTTTTTGAAAATTTTGTCCAATACATTTTTATTGAAAATTTTGTTTTTTTTTTTGAAGAAAATTAAAATATATTTCATCAAAATTTCTTCGATAAATCGTTTTTCTAGAAAATTCCGTTGAAATTTCATTTTTCTATAATATTTTTTCGAAATTGATTTTTTCCGAAAAATTTCCTTCATTGGCATTTAATAGAGTCAAAGTCGGACAGTAGCCACTAATAAGGAGTCATCTTTTTTAAACGACTTATCGATATAATTTCAGCAAAACTTTCAAACTTCAAAACTTTTGATTTTCCAACAAAATTTTGCAGAAAATTGCAATTTCAACGAATTTTTGTAGACAATTAGTTTTAAAAAAAAATTTTTTTTTGGAAAATACAAAATTGAAGAAATTAAAATTTAAAGCTATTTTCTATAATTTTTTTTTAGAAAAATATAATTATGATGCATTTTCTATCAAATTTAAATATTCATTAAATTTTCTAGAAAAATGCATTTTTAATTACAGAAATGCTATTTCAATGAAATTTTCTAAACAAAAATGCACTTTCGAGCAAATTTTCAAGAAAAATACAATTTGGACAAAATTTTATTTTAATAGTTTTATTAAAAAAGAAATTGCCAAAATCAGTATTTCAAATCTAAATTTCAATTTTCCAAAAAAAATCGTTGAAAATTGCATTTTTCTATAAATTTTTTTTTTGAAAAATACAAAATTGAAGAAATTAAAATTTAAAGCAATTTTCTATAATTTTTTTTTTAGAAAAATATAATTATGATGCATTTTCTATCACATTTAAATTTTCATTCAATTTTCTAGAAAAATGCATTTTCAATTACAGAAATGCTATTTCAGTGAAATTTTCTAAAAAAAAATGCACTTTCGAGCAAATTTTCAAGAAAAATACAATTTGGACAAAATTTTATTTTAATAGTTTTATTAAAAGAGAAATTGCCAAAATCAGTATTCCAAATCAAAATTTCAATTTCCAAAAAAAAATCGTTGAAAGTTGCATTTTTTGGAAAATTGAAATTTTGTCCAAAGTACATTTTTATTGAAAATCGAAGTCAAAATTAAATTTTTCTAGAAAAATTTCGTTGAAATTGCATATTTTTAAAAAATTTCTTGTTTTGGAAATTTTGTCGAAAATACATTTTTATTGAAAATTTTTTTAAAACGTCAATGACCTTCAATTCGGGCAGTTGCTCAAATCAGGAGTCATCGTTCTTTAAACGACTCGTCGATCTTTAAAATGTCAGCAAAAAATTTCTAGAAAAAAAATATATTTCCAACAAAATTTGGCAGAAAAATGCCAATTCAACAAAATTTTGTAGAAAAATTTGTTTCCACCCAAAGACTCACTTTTCATCAATCAAAGGCTTTTTTGAAAAGCCGGCCATGTAGACTACTGACGACGGGGGTCACGCCCCAGAAATCATAACATAGTCTGTGGGCACGCAATGAAATACTTGCAATATATTTTGCCATGTAAAATCCTTGCTTTCTATCACTGTATAGAAGCAGGTTGGTCTTTAGCCGAGAGAGTATCTCAGTTTAAATAATTTCTTTAAATTTTTTTCAAAATTTCGCTTTTCTTGGTCATATCATTGAAATTGAATTTTTCTTTAAAATTACTGCAGAAATTTTTTTTCGAATTTGGATTTTTCCAGAAAATTTCCTTCATCGGCCTTTAATAAAGTCAACGACCTTTAATCCGGGAAATATTCACTAATCAGGAGTCATCGTCCTTTAAACGACTCATCATTATACCCTCACTTTAGTGTGACGAGGGTATATATCATTTGCTACGGAAAAAAGTGTAACACGTCGAAGGAGTGACCTAAGACCCCAAGTATGTTCGGAGGAAATCCGTTTTGGGTCATTTTAAGTCGAATGAGCAATGTCCGTCCGTCTGTCTGTCTGTCTGTGTGTCTGCTGGCTGGTGCGCACGATAACTCTCGAAAGGAGTAACCGATTGACCTCAAATTTGGTCTGTGGTAATATTTTTTTCTATCTCCGGCTAAGTTCGATGATGGGCCATATTGGTCCACTTCTTCTAGTACCTCCCCCACAAAGGGTTAAAATGTTGTGAAATATTTATTCTTTAATAACTGCTATACTACTTATTCGAATCTTTTGAAATTCCACACATAGTATTAGCTTATTAGTCGCTATCAACTCGAGAAAAACGGGCGAAGTCGCCACGTCCCTTTTGGTACCTCCCACACAAATGCACCATTTTGCACCAAAAGTTAACAGCTTATAACATTAATAACAGTGTATAAAAAAACTTGAAATTTTGTACAGTATTATGCTTTTATATTGCCTACAGTCAAGGGAAAAATTGGCGTTGTTGCTACGCCCTTTTTGGTACCTCCCACACAAAGGTACCTTTTTTCACCAAAAGTTAACAGCTTATAACATTAAAACCAGTGTATAAAAATACTTGAAATTTTGTACAGTGTAATGTTTTTTTTTTTTTTTTTTTTTTTAATAATTCATTTATTTACAAAATAATTCTTATAACAAAGTAAAATATGAGTGCTCCAGCGCCACTTGGACATTTTTGGGGCGAGTTGGCATATATCTAGCAAAATTTACATAGTAGCTCTAAATTATGTATGTACATCAAATTATTAAAAAATAATTCAAAATCACAATAGAAGCATATCGATATTTTCAAGTAAATAAGTTTTTAGTGCTAATTTGAAAGTAGAAATTTGTAAGATATCTTTTAGATATTGCGGAAGATGATTATACTCAGAACAGCCATTGTGTTCTATACGTTGTTTTGTTGTTTCTAGTCTACACCTCTTAACAAGTAAGTTGGATCTGTTTCTAGTATTGAATACAGTTTGATTTTGTGAAAAGGTAATTGAATTATAACCAATACAATGGACTGACTTAAACATGTACATGAACAATTGCAGTTTATAAAGACCATATATTGGCAGAATAGTTTTTGATACATCTTTATACAATGATATCGTTGAAAACGTTTGTGGAAGATTGTAAACAATTTTAAGTGCTTTATTTTGTGACCTTTGTAAAGATCTGAATTCAGTGTTTTTTTTTCTGTAAATATATGATGGGTAAGTAATTGAAATGGCTATGAACTAAACCATTATATATCATCAGTTTAGTTTTTTCATCAAACTTATTTTTAAATTTGTAAAGCATACCAATTCCTGGAGCTATTTTCGTTTTTAAATATTGCTTATGCAAGTTCCACGACAAATTGGTTTGTAGATGTACTCCTAAGTACTTGAAAGAACTACATTCTTCGACTCTTCTACCACAGACAGAAACATCGAATAGGTTATTATTACCAACAGAGCACGGTCGAAATCGAAGCAATTTTGTTTTCTCGGCATTCAATACTAGCCTGTTTACTCTAGCGAATTCCGATATTGTCTTAGCATCCTCTTCAATGTGAACTCTTAAAATAACTTCATGGCAATATGGGTAGAAGAGACTTATATCGTCCGCATACATTAATAATTTCCCATGTAATTTCAGATTTGAAATGTCATTTATACAAATAGTAAATAATAAAGGACCTAAAACACTGCCTTGAGGCACCCCAAATTGAATGTTACCAATTCCACTTCTACTTTTTTGTATTTCTACATATTGCTTCCTATTTAGAAGATAACTTTCAATAAGTTTATGAGCATTTCCGGTGATCCCATAAAATTTAAGTTTTTGTAACAATATACTGTGATCTACTAGGTAAAATGCTTTAGAAAAGTCGTAAAAAACCCCAGCAACTCCACCAAAGCCATTGTCCAAACCTTCACATATTGTATTTACAACGTTTACTACTGCCTCTTGAGTACCACTGCCTTTTTTAAACCCAAATTGCAACTTAAAAAGTAGATTGTTCTCGTCTAAATAAGCCGAGAGCTGCTTATGCATAATTTTTTCAAAAACTTTATCAAGTAATGGCAATAAAGCAATTGGTCTAAGGTTTTCAACGGCACATGACATTTTACCTTTAGGGATAGGTATTATTTTACACGTTTTAAGTACTTCTGGGTATGTTGATGTTTCAATAGTGGTATTGAAACACTTAACCACATTAGAAACAATTATGTTCTTGCATTCCAAAAACATTTTAGCCGAAATGCCATCCGGGCCAGGACTTTTGTTTGTCTGCAGCTTACCAAAAATGTCTAAAATCTCTTCATTATTTGTATTACAAAATGGAAAGGAATTATGATATTGAGTCAGAGTGTTGAGCATGTTACAGCAATCTCCTGGCAAATGTGATATGTTTTCCTTCAATATTTTCGGAGCTTTCAGAAAATATTCATTAAAAATATTGCACATCTGCTTACTATTTGTAACAAATTCACCTTGATCATTTATTAATTGTATTTTGGGTCTTGAAACTCTACCCAACTGTTCATTTAAAAATCGCCAGCATTTTTTCGGATCCTGTTGAAATGATTTAAGATGATCTTGATAATAGTTATTCATGCAAATCCTCGTAGCTCTCTTTATAACACGACTTATCTGTTTTAGTTTTTTCTCTAGGCTAATACTTGTACCTTTCTTTCTTCTCACTTTTAATAATTTTTGTTTCAACGATATGAGAGCATATAGGTTTCGATTAATCCAAGGTGTAATAAGATTTTTTGTAAGAACCTTCTCCTCCTTCTCAACTGTTGCGTTTTCTACGCAATTAGAAAATATATTAATGAAATTAGATGTATCATCTGAAGCATTACCAGAAAACTGCATCACTGATAACCTAGTATTGACGTTTTCTCTCAACATGCTATAATTGCACTGACGATAATATCTTGTTGTGTATTCTAAATCTCTTGTATTACAAATTACTTTGCAAGATATTAAGTTATGATCTGAAATGCTACATTCTATTGAATCAACTAAAATCTCATTTGGTATATTGCTGAATACATTGTCTATTGATTTGCCGCTACTTGGACGTGTAATTAAATAATGACAACTTCTATATCCAAAATTATATAAAATATTTGAAATATCTGATGACATGGTTGTATTTAAAAAATCTATATTAGAGTCTCCAACAACTATGCTCGGACATCCACCAGTGCTATGCAACAGGCCTTCTATGAAACTATAAAAAATATTCAATTCACATTTCTGAGAGCGGTAGAAACTAGTGACATTCAAAGACTTTTTTATTTATTTTAAAATCCTTAACTGAAATTCGTATAGCTTCAAAAGTGCCTATAGCCCTGTGAAAAATGGGCGTTATTGCCACTCCCCTCTTTGTACCTCCCACACAAAATGCCCAAATCATACCACAATTTAATGTCTCATAACGTTTATACCAGTGCACATAAATGCTTATAAGTAGGCACAGTGCAATGAATTTAAAGAATCTAATGTTCAACAAAAAAAGGTGTATTTGGTAAACCCCTTCTGGTACCTCCCACACAAATTGACAGAATAATTCGAGTAATATTCAATATTACATTACTCACAAAGTGAGGGTATACCTTAGTCGGTTTACCCGACTGAAACTTTCTTACTTGTTTCTCACTCATTTCAACAACGTTTTCTAGAAAAAAATTATTTAAAGCAATTTTTTAGAGAAATGCCATTTTAAGAAAATTTTCTAAAGAAATGCAATTAAACGATGTTTCTAGAGAAATGCAGAAAAATGCAATTTCAACGAAATTTATTTCAAGATTTTTTTTTAGAAAAATACAAATTTGAACGAATTTTCTTACAAAATTCGGAACTTTCTAAAAAAATTTTAAGAATTGTTGTTATTTATTGTTGGTCTGTGCTTTTGTTATTCAAACAGAATTTATTTTGGTTTGAGACCGTTTTTTTTAGTTACTTTCTGTCTATTGCAAAAAAGTTATAGAAACAAATACAAAAATTGGTAGAGGGTTTTAATTTCTTGGTAGAATTGACTGCAGTTTCGATAGACACCACTCTATCATCTTCAGAATTCAGTACCAATAGTGTATGTCTTTAACTTAAATCTGATTTATTATTTTATAAATATATACAATTTTTTTATAAATATATACAATTTTAATGATATTTTCTAAATAATACAATTTCGGTATTTTACAATTTAAACGAAATTTTATTTTATTAGTCATATTAAAAAAGAAATATAATTTAAGATTATTTATTTGGGGAGGGGTCATTAAAATTTTTACATGGTTTTGGGGACCTGCACGCTGAAAAAAATAGCTTCTGTAGTATATTGTCTCAAACATATTCGGCTTGAAATATACATATGTTTAGGGTACAATTCAAATATATAATATTTGACACACACAAATATTATATGTTTAGGAGGATATTGTTCTAAACAAAAATATGATCCTATTCAAATATTTTTTTATTTGGAACTAGTAACTATTTGCGAAACAAAGATTAATTTGTAATTATTTATTTTGGCAATGTATCAATGCCTTAACTTAAAGACAAGTTTTCTGTTTTTCAGACGTTCAAAGAGCAATTTTTTATAAATTTTATATGTTTGTAAAATTTAATTAAAACTTAAATAGAATAATCTTTCGTAAATATAAATTGCATTGATGGATTGACAAGAAGTGATGAATTGGAATATTTATAAATTAAGAAAATTTTAGCTATAAAGTTTAACACGAAATCTAGGAAAAACTAACTAAAATTCGAATAAGCCAGCAAAGTTTTAAAAATATTTTTAAATAAAATATATTTGGAAAACTTCTTAAACAATAACTTTGTTTGTGTGTAAACATATATTTTATTTGTGAAATTAAGTTTGCAAATAAATTATGTTCTAATATATTAATATATGCGTCCCAAGCTAAATTTCTTGATTTTCAAATAAAATTTATTTGTTAACAAATATAAAATATTTAAAAAAATCATTTCCAAGTATATTTTCTTTCAATTCAAACATATCAAATATGAAGATTTTTCTCCGTGTGTATAGTTGAAAGGGTTGAGAAGCCCTGATTTAAATAGTTAAATAGAGAAATAAATAAATAGCTGACCAATAATAACTGGAAGTTACAAATTTGTTGATATTTGCAAAATACCCCACTGAGAAAAGTAGCGCATTTATATTTCATGTTTAAAAGAATGAGAACAAAAAATGCAGCATGAAATCAACTGCCATTAAATATTGAACCTTGCTGTGGAATTCGTTTTTTTTTCTTTCTATATGTCGATTTTCGCTTTCAAGCTTGGTCAGACATTTACGGCTAGTTTCGACTACTTCTTCTTTCCCTCGCTCTGCGCTTCGTCCTTCTGCTTAAGGAGATATTCTGTGACACACAATTTTTTTTGTTTAAATGCACTCCCAATTGCAGTTCCATTTTTGGCCACGAATAGAATGTCGAGTGTGGTATTCGTACACCTTGGTTGTTGGACATAGAACATGGAATAGCCATGAGTGTTTCCTCTAGTTTATCTGAAGAAAATAATTTGTTTTAACCTTTCTCCTTCTCAGGTTCAATGGAATTTGATTAATTACCCCTGAGGCTATGGCGAGGCAAGTGACTTAGGCTTCTGGTTGTTCTGGCATTTGTTTAATTGAAAATGTAGGTCCACATTCGAGGACAAGGATAACCTAAAGTGATTTAGTCAACGAAATGAAAACGAAACAGAAACGAGTTAATTACCTTTGTCATGCATTTAGATAGCGCGGACATTTTTCCCTGGGCCACAAACACGAATTCGCACGTCATGGCAAATATTTCATGAGCCGAACTGGCATAGATTCGTTCTGTAAAGTTCTAAAACATTTCCTCTTTTTGTTTTGTAAGGGATGCATGTTTGAGAGCAGATGTATGTCATAACTTAAAAGCATTTAAAATTATTTGATAAAAATATTTTTTGCGAAAAAATACTATCCTTAACCCTAAAAAATATTTAAGAATAAGTAAGAAAAGTTCTGTCGGTTGAACCGACTAAGGTATACCCGTACTTTGTGAGTAATGTAATATGGTACTATGGGCGGAAGATGTCAAAAATTTGACAAAAACCTTTTCATTCATTCACAATCTATAGTCATTGGAAATGTTGTATAAAATACAAAATATGAAAATATTTAGATGATTGCTGCAGAAGTTATGGGAATGTTGTGTTCGAATGAATCTGTCAATTTTGTGGGGGTACTACATAGAAGTGGCTTGACAAATATTTACACCTATTATGCGCTGAACAGTAGATCTTTCAAAGACATTTTACTGTACCGAATTGTATGTGTTTATGTGCACTGATATTTACGTTATGACTCATTCAATTTTGGTATGATTTGGCCATTTTTTTGTGGGAGGTACCAAAAGAGTCGTGCCAATAATATCCATTGTTTATCGTACTGTAAGTACTTTGAAAGCATTACACTGAATGCTGAATATGCACTAATATTAATGTTATTAGCAGTGCACTGTTTGTACAAAATGGTCCATTTGTGTTGGAGGTACCAAAAGGGAAGGGGCCCCTTCGCTCATTTTCTCAAGGTGAAAGCGACAAATAAACTATTACTATGAGTGGACTTATAGAGGATTCAGTAAACTAGTATTTATGTTGTAAGAGAATCTACATTTCACTAAATACCGGGTTTTTCAAAGGGAGCGCTACAAAAGTTTTTTTAAATAAAACAAAAACGGTTTTGGATATCAATGAAAATCTTTATTCCTGTGAATGTACGATCGATGCCATTATGTATGGAACTCGATTTCTTTTGCATGGCCGCCACGGGCACGCTTGCAGAAGTCCAGAGCTGAACCCAATTTTCGACGGTTTTCAAGCATAAATCGGCCGATACTGCTGCATTTTCACGTTCGATATTCGTACAAAGTTCATCAATCGTCGCTGGCTTGTTGGCATAGACCATAGACTTGACGTAGCCCCACAGGAAATATGTAGTCTAACGGCGTCAAATCGCACGACCGAGGCGGCCAATCGACTGGACCATTTCGTGAGATAACACGTTCTCCAAACTTGGTTTCCAATAAATTGATTGTGGCATTCGCTGTGTGGCTTGTGGCGCCGTCCTGTTGGAACCACATGTCCTCCAAGTCCATATCATCCACTTGGGGCCAAAAATATTCGGTTATCATTGAACGGTAGTGATTCCCATTCACAGTAACGTGCCGGTCTTGATCATCACGGAAGAAGTACGGCCCAATGACGCCGCCGGCCCATAAACCGGGATGCAATGATGACTCATGGAGTACGTGTGGATTGTCGTCTGACCAATAACGAATATTTTGTTTATTGACGAAGCCATTCAGCCAGAAATGAGCCTCATCGCTGAAGATGATTTTTCGATGAATAATTTCGATTCGTTGTTGGCTCGTATATCTTTCCATCATGAAATGGCAAACCTTACTGATGAGAAATGTTAAAAGAGCGGCAAAAAATATGGCGTCGTTTGCTTTTGTAGCGTCCCTGTTGAAAAACCCGTTATTAACCCTTTATGAGGTTTGCTAAACACTTCTCGTCCTGCTGCACTGTAATGTTAGATCACTAACATCAAGGTGGCAGCGTGATTCTGACGAATACTGTCGACTCTGTGAGGATGAAGAGGAACTGGAGACAATCGAACACCTTCTCTGTCAATGTCCTTCTCTATCAAAAAGAAGACATCGCTACTTAAGTGATTACACGATATAAAATCTGGAATCTGTGACATCCCACGATAGTGGTAAAATTATGGGCTTCATATGATGCTTGAGATGGATGGTTTAACAACAACCCATACATCTGCATCAATATTAAGATTGTTTATTGAGTTTTTTTTCAAAGATATGATGTTTTGTACAAACATTATAATAGAAATTCTAAGGACTATAAATATTGACCTAATTTTCCCTCCTTTGATAAATTATCACAGCAACAGGCTGTGGCAATTCGATAAATACTTATTAATTAATTATTCTATTTATCATAAATTTGCTCCCGGGTTTTCCTTTTGTTTAAGGGGATCCCCTTTGTATGTTAACTTACAACTAGCTTAAAATTAAACTTAAGACTAACTGAGAATAAAACTATACTTATTATGAAGCGGATCAATAAGATATAATATAAAATAAATGCAAATTATATTATCAAATAAAGATTTTCAGCCGTGGTGAGTACCTGGTAGAGCTTTGTCATAAAATTGTGGTCTGAATGCATTATTATAAGCTGGGGCGCTTCATTTAAAAGTCCAAATGGCGATAATTAAACCTCTTCTCTCCAATTGAAGTGTTAATGTGAATTATAAAGAGTTTTCCAACAAGAGGTGTTATTTTGGTGTTCCAAGAAAAATGCAATTTTTTGAGATAAATGATCAGATGTTTATTTCATAATAAAGAAGAAGGTATGCCGTTAGTAATGAAAAACAACATCAGCCAAGTGGCCACCACGACCACGCTTACAGGACCATGTCCTTTTCATGAAATTTTCCATAACCAAATCGCAAAGTGGCTGCCCTATGTCCTCGATAGTCTCACGAATTCTATCTTTGAGGTCTTGAATCGACGCTGGGCTGTTGGGGTAGACCTTATCTTTCACGTTGCCCCAATGGAAGAAGTCACAAGGTGTTAAATCACAAGATCTCGGTGGCCAATTGTGATCACCTCATCGAGAGATAACACGGTTCGGAAAAATTTGTAAAGCATTAATTTAGTTTTCTTAGGTATAGTATTCTTGAGAACATACCGACAACCTTATATGCCTTTCCAATAACTGATCTAGCATGTTTGTTAAATTTGATGAGTTTATCGAATCGCACACCCAGATATTTAATGCTATCCTTAATCTGAATTTCCACTTTACCTAATGTAAGTCTGAGTTGCTTGCTCTCGGTAACTACGAAGCACCGGCATTTGCCCGAAGCATTTCTCATGCATGTAGCCTCACTTTTTAATATATTTAACCTTATCCCCCAATCGTCTTAGAACCGTAATACCATATTAAGATGAGTAGAAATCTTCACCACAGATTTAATTGGAGATTCATCACGTGAGGGAAGTCGTGCATAAAGATGCTTTACAAATTAGGGGCTAATATCGACTCCCGAGCAACTCCACAATTTATATTTCCAAAAATATGTAGGAGATCACAAATTTAGACATAGCCCCTATATGTTCGTTCCTATCGTTTTGTTATCAATATGCTATAGAGGCTTTAAATTACATCCGATCATTATAAGACGATATTCCTGATACAGAATCAAACTTTGTCATGTTTGAAGAAAATCAGTTCGATTTATATATAAATAACTCCCATGTATATGTATATTCATCCCGATTTGGAATGCTTATATAGTCCAACAAAAACGCATGATGTTAATCTATATATATAAAAGAGAGTGTCTGTTTGTGGGTTTGTTTGTTTGTATGTTTGTTCCGTATAGACGTCTAAACGGCTAGACCGATCATCTTGAAATTTTCACTGAATGTACATGTGTAGGGGGTGCTGAAAATAGGGTATTTGAATTTTCGATATATCAAGTGGGCGTGGACCCGCCCATATGGGTCCAATTTTGATATTGAGAAATTTTTTTAGCTAGAGTGCTGAAATTTTGTGTGTATGCATTTAGTGACAGATTATGTGAATTTTCAAAAAATGGGCGGAATCGGACCAATGGGCGTGGCACCGCCCATATAAGCCAAATTTTAAAAATGTGATATCTTGCGCAATTTGTTACCGAGAGACCTGGAATTTTGTATATACATATCCGTTGGCGAACTACATGATTGGTCCAAAAATGGGCGGGTTCGGACCAATAGGCGTGGCCCCGCCCATATAAGCCAAATTTTTAAATTGAGATATTTTGCACAATTTGATAGCGAGAGTGCTGGAATTTTGTGTATATGTATATGGTGGAAGTCTTCGTAATTGGTCCAAAAATTGGCGGAATCGGACCAATGGGCGTGGCCCCGCCCATATAAGCCAAAATTTTAAATTGATATATCTTGCACAATTTGTTAGCTAGAGTGCTGTAATGTTGTACGTATGTATCTGGTAGCAGTCCACGTGATTTTTCCAAAAATGGGCGGGATCGGACCAATGGGCGTGGCACCACCCATATAAGCCAAATTTTAAAAATGTCATATCTTGCACAATTTGTTACCGCGAGACCTGGAATTTTGTATATATATATCCGTTGGCGACCTACATGATTGGTCCAAAAAAGGGCGGGTTCGGACCAATAGCCGTGGCCCCGCCCATATAAGCCAAATTTTGAAATTGAGATATTTTGCACAATTTGATAGCGAGAGTGCTGGAATTTTGTGTATATGTAGATGGTGGCGGTCTACGTGATTGGTCCAAAAATGGGCGGGATCAGAACACTGGGCGTGGCCCCCTCATATAAGCCAAATTTTGAAATTGAGATATATTGCACAATTTTTTGCCGAGAGTGCTGTAATTTCGTGTATATATATCTGGAGCGGCATCGAACCAATGGGCGTGGCCACGTCCATATAAGCCAAATTTTGAAATTGAAATATCTTGCACATTTTATTATCGAGAGTGCTGCAGTTTTGGACATATGTATCTGATGACTGTCTACGCGATTCGCCCAAAAATTGGCGGGATCAGACCAATGGACGTGGCCCCGCCTATATAAGCCAAATTTTGAAATTGAGACACATATCTTGCACAATTTTTAGCGAGAGTGATGTCTGGTGGTAGTCTACGTTATTGGTCCAAAAAGGGTCGGGATCGGATCAATGGCCGTGACCCTGCCCATATAAACTAAATTTTGAAATTGAGATGTCTTACACAATTGTTTAGCGATAGTTCTGTAATTTTGTGCATATGTATCTGATAATAGCCTACGTGAATGTTCTAAAAAGTGGCGAGATCGGATCAATGGGCCTGGCCCCGCCCATATAAACCAAATTTTTAAATTGAGATATCATGCACAATTTGTTAGCGAGAGTGCTGTGATTTTGTGCATCTCACGCAGTCTACGTGATTACACAAAAAGGGGCGGCACCGCCCATAGGAGCCTAATTTTTAAATTGAGATATCTTGCACAATTTGTTTAAGTGAGCGCTGCAGTTTTGGGTATATGTATCTGATGACAGTCTACGTGATTCGACCAAAAATAGGCGGGATCAGACCAATGGACGTTGCCCCGCCTATGCAAGTATAAGCCAAATTCTGAAATTGAGAGTCATATCTTGCACAATTTTTTATCGAGAGTGCTGTAATTTTTTGCATATCGATCTGGTGATAGTCTACGCGAATGGTCCAAAAGGGTTGGGATTGGACCAATGGGCGTGGCCCCACCCTTATAAGCAAATTTCTGAAATTGAAATACCTTGAACAATTTGTTAGCGAGAGTGTTGTCATTTTGTAAATATGCATTTGATGGCAGTCTACGTAATTGGTTAAAAAATTGACGGAATCGGAAATCTGAAGTCTGGGGCAACGAAGTGGACCGGGTCCAGCTAGTCGTAAATAAAACAAAAACTTTTCAGAGAATTATCTTAATAATTTTTATTATGATAGAAGGATCTATGACATACCTCTTCCCATAGACATAATTGAGGTTCAATGTAGTTATGTGCAGAATTATCTCATCCTTTAGTTTTTGAATTGTTCTTGGCCTATTAACGTACACTTTTTCTTTTAAATATCCCCAAAGAAAGAAGGCCAACGGTGTTAAATCACATGATCGTGACGGCCAATGAACATGTCCACGACATGAAATAACACGTGTGGCAACATCCTGTTGGAACCACATATCGTCCAGGTCCATATCCCGTTATCATCTCGCAATAGCGACCACCATTCACGGTAACTGCTTGGTCGACCTCATTTTCGAAGAAGTACGGCCCGATGACGCTGCCAGCCCAGAACGAACTGGGCGAACATACACAGGTGTTTTCAGATCTCCTACAGATCCGATTTGCTGAAATTTGCACAGAATTCTCCCGATTATGGACACATTTGGTCACTTATCACGAAGTGCACGATATGTGTTTTGCTTTGAACGCCCATTTTCGTAAAATGCTTCAACAATCTTAACGCGCTGCTCTATTGTGTACCTCTCCATGATTGAATTTGTCAAACACTAAAACAAAGAAATGTCAAATTAAGTTTGGCAAAAAATTGGACGTTAAGGTGTGACACAATTAACATCGTGCATTATGGTTGGACCACCATTTATTTGGGGAATATGGTTTCTCCGACTACCAAGTTCTTATTGAGGTAGGTTTCGATGAACATTTTACCGTGTTGCGTCATTCGGTCCAGCAAAATCTTGGTAAGTACCTGTCATTATTCCCTGCATTACCAAATAATGACATCTCATTATTCGCTGAATTACTTTCGGCTTATTAATAATGACTTACCAATAATAACAGACATAAGTGATTTTTTTTTATCAAAATAATTTTTGGCAAATTTTAGTATAATGCAATTTTGGCTATATGTGGGTTATTGTAGAAGATTTATCTTTTTTCAACAAGTTTTCCAATAATACGTGCAAATTTATTTAAAACTAGCGGACCCGGCGAACTTCGCCTCGCCCCAATTTAACGCCTTCAGATAAACTCCAGAGTGATAATAAAACACAGATAGTTAAAATTTTAATGCGATTTGTTTAAAAGGAATCGAAATCAGTAGAGATAAATCGAATCAGATGATAAACAACAAACAACGAAGACAGAAGACAGGCAACGTACAGATGACCGTGCGAAAAACAGGGAAATTCGAGATTAATTCCACAGACTTCCTACGATTGGTTTTGAGATTTATTGATTGTCATCGCAAAAGCCAATCGTACAGGGAACTGAATCCGCTTGAATTGGAATGAAAGATCAGTTGGAATAATCGGAATTCGTGGGATAAGGACTTCCTCTCCTTTGAATTTTCCCTTGATGATCGTCGCCTGAATCACATTGTCCATCAGTTTCATAATGGACAACCGCGAACTATGCACAATTTCGGATGATTCAGATTCCGCAACATGATTATGATCGATTCCACCTTCAGCTGTAAATTATGCGGCGGAGCTCCTGGCACATCAAGCGAGTTCGATTTTACTTTGAATAATAAAATTCATGCTATCGACGTCCTTATTCTTCGCTGCTAATATTGCCCATTCACTAATCTAATCGAGATTTGGAAACACTTTGGTGATGAGTTCCTCGTTCGACGATGTGAACTCGCAAAAATTTGCCGGGAACAATATCAATGCAGTGGAAACATCAATAGTAATTTGGCCATTGCCAAGCGCCAACAGTTGTTTCGAGAATTCAAGAGCCGATGAGTCGTTCTGCAACGCGACTCTCATGTTCGTGGTCAATTTCAACTTCTTCAAAAATTTGCCGGGAACAATATCAATGCAGTGGAAACATCAATAGTAATTTGGCCATTGCCAAGCGCCAACAGTTGTTTCGAGAATTCAAGAGCCGATGAGTCGTTCTGCAACCCGACTCTCATGTTCGTGGTCAATTTCAACTTCTTGACATAACTTCATTGCATTAATCAGGCATGCATTAATTTCATCGGCAGTAGATTTCGGGATGACGGGAAGCGTTTGACGAAAATCTCCGGAGAGCAATATCAGACTCACCAAATTGTCTCAAATCACGTCGTAAATCCTTCATCGTTCGGTCAATTGCCTCCAGAGCTCGTTTATGCGCCATCGTGCATTCATCCGAAATTATGATTTTGCAGTGCCCGCAATCCAATAAGATAACCTTACCTCTTATACTCAAACTTATTATCTGAAAAAATTTTCGAACTGATAAATATCGCGTTGAATTTTAATTGATCGTAATGCTTGTACCGTTTGTCGATGTGATACGCGAAATCAGTGTAACAATACGCAAAACTCGAATGAATTGCAGCAAGAAAAATAGCACATACTCGTAGATATGTTTAATAGAAAACTTTTTTGTTTAATAGAAAATTAATAAAAAAAATTGGATTCAAAAAGAGAGCAGTAGATAGGAACAGTAGGAATCTCGCAGTAGATAGGAACAGTAGGAATCTCGCAAGAAATAGCAATTTTCGATTTTCCTAATTTTCCGACTTTTCCGGAGGGTTTTCCCAAAATTTTCTTTCGTACAAACCTTCTCCAGGCAAATACGAAGAACTGAAGAAAAAAATCATCCAAATCGCTCCAGCCGTTCTGACGTGATGCCATTACACAGATGGACCGTTTCATTTTTATATATATAGAATACCAAAAATATTTACGTATATCGTATGATGTTAGACCATTGAAGAATTTTTTACATGGTGGTTTGGGTTCAGAAATTCGAAATATGCGTGACAATATGCACAAAATTACTTTCAAGGGCCATCTCTACTCGTACATATCGTATCTACTACGTATTTTGTAACTTATTGGTAATGCATTATTCAAGTATTTAAAATCGTGAAAACATAAGCACATATTTATGTGGTATGCCTATGCTACAAATAAGTACTTATTATGCTACTTTATTGTATGCTTTTGGGAAGTACTTCCCTCCAATGACATCCCCATGTTAAAATAATGAGAAAAGTGGCTAAATAATAAGTACTTACCATTATCGAACTTTGCTTACTCGTCTGATTATTTGGTAATGAGAAATTTTGCTGGGTGCCGATACCGGTCCGACCCATTGCCCTTTCTCGCTTGAGGTTATCCGAACCCAGATGTGCGTTGAAATGCCCATCAACAAGAGTATGTTTGCACTGTTCAACGATTCTATTACAGTGTCGTTTTTCGCGGTTCTGGTTATTCCCAAGTCATTCATCCTTATCTATCCAGCGGGTCTTCCTCAGTATATATTATTGTTGTCACTTGTAGGTAGTTCGCCGCTTCCGGAAAAGCGTGTCTCACAGAGACCCATGTAGAGTAGGTTATATCTCATGAGATCTCTCCAGACCTATGCTAGTCTCGATGTGTCGATCAGTGTACGGGTACTCATTGTGGGAAGGCTCAATGCTCTCTGCATCTTCCTCATTTCCACAACTTCTGCAAAAGTCATTGGTGTCAATACCCAACCTACTGACGTGTTCGCCGATCAGGCAGTGACCCGTCAGAACTGATACTAACGTACATAATATTTTCCTATCTTGGCCAGATTTGTCTAGCTCTACATGTGCCGATTTACATACAGGGTGGCTGATATGTAATGCAACAAAGTAAAGCGCTATATTTTTTTAATTTTTTTTAAATTTTATTGTTCAAAAGCAAAAAATGTCGGAAATAACATACAATTTTAGAAACAGTTTAGATTTGTTCGAATTGGCCACCTTTGGCACGAATTATGGCCTTCAAACGGCCGACAAAGCCATCACACGCTGCACGAAAGTGGCTCTGCGGTATTTTGGCCCATTCCCGGCAAAGCGCCGTCTTGAAATGATCGATACTTTGGTATTTTTTAGTGCGAACCTTACTCTCTAAAATGCCACAGGCGCAAAAGTCCAACGGATTGAGATCCGGAGATCTTGGTGGCCATTGTGCGGTAGAAATGAAGCGAGGAACCTCCTTTTTAAGCCATTCTTGGTTGACGCGTGCTGAGTGCGATGGTGCTGAGTCCTGTTGGAATGTCCATGGTCTGCGGCCGAAATGTTTGTCTGCCCAGGGCTTCAATACTGTCTTTAGGACATTTTCCCGATAATATTCGGCATTTATTTTGACCCCACGGTCGATGAATACGTGCGGGGAGCGACCATCGGCCGTTACGGCGGCCATCACCATTACCATCGGCGGCGATTGAGTTCTGGTGGCCAATCGAAGGTGTAAATTTTCCGCTGACCTCTTTGGCAAGTAAACCCGATCATTTTGTTTGTTCACAAACTGCTCAATTTGGAATGGCTTCTCATCGGAGAAAACCAAATTCGGTAGCTGGCCACTTTCGTGCAAGCGAAGCAACTCCTTGGCTCTTTCCAGTCTAACTTTTTTTTGTGCATCGGTGAGCTCTTGCACTTTTTGGAACTTCAATGGCTTTAGTCCAAGCTCGTTTTTTAATATGTGTTGTATCCGTTCTCTCGATATGTTCAGCTCACGAGCAATTTTTCTACCACTGCGGCGTGGATTTCGATCAAATCTGGCCTTCACTTTTCGGATCATTTCTGGTGTTGTTACCGTTTTTTTTCGTCCACTTTTTGGACGCGATGCAACACTGCCAGTATCACGGTTATGAGCAATGGTACGAGAAACAAAAGATTTATTCACATTTAAATGCTGGAGGGCTCTAACGATAGCCACTTGTGTTTTTCCACCCAAA
Organism: Eudasyphora cyanicolor; assembly: GCA_963930755.1. Taxonomy (NCBI): domain Eukaryota; kingdom Metazoa; phylum Arthropoda; class Insecta; order Diptera; family Muscidae; genus Eudasyphora; species Eudasyphora cyanicolor. The sequence goes on along the minus strand of OZ005734.1, from coordinate 197,021,739 downwards.
TATAAAGCAATCACAATATCACGCTTGAATTCCATCACGAATAACTTTTTTTCTGAATGCAATGGATCAAAATGCTTTTGTAAGCTTGTAAACAATAAAATGAACTGTCACTGAAATAAATCTGTCAGCTATCAGACTAGCGGTTTAGAAATGATAGCAACTTGAAGTTGGTTGCAATACATATCAGCCACCCTGTATGTGCATCTTTCGTTGGACTGCCTGATTGCCTCTTGCCTAAGCCAAAGCTAGCACGAGAATTTGTAATGTCGTCCCTTTCCTAGCAAGTTCATCGGCTTTGCAGTTCCCCAGGCTATCCCTATGTCCAGACACCCATATGAGGTGTATGTTGAACTGCTTCCAGAGAATAAATGGCAACCAGGCTGTCTGAGTAAATGACAACGCCAGTTTTGGTCACTATGTTGCGATTCAGCCACATGTCGACTTCCCATATTGCCATTATTTCGGCTTGATAGACACTGTAGGTATCTGGTATTCTGTGAGCTATATCAAGACAGAGTTCTTTACATTGTACTCCGAAGCCAATCTTACTATCAAGGTGCGAACCATCCGTATAGAAGCGGAGATGGTTTCTATTACGTGGTATGCTAGCAAACCCATTTTTCTCTGGCTGATATCATTGTGATGTAGTTCCTCTCGAAGGTGTACACCATTGGCATATATTCAACTCGGTCGGTTACTATAGCACTACACTTTGATATCCATATCCTCATGTGGCCGTAGTTCTCGTACATCCAATTTATAGGCAGTTTAATCTTAATACCACTCTGGTTCCTACTTCTCTCGCCACAATATTTATCGGCCACAGATGGAATAGGGCTTGTAGAGACTCAGTCGCTGTAGTCCTTAAAGCTCCGCTTATGCATAAACAGACAGTTCTCTGAACCTATGATAGTAGATTGGTGATAAATAGTTTATCAGTTGCCGTCACCCACACCACAATGTCGAAAAACGGTATTGGACGAACTACTGATATATATCCCTCCAGCCTTTCTGTGTTAAGTCTAAATAACACTTCCCTACCTAGAATTTTTCCTATTCCACTCTCAGACAAGGCTAAATCTGTTCCATTTATCCGAGGAGGGTCCACAGTGGATAAACCTTGTTAGAGTTGTGGACCCAAGACTTGATGTTATGCGTGTTCTGTAGACCAGGCTTTGAATTAGTCTAATCAAGCTAGAGTTCACGCTTCTACCGCATAAAGCCTCTTCTATGTCCAAAATGCCACCATAGTGAATTCCTTGAAATGTAGTGACGATTCGATAGTGCTCACAAGTTCGTGCAGTGCAGATTCTGTATACTTTTTCTTCTTGTAAGCATGTTGGTTCTCCGACAGGAGTTTGGTATCCAGGTTTTCCCTTATGAAAGAATATAAAAAAGTTTTGGGTATGAATACAAATTTGGTATCCCTCCATCGATTGGGGATGTATGATGGCCTGATGCAGCCTTCATAAATTTAGCCAAGCCAAGTTATAATGTACTTCAATACAGGTGCCACCTTGTCTTCGGTGAGTGTGAAATCTATATAATGGTGATCTGAGAATGAGTGGTCGTCCAGTACATTCCACCCAATAATTTTGTCTGACAGGCAGTCAGTAGCGAATGTTACGTCGAGTACTTCCTGTCTGTGCGTTTATTACCTTTGATACGAATAGTTAGGTTAGCATATTATAATAAAGTCATGTTTCTACCCATACTCGTACTACCAAAGATATGATGATGAGCGTTCATATCTGCTCCAACAATCAGCTCGCGCTCGTCAGACGTTGCTTCTTCTACTACTTCTGTTTCATAAGGCAAGTAACTAGAGACCATCTAATATATGCCGATTACCGATAATTACAGACTAGCAGCTGTTTGGTCTTTACCATTGAAATTAGTCAAGACAAAAAATGCTTAGATCTTTTGGATGCAGGTTCTTGGAGTACATTCACATTTGGCCAGAAGCAGCTTAAAGTTGGGTGCCCTGATACCACCGTTTGTACAAGCAGAATATGTCACTTGCTGGAGACACAGAACAAAGAATTTTTACCGTTTGTGTGAACGATACTGTACCAGAAGTACAAGCCCATCTTATGACTTAAACTAAGATGGCAGAAAAAAGTACGGCTTTCAAATTTTAAGTTATTCGTTAACAGCATCCTGGACAGAGAGAATATTCTGAAGGATTTTTCATGATTTTTTTCAATGATGCGCCATTGCCAGCGTCCCGCGCCTCCTTGGAATTATCAAGGGGATCCCTTAGGAACTGGTAGCTTCCCACAGGGAAGCCGAAATCTGTTTCGCAGGTACCATTTCAAAACCATAGCTGTATAGGCGTACACTTCTCCTCTTGGTAAGGGGTCGAGAACTATTTAAAGCCTCTGCTATTCTAAAGGTCATAGCACCCTGGTCATAGAGCTGCAGCAAACTCTCTATCGGGAGGGCCGTTCCCAAATGGTCAAGCTATAAACAATGTCATAACCGAAGTTATTATTATATGTGCTCTTGATCACTCTTAGCACCAGATCAAGGCTCTGGTCAGAGTTGGTAGATATGTTAGGTTAAGAGTGGCAACCTGTTTAACAGACTCATCTACAATATACAGTGCATAGTTTTACCACAGGTACGTAAAAGAAAACATAAATTATCCCTAGCCTCTCCCGTTGAACCATTTTGATTGTTTTAAAAAGCTCATAAGTTGGCGGATTCCAACATCAGCCAAGTTAACGAACTCCACAAAGAAATAAGAGCGTTAGGTTGTATGCCGACTTCTTCAGAGAGGGCGGGGCACAAACACATAAAGTGTTCTATTGATACCTCCTCCTCTTCGTCTCCACAACATCTGCAACAGTCATTATACAACAACTTTGATCTCTCTGCGTGTCGTGATAAGGCAGTGAGCCGTCATTACAGACACGATAAGTGAGACGTCTGGTCTCGACAACAACAAAGACAGCCATGGTGCGTTTTGAGTAAAGTACGGGCCTCTTCAGCCTGGAATGTATGCAGTTCCTAACTAGCGACCAACTGTCATTTGTTGTCGTAAAAAAACTATCTCTCAAGAAAACCATATATGTAGCTAAGGCATGCCCACATATACCAGTTTCCCTGGAGCGTGTAAGGTAGTTCCTAATCTTGCAGGTTCATCTGCCTTGCAGTCACCGGGTATGTGGCCTGTGGCCCGACAACCATATCAGGTGAATATTGAACTGTCCATCCATCTCTTTAAGATATCTGCGACAGACGAGGGCAGTTTTTGAATATAGAAATGAAGTTTCCATGGACTATCAGATAAAATATTGATACCGACTTTGGTCAGAACACTAATTCTCAGCCATTCCATTCAGTTGGTGTCGTTCTCAGCACACCAGTGATATACATATATAACAGTCATTCGCCGAAGCTTGTTTATTATCGCGCAGAAGATGGATTTCTGCGGGGCTGTCCACCAGACAACAATGCCGTACAGCACTATGGGTGTGACTACTGCCGTATACAACCAATAAACTATACATACGCGGGTTGAGACCCCAAGCGTTGTCCTATTGCCCTTTTACAGGTATATTGCGCTACCACAGCCTTCTTTGCTGCTCCCAGAATGTTGGGTTTGAAGTACGACTTCCTGTCTAGGAAAATAACTAAATATTTTTCGCTTTCAGAGAAGTGAACTTCAATACCCACAAGGATTCAGGTGTAGCTGCTGGAACAATATTTCTTCTGGTGAATAGAACTAGTTCTGTCTTGATCAGGTTAACACCAAGTCCATTATCTTGCGGTTGTATGAAGTGCCTGCTATAGGATGTCTCTAAGAGTACTCGGAAACTTCCCTCTAACAGCTATTGCCTCGACATCTGCAAAGGCAACATCTCTGAGACCCAACATCTCCACAGAAATCAGAATGTTGTTCATGGAGAAATGCCATAGCAGCGGAGACAGAACACACCCTTGGGCCTTGATCTATGAAGGTCAGTTGACCCTAAACTAGCTGAAAAGTATCTCTTAATCAGAAAGTTATGAAACTGCTACCAAATTTTGTGTCCCAAGGGAAAAACAATCCGAACAGGCAGACGAACCTACAAATATCCAGAACAGATTTTCCTCTTTCATCTAGACTATCTGTGTTACATTTTTGGTCTCTAGCTAATGCTATATGCCATTCACTCTATAGATTGAGGGCATAACAACCAATCCTATCATTTTATGGGTAAGATTTCATTTACTTAATTTGTTATAGAAAATTAAAGCAAATTCCCTTCAAAATTTCCTGGAAAAAATTTCTGTATTGTTGACAAATGAACCTTAATTCGCATAATGTACAGCATGGAACAAGTGGAGCGACAGAAGGCACAAAAGGAAAACTTTAACTGATTTGTGCCAAATTTTGTCGAATACATTTGTGATTGTCCCATTCTTCCGAGCGGATAAACATGTATCGTATATACGCAACTACAACTCCAATTATAACAAAATTAATCATTAATTCAATGTTTTGGGCAGGAGAACTGCCAACAAAATGCGACGATACTTCTTGTGAAGAAAACTCTCATTCAAAGATGAGGTCGTGGTGGTGTAACTCTAAAATTATACAATTATTGATTGCATGAAAACAACACATTGTTGGCTCCCGATGGGGGGATGGCAAACTGTAACACATCTATGGAAGGAAGTTAGGATGGAGCAAGTGACCCAATGAGGTCTGTTAACTGACCAACGAAAAAAAAAACGAAAACTCTGGTGATTATGGGTAAATATAAGGCAGTCAATGGCTAAACCGTCAACTTCACATTACCAAAAATGACCATACACACTTTCCAGTGAGTTCGTTTTGTTTTCTATAAAGTTTTGTTTTCTGAGTTGCTTCTTTTGCTTGGTTTGTTTGCTAAATTCTCTAAGAAACCCAGAAATTCCTCGACACGCAGTGGAAGGGGGATTGGCTTCATGAACGGATACTTTCTGCAAATTCTTCTCCAAAAACACACAAACACTCTCGCTCTCACTTTTGACCAAAATGAAAATAAAAGTTCGAAAAAAAAATGATGACGGTCTGCTAACACGCAATCCATGACATCATTAATATAGACTTTGGGCCAAACGTCGCAGTCTTTGAAATGTTGAGGTTGTTGCTGGTATTAAGTATAAGTGGATGTCCATGGATGGTGATGGTGTTGGTGTTGGTTGTAAAGGAAAGGGAAAAACTTTCATTTTCTTTAAGTTGCGATAAGCATGAATATCTAAACCACAAAGTTCCAACGGCCAACTAAACATTTTGACCTCACACATAATCTTTTAGGCAAAGTGAAACTTGCTAAAATAGCTCTCACTTTGCTCTGTCTTCGATGTTTGGACATACAGTGGTTTATGAGATCTCAGGTTTCAGAATCAGTATCTCCTACTTATAGGTTAGGTTGAGGTGGCAGCTCGAGTTACCAGGCCAATTGAGGTCTATGTTGTCCCTCATCGAATCCAACCTGTTTGATACACATTATTGTCAATAATACGAACATTGGTACCGGCGAGATTTGTCAGACTCCCTAGAAAGGCCGACCGCTGCATATCCGGACGTCATTTACTCAATGCTCTCCACTTCTTCCAAATCACCACAGCTTCTGCAGAAGTCCTTGGCCATAATATATCCTGGCATGTTCTCTGATCCAGCAATATCATGTCAGAACTGGCACTAACGTAGACAGACTTTTCCTCTCCAGTGCTTTGTTGACCTTCTTAGGTCGTATTTTGGCCAGATTTGTCCAGACAAGCTACAAGTGTAGATTTCTGTCCATCTCTCATTGAACTGCCTGACAACCTCTTGCCTAAGCAAAAGCTTGCTTGTGGACAGTGGCCCACAAATATATACAAATTATTTTAGAATTTGTACTCGTAATGTCGTCTGTTTCCTAGGAAGTTCATCGACTATGCAGTTGCCTTTGCAGGTACATATATATAAGCGAAACTACTGAACCATCTCGTTGAGAGATCTGCGGCTGTTTGTTAAGTTAGGGATGTAGCCTCCACAGATTTAAAGGCAGTCGGAGTAAATGACGTCACCTATGTAGCGTCAAGTTTCAAACCATCTGTATAGAAGTGGAGATACTTTATATTTCCTGGTATTCTGCCCACCCAGTCTTCTCTGGCAGGTATCTTAGTGGCAAAGTTCCTCTCCAAAGTGTACCCAGTTGGTATATAGTCCACTCAACGACATTTTTCGTATACCTTCGGTAGAAAAATGGAAAAAGTCTCAGATGCCACAAGGCTGAGGAAGATACTATCCACAACGCCCTGTACAGTAGGTTATCTGCAGGAAAGGGATAACAACTGGCCCAAAAATAACGAACAATTGCTTGAAATACTGCTCGACACACACTGCCCTGGAAGCTACCGGACAGAGCTCAAGTATCAGCAGGGCGGCGGGACTGTTAACTTCTCTGGTCTGTTGACCGACAAATCCAGACTATGCTGGTTGTTGAACAGCTTTGAGCACATTATCACCTGGTTGGAGAAAATTTATAGAGGCACACCAATACCCATATGCATATTCATACAGCGGGAAAGATATCACAATTAAACTATTCTCGTTTCAGCTGAAATGGATTTGGATTAGAGAAAATCTTTATACAAAACTTTTGTCGGGAAACCAACATGTTAAGTCTACAGAATCGGCCCTGCATTTCAAGGAATTCACTATGGAGAACGATCTTGATATTGAATGGGCATTTAACAACAATTCCAATCCCATATATAGCTTGATAAGACTCATTCGTCGTTTGCTCAACATACGACGAATAACAACAAGTCTCAGGACCAGAGCTACTCCACAGAAAGGAGAACTGTATCCACTAAAATAAACCTAGAAAGTTGTGGCTGCAAAGTAGTGTCATATGCGGACGACGCGTCATTGCAATCGCAGTTATTGGCAAAACGTCTTCAGAGGCTTTCTACAGGTGGATCTGAACAAATTGGCTAAATGGGCAGAAGCAGTGGTTTGGGCGTTAACCCAAACAAGACAGAACTGGTTCACTTTACTTGGAAGAATAATATTCCACATTTGGATCCTCTTCGGCTAAGTGGGAGTATTCTATAATGAAAATTGTGCTACTGACTTATTGTTAGAAAAGGCCAATGTCACCGTATATTCCTGCAGGAAAGCTGTGACGGCACCTCTCTCCTAAAATAGTCCATTGGATATACATAGCAGTCGTTTGGCCAATACTATTGTATGGCAATGTACTGTGGAGATTCGGATAGCGACAGAATCTCTACAAGTTCTACTCCAACTGTATTGTGGGTAGAAAGCTGCATTAAGATTTAACTGTCTGTCAATGTGGAGGATAGGAACTTTACCACTAAGATACCTGTCAGGGAGGAATGGGTTGGCAAAATACCAAGAAATATTAACTGTCTTCACCTCCACACAGATTCGGAAATTGGTGGAAAAATTGAGTTCGGATTGCACTGTAAAGAACTTAGTATTAATACTGCTTACAGACTACCAGTTACTTGTATTACCTATCAAGCCGAAATAATGATAATAAATGAAGTCCGCAAATGACTGAGTTGCAACATAGTTTTTGTTGTTTTAGCAGTTTGTTGTCCATTAGTTGTTTTCATTCGCCTTGTATAGTGGGTTCTGCTGTATTTGTTTCCAGGCCGAGCCAGATGGCTGCTTCCACTGGTTGGGTCCAAAGAGACCTGGGAACAAGTTGAGTAGGTTTGGCAGGGCAGTTAAAAAGGTGTAGTGTGTCGTGTGGTCCCTGGTTACAAGCGGGACATGTGTTCGAAGTGGTGCCATCAATTCTTGCCCAGTATGAAGTGAGGCGGCTACACCAGCCAGATATTAATTGGGCCAAAAGTACTCTTGTCTGTCTTGGTAATTCCTCTTCCTCTGAGGCCACTGATGGCGGGTGGTCTCCTCGCACGACATTGACTCTGTAATTATTCACGGCTTCAGAGACTGCGTCAGAGTGTATGTCAGCCAGACCTGCCTTGTAAGCTCTTTGATCTAGAGGTTCTCTCTTGTAGCGTTGGATCTCGCGCTCTGCAAAGATCATGAAGGTCTTTCCTGATCTGACTGGGAGGTGGGCGCCTTTCCACTAGATGGTGATTGGGATGGCTGGCACGGTAGCAACCAAGAAGATACTGCTTCGACAGCAAAAAATTGTGTCGTCGCACGGTTATGATCTTCGTCTCCTCATATAGGTGGTCTACAGAAGACATGAGGAGGCACGCTGTCGCAGTTCTCAGGGCGGCATTTTGGCAGGTCTGCATATTCTTCCACTGCGTCTCGCTCACATTCGGTGAACACACTGGTGCGGTATAGTTTACCACAGACCGACCTATCGCTTCGTAAGAGGTGAACAAGGTTTCTCTGTCTGTGCCCCAAGTGCTGCCGGCTAGCGACTTGAGGACCTTGTTCCTACTTCTAATCTTATTGCAGATAGCTGTGGCATGAGCGTTAGACCTGAAGAGGCTATTAAATGTGACACCAAGAACCTAGGATAGTTGGTGGTCGAAATTCTTGTGCTATCACATTGACTTGCTCCTTCACTTGCGCTGTCCATGCAGTAAACAGTGTAGCCTGTGATTTGGTGGCGGATATTTTCAGGTTCTTCGCAGCGAAGAAATTGGCAATCTCAGCCAGGTAGACATTCAGCCTTACACATATGTCATCGATTAAAGGGCCCGACGCCAGAATCGTGCAGTCATCAGCATATGACATGATTTCAACGCCGTTAGGTGGGGGTGGAATTGCAGAGAGGTTGAGGTTAAACAGTGGCGGAGATATCACCCCACCTTGGGAACTCCCTGCTTCACTCTTTGGGGTATGAACTTCTTGTTTCTGAATTCCACATACGACTGACGCCCACTCATGTAATTGACGGTCCACGGTTTCAAACTGTTCGGGAGGGACGTGTTGGCGATGTCCTCAAAAAGCGTGGCGTGGCTGACGGTATCGAAGGCCATCGATAGGTCTAGCGCCACGAGGACGGTCCTGTCACCGGGCTTGTTCTGGTTAAGGCCGCGGCTCACATGCGTGGATAAGGCGTGTAAAGCAGTAGTCGTACTATGGTGCTTTCGGAATCCGTGCTGATGATCACCAATTGGAAAATGTCCAGTCAGGCTCGGGAGGATTAACGCCTCAAGCGTCTTTGCTACAGTAGTCGTACTATGGTGCTTTCGGAATCCGTGCTGATGATCACCAATTGGAAAATGTCCAGTCAGACTCGGGAGGAATAACGCCTCAAGCGTCTTTGCTACTGGCGAGAGAAGGGAGATAGGCCTGATCGGAGAGCATGGATACGACGCATTACTTTTCATTTAGCTCTGTCACTCACGGGGTGCTCTATAAATTGTCGGTTAAAATAACGCGCGCACCTCTTCGGGTCAGTTACAGTGGTGGCACCAAATGTGACTGCCGTCCGGGTCGTATTTCGGATAGGTGCCTCGGAATTTCTTCTCAGCTACCCGTTCCAGTCCGCTTTCCTTTGATTCAGGAAAGTACGGCGTTCAGAGATAATAAAATCGGCTGGTCTGTCTGTGGAGAGGATTATGGGGAGGTGGTGTGATCCCAATGAAATGGCGGGCTGCCAGGTGACGTCATTTATCAGACCAGGCGACACGATGGTGATATCGGAGGAGCTGCTGCAAACACCCATAATCCGTTTGGGGCCGTCCTCATTCAATGTGTTGGACCTAGAGCCGTCTATCTGCTCAGCCAAAGCTATGCCTCTATGGTCATTAGCTAGGAGAGAATGCCAAAGCTCATGATGGACATTAAAGTCTCCTAGGACCACGCGATTGTCCAGCAGTAACGGACTGATGTCCGGCAAATAACGTGGAGAACAGCTACCAATCGGCGGTATATATACGTTGTACAGCTCTATCTCGGCAGTGCCGGACTTAACTGCTACCCCCATACATACAATGTATGGGTCCCTAGAGTCAAGCTCAGTCCCCCGCCTCCACTTCTAGTGCGATCCTTACGTAGCACATTGTAACCCTGAAACTGTGCAAGATGCATGTGTTGCTCAGCTTTGTTTCCTGGATCGCACCGACCTTGATGTTCTTACGATTCATAAAATCTACAATCTCGTTGATTTTGCCGCGGAGACTATTGCAATTAAATTGCAAGAAGGATGCATGTTGGTACAGCAATGTGTGGTGTTAATTGTGGTGTTGATTGCTGTGCATGTTGCTTTAGGGGAGATTGCGGCGGTGTCCCATAAACCGAAGGCGCCGATGGCGTAGACGACGATTCATAAAATCTACAATCTCGTTGATTTTGCCGCGGAGACTATTGCAATTAAATTGCAAGAAGGATGCATGTTGGTACAGCAATGTGTGGTGTTAATTGTGGTGTTGATTGCTGTGCATGTTGCTTTAGGGGAGATTGCGGCGGTGTCCCATAAACCGAAGGCGCCGATGGCGTAGACGACGGGGACGATGAGGCCGACGACACTGACGACTGCGATTCTTGATGCACACTGAGAGGTATGGAGGCACAGCAGCCTCCAACATAACTCCCTATGCGGCGATACTCCCCGGCGTTCCTAAGGCCAGAGCAACCCCTGAGATGCAACCACTCCATACATCGGGTACACCTTACTGATGTTGAGTTCCCACTTATAAGGTTCCCGCAGACGGAGCAGAAATATTGTTGTGGTCCGGGATTTTGTTCGGTCCCGGCACGGACCAGAAGAATTCGGACAGACAATCCGGGATGTGGATCTCCAAAGGCGAAAAAATGGACGAACATAAAACACGTAGTACTGAGGTGGCAGCCCCTGGCCGAAGAATTGCTGCTTCGGGTCAATCCGGTACAAATAACCGGCTGCCGTGGGATTTGCAACATAGTGACCAACGCTGGCGTCGACATTTAATCAGAAGCCAGGCTGTCATTAAATTTCTTAACGAGATGTCTGATCAGTTTACAATTACCGCACAAGTACCTGGGCACACGGATATCCCACAAAACTGCAAAGCTGATGAACTTGCTAGTAAGGGGACGACATTACAAATTCTCGAAGAATTTTCATATATTGGTGCGCCACAGTCCATATGCATGCTTTGGCTTAAGCACGAGTAAGTTACGCTATCCAATAAGAGATGTACACACTTATGCAGACTTTAGGGTAGCTAGACGGATCTGACCACGATACGACCTGAAAAGGTCAAAATATCTCTTCTCTCTGAAGAGGAATAAACTGTATACGGAACGGGAAAATAAATTTACCTCAAAGGGCAAAGTACCTCAAGCAGAAAACATGGAATTCGAATACCTTTCGTTGCAACGAAGGATGAGTGATGGCTCAGGAAATTGTGTCGGATCGCGAAAAAGAGGGAGATACTAAATACAAAGATGCTATGGAGTGACCCAAATGAGCAGAAAACAAATAGTTTACTAAAACATAACAAAGCCGAGACTACTATTGTGAGACTGTACCGCTTAGGACAAGCATATAGCGAAGACATCGAAACGATGCTACATCTGATCTGACTATTATCAGAGGTTCTGACTTGAAAATACTAAAGAAGCTCAGATTTTATATAACTCTTGAGGGTTAAAAAAGATCATAAAAAAGGAGCGGACAACAGGCCGATCCACTAGCTTAAGTGTATGTCAATGGACATGGGACGTTAAAACATTTCCTTTTTCATCTACGACAATTGCGCAATTACTGATCGGCGATCATGTCAGGAAGTTAGGAATTTTTTTTTTAATTTTGTAGAAGAGGTGGAGAACTTAGAGCCCCTGTTTTGTTACTGTCCAATATTAAGAGGGGTCCACGAATCCTATATTTCCCATCTATTCCCAGGATGGGGCTGGACAGTGATCCCAGATTGGTCACCAGTCCTAGATTTTCTGGAGTCTAATTGGTAGTATCTTTGGCGACGCAGTCTGGCCAGAGCACTTAATCTGGTACCACAGTAGTCAAGAAAGCCCTCGGGACGCAGGTTCCGGCCTGACTATTGGTGAGAACCTATTGGGTGCAACGTGGTGGCTGTGGTTGAAACCAAAATCGCTGGGAGAGAACATTCTCGGATATGGCAAGGAGTTTTAGATTGGCCTCGGTTCCTAACAAAGGAGGAGGGCAAAAGTGTCCAAAAACACGGAATTGTTTGGTACTCATGCACAATGTGCGTGGAGGCGTTGGTCGACGCATGTATTCACCCAGGTGTTTAGAGCACGGTGGGGTTAAGCCTAACGGCAGGAACTCACCTAAATCCAGAATACCAACTGTCCCGTATTTGGTGTAGGGGAATCTACGAATCCTATAGTTCCCATCTATTCCCAGGATGAAGACTGGACAGTGATCCCACATGGGACATTAGTCCTAGACTTTTTGGGGTTTAACTGGTACTCGTAGTATTTTCGGCTACGTGGTTTGACCAGAGTCTATAATCTAGTACCACGGGAGTCGGAAGCCCCTGAAGTTTCGATTCCAGCCTGGTTGTTGGTGTGGTCCCTTTGTGGCATCGGCTAGTTTAGGATTTCCGAACACTGTGCGTCTGTCCCATTTTGAGTATATTCATCTGGATATATTGATGTTAGCCTTTTTTGGGAGGGCTGACAGATCTGGCCGGTACGGATATTCGCACTACAGATAACTTTGTGTATCAAACAGGTTGGTTCCGATTGGTCTGTCTGCTGGAAACTCCGGCTGCCAATTTTTACATGACTGCCCGATCACCGCCCAGCTAAAAGGGCTGAAACTAGAATCATAAAATTGTGAGGAAATGTAGTTCTTGGAACGTAACCTCGGCATAAGAAAGGATTTTTTGAAACTCGTGCTATAAGGCATACAGATCCAAAACGACTAGAGTTAGAATTGTGAATGGGGTGCTGATTCAGGACAAGAAAATCTTCCGAAATACGTTCCCTTAGAGGGTTAAATGGGAAATATGCCGCCACTCCAAATCCAAATAACTAGAGCTAGAATCGTGATATTTGATGTGAGGGTAGATCTTGGCAAAAATTATAAATAATAAGATACGTCATTCCCGAGCGAGTAAGTTGTCGGGTACGAACGAATAGAAATTTCAACGAGTAGGACTTCAAAGAGTGAGTATTTCCGCGGATTTGAGACCGATTTTTCACGAGTTTTTTGTAACTGTCACAAATAAAAAATTAATATTAATCGATTAGTACAAAAAAAGTTCAAACTAGTTCGCGGAACACTGTTTTTTCGCGAGTTCATTCCTATTCGTTTGTAAATGATAGATTTTGACGTTTCGGGCTGACGGCACATCTGTATAATTTAAGGTCTGTGGATCTTGGGACGGGAAGACTTGGGAAGTGAAGCAATTTTTCAAAATAAACACTTTACCTTTAGGTGTACATGGGGCAAAAGGGATATATATGGTACCAGGGTGCAAGAAAAGCTCTTCATACTTTATAAATAAGGAACTCTTTTTTGGAAAAAGTGGTAAAAACGTTTGAAAGGGGTCATGTAGTGAGACAGAAAGACTTGAATATGGTACAGTGTACAAAAAAGTGTTCCAAAAGTATCCCAGGGTGAATGGATAAGAAGGCACAGTGGGGCAAAAAATGGTTAGGTCCGGTCTCAGGGTGTAATGTAGCTATTTGACAGGGTGGTAAATATGCTAAAGTGGAACAGAAAGGTGAAATGTGGCAAGTGTCGATTAAATAAGGTCGAATGGGGTAAAACGGGATAATCACGATGTCATCATCAAATCCAAATGGCTATAAAGGGAATGCTGAAAGTTGCTGTGATGGTACTCCTATGAAACGCTATCACGTAAGATTAGTAGTTCTTATTTTTAAAAAGTTTATTATAATTGGTTGATTGATTGTGAGGTTTGATTTTCAATATGCCTTTTTTACAGATCACGCGTGACACATATCAAACTGCTTTGTCATTTTTGTTCCGTATCATTTGGCAAGTCATCATGGAAAGACTCAAACCACAGCAGCGTCTCCAAAAAATCAGAGATCGTTAATCAGTGATGATTAAAATTTCCGTATTGGGTCTGATGAGCAACCCGCACCATGTTAATGGACTATGTGCTTCCTGAAATTCAAGCGCATGGTTTCGGTGTGCTCTGCGCTTGAAGACGGCGCTACGAGCCATACAGCGCGTGAAACAATGACCTTGTTGAGAAATCATTTCGGTGAGCCCTTAATTTTAACGTTTTGCTACGGTAAATTAGCGACCTAGATTGTGCGATATCAGACTTTTTTCTATTTTCTCTGAGGATATAAAAAATCTGAGGTTTTCACGAACAAGGTAGCTACGATTGACGCTTTGGAAGTCAACATTACTCGTGTTATACTCGAGATACCAGTTACTATGCTCGAACGAGTCGCCCAAAATTGGACCTTCGATATACCACCTCAGACGTAGTCATGACCAACATTTACATGATATCATTATACCCTCACTTTAGTGATACGAGGGTATATACATATTAGGGCGGGTCGATTTAAATGTCGCCCATTGCTCAGTGAAAATCGTATTCTAGGGATCAAAATAAGAAACTTTGCCGAAGGAACCATACCTCTAAAACGAATTCTAATGTCCCGGAAAAAATCCCACTTTGGCCCATTTAGAATGCTCCAATCGAGTCCAAATGTATGACCGACCCCCACTAACTTTGGAGGGCCGATCCACCCATGCCAGTGGCACACCCCCTGGAACTGACCTGGGGTGTTCCCCATACAAACATTTCAAAAAAATCACCATTTTTGGCACTTTACATGACAAAATCAGCGAAAGTTCGACCCAAATTCCGGGACATCAGAATTCGTTTTAGAGGTATGGTTCCTTCGGCAAAGTTTCTTATTTTGATCCCTAGAATACGATTTTCACTGAGCAATGGGCGACTTTTTTTGCTCCCCACAAATCGACCCGGCCTAATACATATGTATAATTTGCTACGGCCAAAAGTGTAACACATCGAAGGAGTGATCTAAGACCCTAAGTATGTTCGGCGGATATCCGTTTTAGGTCGTTTTAAGTCGAATGAGCAATGTCCGTCCGTCCATTTGACTGTCTGTCTGTTGGCTGTTGCGCACGATAACTCTCGAAAGGAGTAACCGATTTTACATCAAATTTGGTATGTGGTAATATTTTTTCCTATCTCCGGATAAGTTCGAAGATGGGCCATATTGGTCCACTACTTCTAGTACCTCCCACACAAACGGTTAATACTTAGTGAATTATTGATTATTTAATAACTTCTATACTACTTATTTGAATCCTCTGAAATTCAACACATAATATTAGTTTAATAGTCACTATCACCTCGAAAAAAAATGGGCGAAGTTGCCGCACTCCTTTTGGTACCTCCCACACAAATGGACCATTTTGCACCAAAAGCTAACTGCTTATAACAATAATAGCACTTCATGAAAATACTTGAACTTTTATACAGTGTAATGGTTTTATAGTACCTATAGTCCAGTGAAAAGTGGGCGTAATTGACACGCCCCTTTTGGTACCTCCCACACAAATGGACCATTTTGCACCAAAATTTAACAGTTCATAACTTTAATACCAGTGTTTAAAAAAATACTTTAAATTTTGTACAGTGCTTTATAATACCAGTGCGCATAAACGCTTACAATTCGGTACAGTGCAATATATTTGAAGTATCTACTGTTTAGCGAAAAATAGGAGTATTTGATAAACCCCTCTGGTACCTCCCATATAAATTGACAGATTAATTCGAGTATTTCATATTACAGTACTCACAAAGTGAGGGTATACCAAAGTCGGTTTACCCGACTGAAACTTTCTTACTTGTTTTCAAACAGTAAATGCCATGAGATAGTTTTAGTGGGTGTGGCAAGTTTTTAATAAATAAATATCTCGGAACTATTGATCATAGAAGAAAGAAATTTGGTTTATAGTTTAAATAAGCAAATAGGAACAACATAGGCATATCACAAAAACAATAGGAGAATTGGGATTGTGGGCTAGTTGTTTTCATATTAACAAATTCTTCAAAATGGGCAGGGTATTGTTTGTAAATTAATGGATTATATACCTACATAGCTATAACTTACGAAAAATCCGTAGAGTCATTGGGTGTGTTCTCTCCCTTACGAAGTAAATATTTGTCATCATATATCTTCAGTTATATGAGGACGAAAATCGCACATTCTCCAAACGGACTAATATAAAGTTACAATTTTTTGCTGTCGTATAACTGTCTATATGTGGTGACAAATATGTGCTAACACTTTACCACTGTGTCAATATAATGAGAAAGAAGGAAGAGAGAAAGAACCGAGTTAGTGAGTAGTTAAGTGTACATACCATACATCCAGAGTGCCAAGTAGAGGCAGAGAGGTTAATGCGTGCCCCTTTGTTGGTCTATTTAGTTTATGACTACGATTCGCGTGAATTATTAAATCTAACGCGCGTACAAGCGAACAAAAAAAAAGAAAAACTATACAACAAAACTAAAACGAAAAAATAGTGGCCCTATTAACTGTATAAACACGAGCCGTGGATAAGCTATCGCACTTACATACGTACATACATCCATATGTCCATAGAAAAAGGACAGGTGTGTTTAGAAGTAGGATTATTTCACGTTACAACATAAGGGTGAATGTTCACAATTTGCTATTACATACATACGTTCCTTATACATTATAAATAATTTGTCGGCGAATAGCCCATAGAACTTGTGATTCGCCCGATAACAAACGCCTGGGGCTCCAGACAGGCCTATGTAATGTTTTTTAACTAACAAATTAATTTTTCTTCCCTTTTTTCAATATCTCATTAATTTGACATACAATGAATTTGGTAATTTTTCACTAACAAAAACCATCGATAGATTCCTGTGGCCTTCGGTAGCTCAGTGGTTAGTGCAGTAGACTTGGACCCCGAAGGTGCTGGGTTCAATTCCCAGCCAGGGCACTGGCAACATTTAACATCACCATTTCATATTTTCATCATAATTCGAGTTTCTTCAGCTAAAAATAACTCACCGGTCGCACTACCACTACAACAACATCTGATCACCCAAGTCAACAGGGAAGCTAAAAATTGACATAACACCATGACGACTATTAACAAAAATGCAGCGCTTCTAGTAGAGAATAGAAACATTAATACTCAAATAACATCCATTCCCTGAAATTAACAGACAACATTGAGTAGATGAAACAACATAAGGTTCCAGCGATAATCGGATATATGCCGGAACGAAGTCTGCGATAGAAATAGACTTAAGGATTATCAACTAAGCGTCTTCAAGCTGCTACAACATCGATAGATTCCTGTATATCATATGGAAGAAAGACAAGTCACAACCATTTAAATGCTACAATAAAGAGGTTTGGTACACTTTGCTTAAGTTTCCGAACCACCCTTATATATAAACAACCGAGCTTTATCATTGTTCTAAACACAGCACAGTGCACAGTGGGAGAATTTTCAAAATTCTACCGAAACTGTCGTGTCAGGCGTGAATCGCGCCTTTTAGTGACCAATTTTAAAATAAAGCACGTGAGGGCGACCACAGTGGTCGACTCTACAGGGTTTTCCTACAGGAGGTGTTATTTTGAATCACCCGGTATTTCGGTAGCTGTCACTTTTGAAGCTTTTATTCTTTGACATTTGACAAGTAGAAACTACGCCATTACTAAAAATGGTACGACACACGATTCAACAACGCATTGAAATTATTAAAATTCGAAAATCAACGAAAAATTATCACTGATGATTTCCACCTCGGTGGCTACGTCAACAAGCAAAATTGTCGCATCTGGGGCTCGGAAAACCCAAGAGTTATTGTTGAGAAGCCTCTCCATTCTCTACGTGTGACTGTTTGGTGCGGTTTTTGGTCCGGCGGGGTCATTGGACCTTACTTTTTCGAAAATGAGGTT
Organism: Eudasyphora cyanicolor; assembly: GCA_963930755.1. Lineage (NCBI taxonomy): Eukaryota > Metazoa > Arthropoda > Insecta > Diptera > Muscidae > Eudasyphora > Eudasyphora cyanicolor. The sequence continues at coordinate 197,003,879 of OZ005734.1, read as the reverse complement.
GGATCAACAGTTACGGATAACGGATTGCGCTATCGAGAGATGATTAATGATTTTTTATGGTCGAAGTTGGATGGTATTGATCTGGACTACGTTTACTTTCAACAAGACGGCGCTACGTGCCACACAAGCAACGAAACCAAATGTTTCCGGACCGTGTTATCTCTCGAAGAGGTGATCACAATTGGCCATCGAGATCTTGTGATTTAACACCTTGAGACTTCTTTCTTTGGGGCCACGTGAAATATAAGGTCTACGCCAACAGCCCAGCGTCGATTCAAGACCTTAACGATAGAATTCGTGTGGCTATTGAGGACATAGGGCAGTCACTTTGCGATTTGGTTATGGAAAATTTCATGAAAAGGATATGGTCCTGTAAGCGTGCTCGAGGTGGCCATTTGGCCATTTGTTGTTTTTCATTATTAACGGCATAAATTCCTCTTTATTATGAAATAATCATCCGATCATTTATCTCAAAAAATGGAATTTTTCTTTGAATACCAAAATAACATCTCTTGTTGGAAAACCCTTTAGTATAGAGTAAGACCACAGCGGTCGACTCTAGTATAGGGGGAAGACCACAGTGGTCGACTCTAGTATATGAGGAAGACCACAGTGGTCGACCACTAGTATAGGAGGAAGACCACAGTGGTCGACTCTAGTATAGGAGGAAGACCACAGTGGTCGACTCTAGTATAGGAGGAAGACCACAGTGGTCGACTCTAGTATACGCGGAAGACCACAGTGGTCGACTCTAGTATACGAGGAAGACCACAGTGGTCGACTCTAGTATAGGAGGAAGACCACAGTGGTCGACTCTAGTATAGGAGGAAGACCACAGTGGTCGACTCTAGTATAGGAGGAAGACCACAATGGTCGACTCTAGTATAGGAGGAAGACCACAGTGGTCGACTCTAGTATAGGAGGAAGACCACAGTGGTCGACTCTAGTATAGGAGGAAGACCACAGTGGTCGACTCTAGTATAGGAGGAAGACCACAGTGGTCGACTCTAGTATAGGAGGAAGACCACAGTGGTCGACTCTAGTATAGGAGGAAGACCACAGTGGTCGACTCTAGTATAGGAGGAAGACCACAGTGGTCGACTCTAGTATAGGAGGAAGACCACAGTGGTCGACTCTAGTATAGGAGGAAGACCACAGTGGTCGACTCTAGTATAGGAGGAAGACCACAGTGGTCGACTCTAGTATAGGAGGAAGACCACAGTGGTCGACTCTAGTATAGGAGGAAGACCACAGTGGTCGACTCTAGTATAGGAGGAAGACCACAGTGGTCGACTCTAGTATACGAGGAAGACCACAGTGGTCGACTCTAGTATAGGAGGAAGACCACAGTGGTCGACTCTAGTATAGGAGGAAGACCACAGTGGTCGACTCTAGTATAGGAGGAAGACCACAGTGGTCGACTCTAGTATAGGAGGAAGACCACAGTGGTCGACTCTAGTATAGGAGGAAGACCACAGTGGTCGACTCTAGTATAGGAGGAAGACCACAGTGGTCGACTCTAGTATAGGAGGAAGACCACAGTGGTCGACTCTAGTATAGGAGGAAGACCACAGTGGTCGACTCTAGTATAGGAGGAAGACCACAGTGGTCGACTCTAGTATAGGAGGAAGACCACAGTGGTCGACTCTAGTATAGGAGGAAGACCACAGTGGTCGACTCTAGTATAGGAGGAAGACCACAGTGGTCGACTCTAGTATAGGAGGAAGACCACAGTGGTCGACTCTAGTATAGGAGGAAGACCACAGTGGTCGATTCTAGTATAGAGGAAGACCACAGTGGTCGACTCTAGTATAGTGGAAGACCACAGTGGTCGACTCTAGTATAGTGGAAGACCACAGTGGTCGACTCTAGTATAGTGGAAGACCACAGTGGTCGACTCTAGTATAGAGGAAGACCACAGTGGTCGACTCTAGTATAGAGGAAGACCACAGTGGTCGACTCTAGTATAGAGGAAGACCACAGTGGTCGACTCTAGTATAGAGGAAGACCACAGTGGTCGACTCTAGTATAGAGGAAGACCACAGTGGTCGACTCTAGTATAGAGGAAGACCACAGTGGTCGACTCTAGTATAGAGGAAGACCACAGTGGTCGACTCTAGTATAGAGGAAGACCACAGTGGTCGACTCTAGTATAGAGGAAGACCACAGTGGTCGACTCTAGTATAGAGGAAGACCACAGTGGTCGACTCTAGTATAGAGGAAGACCACAGTGGTCGACTCTAGTATAGAGAAAGACCACAGTGGTCGACTCTAGTATAGAGGAAGACCACAGCATCTGAGTGAATGTTTTTAAAAGCCACTTTAACATTAAAAAAGGTCAACATATTGAGTTCTAAAACTGATTTGGCCAATAATTAACAATTCTTCTACAAATACCAATTGTTTCGCTATTGGCCTCCACTGTGCGTCGCGTCGTACTCCAAGAAGTCTTGTGTAAATTTTGCTTTTGTTTTGATTAAATATTAATTGTTGTTGTCGTTATTTTAGTCGTTCGTCCAAACTGGTTGTAAATTGCGTTTTTGTTCTCCTTCTTGCTATTTGTTTTTGTTCTTGCTGTTGGGGGAGGAGGCGCTGGTGCTGATTTCTTTAATTTCCCCAATCGGAATATATACCTCAACTGATATCGTGATTGCAATCAACCGCTGTGCTGTGTTGTTGTCAAAGGTTAATGGAAAACACGTCCAATTTCTAAATAAGGGAGACTTCCCTCCCACACAACGTCAAGTGAGTGACACTGTTTTAAATGGTCGATTAATTGAAAATAAAAACATTGCATAGGTGAGAAGGGCATGTTTTTCGCATTAAAAAATTAATTGAAAAATTGTGTATTGCATAATTAATATTTAAAAAAAAACATACATTTTTTTGGAACTTATGCAAATTTCAATTACCATTAACAAATTAAATAAACAGAATTAAAAATTTCCTAAGCTTTTATACATTTTATGCCCACTATAACTACGAGTATAAGAAATTTTACATATTTTTATTTCTATGGATAATTGTAAAAATGTTTACAAGAACAGTCGTTTTGTAAATATGTATAAGCATATTTTTTTACAGAAGTCTTAAAGACATTTAAATATTAACTTTCGCACTCAATTGCAATATATCTGAAATGTATCTTTGAAATACGAGTACCCTCAATAAATCCAACTTATACCGCATAATGCGGATGCGCATTAACCGTTCTCGGTCACACTAAATATTTGAAATAACAAAGTATGATTGGACGAATCGTTTTAAAATAATTATCAAAATAACAAAAGGTATCTCCGTTGAAAATATAAGTTTAAAAATTATATAAAATAAATTATCCATAAACTCAAACAAAAGTCGTCCTGCAGTAGCGTTTTTTCAAAATTTAATTTTATTGAAAATTTCATAAAAATTTAATTTTATTGAAAATTTCATAATAATTTTAATTTTAAAGGAAATTTTGTCGAATTGCACTTTTATAGAAAATGAAGTCGAAATTCATGTCAAATTCAATTCAAAATTGAATGTTTATTGTAAATTTATTGTATTTTTATAAAAAAATGTTATCAACAATGCGTTTTTATACAAGATTTTATTTTTTCTGCAAAACTTAAAAAAACGTAGGTTATGTAACATTTTATCAAAATTGGTATTATTTTGCTTTTTTGTAAAACGAAATTTTGGGAAACTCTACAGTTGGAAATTTCCTTTTTCTAAAAAAAATTGCCAAAATTTCATTTTTCAACAAAATTTTATTTTTCTAAAAATATTTTTGAAAAGTTCGTTTTTTTCTAGAAAATTTTGTGGAAATAGCATATATCAACTAAAATTTATTAAAACTTCAGTTTTCGTTTTTTTCAGTTCGTTTTTTTCTAGAAAATTTCGTGGAAATAGCATATATCAACTAAAATTTATTAAAACTTCAGTTTTCTAGAAAATTGAAGTTGCATTTCTTATAAATTTACATTGAAGTTGCATTTTTCTATAAAATATCGTAGAAATTACATTTTCCTACAAAATTTTGTTGAAATTAAACTAGTTTTCTAAAAAATTCAATTTAAACGGAATTTTATATAAAAATACGATTTCAATGATATTTTCAACGACTTTTCAAGAAAAATTAAATTTCAATAAAATTTTGCAGAAAAATATAGAAAAATGAATTTACAAAATGAGATTTTCAGAGAAATCTGCTGCAGCGACTTTTCTCGAAAAATTCAATTTAAATACAATTTTTAAAAAAAATTTCAATTTCAATGAATGTTTCTGAAAAAAAATAAATATAAAAATATAAATTTTCTAGGCAAATTTTTTTAACAGAATTTTGTAGAAAACCAATTCCAACTACATTTTTTAGATTTCAACGATTTTTCTAGAAAAATGCTGTTTTAATAAATTCTTGTAGAAGATTGCAATTTTTATAGAAAAATTCGATTTCAATGAAATTTTGTAGAAAAAAAATATTTTTAAAGGCATTTACTTCGACATTTTTTAGAAAAATTCTATTTTGTTGAAATTTTGTAAAAAAAAAATAAATTTCAGTGTAATCTTCTATAGAAAGGCCTTTTCGAAGAAATTTTATTTAAAAAATTTATATCGACGGAATTAAAAAAATGATTTTTGTAGACATAATTTGCCATTGCAACGATATTTTACAGAAAATGAAATTTCAATGAAATTTTATAGAAAATTAAATTTCAATAACTTTTTTAGAAAAATGTGATTTAAACTATTTTTCAAGAAAAATGCAATTGGAAAATAATTTTGTAGAAAGGGAAATGAGAAAAATTTTTTTTAGAAAATTCGATTCGACGATATTTTCTAAAGAAACACACTTTCAACGTCTTTTCCAGAAAAAAAACTATTTCAATAACATTTCAAGAAAAATGAAATTTCAACCAAATTTTGTAGAAAAATGCAATTTCAACGTAAATATATAGTGAAATGAAATGTTAATGATTTTTCTAGAAAAATGTAATTTTAAGAAAATGTTTGTAGAAATATGAAATTTTTTAGAAAAATTGCGTTTTAACAATATTTTCTAGATAATAAACATTTAATTTTTATTAATTTTACGTGAATTTCGACGATGGAATTTTCTATGATTTTTTTCGATGAAATTAAATTAAATTTTCAATCAAAATAAATTTCGACGAAATTTGCTACTGCAGGGCTTTTGATTGAGTATTCTGAAGTTGAAAAAAATATTAAACAAATAGTTTGTGAATAATTTATTTTATATAATTTTTAAATTTAAATGTTCAACGGAGATACCTTTTGTTGTTTTGATTATAATTTATCTTAGAAATTGTGTTTTCCTATAAAATTTTATTGAAATTAACAAATGTTGTTGTAATTTCCTTTTTAAAAAATGTTTTTCCAAATGGCAATTTTCTAGAAATTTAAATTGCATTTCTCAAAAAAAATTATCTACTTATAGAAAATTTTAGCGCTTGAGTGTATTTTTCTACAACATTTTGTTGAAATTGAGTTTTTCTAGAAAAATAATTTAAATTGTATTTCTTTAAAAAAAATTGTTGGATTTTGCATTTTTCTGGAAAAATCATTTTTTTTTAAATTTCGTCGAAATTAAATTTTTCTATAAAATTTCGTTGGAGAAGCAATTCTCTAAAAAAATTACGTTAAAGTTTATTTTTTTACAAAATTTTATCAAAATAGTTTTTTCTCCAAAAAATGCAATTTTAAATAATGCCTTTCTAACATTTCTCCATCACATTATTATTTTTAGATATTTGGTCGAAGTATGATTGGACGTATTGTTTTAATTCATTAAAAATATATTTTTTTTAAATTTCGTCAAAATTCAATTTTTCTATAAAATTTCTTTGAAAAAGCATTTCTCTAAAAAAATTACGTTGAATTTTATTATTTTTACCAAATTGTATTAAACATATTTTTTCCCAAAAAATGCCGTTTTAAATAATGCCTCTAAAAATCAATTTTTTAGAAAATTCGGTAGAAATTGGTTGAAATTTCATTTTTCTTGAAATTTTATTGAAATAGATTTTTTCTGGAAAGGACGTTGAAAGTGTATTTCTTTAGAAAATATCGTCGAATCGAATATTCTAACAAATTTGTTTGTCATTTCTCTTTTTACAAAATTATTTTCAAATTGCATTTTTCTTGGAAAATAGTTTAAATTGCATTTTTCTTGAGAAATAGTTTGAATCTGGAAAAGACGTTGAAAGTGTATTTCTTTAGAAAATATCGCCAAATCGAATTTTCTAACAAATTTTTTTGTCATTTCCCTTTTTACAAAATTATTTTTAAATTGCATTTTTCTTAAAAAATAGTTTGAATTGCATTTTTCTTGAAAAATAGTTTAAATCAGTTGGATTAAATGAAAATAAATAAATAAAATAAAATAAAAAATTTCATTTTTCTTAAAATTTTATTGAAATAGATTTTTTCTGGAAAAGACGTTGAAAGTGTATTTCTTTAGAAAATATCGTCGAATCGAATTTTCTAACAAATTTTTTGTCATTTCTCATTTTACAAAATTATTTTCAAATTGCATTTTTCTTGAAAAATAGTTTAAATTGCATTTTTCTTGAAAAAATAGTTTAAATCTGGAAAAGACGTTGAAAGTGTATTTCTTTAGAAAATATTGTCAAATCGAATTTTCGAACAAATTATTTTGTCATTTCCCTTTTTACAAAATTATTTTCAAATTGCATTTTTCTTAAAAAATAGTTTAAATTGCATTTTTCTTGAAAAAATAGTTTAAATCGCATATTTCTAAAAAAATTAGTTGAAATTTAATTTTCTATAAAATTTCAATGTCATTTTCTGTAAATATTGTTTAAAATGCAAATTATGTCTGCAAAAATCATTTTTTTTAATTTCGTCGATATTAAATTTTTCTATAAAATTTCTTTGAAAAGGCCTTTCTATACAAAATTACGCTGAAATTAATTTTTTTTTACAAAATTTCAACAAAATAGATTTTTCCTAGAAAATGTCGAAGTAAATGCCTTTGAAAATAATTTTTTTCTACAAAATTTCATTGAAATCGTTTTTTTGTACAAAAATGTATAAAAATTGCATTATTATACAAAAATTTATTAAAATAGCATGTTTCTAAATAATAATAAATTTTACAATAAAAATACCATTTCACCGATTTTCGAAAATGACAATTCTAGAAAAATTAAATTTTGGCGTAATTTGCAAACGCAATTTAAAGGCCTTCCCCTTAATTTAAAAAGATCAAAACAATAATAATACCATGCTCGAAATGGGTACATTAAAAATGTAGCAGAAAGGACACACTTTGGATAAATCTATTTCACTCATACTGAATCCAGTGGTGGTAGCCGTTTTTCCAGGTGGGCTCCTGTTTTCGAGATATTGGACCACAATGTTTGTAGGGAAATCAGAGAAGACTTCGAAATACACGCTTCAGGCCAAAGAATGAAATAAAAGGAAGCCTTGGAGAAAGCCGAAATATGTTAAATATTTCCATACTTTAGTTGTTTGTCAGAATACCACAATAAGTAGATCTATCGCCGATTATGACCTTTGGCCTTTTTTCATTAATTGTTAATTTCTTCGAACACATCGTTGGCGCTATTAAGTTCACGAAAACTCCAGCGATTCTAGCTAAGTGTCTCATTATTTTCGCAAAAAAAAAAAAAAGAAAAACGACTTTTATTTTCTAGAGTTTCACTTATTTCAAGCGATTTATACCCTAATGTTTATAGAATTACGAACTATTTGTATTTATTTTTGGGTAATCATTATTATTGTGGTAAAAAACGAATATTAGAATATCCTGTTCGTAATCTGCTTCATCTAGTTTCTAATTTTGTTTGTTTAGAAAATGCTTAGTGTTACACTTTCTAAACAAGGTAATATGAAGGTAGTATATTCAAATGAGCATGACATTAATTGAAAACTTCTGTAATGTTGGTAAAACAATTTAGCCAATGAAAATTTGTTGGAATTAAAGGAGCAAAACTTCAGCAGACACGTGCGGATGACAACCGAACTTTTGGAGAGAGCCATCATGTCCATGACCAAAATAGCCCGAAAAACATAACAATTATTTTTTTGGTTTATTAAAATATTTGTGGGATAATCGGGATTGTAACTTAAGTTTCCTATTTTTGACAATTTTCAAGAACTACTTTACAAAAAAAAAATTTGCTGTAGTTTAATCAATTCTGACAATAGTAAGAAGCAGAATCCCGCAATTCCCCAAAATATTTTCTCCAAAATTTACGTCATTGGCAGAACGCTCCTGGAAAATTGCAGTACAGTGTCACTCTAGTAAAGGACAAGAAATCAGACTCAATAGATTAGGTTTTAAGAGAATGACACTAGAGCTTGCTTACTGTTTTTAATCCATTGTTGTTCCTCATGTTGTTCTTCTTCTTCTCTTTCGGTTTTCTTCTTTTTATTTTCTCTTGCCATGGATGGCATTTCATATCATGGGTTCGTTCAATTTTGATGCCTTAATGAATGCCAATATTCTTTCGAATATGTTGTTTCTTCATTGGCTTAGGGCTGGACACTGACAAAGGAAGTGATAACTGTCTTTCGAGTAGTCAGCATTGCCACCCCATCTACATGTGCCATCATTCCTGATGCCGATTATTACCATGTGCATTCCTAAAGTGTTATGTCCTGTAGTGACACCAATTATGGTCATCAATTCTTCCCTTTTCAACAGCAGTAGTTTGGTCTGTTCACAGCCTGCCGAGGTGTTCCATCTTCTGACATTTCTCCCTTCTCTTTCCTTTGATTCTACAAAAATTGTGAGACAAAGGTGTTGAAATTTTGCGGATCAGCGCCACGTGTAAAGCGTGCTCCATTCTTAGCTAGAACATATGTGGAAGACCATCGCCATTTTCAATAATTCAGAAGATATTTGCGGCTTCTACGGCATCAGGAAGGCCAATTTTAGTGAGAATGAATCTAACCGAAATTAAAAACAAAGTCACAAATTCCAAAGTTAAATCCGCAAAGGTTTTTTTGTATGGGGGCCACAACAAAATACAAACCTATGACGACCGTTTTTCATGTGACTAGATCTGGGTATATTCATATAACATTTTTAGGTATATGACATATCCGATTATGCCTTATATTATTTATCCTTGGCATTTTCTGTTAATCTCCCTTTGTCTTGGGCATCAGCTTTTATTGGCTGCAGGCAGTTTATAATATGAAATATTGATGTTAAGTTTTACTAGTTCACTAACTACTGAGCTACGAAGACCATTCCACAGAATAATGAAAAATCCTTCTGCAGTATGTTATCTACGAGTTGTTTGTTGCATTTAATTTAAAACATTAAAAAATGTTTCCATCGTATTTATGTCGACCAAAAGCTTTGTACCCCTTGGAAAAACTTTTGTGTTATCTTCAAGTAAACTGTATTATTTATAAAGATTTGCATTTATTATTTTATTTTTGTTTTTTTTTTTTTGGTTGTCCTGACCATATAATTTTTATTTCTATTAAATATAGGTTTGTATGTATCTTACTAATTAACAAATGTGTTAAGTTTTACATATAGCCGAAGTTCGTTTCTCAAAACACAAAGAAAATGTTACGCCGCCTAAAGAAGATGGAAACATATATCAAGAGAAATTTTTTTGAATGTTAATGATTTTTTCCTACCAACAGAACATACACATGACAAAAACATAGGAATTACTTTTAATGGAATTTGTTATCAAGAAGTTTAGTGTGACGTGTGACGAAACTGCATCTTCAATTCTACGTTTCTTTTGAAAACAAAAAATGAAACTAAACCTACTTGATGTTTGCTTGCGACTGTTGTTGTAGTCGTTCTTTGAGAATTCAGAGATAAGGAGACGTTGAACGCAAACAGTTTGCCCTTTCTTCTATTCACTTAATGAACAAAATTGAGCGGCGGCATTAAATATTCATAGTGTTCGTTGATCTGACTGTTGACCGCCACCCACCGAAGCATCGTCATTGATACATGTCCATTGATTTTCGTTGTTTTCCTTCCAGAGGGTAACCTTGTTGTCTCCACCAGTGACAGCCAAAATATTACCAGTCATCGACCAACTGACCGACCACACAACATCATCAAATGTGTGAAGTATGGTGGGAGACCATGTGGTAAAGTCCGTGCTATTCCAAATGATGACATGACGATCTTGTGATGCTGACGCTATTTGCGAACGTGGCAGTCCAATGGATGGCGCCCAGGCCACATCACGTACCCAATCGGAGTGAGCCTCCAGGCGGCTCTCCTCAACCCAGCGATCACTTTCCTCTCGCCAGATCTTGACACAGTTGTCGCAGCCACCACTGGACAGACGTTTAATACCGGCACTGCGTGTAGAAGACTTCTGATCGAAAGCTGGCTCTGGCACAGTGGAAGGACACCAAGTGACAGCATTGCAGCCAATCGTGTGAGCATTGGGGATTTTCTTACAGTCCCAAACTCCATATTCTGTATTACAGGTCAAAATGGAAATGGAGCCATCTGAACTGCCGCAAGCCAACATAAGGCCATATTCTGCTGGAGCAAATGCCACGGAATTCACTGAAGAATCGTGATTGCTGTATTCATAGCTAAAATAAAATTGTAATAAGAATGTCAGTGACATCATTTCCGTGCCTTTACTCCAACCAGATTCGCTACTTACATTTTTGTCCAATCATTAGCTCCACCTTCTTTCCACACAATCACTTTGCGATCATAGGAGCACGAAGCCAAAATATTACCAAACTTTGGATGAGCCCATGCCACTTGCCACACTGGACCCTGATGACCCTTCAGGTCAGCTACCAAAACCTGATTACCGTTCTTAACGTCGAATATTTTCACTGATCCATCCGACGAACATGTCGCCAAATGCATGCCATAATAATCCAAAACAGCATTGTGTATCATATCCTCATGACCGGTGTCTATTGTATTAATTAAACTAACCATTTTGATGTTGCAGTGCTAATGTTTTCGTATTCGTATTAATATTTATTTATCTGAAAAATTGCGGCTTTATAACTCTTCTCCCAGTCTTCGAATTTATTTCAATTTAGTTTGACGTGGACTCACTCTAGAACTGTCACCGCAACAGTACTGCCACAACAATTTTGTTTTGTTCGTTTCGATGCGGAACGATTGGAATGAAACTGGGTTAGTGCAAAACGTATCGTTGGTAGCGAAACGTAGTGTAATTTTCAATTATTTTCGTCCCAAGAAGAGATTTATTATTTTCAAGAGTTGTTGATTTCGCTCGATTTACTATATTTTTTGAACCGCAGAATCAAGTTGCAATTTACTAAGCAGAACAAACTGATAAGCAATATCGACTCTGAGAAGTTAATAGTGCGATTTGACCAAAACATAAATATATTTGCACCAAAAAAAAAATTTGCCTAGAAAAATTTATTTTTAGACTTGAAAATTCAGTTCCATTTAGCTTGGTTTATAGCTCTGACAAGAGTATGATATCCGATCCTCCTTGATCTGGACTCATATTTTGATAGAGGACATCAAAATAAGAAAAAATAATATTAATTTTTTCGGTAACATCGGTAAAGTTTGAAAAACTTCGAATAAACAAGTAAGAAAGCTTGGTCCAGATTTACACTAGCCAAGTTTTTCAGCAGATTATCATCATATTCTCTTTTGAACTTGCACGAAGAACTCAAAACGTTCAGGGAGAGTTTTCCCCTTTCCCCTCTTGCCGACTGCCTCTCTCTCCAACAAAACGTCGATAATCTGCTGAACATTCAGATTATCAAATATTTGTAAATATATTTATTTTTTTTGTTTTGATTAAATTATTATCAATTTAATTTCAATTTAATTTGCACTTTAAAGTATGTACTGGTATTAAAGTTATACTCGTAATCTGTTAAATTTTGGTGCTAAATGGTCCATTTGTGTGGGAGGTACCAAATGGGACGAGACAATAACGTCCACTTTTCTCTGGACTCTAGTTACTATAAAATCATTACACTTTAAAAACTGTCAAGTATTTGTATACACTGGTATTAAATGTATCAGCAGTTAACTTTTAGTGCGAAATGTTCCATTTGTGTGGGAGGTATTTAAAGCGGTGTGGAAACTTCGCCCATTTTTCTTGAGGTGTTAGCGACTAATAAACTATTGTATGTGAGGAATTTCAAAAGGTTCGAGTAAGTAGTAAAGAATTTATTAGTAAAGAATTAATTAAAGATCTGCTTATTATTTTAGAGTATGCTTTCACTTTTTAATTTTGGCAATGAACTTGAATTAAAAAAATTAAATATCATCACTTATTTTGATTTTACAAAATCTGACAACGAGCACCTTAAATCAACTGATCAGTGTACTTTCTTTACCTTGTTTATTGTATCATGTTACCGCCATTGAAACCTTTATTCTGATAACACTGATATGGCAACCCCAAACGTATTTAATCGGCAGCATATAAACACAGCTGATTATCATTCAATCAATCCCATTTCGCATCAGCCCTAGGTTTATTATTGTAGTGGTTTATTATTCTACAGTAAATCCTACACTGACTATTGACAATTTCCTATTCTATGGCTTTAATACAAGCAAAAATTGTATGTTCCTTACACTAAACACGATTAGAGTTTACAGTACGATTACAACACTAAGACAAAACAAGCCCAATTTGATATTTGATTTTCTCAACTGTTTTGAAAATATATTCTATCCCTTCTTTTCAGATTCTTACTGATGATGATGAAGTGGAACTGGTGCCTCGGCTAGCACTACGATACTTGATATATGGTTCGTTTTCCAGTATGTAATAATTGTATTATGCTACCTTGTGTTCCAAGATTAATAATGAAGTTCTTCCTTTTTATTTTCGTATGCCAGGCCAATTCGTCCACGACGGCCATTGCGGATGAAAACACACGGTTCGCGCGGAATCTCGTCCCAAATACGTACAACAGATGTATCAAAGTAACCTATAGCCTTCGCTCGTCCGTGGGCATTTTGGAGGACAATGATTGAATTCCTCTACTGCTGAAAAGCTTCGACGTTTGCTTGAATAAACGGCATAAAGTAATATATTTTTTTGAACCGTAAAACGTTGAAATTCCACTTTTTCAAACAAGATTTTTTATTTATTGAAATGTACATATGTATGTATGTAATATAGAATCATGCATAATCAAAATAATGTAGGTGTTGTTTGATTCGGATGTTTTTAATTTTGTTGCACTTTGGTTTTATTTAACTTTTGTTTTCAAAAGCCCTTTTGATCGTAAGTAGCGGACAATAAAAGGAGTTGCTCCTAACGTAATACTTATTCGTACTGGTGCAAATATTTTATGGATAGCATATGCGATGACGAAGTTGCTGGCTCCTATGGCTGCATTATTTTTAAGTGCTGTTGGCGCGTATCCAAGCTTATCGAGCATATCGATGACATTTACACCACTTGATATTAACAAGTAGAATCCTCCCAAAGACATAAGGGACATAGTAATGTGAAATACTACAATCGTTGATCCATAATCTTTAAAAACTTTTTTCAGTTGTTCTTTTTTCGTAGGAAGTTGTTGTCTTCCTTCAATGTTAGTGCAATATGTTCGTTTTGGTTGATCATTGATTGTATTTGAAGGATCTTTATTTTGAATAGTCGCGTCCTTGTCGTACATACTCCAACCTGCGCGTGCGTTGCTCCTCAATGCCGTATAGTGGGAGTTTTGTAAATTATATGACATAAATTTGCTCTCTTGTGCCAATTGTCCATGCGGCATGTTTAAATGAGAATCTATGCCCCTAAATGGGGTAGGGACATTACTTTGCATAGCCGAATTAAGTCGAATTGATCCAAAGCAATCGTATGACTGTACGTGAAGATCCTGCTCAGCCACGGTACCATTGTATTTTTCAATACAATGGTTAGATAGTGACATATCCGATTGCTTGTGTGTTAGTAGAGCTGTAGCTGATATATCCCGATTTCTACGTGGAGAAAATCTTGTTGTTTCTGCTAAATCGATGTTGTTCGGTACAGGTAGTAAGTCGGCAGCAATATTGTGGCAGCATCTGATTCTTGCTAGTACATGTTGACCATAACAATAACCATTTTTAAAACGAAGCAATTGATGCATGTTTGTTTATTCGCTGAATCGTTGTTTATTTTAAATACAAAATAGCTTAAAACCAAACAACTTAAAAGTAAGTAGTAAGACAATTTTTTATTGAGTCTTCTTCTTTTTCGATGACATTGCTCTTAACGATGGTTAACAAATGCACTAAGAACTATGGTCGTCTTGTTCTATTGCACATTGAATGTATGTGTATGTAACCTGAATGCTGAGACGACAGGTACCTTATATTACATCAAAGTAGATAACAAAACAAAAATTGAAATTGATCAAAGACAAATAGAATATATGAAGACATTCCTTCAGGCCGAAACGTCAAAATCTATCAGTTACGAACGAATAGGAATGAACTGTCACACGCGAAAAAACAGTATTCCGCGAACATTGATTGAAATTTTTTTGCACTTATCGATTAATATTAATTTTTTAATTGTGACAATTACAAAAAATTCGGGGAAAACGGTCTGAAAATTCGCGAAAAACCTTACTCGTTGGAATCAAATTCCTATTCGTTCGTAACTGACAATTACTCGCTACAGGAAGGAATGTCTTCTTATATTCTATTTGTCTTTGAAATTGATAGCGGTCAAAGTCGAATAAATAATCAAAACAAAAATACATATGTAGCACTTAAAACGAAATAACACAAACGTCTGTTAGCGACAAGTTATGACAGTGACAGACTTCAACCAGCGGCGTGAATACGGTGGCCTACATGGAAGAGACCTGGCCTTCCAGGCTAACGCTTCTATAATCCAAATTTTGCCTTACAAAAAATCGTATTTTCATTCTCGTCCGCCTGAAACCAAAAGCAATATGATATAAATAAAGGGTGTCCCAAGAAGAGCGCAATTTTTTAATTACTGATGCAGCAATTGAATTGTTTCTCTGGCTGTATGACATGTGGCGCCGTCTTGTTGGAACCACATGCCCTCCACATTCATTTCTTCAATTCTAGGCAAGAAAAAACTGGTTATCATTTCACGATACCGAACACCATTGACTGTTTGCGCTTGACCTGCCTCAAAGGTCCAATGATTCCTCCAGCCCAAAAACCACACCACACAGTGACACGTTGAGGATGCATTTGCTTCTCGTGAATCACTCGAGGATTTTCCGCACCCCAAATGCGACAATTCTGCCTATTGACGAAGCCATCAAGATGGAAATGGGCCTCGTCACTGAAGATGATTTTATCGGCAAAATCAGCATTTTCATGTTGTCTCTCCAATACCCAATTAACGAACTCCCTTCGCTGTCCTTCTCCATTTTTACTAACCTCGTACCTTCTACTAACAAACAATAACAATTATTCAAATGTCAAACGATGACACTTCGAATGTTGCGAGGTTTAAAAATTGCGTTCTTCTTGGGACACCCTTTATTTCAAGTTGAAGAAAAACATATACGGGCATTTCCCTGGGCTACTCAAAAAATACCTTACAACTTTGCAACCCTTTCTTGAGTATTTTTTTAGCAATGTACTCAAAGTTTCGGTGCAAAACTTACGCATTATGTAAATAAAAAAAATTAACAATCTCGGCATGAAATTATTGCTTTAGACCTTGTCGATGTTTCTACGTAAAAAAAATTATAAATATTGTATAATATTGACATTAAAGACATATTTTAATAACCCCTTTTCTATATGAATTTCGTGCTGTTCAACAAAAATCGAAATATCTCAAAAACTTTAAATTTTTAGAGTAAATCTTAAGAAGCATTGCCTCTAGTATATAAAAGAACTAAGTTATGTATTATTTATATAGGAAGTTTTGTTGAAATTTTTAAATCACTCAATATACCTCAAGAATGGTGTTTTTCGTGCCGTCCGTCACGCCGCACATTAGCCAATAACAATATTATTCCTAAGATCAATATCAATGAAGTTATGGGGAAAAAACTAATGAATTTCCTGCCGTCCGCAACTCAGGAAATGCCCATATAGAATTTTTTCTCTAGTCTATCTAGAATATTTTAACATATCATATGTTTTATTTATAATCCCCGAAGGAAGCTACAGAACTCTCCGTTTATGAAGAATGATAAGAAGACAAAAAATAGACTCGTCGGATTCATACATTATGATTTCTTATGCTGTCCGGAATAAGAAGACCGCTAAAGAAATGTGGGATAGTTTAAACTCCGTGTTTGCTAAAAAATCATTGATGACCCAGCTAACAATTCGGAAAGGATTATCCAGAATGAAAATGAACGAAGTTGACAGCGTATTATCTCATTAACTGCGTTTGAAAATTTGATTGCAAACTAACTTGACATGATAAAGGCAAGGATGAAAGACAGGAAAGAAAGGATAACAGATGATGTTAAATTGTATGATCAGTACGAAGGGAAAACAGCATTCGTGGGTAAGGAATGTAAGAACCCGAAGAAATTCAACGGAAAATGTTTTAAATGCCACAAATTTGGCCACCAAGTTTGAAATTGCAGGCAAAAGCAGGGATACATGAAAATTAAGATTGAAAAAACTCAAATATCAATTTCTCAAGCAGCGAGCATCAATAAGGTATTGTGAAAATTTGGAATGACGCACTGCAGTTCAGTAAAAAGTCCAATTGAGAAGGGCTTGCAGCTACCACGTGGAAATAAATGTAATCATCCGTATCGTGAATTGCTCGGAAGTTCAATGTACCTGATGTTTTGTTCAAAACCAGATATATGTTATGCAGTTAGCTACTTGGCACGGTATCAAGAAAATCAGACAGAGTTACACTGGCAGCACTTAAAAATAATTGTAAGATATCTAAAGGGAACATTATCAAACAAACTGAGTTTAAAACCAATGATGAAACAATAGTTGGAT
The DNA here is from genome assembly GCA_963930755.1 of Eudasyphora cyanicolor. Classification (NCBI taxonomy): domain Eukaryota; kingdom Metazoa; phylum Arthropoda; class Insecta; order Diptera; family Muscidae; genus Eudasyphora; species Eudasyphora cyanicolor. Next base: position 196,986,961 of record OZ005734.1, on the reverse strand, counting down.
TCATTGATGCTGACTAGGCTTCAAATGTAACTGGTAGAAAAATCTGTAAGCGGTTACACTGAGGGAAAAAGACGCAAAATAAACACCGTTTGGTACCAATTTATAAACGTAACGTGCATGAAAAATCGCCACCAATCGCCACCTTTATTAATTATCAACGAAACGGGGGTGATTTTTTGACCGGCGTTGCGTTATGTATTGTCGCCGTAAGATTGATGATTATTTGTTCGGCTTTGTGTTGTTCATTGGATTTGTTAGTCCCCATTTACATGGTACTTTTTTTTAAGTAACTTATCGGCTTATTCTCTTTTGAAAAAGTATTTACGTTCACACGCGTACTTGTTTTTCAATACTTATTTTCATTTGTTTTGTTTCGGCTTTGCCTGTGTGAATTGTTGTTGTTTCCAAGTGAGAACGAAAAACACAAAACGATGAGTACGATAAGTACGAGTACGGCATACTTTTTTTCCCCCCGTTTCCGACTGCCTCTCTCGCCCACAAAACGCCGATAAGTATGCTTAATACTTAAAAAAAAGTATCGTGTAAATGCAGACTTATTGTCTGTTCTTAGAAGAAGAAACCACGAGGATTTATAAAGACGTGAAAAATGAAAATTAATGACGAAGAAATAGAATTTAATGACCTGTTTGATATTGTGGATTATTCTCTGGGCTATGGAATGAGAAGGATAAGGTAATTGCAAAATCCAGTGACATCTTCCTATCGCAGAAATTTCTAGAATCAACAGAAATGGTGTCGGCATACGAATATTTAACAACCTAAGCTTATAAAAATTTCAATTTGAAAAGTAAATAATGAGTGTGTGTTTTTTATAGAGCACAGGAATTAAATTTTGCAGTACATAAAGGCGAATGATACGAAGGAGACTGCCACCATTAGGGTTACGAGCTGAATTCCGAAGAAAACAGAGGTAATACTGTGTTGCTGCACATTCGAATGTGTTTTAGACGTGATTTGCTTAGTGATAAATATGCAAATTTACAATTATACGTTTGTTGTGTTAACGTTTTATTTACTTATAACATCGCGTGCTTTTTTCGTCCTCAGCAAGTGCTTTAGTCGTCCCCAGCACGTTCTATAGTTGTCCCCAGCACTTGATTTAAATTATCCCCAGTTGGTATTCATTTTGCAAAGATTAAGCACGTATGTGCTTTGTTTTTCGCTGGGTGTACATAGTCGCAAGTTTTTGCTTGTACTGTTTTATGGTGCAGCAAAAAGAAGCAGACAGTTGCAATATAATCTAGCGAAGCTGAGTATTCTGCATTAGGCTTGGCATCCACAGAAGCTGAAGCTATATGGTTGAAAAATTTAATGAAAGATCTCGATACCATTAAACAGATCTACCAGTTTGAATATTTGAAGACAACCTGGTTGTATTGGTATGGCATCGAATAAGGAAAGTAAGCTAGCTAAACAGATTTACTAATGCACCATTTTATAAGAGACAATTTTGCTGATGGTAAAATCGAGCTTTATCAATCAGTACAAAGTGCCAACTGGCTGATACATTTACAAAAACTACAGATCAAAAGCGATTTAACAATCTAACAGAACTTATTGGCTTATCCGTTTGAGAGGGTTAGTTGAAGAGGAAGCTGTTCCAACAGAATTGAAAATAAAACAATCGGATATAAATATTTCAAGTTGAAGAAAAACTTATATAGGAATGTTTCTTCAGTCTATCTAGAATGTTTGAACCTTTCATTTGGTTTTTAAAGAACATTTCAATTATATATAATAATATTTCAACTTACTCTGCTCCGAAAGGTTGGGTAGCGTATCATATAGTTGGCTCCGCCCGACTTTAGCTCTTCCTTACTGGTTTTGAATATAATTGTGACAAGATGTGGGGGTCTGGATCTGTGTCAGGAATCTCGTTAAAGGTACCAATGGGAGAAACGTAAGTTGAGCCAGATCAGCAATTATTTTTCTCAAATTCGTGTAATTCTTTCATTATAATGTTTTCATGTGTGGGGTGCCTCTCTACAAAACAGCCTTTGATAATGGAACGCATAATTACAAAGTGGCTGAACTCCTGATGCATCATATATGCATGCCTTGGATTTTTTCGTGCGGGTTGCGGTTTTTTATTCATTTTCGCAAAAATTTTCGTTCAAAGATTTCCAATTCTTTCACTTAAAGAATTTTGTTAGTACCATTAGCAAAAATGTCCGTCGTTTCAACAGTCTGTGTCTGCTGAAAAAGGAAAGCAGACTTCGTCTGTTATTTTAGCAATTTTATGGTTGCTATTTTAGTACATAAATTTGCCTGCTACTTTAGAAAACTAAAATAATCGTTTTAGCAAACAATTTTGCTATTATTTAACAGAGAAAATGCTGCTGGATAAACAAACTATTTTTGTCATTTTAGCATTGTCTTTTTCTGTTATTTTAGCTTATAAAATCAGTTGTTTTAAGAACTATTTTTATTTTAATAAAAAAAATAATTTTAGATTTTCTTGTTATTTCAGAAGAGTTGTCAGTCAGGATTCCAACCTGAAGTTATTCAGGTCAGGTATGTCTACTCTTTTCTCGGGCAACTCAATATCTATGACTTCCCCTTTAGCACTTCCACGATGTTATGGGAGTACTAAAGGGGAACCAATTTGCGGCCACCAACTTTGTATATAATAAATCATGGCCGGAATCGTATTTCTTGTCAAAATCACCTGTATTATATTCTTTCAATTATTTTCGTTCAACTTGTACAAATTTACTATCTTCTTTTCCCAACGCATATCATTGAAATCTGTCAGTGTAATGTCCAATCGAAGGGAGGTAACACCTTTATGTATGTTATACAAATTTTACCGGGACTGTTGGCGCAATTTCTTCAGCAACAAACCAATGGTATCCCTATCACCTCCGCCAACCACAACTTGACACACTCTTTGTGGCGCAACATTACGATCAGGTGGAGGGGTTATGACCGTGCTTATTTTTAGGTGCTAAATCTCCGTTTTCTATTCCGCCAACGTCTTCAGCATCTCATGGCCATTCAAAGACTTACCTTATTTAGTACCTATTTACATTGGCTGAATGTTCAGCAGATTATCGGCGTTTTGTAGGAGAGAGAGGCAGTCGGCAAGAGGGGGATGCGATTTGGAAAAGTGGACAAGAAAATAAATTGCTAGTCCATCACTTTCACAAGTTCTCTGTATGGACAACATATATTTGCTATGAAATTTAAGTTCATCTTTTGTAGCCGTATTTAAGTAGAGGGTTTTAATAGGACACTGCTTGCTGAGAATCGTGAAAACAACCAGAAATAAGCCTTTCACAATCATAGTGAATCCCTGAATGAATTTCATTAAGAAATCGTAAACACCCATCCACCGTTCAATATTTTCAGTCCTGCGTCTTCTATCCTCTAAAGGTGGGTACTATGTTTTTTCAGCTTGAAAAAATTCCACAAAATTTTATTTTAAGGTGGGTAGTATGTTTTTTCGGCACGAAAAAATTTCGCAAAATGTTATTTCGAGTTGAAAAATGGAACGCTTTTTTACAAAGTCGCATGGCAATTTAGAAGCGTGTGTGTCAAAGTGTCACTTTTTTATGTATGTATGTGTATATATGCATTTTTTCTTTTTGCTAATATTCTTGAAAACAAAATTCGAATCAATAAACAATTGGAATAATGCCAACTTTGAAAATAGTTAATTTAAATGTCAGAAAGGAAATAGTGTTGGAGATCATTGTGCTAATGTTATACATAATTCATTAATTTTGTGTTCTTCCGGTGGCGATGTTTGTGAGACATGAAAAGTCAGGGTAACGAAATAATTTCCTACTGTTGTACGAATATAAATAAATAAAATGATGTTTTGATTAATCGAAAAATATGTTATTTATGTTATATTATATTTAAGCATTTACATTATATTTGTTGACATATATAAATTATACTTCCATCCATAAACGGAATATCTTCTTCCAACTTCTATGGTCTCCAAGTTCTTTACAACCATTTCCAAATCTAGATCACAGGCACTGTCCAATTCGATTGGCCTACTGCTTTAGTACACTGCTTTTGCACACAATTGTTCTAAACATACAAACATAAATGTACATATCTAATTACAAGACAAATTCCACATTATTACATTTAGTCACATGTCCTTCCAGTGTTTTGCTTTTGTACTGCAATCCAATTGGAATTTCGCTCTTCTGGTTTATTCCATAAACATAATTATTTTCTTTTTCACATCTTTGCATCCTTTTTCTTTATTTCGGAAGACAATTTAATTTATTATTCTTTATTAGGAAATTTTATGTATAATATTTACAACATTTGAATTTCTTGCGGACAAGAATAAATATAAACAAATGGGAGTGTTACGGTGGCGGCATTAAATTTGTTGCGGCGTCAATTTGTAACGGCGTTAAATTTGTGGTGGCGCAAAATGTTACTTTTTCGCGTTGAAATAAACAGAGTACCACAAACGAAAAAATTTCGCAGCTTTTTTCGCGACTTTGTTTTTATATGGGATTTCAACGCGAAAAATGAACATAGTACCACGCTTTAAGGTGGGTACTATGTTTTTTCGGCACGAAAAAATTTCGCAAAATGTTATTTCGAGTTGAAAAATGGAACGCTTTTTTACAAAGTCGCATGGCAATTTGGAAGCGTGTGTGTCAAAGTGTCACTTTTTTATGTATGTATGTGTGTATATGCATTTTTTCTTTTTGCTAACATTCTTGAAAACAAAATTCGAATCAATAAACAATTGGAATAATGCCGACTTAGAAAATAGTTAATTTAAATGTCAGAAAGGAAATAGTGTTGGAGATCATTGTGCTAATGTTATACATAATTTATTAATTTTGTGTTCTTGCGGTGGCGATGTTTGTGAGACATGAAAAGTCAGGGTAGTACAATGTTATAAATAACGAAATAATTTCCTACTGTTGTACGAATATAAATAAATAAAATCATGTTTTGATTAAACGAAAAATATGTTTTATTATTATATTTAAGAATTTACTTTATATTTATTGGCATATATAAATTATACTTCCATCCATAAACGTAATATCTTCTTCCAACTTCTATGGCTGGCAAGAATTAACTATGTATGTTCTTTACAACCAATTCCAAATCGAGATCACAGGTACTGTCCAATTCCATTGTCCTACTGCTTTAGTAGCGTTAGCCGTCCATAATGTTTCTCCTGGCTTTTGCACACAATTGTTCTAAACATACAAACATAAATGTACATATCTAATTACAAGACAAATTCCACATTATTACATTTAGTTACATGTCCTTCCAGTGTTTTGCACATTTTGTTTGCTTTTGTACTGCAATCCAATTGGAATTTCGCTCTTCTGGTTTATTAAATAAACATAATTATGTTTCCTATCACATCTTTGCATTCTTTTTCTTTATTTCGGAAGATAATTTAATTTATTATTCTTTATTAGGAAAATTTATTTCTAATATTTACAACATTTGAGTTTCTTGCGGACAAAAATAAATATAAACAAATGGGAGTGTTACGGTGGCGGCATTAAATTTGTTGCGGCGTCAATTTGTAACGGCGTTAAATTTGTGGTGGCGCAAAATGTTACTTTTTCGCGTTGAAATAAACAGAGTACCACAAACGAAAAACGCTTTAAGCGTGGTACTATGTTCATTTTTCGCGTTGAAATCCCATATAAAAACAAAGTCGCGAAAAAAACTGCGAAATTTTTTCGTTTGTGGTACTCTGTTTATTTCAACGCGAAAAAGTAACATTTTGCGCCACCACAAATTTAACGACGTTACTAATTGACGCCGCAACAAAATTAATGCCGCCACCGTAACACTCCCATTTGTTTATATTTATTTTTGTCCGCAAGAAACTCAAATGTTGTAATTATTAGAAATAAATGTTCCTAATAAAGAATAATAAATTAAATTAAAGCCAGGAGAAACATTATGGACGGCTAACGCTACTAAAGCAGTAGGACAATGGAATTGGGCAGTGCCTGTGATCTCGATTTGGAAATGGTTGTAAAGAACATAGAAAGTTAGTTCTTGCCAGCCATAGAAGTTGGAAGAAGATATTCCGTTTATGGTTGCAAGTATAATTTATATATGTCAACAAATATAATGTAAATCCTTAAATATAATAATAAAAAATATTTTTCGTTTAATCAAAACATCATTTTATTTATTTATATTCGTACAACAGTAGGAAATTATTTCGTTATTTATAACAATGTACTACCCTGACTTTTCATGTCTCACAAACATCGCCACCGCAAGAACACAAAATTAATAAATTATGTATAACATTAGCACAATGATCTCCAACACTATTTCCTTTCTGACATTTAAATTAACTATTTTCTAAGTCGGCATTATTCCAATTGTTTATTGATTCGAATTTTGTTTTCAAGAATGTTAGCAAAAAGAAAAAATGCATATACACACATCCAAACATATAAAAGTGACACTTTGACACACACGCTTCCAAATTGCCATGCGACTTTGTAAAACAGCGTTCCATTTTTCAACTCGAAATAACATTTTGCGAAATTTTTTCGTGCCGAAAAAACATAGTACCCACCTTTAAGTTGAAAAATGGAACGCTTTTTTACAAAGTCGCATTGCATTTTTGAAGTAGGTGTGTCGAAATGTCACGTTTGTATGAATGTGTGTGGTATAAGGATGTGCATTTTTTCCTTTTTGATTTTCTTGAAAACAAACACGAGTTTAAATTCTAATCAATAAACAATTTAATGAAATAATGCCGACTTATAAAATAGATAATTTAAATTGCAGAAAGGAAATATTGTTGAAGATCATTGTGCTGTTATACATAAATTATTTATTTTGTGTTGAAACGATGGCGATGCTTGTGAGGTATCAGAAGCCAGGTTATAAATAACAAAATAATTGCCTACTGTTGTACGAATGTAAATAAATAAAATGATGTTTTGATGAACCGAAAAGATGTTTTATTATTATTTTTAAGGATTTACATTATATTTGTTGACACATATAAATTAAACATCCATCTATAAACCGAATTTCTTTTGCCAACTCCTATGGCTGGCAAGAACTCACTATTTTCTTTATAACCATTCAAAAACGAGATCACAGGCACTGCCCAATTCCATTGTCCTACTGCTTCGGTACACTCAAAGAATTTTGTGAGTATCATTAGCAAAAATGTTTGTTGTTTCAACAGTCTGTGTCTGCTGAAAAAGAGAAAGCAGACTTCGTCTGTTATTTTAGCAACCCTATGGTTGTTATTTTAGCACATAAATTTGCCTGCTACTGTAGCAAACTAGAACAGTCGTCTTAGCAAACAATTTTGCTATTATTTAACAGAAAAAAGCGGCGGGGAGAACAAACTATTTTTGTTATTCTAGCATACGTTTCTTTCTTTTTTATTTTAATAAAAGAAATACAAATTTTATATTTTCCTGATATTTGAGAAGAGTATATCAACCAGGACTCCAACCTGAAGTTATTCAGCCCATGTATTGGTAAGCGTTTCGAACTGTGAAATCTGTATGTATGCTTGATCTAAAAATATAAATGAAAAATAAATCATTTAATAAAATTGAATAGCAATAGGTGTATCTACAAACAATACTTACCGGTCACTGGCATTAACAATTATCTTCTTTTTGTCCGAAGGATAAATAAAAAGAACATAAATCGTACGACATCGACGCGAACTCTGTCAATATTGGCCAATGTGTTGGGTTTACCCTATAGACACGGTATCTAATTGTACATGTCCAGAGCCATAGCATTGGGCAAAATTATCTTATCGATGGATTACGTCCCACTTAGACTAAATTAACCTTTTTGGAGCCAAAGGTTAATTTATCGCTATGCTGATATTAGCATCCATCGGTGAAGCATATGGTGTAAAAAAAATTAATATTGCCATTTCTGGTGATACAGGTTTAATTAATGAAATAAGTAAACAAGGACCACACTTCTAAGAGGTCTATGAGATTTGGAAAAGTAGACACGGAAAGAAATTGCTAGTCCATCGCTATCACAAGTTCATTGTATGGACAGCATATATTTAGTTTACTTTTGTAGCCGTATTAAAGTAGAGGGATTTAATAGGACACTGCTTGCTGAGAATCTTGAAAACAACCAGAAATAAGACTTACACAATCATAGTGAAATTTGCAATTTGTGTACGCTTACCTGTTGCAACTTGATTAATTGATCCTCCAAGGCATACACAATTTCGCCTTTTTATACCCTCACTTTAGTGTGACGAGGGTATATATCATTTGCTACGGAAAAAAGTGTAACACATCGAAGGAGTGATCTAAGACCCTAAGTATGTTCGGAGGAAATCCGTTTTGGGTCATTTTAAGTCGAATGAGCAATGTCCGTCCGTCTGTCTGTCTGTCTGTCTGTCTGTCTGTCTGTCTGCTGGCTGGTGCGCACGATAACTCTCGAAAGGAGTAACCGATTGACTTCAAATTTGGTATGTGGTAATATTTTGATCTATCTCCGGATGAGTTCGAAGATGGGCCATATTGGTCTACTCCTTCTGGTACCTCCCACACAAAGGGTTAAAATTTAGTGAAATATTGATTCTTTAATAACTTCTATACTACTTATTCGAATCTTTTAAAATTCCACACATAGTATAAGCTTATTAGTTGCTATCAACTCGAGAAAAATGGGCGAAGTCGCCACGTCCCTTTTGGTACCTCCCACACAAATGCACCATTTTGCGCCAAAAGTTAAAAGCTTATAACATTAATAACAGTGTATAAAAATACTTGAAATTTTGTACAGTATTATGCTTTTATATTGCCTACAGTCCAGGGAAAAATGGGTGTTGTTGTCACGCCCCTTTTGGTACCTCCCACACAAAGGTACCTTTTTGCACCAAAAGTTAACAGCTTATAACATTAAAACCAGTGTATAAAAATACTTGAAATTTTGTACAGTGTAATGTTTTTATAGTGTATATAGCCCTGTGAAAAATGGGCGTTATTGCCACGCCCCTCTTTGTACCTCCCACACAAAATGCCCAAATCATACCACAATTTAATGTCTCATAACGTTTATACCAGTGCACATAAATGCTTATAAGTCGGCACAGTGCAATGAATTTAAAGTATCTAATGTTCAGGAAAAAAAAGGTGTATTTGATAAACCCCTTCTGGTACCTCCCACACAAATTGACAGAATAATTCGAGTAATATTCAATATTACATTACTCACAAAGTGAGGGTATACCTTAGTCGGTTTACCTGACTGAAACTTTCTTACTTGTTTTCTTTAGCCATTTGTAAGTGTTCTCGAAGCTGTCCCGGAACAGTTTTACTTATTAAAATCATTTGCGTTATCTTCGCCCGCGGAATGCTTTTGTAATGCGAATTAACAAACAGAACGAACATTTCAATTCAATTCAATTTGTTCGGCGTAAAATATTTTACTCTTCAAAGGGTGTCGCACGATGTCTGTCAAAGAGGGCAACTCTTGAATGCTAGTGAAAGCATATTACGTCTGTCAATATTTTTTGATATGCGAAATAAACATTTTATATCAGATTTTGTCATCTGCACAAATAATTAATTCGAAATTATAATCTAAACACAATAGATTAATTTTAATTGTATGTCCGGGACTAAGATTTTGAAATCAAATCATATTCGTTATCGATTTGTGTTTTACTTTTTGCAGTTTTAATCGACTCCTATTTCCAATATTTTTAAAATCCAATGAAAAAATAAAAATATGAGAACGTAACTCGTAAAATAGATATAGCCGAATAATTATTTATTTTTTTTTTAAATATACTTTTCTCATCGCACGAATGACCTTAACCTTTTTGATTTTCAATGGTAGTTGAAGTTTATCATGTAAATTATTGCAACTTTTGTCTTATTTTCACATATTTTGATTAACAGCAAAAATTTTCAGCAAACTACAAATTTTTCAGCAGTGCGTTTGCTAATGCAAAACTGCAAACTTTTTGCTATTACAGCAGAAAATGTGCTGTATTAGAAGAAAAAATGTTTGCTAAAAATTAGCAGACGTTGTTTGTTATTAACAGCAAACAATTGTTTTTGGGTGTAGCGTTAGCCGTCCACAAAGTTTTTCAAGGCTTTTCGTCACGATTGTTCTAAACATACAAACGTAAATGTACATATGTGTTTTGCACATTTTTTGCTTTGTTATCCAATCGGAATGTCACTCTTCTCGTTTATTCCATGTACATAATTATTTTCCGTCCTTTGCATTAGTTTTCTTTATTTTAGATAATTTAATTTAGTATTCTTTATTAGGAAATTTTATTGCTAATATTTACAACAGTTGAATTTCTCGCGAACAAATGTGAATATAAATAAATAGGAGTACAATGCTGGCGGCTTCAATTTGTTGCGGGGTTCAATTAATTTGTATCGGCGCAAAATGTCAATTACTCACGTTGAAAAAACATAGTGCCACAAATGAAAAAATTTCACTCATATTTTCACAACTTTGTTTTTTGTATGGGATTTCAGCGTGAAACCGGAACATAGTACCGTGCTTTACTTTCTAAGCGAGAGCACACCGATTAAGCAGTCTATGACACTCGTGTGTAAATGTAAGCAGAAATATAAGCGATAGAATCATCACTGATTGCTACAAAATACTGCTTACATCAGCGATTAAATTAATGGGTATTTTTTACCGCTGGGGAGCTCCCTGCCTCTCTCTCCTTTATCAGCATTTTATGCTCATTTGAATAGAAAATAAAAAACAGGTACAAAACATAGATGGAAAAAGTGGTACAATTGTACCATTTCTGGTACAATTCGTTTATGACTGGTACGTTGGTACACAAATGACGATAATGGTACAATTTAATTTTTGTAAAATTGTATGGTGGTACACTTTGCCAGATTTGGGTACAATACAACCTCTAAATTTGTATAAAATATTCGAATCGTTACTAAAATCACAGCCAAACTCGTTACCAAAATAGGCAGCCAATAAATATTATGGTCAGTACGCTTTAACTAGTGACTGACGATTCCCAATAATAGTTCGTAGTATATGAAAACAAGTCAGCTGACTTCCTACGATACTATATCAAAACAAATCAGCTGACTTCCTACAATACTATTGTAATAATTAACATTTTTTTAGATCAATAAATTCAAATGCTGTTTTTCTTCGATGGTAAACGATTAAGTTGTATACACCGTCATGTATAAAATACTTGTTTCTATAATAATATAGAAACAAAATGGTCTTGAAGCCGGGAGAGTATCCTAGTTTTGCAATAAAACTAGATAAAATGTAAAAATAATTGTGTTCGTATGATTTTTAAAAAGTTAGCATGACAAACGGATATATTTTTGATTTTATAGCGAAAACCGAAATAACCGATCTTACAAGTACAAAAACTATACGTTTGGGACTGTAACAGAACAAAATTTACCATAAGATTTTTTTATTTTTTAACAAAAATTTAATCGTTTTTTTGAATATTTTTTTCTTTTGGTACTATTTACTTCAATTTGGTACATTTTTGTTGACGTCGTGGTACAATTCGATTTTTTTGAAATTCCATCAGTGGTACAAAATCCACCATAGAATGGGGGGTATGTTCATTCTGTTACTCCGTTTGTAACACCTCTAAATATTGATTTGAGACCCCGTAAAGAATATATATATTCCTAATCGTCGTACAATTGTAAGACGATTTAGCCATGTCCGTCTGTTGTAATCACGATACAGTCTACAATAATTAAGCTAGATGACTGAAATTTGGTACAGATACTTCTTATAGCAGCAGGTACCTTGGGATTGTAAATGGGCAATATCGGCCCATTTTTTGATATAGCCCCTTATATTTTAGTATCTCTCCAATTTGTCTTCTTAACGTCGTAGAGACCACAAATGTCAACTCAACGGGCTGAACATTGGTAACTGGAGTTTAGTTTTACCCGGAATCCTTCACACGTATTTAACTTCGTAACGCCACAAAAACTCAAATTTCAACGGATTGGGCTAAAATTTGGTATAATAAGTTTATTTGCACAAGAAATCATTCACATGCGATCCATTTTTAAGGGTATATAAGATTCGGCATGGCCGAACTTAATCCGTCTTTCCGTGTTTTTAATAATTTTTCCTTATAATTTTCTTTGAAGTGCAATTTACATTCAACAGAAGAAGTCAAGTCAACGTGCTTTTAAAATATTAAAAAATGTGAGAAGTGCGCCTTCTAAGAACACCATTAAGCGTTTATACGAAAAATTTTCGACTGGTGAGGCTCTTTCTAATCCGAAGAGGCCAAATAAAAGTCGACCAAGGCGATCGGCCGAGAATATCGCTGCCGTACGAGCCAGTGTTGAGAGGTCCCCAAGAACATCCCAAAAACGCCGTTCTCAGCAGTTGGGCATGGCTCGGTCCACTTTACAACGGATTATTCGCGTTGATTTGCATTTGTTCCCGTACAAAATTCAATTGACGCAAAGATTGTTGCCTGCGGACAAGCCTCGTCGATTAGAATGGGCCCAACGAGTCCGTGGGTCCGTCGAATATGGGCAACCCTGTACATCCCAATGACAATTGAATACTATAGACGTCGCATGGTATTTACAGACTTCATCCGTGGCGTCCGAGTCATAAACAAAGAACTACTAGATGGTCCGTCCGACTCTTTAAAAAGTGACAGTTACGAACGATTAAATTTTTGAAATTTGTTTTGCTCTCTTCGAGTTTCTTTGGCATTCTCTTGTTAGCTCTCGAGATTTAATTTACTGATTTAACGATGTGTTTTTTGCAATTTTATTTAAAAAATCAATTGTGTTTGCTCCAATTGTGATTGTAAAGTGAAATTTTTGAGGAAAAATGCCAAAAATATGTATATAAAATAAAAACAAATTTGTGCTCTTTCTTCTCTTAACTACTAATGTCAAAAATGTAATCGTTCGTAACTCGAGAAATTTGCTTAAGAGAGCGAAGGAACATCTAGTAGTTGAGTGTTTAGGGTCCGAGCAGCCTTTCTCAAATTCCTCTCTCAATTATTTCTCTGTCAAAACATGCAGACTTTTTTGTACTCTCAGATAATTTCTGAGAAGGGAGTGACTTTTTCAGTTTGTTTTGTTGTTGAATGTTTTTAAGTTGGAATATAATAAAATTAATGATGAAAATCTTTTCTCTCTTTGCAGAGTAAATAAAAGTATCTATTCTCTCTTTGCAGTTTAGCGGCAGAGAGGCAGAGAGCTCTTTCCGCCTGCCTCTCTCCTACAAACATTGACACTTGCTTGGAAAAAATTGCCTTGTGTGAAACTTTACTTACGAAACTTTGACAAGAGACTTTTTAAACAGCTGATCGATGTACCTTACCTTGTTCATTGTATCATGATGTCCCCATTGGAGCATGATACAATAATAGAAGGTAAAATCACTTGCCCAATAACAAAACTGGGATACAACCCTGTACATTATTTTCGTACAATAGCTTGTCAAAATAGGCAGCCGACTCGAACAGCTGACCAACAAATGGTTGTCAAATAAATTTTTTATTTGAAATTTGATTTTCTATGAAAAGATAATTTTTTCTAATATTTCAAACTTACGTGCAATTACCCTTTAAAGTAAATCTGGTGACTGAAATTTTATTCAGTATAACAAGTTTTCTCTTGTATTGGGATACACACACAATGTAAGCTTTGTCTTTAAGAAACTATAAAATTTAAATAATTTCCTCATTTTAATCTCGGAAGGATAGTGTCATTATCCTTCATGACACCTGGATGTTTTTGCTGTTACAGTGTTGAGTAGCATTGATGATGGATGGCGTATAATACAATACTGCCCGGTCGAGCTTTCCAACGATTTTACTTCTTTGGAATACATTTTGTAAAAGGTTTGTCTCTTCAGAGCTTGTCCTTACAAATGAGTGGCGAGAGGGGCATAAGCTGAATGCGGCCATACGTGTCATACATATCACCCATATCAGTAAAAAGGCAGAACAGAAAAAATGGAGCAGTAAATGCATAAAATGGAAGACGGCCGGCCTCTCGTGCAATGGAATTAACTCAAAATGCCGACAGCAAGATCCTCTTGAGCAGAATGGGCCTCCTGATGACGTAGAGGACTTTGGGTTGAAGAGCTACTCCTCATGTTAAAACCAATTTTCAGGTTGTGTTTATTTTCTAGTTAGGAAATAAGTTTTTCTATTATAAGAAAATATATACATATTCGTAAATATGTATATGGATCATTTATTAAAAAATATGATTAAGGAATAATGTAAAAAGAATTGAACGTATTATATATATTTTTTAATTTAATAACAAAGTTTGTCGTTGATTTGATCGGTAATATTCAGCTTGTCTCATGCGCCAGTCATGGAAAATTCGAAATTACGGATTCGCGACTCTGCGAAACCGTGGCATACATTTGCAAGATATTATATACCATTTATAATGACATCAATAGGACTTTAAAACGAAATTAATAAAGTTATGTGATATCACACATACACACATTGCTTTATTTACATTTAAATATAGGAAATGTTAAATACAATTTACATTATTTTTAATTTGCGTGAATTTTGTTTGATTGTACACAATTTTTTAAAACGCTCCCAACAAAATGTAAACAAACAATCAAACGTCATCCATGAGTTTGACAGTTCATTGAGCTCTGAAAAATTGGCGAGAAAATCAGCTGTACGCTACCTTGTTCAATATACCTTGATTGAGCTCTGAAAAAATGGCGAGAAAATCAGCTGTTCGCTGTACGCTACCTTGTTCAATATACCTTGCTTTGGAGCCTTGATTCCGTGATATGGCAACACTGCTGGCTATCCCAATTGTATTTAATCGCCAGTACATCAACACAGCTGATACTGAATTTATCCCAATTCACGTCAGCCGCCACAGGTTTAGGTTTATTATTCTAGCGGGTCATCTTGTCATACAGAATATCTAACTTAAAATCTCATCTCGTATTCATAAAGTGTGACGTTTGCTAGATTATGTAAATTGAAGATTCATTAAAATTCCATACCAAGAACAAACCAACACAATTGCTACGAAAAAGTACATTTTTTGTGCTTTCATTGCTGCTTTGATCGCCGCCTCATCGTTGTTAATAACACAAACGCACATCAACAAAGGCATGGAAATGAGTGTAAGTAAAACCCGCGTAGGGCAACAAAACGACGAGTGAATTAAGTGTGCGTCAGTCTGTCTGTCTGCGCCCCTTGCCACTTATGGTTTATGTACAACCAAATGTTTTGGTCGAGCTTTCACCACAGTCATAATCTCCGAATTTTTGTAAAACTATAAACTTTTCAAACCAGTTTCAATTGAAGATCTCTACTGTAAACAACAGGGTCATACAGCAGATCGTTTGGCTAGAAATTTATACTACAGTGTTTTATACATATATTAAAGCGGAGTGAATGATAGTGAAAGTTTTCCAAACGGATTTGTTCTTTTAACATATATAAATAAGTAATTATTGCATTATTTCATTAACAAATAATAAAGGCTGCTATGTTTGCCCGGGCCTCCTTTTATCCAACACTGTTGTACAATGTGTTGATGGAGAAAGCCACCGCACGTAATTGGTACGATCGCATCGATGAAAATGTAATCCTGGGGGCTTTACCGTTTCGTTCTCAGGCCAATGATGTAAGTGTTGTCATCTTAAGATCCAGCCCAATAAATATGGAGTCTCTTGTATCCCTGTCATCAAATCTTTTTCTCTTTAGCTTATCAAAAACGAGAACATGAAAGCTGTGGTATCCATGAATGAAGATTATGAATTAACAGTTTTTTCCAATAACGCGCCCAAATGGCAATTGCTCGGAGTGGAATTTCTTCAATTGGCCACTACTGATATCTTTGAGTCGCCGTGTCAGGACAAACTCATCAAGGGTGTAGAATTCATGAATAAATTTTTGCCCCAAAACAATCGCATTAAGGGTCTGAGTACCACTTCCAATCCCGAGAATGTGGGTACTGTTTATGTTCACTGCAAAGCCGGACGGACGCGTAGTGCTACTTTGGTGGGATGTTATTTAATGATGGTAAGTGGATTGAGCATAAGCTTACAATGCCAAAATAGTCTTAATTATTTAGTTATTAGCACTTTGTGTTAGTCATATAAAAGTAAACAAATCAAGCCATTAAAACAAACAAACCATGATCGTAAAGACGTAGCAACTATCAATCACAGATATATATAGAGATGTTCTCAATGAACTTTTTTGTGTTGGCGTCACTATTACACACTAACACAGCATTTCAATCGGACTCGATACGCTGTATCTCTTTTCTGGTCGCAAAAACAGTGGTCTCCTATTGCATATCGTTGTTACATAGATAAATATCGAAAGCCATAAAATGATTTTTAGGTATTTTCTAGGCGGTTTGCTGGGAAATCAAAAAACTGGCTACTACTGCGACGCATTTGAAGCGGAAATACAGTGAAGTCTCGCTAATCCGAATAATTGATTGCAGACCCCGATTCGGTTTATCGAAAAATTCGGATTACAGGCTCAAGAAAAAGTATATTTTTAATTGGGATGAGTTTCATTTATTTTAAACAAAAGAAGAATATTATACATAGTAGAAATAAGATATGAATTCAAAATATACTTGCTTTGTAAAAAAATAGTCAAGGGAAAAACAAAAGTTTTGCTTGACAAAAATTCTAATCGCAAGCTTCTAAAATCCCGCCGAACTTTGAAACCAGGGAACAAATCACGGCACACGATATCGAGTACTTTGCGATCGAAACGTACTTTTTATTATTGTTAAAAGTATAAGCTTTTGTCGAATACAAGTAGATCGTTTAGATACATTCTTATACAGCTAATCTGGATAGTTTTTAATTTATTCCAATGTTCACAACAAAAATTAAAATGGTTTTTCGATGTAAAAGTTCTCGATATCGAATGCCGTGATTTGGCCCCAGGTTTCAAAGTTCGGCGGGATTTTAGAAGCTAACGGTTAAAATTTTCAGCGATTCTAAAAATATTACATTTGGTCTACAAATTTAGTCTAGGGGGGGTTTACCCATCCTTTTTTCTTCATATAACATATTGTAACTTAATCCACACCATATTTTTGGGACAGTTGTTTACCCTTTACCTCTTTTATTAACTCTTCCATTAAGTTTCATTTTTCCAAAAGATAATGTTTTGCTCTTTTTACAGAAGGCATTTTGTTGCAATAAAAAAATCTACCGATCGACATGTCGATCATGGGTGTCAAGGTCGTGGATGGACTGGAAAGTGTTGTTTTTTGGATTTAAAAAAAATGGACTTAGCGCAAATTGTCGAACAAACTAAAACTGAATAATTTGTAAACTTTGTTCAGGCGTAAGTCTTTCCATGATGAAATGCCAAACAATACTTAGCAAAAATAACATGACAGCATGACAAGACTCACAAGTGATCTGTCAAAAAAAGGCTATTGAAAAAAGTATCTCTACTTAGATCACCCTATATAATGGTCCATTAGCGTTAGTCGAGCAAACCGGACGAGTTCTTCAAGAAAAATATTTACCCAGGAGGGCCATCAATTTCTTTCCTACACATGCAAAGTGCATATCCAAGATTTTCTTTTCCAGCTAAACTTTATGCGCAAATATATCAAATATTGATGTGAAGAACAACGGTAAATGCCATTCGACTTTGCGCAACGAAATAATGCGGGGTGTGCTGGTTTCATTAAAATTTTCTACCGCGATTTTTGTAACGTTTCAGTTCCACTTTCTAAAAACAAAAAGAGTATTTAGGTAGCCCAACATGAGCCCTTTCATTTGACACCAATATCGTCTTATTAGGACTTTCAGAAAAATTACAAAAAAAATTATAATTATATCCTTAAAAAATGTCATGTCCTTTTAAACGCGAACTCGGCCAGAAAATAAAAAACTGTGTACACAGTTTTGTTGTGTTTCTAGTCAGCATACAGAATTATAAAGACATTTCCATGACCAATAATTTTTGTTAAATTTTGTCGCACGGTTTTATAGAACACATTTAAGGTGCTTCTCTTAAAATTGGAATATCGCGGAAGTTAGGAAACACGCCTCTTCAAAATACTGTCCATCGTTAGTACACTAAAATAGCATACTTCTGAAAAATTTTGAGTAAAATCGCTTGACCACGCTTTTTTTATATTCGCAAATTAATAGTTTGACCTTGAATTTCAATGTCAAAATAACGTTTCTGCAAAATATGATTAGCACCACTGAAAAGTCCATAAAATAATCTTTAAGAAACATTTATTACATATTGCATGTCGTTCACCAAATTTGACATAAAAGGCGAAGAATATGAGCATATTTTTTTAAAATCGACAAAATTAAATTGCATACAACTGCAGTAGTGGTAACCAGAATGCAGTCATATTTTAGATTAATGCTATTTAGGCATACGCCGACATGTCCACCAAATTTCATTCAAATCGGAAAACATAACTAAAAAGCTGGCTTCCTGACAAATAATGCTTCATATATTAAATCGGATTTTTATATTAAAATTGGATTTTTATCCGTAAATCCGGATTTGAGGGGTGTCCGGGGAATTCCAAAAAAAGATTCGTATTTTACTCGACAAGACCTACAGGAAGAATAGTATCGCGTTATTTGCTTTTCAACTTTAGTTCATTTTGTCGCACTGTGTAATTCTTTAAATACAATTTTCATGAGATTTAAATTGTTTTTTTATGATGGATTTTGACAGATTTACCAGCTAAATGCTGAAGTCAATAGCTGACCTTAGGCATTCAATGTTGACTTGGCAAAAGGTTTTCTATTTATATATTGCATATTATTTATATTTCCACAAATTTACAATTTTTTCTATATAACATTGTTCTAAAGTAATGTTTTTGTTTAATTTCAGAAAAATGGCTGGACTCCTGAAAAAGCTGTCGAACATATGCGCAACTGTCGGCCTCACATATTGTTACACACCAAGCAATGGGATGCTTTGCGATTGTTCTACAAAAAGAACATAGAGCAGTCGTGACCCCAAAGCCAAAGAATAGAACAATCATCACCAGTAGACAGCTTTAATATTGTAATATAATAATAAGCATATATAAATAAAAAAAACTGTGTTTACTTCCTTTTTATGGTAATGTAAATGAAAATGTTTATTTTTGTTATGTAAATAAACCAATATTTTCAACAGAATCCAATCAGTGTATTATATATTCCAAAACAAAACCATATGTAATTGCCGCTAATGTTCCAAGTTCATTCCTTTACTGAAACTTGGTGTTTGTGGCCTCGTATGGCCCAAATTTTTTTGATGGTATTCACCATTCCACAGTCCTCCTTATAGATCAAATGATACATACCCATCAAAGTGGCCACAGAGAGAGTGATATTTAGACTTCGAAGCAAAACAGGCAAAATATTTCCAACTACTGGCGAGCGCACATAGTCTTTACACATTGACTCACAGCCCCTAAAAGTAAAAGATTGGTAAGAGAAATTCAATATAAAAACTGAGAATATATATTACCAATATGTATGTAATGTTGCGACCAATGTAGTGACCATTTCAAATTCTTTTGATTCGAAATAAAATGCTGATGGTATCATGAAAACAAGGGCAATGCCTGCAAAACGTTCCAGTTTCCAAAGACCAGTATATTTACGACTAGACTGATATTGTTTAATGCTTATGGAGGTATTTCCACTTTGACGTATTATATTCCTATTGGAATTAACGATTTGTTTTCCTTGCAATGCACTAAGAATTTTGAATGATTTAACACGTTCTTTGGGAAGCATAGCAATGCATCTTTTCCGTAGCTCTGTATTTAATGCTAATTAGAATGAATCAGAAAAAAGGCAATTCATGTAGCTCTGATATCTTGCAAAAGTGTCACATCTTAGAATATGATTTTCGCTTAAAGCCGATAGAAACTAAGCGATGTATGGAAAGGCAAAAATGTGTTTAATAACAGTGTATTGGTTTCAGAAATTGCATATCGTCGCCGTCGTGGCAAAATTAGCTATGTGTTTGTTCCTAATTTTTCAGAAGAGGAAATAAACTGTTTAATTTTATTTAATATGATTTGAATTATGAGTTCGAACGTGTACAATATACATACATATGTATGTACATATATACATATTCCTAATTCATATCATATTAAATGTATCGCGAAATAATAAAATTAAACGCTTTATTCCCTCTCCTGAAATACTAGGAACAAAAACATACATATGTAGCTAATTTTGCCATGACGGCTACGATATGTATGTTAATTTTTAGACGAATTTTAAGATAAGACACTCTTGCAAATTTATAATTATATATGTACATACATACATATGTACATACATAATTAGTTTTACGAGTATTATAACTTACATCGCGTTTTCGCCAAATTATTTCTCAAAATTATGAGAGACATTTTATATGGTTATCTTTCAAATTTATTATTTATAAATAAATACAATTTACTGACATAAAAATATTTATTTTTACGAGAGATAGAAAGACAACACCATGCAACAAAAATAAAAAATATTTGTTCTGAACCTTAAAAAATAACAAGTTTTATTATTAATATTGTTTTTCTAAAATTTCAATATTCACATCTACAAATTGTTTTAAGTAACAGTAGTTTACAAAATTTTTGTCGAAGGGATGTACATAACATCTTCTGGTGTAATTTGGTATCCTAAAAACGAAAAAAATATTTTAAAAAATTTATGGTAAATTTTTTATAAAAATTCCAATTTTCATGGAAGTTGGATGAGGGCTAGTTACATATTTCATTTTTACGTAGAACCTTTGGTTTGGTAAAAGTCATCAAAAAAATATAAAATTTTTCTTTGGAAAAATGTTTTTGATGGCTCAAAAAATTGAGAAAGAAATCGTAAAAAATTATTTTATTCCACATTTTAAAATTTAGCATGATACGAACAAAACAATGCCCATTTGAAAAAATCTATGGATAAATGCATGAGTTATGACCCATAATGTAAAAGTAAGGGAAATTAAAAAATCTGTTTTCATATGTTTTATTTTGCCATTTTGTTTGAGAGGTATCAAAAAGGTTGTGACAATAAAGCCATTTTTTTAAAGGACTGGCACGATAAAACCATTACACTGTACAAAATTTTAAGTGCTTGTTTCCGCTGGCATCGATGTTATCAGCCATTAAATTGTTTGTGGAAAATTATGCATTTGTTTGGGAGGTACCAAAATGGGTAAGCAAAAATGCCAATTTTTGAGGAGACTGTAGGTATTAAAGAACATTACAGTATTTGTATTGACTAGAATCAAATCTTTATAAGCCGCTAACTTTTTGTGCAAAATGGTCCATTTGTGTGGCAAGTATCAAAACGGGCGTGGTAGAATGTTAGATCTTTAACATCAAGGTGGCAGAGAGATTCCAGAAGGAACTGAAGACTATCGAAAACCTTCTCTGTCAGTGGCCTTTTCTATCAAGACGAAGACATCGCTACCTAGGTGATTACACGATACAAAATATGGAATCTCAATCATCATGGATGGTTTGACATCTGTATCAACCGGCGAGGTTTTGGTACTCCACTCACCTAAAAAGTCACCTCCCCACTCTCTTAAATATACTCATCACCTCCTCCATTTTATTCGACCTTTCCCTCTTCTTTTACTCATCTTCTCAGGACGAACACAATGGACCAAATGGTCTCCGAGTGAAGTGGTGCACGCCAGCAATGGTTGCGTGCCGCTCGTCCTTAACCTTACCTAACGGTCCGATTTGCTTAAGCACTAGGAGACAATTCAAAATGTAACTCTATGTAGTTGAATCTAAAGATGTTATTCTGAAAACACATAGCCATTGCGGTTTTTTATTATGAAAAGGAGAAAAATCAATTGACATTTTTGCAGTGGGTAGAGATGGCCACTGTATGTTGTTTTTTTTTGGAAAAAAATCGATATTTAGAAATTTTAAGTTTTTACCCTTTTGTTGAACAGTTATATATGGGAATTTCTCCAATGTCGAATGCATTCATAGTGAAAAAACGTATGCCAAAACATCATTTCATTTTGACAAAAGGCGAAACTTAAAGCACTTGATTAGCACTATCATTGGTGCTAAGGTTGATTTTAACCAATTGTTCGTTTTCAAGATAATTACAAAAAACCAGGCCATGAAGGAATATTTTAATGCGACTAATTTTAAAATGTCATGGATTCATGTATCTTAATAATGTTTTTTTATTTTATTCAAAAATGTTAAGTAGTTTATTTTTTATTTAATTTTAATCACATTCACACGCTTGCAATTATATATAGTTAATAATTCATTAATATTGGAAATGCCCATATATTAATTGTATATATTTATTAATTGTATTCAAGGCTCCCCTGGATGATCGCTACGGTCACCTGGGGAGCCGAGGATCCACCACTGGGAGTGCCTAATCTATATGATGCAATAACTCCAACACAATACGAATGGACGCCTACCTTTAAAATAATAAATGAATTACTTATAATTGAAAATTAAACAAAAAAAGATCCACGAAAGTTTTGCTTCTGATTTGGGGAACAAGATGCCTTACATTCGAATCAATGAGTTTTTAATTCACTTGGGAAACTGGACGAATATATCAACAAACCAGTTTTCTGTTAAGTAGTAAGATGCATTTCCATTTTCTAATTCCAACTACCTGTAACCTGTTTTTGGGATAGTCATAATGTATGCACATGTATTAATTTGTTCAACATATGAAGATGCTTATAGGATTATCAACAACTTGTAATATTAATTTTTTCCACAAAATGTCGACTTAAATATGTATTACCGAAAAAACATTAATTCATTAGTCATATTGTTATATATGTTTATATTAAATATATGCTCAATTAGTTTCGTTTAATAATTTATTTTACATTTTTTTAATTGAATATCATTCAGAATTACTACACATCTTTTTGACTATATTCCAAATAAAATGGAAAAAATCTAGTAATTCAACTGAAAACACAGTTTCTAATGTTCCATAAGATTACTCAACTTAAACACCTTTAACAGTCCACAATTTCTTAACAGATTTGGCAATACCGATGTCATTGTATATCAAATAGAACAAACCGCCCAAAGTAGCCATAGACAGCAGCAACAAGGAACCATGTGCAACTTTAGGTAAGACATTACCGACGACTGAGGGGCGCATATAATCGGTAACCATAGCTTCAATGCCCCTGAAAATGTATAAAGTTAATGAATTATTAACTATATATATATGGATACACGCAAAGACTTATCTTACCAGTGAGAGTGGAGGACCAAGGAAACAGCTAATAAGCCATCCATAGTTTGTGAGGGCACCAAAAATGCCATGGGTACTACTCCCAACAAAGCCAATGACACGGCACGTTCTATTGTCCACAGAGCAGTATGGCTGCCACCCTCGGCTGACATGCGAGGAGCACTCACAGCAATGTTACGGGCAACGGGCTAAAACAGGTATAAATGTTCGGTATTTAAATCAAACAAGTGGAATATTATAGGTAAACTTACTGTTGCAACATTTTTAACCAAACTCAAAGGCTTGGCCAAGGCATTGCGCTGAGCGGCAACTACGGTGGCATAGGTCTTCAAGGGGGTCATACGTGCAGATCTCACCAAACCAGCAGCTACAGCAGCAGTTGTTTATGAATATATAAAATTTCGATAAAAATTATACCTTTAGTTATATAATGTAATATCTTTATGACCGTTGTGGAAAGTGCTGAAGGGGATTGAATTACAGTACTTACTGTTGATTTTGGAAGCATTACGCAGCATCATTTGCAAAGCCATTTTTATAGTAGTTATATCTTACGACACACTTCTTAAAAATGTAAAGATTTTAGATTTATTAAAAAACTACCGAAATTGTCAGTATAGCTGGGCAGTGGGGTAAGAACGAATGACAACAGAAAAGATAAACGTCAATGTCTTATCAATGTGGAGACAGGGATGCCAATATCTGCGATAAAGGCAACATATAAGTTAGTTGAATGCGTAACGTAAAGATTTGTTATTTACAGTACTCTTTAATTAATAATAGGCGTGTTTTCTTTACACCATAAGTGCTTAATTTGTATGGGGAGCTAAGCACTTTTAACCACTATTAGTTCCCGATGAAGTTTGGTGCTTGTGTTCATGTCTTAATCGAGTATGATGTTGCCAGATTGGGCACCCTATATTTAGCAATATGGCATCCCATTTTTGGAGAGATTTTATCAATTATTGTGAATTAACGGGAAGAAGAAGAACAAAAATGGGAAATTATTTTAATATTTGCAAAAGAGTGTAAACAATTGAACATAGAATAGTAAATATATGTTTTATAAATACTTTTCACGAATTTTTTGTCTGTTTCGCACTGTTCTTTCTTCGCAACTCAAGACACCATTGCTACCAGATAGTGAAAATCCGCCACTTATTGCTTATGTGCCAGTTAGTGGAAGTCGGTTGTTTTCGTTGCAAAGTGCTAAACTAAAAGTGCTAGCTTGTAACGAAAACATGCCTAATAATCCTATACCATTTTCACAATACAAACTAAAATTAAGGAAAAATAAATTTAACAAATAAAATTTGAGAAAAGACAACTGGAAGTATAGGGTGATCCATTTCGAGGTTCCCTGCTTTTTAAAAAAAAAGACAGAAAATTCAAATTGAATGGGGAATGTTTATTAGGCATGTTTTCGTTACAAGCTAGCGATTTTAGTTTAGCACTTTGCAACGAAAACAACTGACTTCCACTAACTGGCGCATAAGCAGTAATTGTCGGATTTCCACTATCTGGTAGCAATGTTGTCATTAGTTGCGAAGAAAGAACAGTGCGAAACAGACAAAAAAAATCGTGAAATGTATTTATAAAACATAAATATACTATTCTATGTTCAATTGTTTACACTCATTTTGCAAATATTGAAATAATTGTTCATTTTTGTTCTTCTTCTTCCCGTTAATTCACAATAATTGACAACAATCTCTCCAAAAATGAGATGCCATACTGTGCAATATAGGATGCCCAATCTGGCAACACCATACTCGATTAAGACAGGAACACAAGCACCAAACTTCTCGGGAACTAATAATGCTTAAAAGTGCTTAGCTCCCCATACAAATTAAGCACCTATGGTGTAACGAAAACACGCCTATTATCGTTTGAAAGAACGTTCGTTTGGCATCTCTTAAATATCGGTGAATTGCGTCCTGCGTCTGTCAAAGTGTTGTTGTATGCACAGAAAACAATAGGATGAAATTTGAGTTTGACAGACGCCGGACGCATTCACTGGTATTTAAGAGATACCCTTATTTTTGAAGATTATGGGCCTTATTCATAAAAAGTTAATGAAGGTTTGAGGAACGCTTTAGCAGAGTTAAAGCGTTCTTCAAACCTTCATTTAATTTTTGTGAATAAGGGCCTAAGTCTATAAAATGTTGGCCGCGGCTACGTCTCAGATGGTCCATCCGTTGAGACCAATTTTCGATGACTCGTTCGAGCAATTCGACTGGTAACTGGCGAATGACACGCGTAAAAGTTGTTCAGGCGTAAGTCTTTCCATGATGAAATGCCAAACAATACTTAACAAAAACAAGTGAAATCGTTAAGTTCGGCCATGCCGAATCTTATATACCCTCCACCATGGATATCATGTGACCTCACAAAATAACTCAAACCTAAAGAAAATAACACCGAAAAACATAAAAAATATAGTAGATGAGGACAGTACGAATCACAACAAGTTAGATGCTATATATGGGAGCTATATCTAAATATGGACCGATATCGCCCATTTGCAATCCCAAACAACCTGCAACTATAAGAAGTATATGTACCAAATTTGATCAACCTAGCTCTATTATTGCGGACTGTAGCGTGATTACCACAGAGGGACAGACGGACATCGCTAAATCGTCTTAGAATTTTACGACGATTAAGAATATATATACTTTATGGGGTCTCAGATCAATATTTAGAGGTGTTACAAACGGAGTGACAAAATGAATATACCCCCCATCCTATGGTGGTGGGTATAATAACATGACAGCATGACACGACTCACACGTGATCTGTCAAAAAAAGGCTATAGAAAAAAAGTATCTCTACTTGGATCACCCTATAGAAAAAATTTTGAGAAATCCTAATTGGAATTGATAAGATAATAATGAAACGAAATTTAGAAGATGGCAACTGATAAAACTAAAATGGCAATTTTTTTTTGTAATTTGTGGGAATAAAATTTCAAAATAATCCTAATATATGTATGTATATCGGAAATCTAGTGTGGAACATCTCACAAAGTGATTATTTATAGATAAAATATTTCGGCTCAAATTCTGCCCGTCTTTTTATATGGTGTTTGGCAGATTTTCACTCGAGTGTCAGCTTTTAAAGTTGTTATAAGAACCGAATGCACAGGGAATTTGGGAGAAGAGTCCTACATTTTTTGGATATTTGATAGGAAACAAATTTCAAGAGATAAATATAAAGTATTATTTTTGCCAATTCAGATTTTCTCCCGATCTTTAGCAGGCCAAACACATTTCCCCACTCGCGAAATAATAATTATTGGCAACAATGAATTTAGCGAACGAAAGTGTGAAAGAACGTCACAGAATAGAAATAAACAAAAACAATTTTCAAACTCAGTCCTCAGTCGTGGATTTTTTGTCAAATTTGGCAGTTCGGTGAAGATGACAGCTGTGGAGGAGAATAACAATAAATTAAGAAACTACATACTATCTCCGGAATTGTCCATTCATGACCCTCTTCCCGACATAATACCACGCAATTACAATGAGCAGAAATTAATACATTTGCCAAGAGGACCGGCTTCGACCAAATTGGTTCCGAAAAGAGATTACATTACCGGCAAAATCTTGTCCTTTGTAGAAGTCGATTTAGAAGATGTGGGTGCGAATGCCAATAACTCGACATCAATGCGTCGCGAACCTGGTCAACTGGATGAGGCCACTAGAGGGTCGGCGATGAACTATCCCTTCTGGCCTGGTGGTTTTGACGAACCGCCTAAAGAGATAAAGCGTCTGGAGGTGGACGGTTTTGAAATTGAGGGCGAATTGTTAACCACACCTCCTGGTTTCAGAGCTGGCTATGACTTTTCTAAAAACGATAAATTCAAGGATGATGTTTTGAAGACTTTCAAAGCCAAGACTGCGGAAAATGTTAATCTATTGCTAAATCTCGAGGACGATTTAGATGTACAGGAATGGCTGAAAATAACACAAGACGAAACTGCTGAGACGTTGGATCAAGGGGATGCCAACAGTGCCTTATCCGAGTTCAAGGACGTGGATGATGACATTATGGCTACCGAACTAAAACCTGTATTGGAAATTTCCACTGCCAAGGACACTCGACTACAGACTGAATGGGCGGAAATGTTAGACATTTCTCAGCCCATAACAGACTTTAAAGAAAAAATACCATGCCCCGCTATGTCGTATCCTTTTGAGCTAGATACATTTCAAAAACAAGCTATCATTAAGCTTGAGGAACGTCAATATGTTTTTGTCGCGGCACATACGTCGGCCGGCAAAACCGTAGTAGCAGAATATGCAATTGCCTTGTCTCAGAGGGATTTAACCCGAACTATATACACATCACCCATTAAAGCCTTGTCCAATCAAAAATATCGTGATTTCAAAAAGACTTTCAAAGATGTGGGTCTTATTACCGGAGATCTACAGATTGATCCAACTGCTACTTGTCTCATAATGACTACTGAGATTTTGAGATCTATGCTTTATTGTGGCAGCGATATCACACGTGATTTAGAATATGTAGTATTCGATGAAGTTCACTATATAAATAATCCTGAACGAGGTCATGTGTGGGAGGAGGTTATTATACTTCTACCCGATCATGTGAACATCATTATGCTGTCGGCCACAGTACCGAACACAATGGAGCTTGCCGACTGGGTTGGCAGCACGAAAAAACGTAAAGTCTATGTCATTAGCACACTTAAGAGACCGGTGCCTCTCATGCATTACTTGTACACGGGTTCGGGTGGTAAAAGTAAAGATGACAGATTCTTGCTGGTCGATGATCAAGGCCGTTTCCTGCAAGACAACTATGAACTGGCTGTGGAAAAGAAAAAGGCTACCCAGAGCAAATCGAAACAAATGCCTAGAGGGTCAGGACCTAAACATCAGATGTCTACACCAAAACAGGACCAAAATACATGGATAGGTTTGATCGACTTTTTAAAACGTAATGACCTAATGCCGGTGGTGGCATTTACGTTGTCAAGAAATCGTTGCGATATGAATGCTCAGGTAAGTCAACGTTTATGTATTGTATATTAGTATGGTCGGTCCCCACACACAAAAAAGTTGCGGCGGGCACCCCCTACGTTTAAAGACTATTCAAAGACGATTTCAGAACAACAATAAAATTGTTGATCCGTGCACCCTACCCACACACGGCCCAAATAGGTTTTATCTGCAGAGCTGTTATTTGCTATCCTGTTATACCTATGGAGCCATGACAAATCATAAACAACGGTATGCGTTTTGTTTCGATAGGACGCCAATTGACAGCACAGCAAAAAAAATAATTATTTTTTTCGGAAACCGATTGTTCAACCAAATCTTCTTGTCCATCCCTTTCTCCTTCACTATAGGCATTGAATTCCATTGATTTGAATACTGCCCGCGAAAAAGGTTCGGTTGAAATGTTCTTCCATCAATGCCTGTCTAAATTGAAGCCACCAGATCGTGAGTTACCACAAGTTCTGCAAATGAAAGATTCTTTGGGACGCGGTATAGGTGTACACCATAGCGGTATATTGCCCATACTCAAGGAAATTGTTGAGATGTTATTCCAAGCAGGTCTTGTAAAGCTTCTTTTTGCCACCGAAACATTTGCCATGGGTGTTAACATGCCCGCCAGAACAGTTATATTTGATTCACATCGTAAATTTGATGGCATGGAAGTGAGGAATCTCAAACCTGGTGAATACATACAAATGGCAGGTCGTGCGGGTCGACGAGGGCATGATAAAAATGGCTGTGTTATACTGATGTGCAAGGTCAATGTGCCACCCGCTCAAGATTTGCGTTCCATGATTTTGGGAAAACCGGAGAAATTAGAATCCCAGTTCATTCTTCGTTATGCGGTCATATTAACATGTCTGCGTATTGAGAGTATTAAAGTGGAGGACATCATGAAATTTACCTTTAAAGAATTCAATCAAAAGCTTCAGTTGCCAGCACAACAAAAACAATTGGAAGTGGCACAGAGCAAATTCTCAAAGATGCCAGAATTAGGAGAACACCTACAGCCCTTGTGTAAATTTTATGATTTGGCTACCGAATACATAACAGAAAAGCAAAGATTGATGGTAAGAAACAGACAATGCAGACACTGAAGTATTTATGAAAACAATCGTAAAATAATTTTAGAAATTTTTGCTGGCTCAACCGAAAATTGTTAAAGAACTCAAAGTGGGTCGCATTGTGTTGTTGAGCAAGGGCAAACATTACAATAAACTTGGTGTTCTTTTGTCCATGAAAACAGTTGCAGGAAAAGACACCACCTACAGAGTACTGGTTTTAGATCACCAATTCAAAAATAGCGAAAAGGTAACATCAGTGTAATAATTCTTACATTTCAGGATCATATTTTTAATTTGTCTGTTTCTTCACATCTTAGGATGATTTCTATAGAGGAGAAATTTACTATAAAATGATTTCGTTAACACCACAATTTAAACACTTTCAACCCGAGGGCATTGGTGGTCATACAATTTTAGATCTGCAAGCTGCCGACGTTGTGGAAATTACCAAAACTTCATTGAAACTTGATGCTGAAATCATTATACGTAATTGGGAACAACGGCAAATAGAACGCTTTAGGGATTGTCCACCTGGGGCTTCCGTTGTCAAAGTCGTCTCTGAGTTGCACCAATTGAATGAGAACTATATACAAAAGAATGATTCAATAAAATTCCTCAACATTTCTAAAGAGATTAATGTTAATGCTGACACTGAAATGGCACAGATACGTTATTTGGAACATTTATCGAAACAATTGCAAGAAGTTCTGCCGCATACAAATATTGCTGGTTTTGAACAGGAGTTTGCCATCGTTTATGAACGCAAAATGTTGGAGCATCGCATAGAAGAGTTGAAGTTTAAAAACTCCACCAAAAATCTTTCATTATATCCAGACTATTGTAATAAGCTGGAGGTATTGAGAGTTTTGAAATACATTGACGAGTTGGATGAGGGTAAGTCTTACAAAATAATTATACATCTGTTTTTTCTAGTTGTTTTTTTATTTATTTTATTTCCTTACAGTTACCTTGAAGGGAAAAGTCGCTTGTGAAATGGGTCAGAATGAATTGTTGATAACCGAATTGATTCTCTGCAATATGTTTAATAATCTCGAGCCAGCCGAAATTGCAGCCCTACTCTCGGGTCTAGTGTTCCAGGCGAAAATACAAGGAGAACCTGTTATTCCTGAAAAACTCAAAAAGGTTGGTCTTGATTTCCTTGTAAAGACTTTAAATTAATTTATTAATTACAACTTTTGTTATAGTGTGTTAAAGAGTTTGAGGAGATCAATGACAATATTTTAGCTGTAGAACTGCGTCATCACGCAGTTGTCTTGTCCGAGGAACGTTTAAATTTCGGGTTGGTCGAGGTGGTTTACGAATGGGCCCGCAATAAGGTTTGTGCCACACTTAAAGTAGTTTTTATTTCATTAAATTTAATTATTTTTTTATTATGCAATGTTTAGCCATTTGCCGAAATAATGAAACTTACCGAAGTTCAAGAGGGTATTATAGTTCGTTGTATTCAACAGTTGGATGAAACAATTCGTGATGTTAAAACAGCAGCCATACGCATTGGTAATCCGGCATTGCAAAGCAAAATGGAAGAAGCCTCGAATGCTATTAAGAGAGATATTGTTTTCACCGCAAGTTTATATACAACATTTTAATTTTCTTGTTCGTCTCCATGATTTGTCACCTAAATATATATTTATTAGAAAGTATTCAATTTTTTTAATTAGAATTTAATATCCGAAAAACTCTTTTATTTTTCAAGAAAAAACTATTTTTTAAGGCTTCCCGGTCAAACTCGAAATATATTTTGGCCTCAAAAAGGAAACAAATAGAACAAGAAGTGTAAAAGCATTTCATCGTGGAAAGACTTACGCCTGAACAACGTTTACAAATCGTTCAACGTTATTACGAAAATTCACGTTCTGTGAGTAATGTGTTTCGTGCACTTCGCTCAACTTATGGTCAACATAATCGGCCTACTGAGCGTACTATTCGCAACACCATCACCCATCTTGAGACCTAGCATTCATTATTGGATAATATTCGACCGAAGAGACCACGTCCTTCACGCAGTGAAGAAAATGTAGCGACTGTAGCTGAGTGTACACGAAGACCGTGGAGAGTCGATTCGGCGCCGTTCGCAGCAACTCTGACAGACGCATGGAACGACTTGGCGCATTTTACGTCGAGATCTTAAATTGAAAGCATACAAAATACAGAACTGAACTGAAAAGTTCCAAGAAGATCCGACGTCTTCGAGCCAAATTTTGTTCAGCGATGAGGCCCATTTCTGGCTCAATGCCGCATTTGGGACGAAGAGCAACCTGAAGAGATTCAAGAGCTGCCACTTCATCCAGAAAAACAACGGTTTGGTGTGGTTTGTGGGCCGGTGGAATCATCGGTCCATATTTCTTCAAAAATGATGCCGGTGAGAACGTAACCGTCAATGGCGACCGTTATCGTGCCATGATAACCGACTATTTGATGCCTGAAATTGAAGCTCGTGATCTCTGCGACATTTGGTTTCAACAAGAAGGCGCCACTTCCCACACATCGCATCAATCAATGGATTTATTGAGAGAACACTTCGGTGAGCAGATAATTTTACGTTTTGGGCCGGTCGATTGGCCACCAAGATCGTGTGATATCACACCGTTAGATTTTATCCTGTTGGGATATGTAAAGTCTAAAGTTTATGCGGACAAACCCGCTTGGATTCAGACCTGGAACAAAACATCACGCGTGTCGTTCGCCAGTTACCAGTCGAAATGCTCGAAAGAGTCATCGAACATTGGACATTTGATAGACATATGTATGTATTCTTCAAAAAATAAATGCCAAAGAATGTTCTTTCAAATGATAATAAACGATCCCATTCAATTTGAATTTTCTGTGGTTTTTCTTTAAAAAAGTGGGGAACCTCGAAATGGATCACGCTTTATATTCGCACCTTCACATAAATTTAATATCCGAGGGGAATTTTGAATCAGACCTTCTAAGATATCTTTTTTACTTTTTTTATAATAATTACCTCAAATATGTGGGCTGACATGTCACTTGCAATGAAGCTTGATGGGTTATACAAATCATTATCCGTATGTGAAACTCTTGCGGGAATTGAGGCACCGGCACCCTGCGACGATGTTTTGTTGATCAAGAAATTTCCCCCATTATTTGAGGCTGATTGGTGTGAATCTTCACTGAGATTCGGTAAAATTAAATTGGCGTCTGGTGTCATGCCAACGCTGCTGTCGGTATAAACATTTAAAAACCTCATGGGATCAAATCTTTTTGCTTTAGATGTGTTGCTTTTGGCGTACCACTGGTGCTGCTGCCTTATTTATTTTTACCTAATTTATATTTACCTATCGAGTACAACTTTGAATAATTGCTTTTCGATAGGTGATTTGGCCCAGGTTTACATGCGTCATGCGTTCATTTTGATCTATCAAACTTTGAGTAGATTCACTCAGAATTAGCACACCAGAATAAATAGGTAATAAGGAAAATAATAATATGTAAATAATCTTTACTTTAGTAACCTTTAGTCATTCTGATCTTTGTTGTTATTATTAACAGTAGGTGACCAAAAGGATATCATACTGTTAATTTTTTTACGAACAGTCCCGACGCTGCCACTCCTTCCCCATGACATAGGGATTGTGTACAAATCTTGATCAGGACTATGGCGGGTTAATAGTTGAGGGTGGAAATACCAACTACAGACAAATTTCAACAGCCGTCACATGCAAAAATTCAAATATTGTTTTATATATAGATGTGTAATGAAATTCTAAACAATAAAATCAATCTACATACACATTTAAAAAATAGATTATTCTAGATTTAACTGCATTAATTTCTAAATCAATGTCAATAACTTCATATAAAGTGTTGCACATTCTACGAATGGCTCTGCCGAAGCTTAATTTGAAAATCAATATTATAACTTTCAGCACCATAGTGATGGTTTAGATTTAGGTAAGAGTGGCAGCCGTTTTTTTTTCTTCAGCTCACATATACCAGTTTCGGTCCCTAGTGATACCACGGGCTATAATGCCCTTCATCGAAACCAACCTGTTTGATATAGATACAAATGTATCGATAGCACGAATATTGGTACTGGAAATATCTGTTAGGCTGCCTAGAAAGGCCGAAAGGTAGGTCCAGTCGTCGTTTACTCAAAGCGGGACAGTCGCTCAATGCTCTCCACTTCTTCCTCATCTTCACAGCTTCTGCAGAAGTCATTAGAGTCAATACCCAATCTTTTGGCGTTTTCGCCGATCAAGCAGTGTCCCGTCAGAACTGATACTAACGTAGACAATCTTTGGCTCTCTAGTGCGAGGAGATATTTTGATCTTCTCAGGTCATACCTTGTCCAGATTTGTCTAGCTAACCAACCTGTTTGATATAGATACAAATGTATCGATAGCACGAATATTGGTACTGGAAATATCTGTTAGGCTGCCTAGAAAGGCCGAAAGGTAGGTCCAGTCGTCGTTTACTCAAAGCGGGACAGTCGCTCAATGCTCTCCACTTCTTCCTCATCTTCACAGCTTCTGCAGAAGTCATTAGAGTCAATACCCAATCTTTTGGCGTTTTCGCCGATCAAGCAGTGTCCCGTCAGAACTGATACTAACGTAGACAATCTTTGCCTCTCTAGTGCGAGGAGATATTTTGATCTTCTCAGGTCATACCTTGTCCAGATTTGTCTAGCTACCCTGTAGGTGCCGATTTCTGTCCATCTTTCGTTGGACTTCCTGATTACATCTTGCCTAAGCCAAAGCTTGCACGTGGATAGTGGCGCACAAATATATGCAAATTCTTCGAGAATTTGTAATGTCGTCCCTTTCCTAGCAAGTTCATCGTCTTTGCAGTTCCCCGGGATATCCCTATGCTCAGGCACCCATATGAGGTGTATATTAAACTGCTCAGCCATCTCGTTAAGAGATCTGTGGCAGTCGAGGGCTGTTTGTGAATTTAGGGATGTTGCCTCCAGAGAATTGATGGCAGCCTGGCTGTCCGAGTAAATGACAACGCCAGTGTTGGTTACTATGTTGCGACTTGGCTACTTCCCATATTGCCATTATTTCGGCTTGATAGACACTGGAGGTATCTGGTAGTCTGTGAGTTATATCCAAACTAAGCTCTGCACAGTGTACTCCGAAGCCAACCTTTTCATCAAGCTTCGAACCATCCGTGTAAAAGTGGAGATGGTTTCTATTACCTGGTATTCTTCCAACCCATTCATCTCTGGCGGGAATCATAGTGATGTAATTTCTCTCGAAGGTGTACACAGTTGGTATATAGCCCATTCGGTCGGTTACCATTGCACTACACTTTGATATCCTCATGTGACCGTAGTTTTTGTACCTCCACATTAATAGGCATTTTAATCTTATTGCCGCTTTGGTTGCAACTTCTCTCGCCACAATATTAATCGGCATTATATGGAGTAGGGCTTGTAGAGACTCGGTCGCTAAAGTCCTTAGGGCTCCGCTTATGCTCAGGCAGGCTTTTCACTGAACCTTTCTTATTAGGTTGGTGATGGTTAGTTTGTCAGTTGCCGTCCACCATACAACAATGCCGCACAGCAGTATAGGACGAACTCTCCTAAAATCGTCCACTGGAGGCCCCATCGCGACCCTACAGCCTTTTTGCAGGAATATAAGGCGACGTTGGCCTTCCTTACACGTTCCAATACGTTAAGTCTAAATAACAGTTTTCTATCTAGAATTATTCCTAAAAATTTTGCACTTTCAGAAAAGACTAGATCTGTTCCATTTATCCGAGGTGGAGTGGACTTTATTCATCCTAGTAAAGAGAACCACTTCTGTCTTGTTTGGGTTTACGGCCAAACCGCTGCTTCTGGTCCATCTAGCCAATTTGTTCAGAGCCACCTGTAGAATGTCTCGGAGGACGTTTTCGAATTTGCCACTCACTGCGATTGCCACGTCGTCCGCATATGCCACGACCTTGCAGCCACAACGTTCTAGATCTAGCAGGATTTCATTCACCGCTAGGTTCCAAATTAGTGGAGACAGTACTCCTCCTTGTGGGGTCCCTCTGTTTACAAACCTTGTTAGAGTTGTGGACCCTACACATGCTGTTATGCGTCTTCTGTTGAGTAGTCTTTGAATTAGTCTAATCAAGCTAGAGTTCACCTTCAGATGTGACAATGCCGCGATTACCGCATCTGGGTATGTTGTTAAAAGTCCCTTCTAAGTCAAGAAACGCCACCATGGTGAATTCTTTGAAATGTAGGGACGATTCGATAGTGCTCACAAGTTCGTGCATGGCTGATTCTGTAGACTTTCCCTTATTGTAAGCATGTTGGTTCCCCGACAGGAGTTTTGTATCCAGGTTTTGCCTAATGAAATAATCTAAAAGTCTTTCCAGACTTTTTAATAGGAAAGAAGATAGGCTAATTGGTCTGAAGTCTTTTGGCCTAGTGTGCGATATCTTCCCCCCTTTGGGTATGAATACCACTTTGGTATCCCTCCATCGATTCGGGATGTATGAAAACCTAATACAGCCTACATACATTTTCTGCAGCCAGGGGATAATGTACTTTAACATTTTCTGCTTGAGTGATGCCGTCTGGTCCAGGTGACTTGAAGGGCTTGAAACTGTTTATAGCCCAGCTTATTCTAGATCTCTCAGTCAACAAGCTAGCGACGCTCGCAGTCTACTCGCACTCTTGTTGGTTCTGTTGATCCTCGGGCTCTGTTGATGAGTTCCCCGGGAAATGTATGTCGAGCAGTACACTTAGCGATTGCTCGCTGTTTTTTGTCCAGTTGTTTGCTTCATCCTGCAAATACCCCACTGTACAAGGAGAAGTGGATAGTACATTCCTCAGCCTTGCGGCGTCAGAGACCTTTTCCACTTCGCCACAGAAGGAATACCATGAGCGTCTTTGCGCCTTCCTAAGCTCCTTCTTATAGATCGTGAGTTGTAGATTTCGCCTTGTTGAATACCTTGTGGCAGGTCTTTTTCCTTGCCGTTAGCTCAGAAGTCCACCATTGAGGTTTAGTTTTACCCTTGTACCTTGTTTTCGGACAGGCTTCTTCAAGGGAACTATTGAA
Source organism: Eudasyphora cyanicolor (assembly GCA_963930755.1). Taxonomy (NCBI): domain Eukaryota; kingdom Metazoa; phylum Arthropoda; class Insecta; order Diptera; family Muscidae; genus Eudasyphora; species Eudasyphora cyanicolor. Next base: position 196,950,574 of record OZ005734.1, on the reverse strand, counting down.
TGATGTGGTGATATGTTCGAACAGAAAAAAAAAATTATCCAGACCGGCTTTGTCATTCGGTTCATGAAGAAGTTTTTAGTTGAGGACCTTTTTAAAATTCTTCTCATACAGGTGCCACTTTGTCTTCCTCACATTTCTGTAGACAGCAGGATTAGGCGCTTTTTCGGCGAGTTTGAACTCTATATAATGGTGATCTGAGAATGAGTGGTCGTCCAGTACATTCCACCCAATAATTTTGTCTGACACCCGGTCAGTAGCAAACGTTACTTCTAGTACTTCCTGTCTGTCGTAAATTGTAAAGGTCGGTTTATTGCCAATGTTACAAATAGTTAGGTTGGTAGTTAGAATAAAGTCAACAAGCGAATCACCCCTATTGTTTATATCCGTACTACCCCAGATAGTATGATGAACGTTCGTGTCTGCGCCAATAATCAGCTCGAGCTCGTCAGACGTTGCTTCTTCTACTACTTCCCTGAAGAGAGCTGTCAATATTGCAGCTTTATAAGGAAAGCAACTGGAGACCACCCAGTATATGCGATTACCAATCTCCAGACTAGCAGTTGTTTGGTCTTTACCACTTAAATTAGTCAGGAGACAAATACTTAGATCTTTTCTGGCCAAGATGCAGGTTCTTGGAGTGCCTTCACAGTTGGCCACAAGCAGTTTAAAGTTTGGTGTCTGGATACCGCACACCCGTCCTCCTACTAAATACGGCTCCTGGATCAGGACGATGTCTACTGCACCTGTGGACAGGCGCAGCAATAGAGCCGCTGAGGCAGCTTTAGCGTGATGGAGGTTAATCTGTAGAATACTTACCATCATTGGTAATCGACAGATTGACATCCACCCCGACAAGGGTGTTATCGAACTCTTCGTCCGTATCATCGGGGAGCATGTCCCCGCCAGATGCGTCAAAGAGTCCGGAGACTTCCCTCAGCCCCTCAATATCCGAAGTAGTGTTTTCATCCTCAGAGAATGACGTTACAGATCTTCTGTTAGAGTTAGAGTCACCAGAAATAATGGTCGTGTGGACCTCCGCACTTCCAGAAAGCCTTGTATCAACCATGGTCGACGACTCGCCTTCCGCAGTGGGAGCTATATCCTGCTTGTATACCTTCAAGACTATAGTCTCGAAACCATATTGCAGGGTTGCACTTGCACTTGTATAAGGATCAAATTGACCTGTCGCTTTTTACCATCCGCCTCACCCACCTTGCTAATTCTCCAATTATGGGTCGGCAGACCAGGATTGGAATCTTTTATTATCTCTAATATGTCATCCGAGCTGGAGGGCTCTTCTGTAACCCAGGTAATGGCTCTAGGATGATTAGGGATGTTGTTTTTTTCCACAACATCCAACTGGGCACCCGGCCACGCCTCACCCGCTCGACTCAGAGCATCCTTATACAGATCTACTGATCTGGCATCACCGAAATATAAGAGTTTTACTCTCCCCTGATGCCATCCTGCATCGTTGCAAATTCGTGGTTTGCCCGGCATTTCTCTACGGACATCGAGGTAATGAGCCATAATGGCAGATTGCACATGGCTCCATTTGTTATTGAGGATGGATCCATCCTCACTACTTCTGTCTATAACAGCCATCACTAGACTCTCCTTCGCCACTTCATTGAAGGGCTTGGTGAATGTCCTGTTGATGGTGACATTAGGGCCTCTTGCCATTTTCGAAGGCAGGGGTTCATCAGGTGATCTGATTTTTTTGACTTTATTAGCCGTTAACACAGCTGAATTTGTGGATCTTTCAGCCGGCTGATTGGCCTTAGAAGCATCTATGACGCCTTTAGCCCAGGTAAGTGATTCTTTTTGTTTTTCGGTAAGAGCCGAAACCTCAACAGCCTCCAACTTCGTCAAAACTCTGAGCGCTATCCGGTGCTCATTATGCTTCCGTTTTGACGGTCGGACATGACGTTTTCCCCTCACCGTACCACCTGTTGTGGGTACTGGGGGGAAATTTTCACCATGTTTGGTGTGGTCGGCTTTGGCCAAGACCAACGGACGGACAGTAGGACGATTGGGGAACCCCGCTCCATCGGAACGCGAAGGCATCCCCGTCAACGAATTTATTATTTTTTTTTGTCTGTATTAGCCCGTAATAAGTACTACGATGTAGGCCTTCCAGACTTTGTACAGATTTTTTGCGATTGCGTAAAAGTACTGCGTAGCACGTCCGTTCACTGCGACTGATCAGCAACGTATTCCATGGTGATTGTTCAGCATAATACGTCTGCTCTTAAGAGTAGTCTGTTTTATTAAACTCAACCTGCTAGTATAGGGTGGAAGACTAATGGTGTTTTCTTTTCTAAAAAAAGATGTTGCCCTGTAAGAGAGCAGCATTTTAATAATGTCACCTACACCATCTTGTACCCAAACTCGAAGATACAAATGGTAAATCAAAATAAGGTATGCTCAAACAGAAGCACAAAGCAACACTAGAAAACAATAATTAACAAGCTTAGACAGAGTGACACTAAAGCACCAACACTTGTTGTTTTATTACTCGCGATTAAATACACAAAATTAACGTGACACTAAAACACAGTTTTTTTGACTGTTGCAAAAACAACAAGTGATTGTGCTTTAGTGTGCACAATCACTTGTTGTTTTTGCGGCAGATTCAGTCACCGCCTGTCTTGCGAACGGACGTGTAACTGCAGAGCGGATAGTTTTTCAACCTATTACGCAGTGCCTATTCACCTACCTATTATGCAACCACAAGATGTCTTGATTTTAAAGTGGAGGTTGAATTGGTTTCATCGGTCTCAGGGCAGAAATTTCGGAAGTAGTCTGGAGACATGTGTCGTCGTTATAAAACAACCATGAGCAAGTAACTTCTACGGGTTTGGGTGCCCAAGGTGGGCTCTAGGCAACCCCAGCTTTTAAAAACTAGTGGCAACTCCAACTCTGAGTCATCAAGTGATAACAATATTACTATGTATTGTAGAAAATCAGAAAAGACTGGGGCACAAAGGAAACTGAATGAGATGTATCGGCAAAATATATCACAAGATGAATCGGGCTCTTCTACATCTACTAAAAGAGTCAGATCTCCCGAAGAGCACAGCGATGCGAAATCAATTAAGAAAAAAACTCACCGATACCTAGCACTTCGGAGAAACCTATTCAATCTACCAAAAGAGAGTCTCTAGTCAGAATCCGTTAACGTTGGGAGGTGAAGTTGATCCTGTTGTGGAGAAGTTGAGCAAGTCCTCCAATCCATCCATAAAGGAAACCCCATCGTAAAGGAACTAGCAAGCTGGCTACAAAAAGGGTAAGGAAGCACCATCTTATTTCCAAGTAGCCAAAAAACATATGGAGGACGAACTATAATATGCCATAATTGATAGCAGTAGTGAACCTTGTAGAATTCCCGAAGAGCAAAAGAATAACTTCGAAGATTTATTCTACACAAATGTATTGGACCACATTCTTGAATCTAATGATGGACCAACAATCCAAGTAATGAGTTGCAAGTGTGAGAGGGTCGTTTTGACGCTGAAACTGGCATCACAGTGTTGCGCCAATGTCCCCTTGGGACGGCGCAAAGCTGAAACTGATAAGGAAAAGCGACATACATGTACTCATAAAAACATCTTTTTATGTAAGAGGATGCGCCAGTAAGGTACCGTCATTGGCAAACAAACCTTAAAGTGGGAAGTCTTCCACAGGAAAAATGATCCCGATGGAAACCCCCCTGGTGGTAGGTATAGACCCGTGTTCCAAGGATAGCCTTGTCAAGACAAAAGGCTTGGCATATTCCGGATTTGGAAAGACCCCGATTGGCCCAAACACGAACGTACCGCCTGCAGTGGAAAAGGAAAATAGTGAACAGAAAGAGTCGAGTGAGACACTACCAAAAAGTGAGGTGGTAGTGGTCGATAACATCACCAAATCGCCGATAACATAATTAATTTTGCAGAAAGTTCCCAGCAAAGGTGGTGATATGAATATGAAGAGGGACACAAAAACTCAAAACAAAGAAAGAGCGACAAAAAACAAACTCGCCAAGAAGTGGTCGATAACATTTCCAAATCCCCAAAATCACCAATTTTGTAGAATCTTCCCAGAAAAGGTGGTGATAGGAATAGGTACATAAAGGATCAAAAGGCTTCATCTGGGGTACCCCAAGGTAGTCATATTAGCCCTTTGCTGTTTCTACTATTTATAAATGACTTACCAGATTCAATTATTAGTTCTAGATTACTGATGTATGCAGATGATGTTAAGATATTTTATTCTCGTAACACATCTGATGATTCTTTGTTTCTTCAAAATGACTTAGACAACTTTGGTTATTGGTGTAAAATTAATTACATGGACCTTCATTTAAAGAAGTGTAAACATATGTGTTTCTCTAGATCGAAATTGATTCCATCTACATTGTCTTCTTGGTTCCAATTTAGAAACTGTTGAATCCTTTGTGGATCTTGGTATATTAATGGATCCTAAACTTAACTTCAATAATCACATAATTGCAATGACATAAATACAAATGGGCGAAAGAATTCTCAGATCCATATGTAACGAAACAGTTGTATACTTCTCTTGTTAGACCTATTCTAGAATATGGTTCTGTTGTATGGGACCCCCAATATGGGATTTATGTTGATAAAATTGAATCCGTTCAGAAACAATTTTTATTATTTGCTTTGAGGCACCTGCATTGGAATAGTGATTTTGTTCTTCCACCCTATACTAATAGGTTGAGCGTGATAAGATTGCCTACTCTTAAGAGCAGACGTATTATGCTCAACACCACAATGATATTGAAGGTTATAAATTGTGATGTGCTTTCTGGATACATGCTTTCTAAGATAAGATTTGACGTACCATTCAGATCTTCCAGATATTAACAATTATTGCATATTGATTTTCAATGTACAAATTACGCATCTGCACAGCCTATCCGTAGAATGTTCATAGACTTTAACACTTTATATGATATTATTGACTTTAATGTAGGAATGGATATAGTGAAATCTAGAATCATATCTTAATTAAATCAGTAGTGAAGTTCTGTTTTATGTGTGTTGGGCGGGTAAGAGTGACTGCGCCGGGAACGTTCGTTAAAAAAAAAAACAAAGAGGCAGCGACGTCTACTTGAAGAGTGTGCAATAGGTAGTGAACGAAAGGAGGAGAAAGACCCACTACCATAATGGGGGAGTGCCACCAGATAGGATAGACGACTCCCAAATAAAATTTTTACAGGAAAGACAACCTTTTTTTTTAAAAAAATCCGGGAAGAAGTATTAGATATAACGATATGCTCAAAAACCCGTGTGTTTCTCTGACAATAGCGCTATAGTCACATGCATAAACTTCGCAATCAAATGTGTCTGCAAATTATCTCGCAATGGCAACGTTGTGTGTTTACACTATTGCCAGTTTTCTACCAATATTAATGTCTTCTAAAACCTTTTCTGCGAACGTTGCAAGACAAAAATTGTATGTTCTCACGGTTCACGGTTCTCAAGGCCACCGTTTTTGCGTCGTAGCTTGGCATTGGTGTACATCTTCCGCACGTTCATTTCGCAGTGCCACCATCCAAGGTGGTCAATGGGCAGGAATTGGCTGACCTCGTCCCACAACCTATTCCTTAAAATTAATTCAAGTCCAATTCCGGTTTTCCTTATCTTGTGGAAATTACAAATCAAAGGCATTTAAGGCACTCTTTAATGAACATCGAGTACGACTCTTCTTCATATACTTGTTTTCTTCTTTTTTTGGTTTTTCGACATTCACTTTCCCTTTAATCTATTTTTTTTCTAATAATGCTACCACTAGTAATTATTAATATAAATAAAATTAGATGTATTGTGGCTTGATCGTTGCAAAAAATTAATGAGACCGATGCAAAGTGGGATGAATTCAAAAAAAGGAAATAATTCTGTCATTTCTTAACCAGACAACCGATTGTGACCATACTTGGCATGTTTGCAGAAGAGGTATTAGAGAAATTAAGTATTGAGTTTGGGCCCCCTGTGGTATACAAAATGTTTAAGTTTTCGAGTTTTTGAAGAAGTTAGTTAAAAAAAGGTATACCATTTTTACTATCATCTTAAAGGAAACTTTCCAGAGAATGAAAGAACGGGTCAAAAATATTCACGGATATTGTTACCAAGCTTCTCCATTTTACATCATTTTTTACACAAATTTCAAAAGTAAGCCACATTTTCTCCAATCGCAAAGCTAAAATGTTAAAACTTTTGGCATATTTATATGTGGTAAGGTGTTGTAAGTTGAACTGCAAAGTGAATCTGAAACCCGGCTTTTAGTATAGTAGATATAGGGGAAAATCCAAAAATCCCATTTTTGGGGATTTTCAAAATTATTTTGGGAATTGTGGGATTGACTTTTGGAAATATAATTATTCGCGAATTACATTCGATTTGTGATATCAAGACCTACAAACTACAAAATATTTTATTTAAATATGTATGTTCATTTTTAACATTTTTATGTCGTTTTTACATTTCTGTCTGCATTTTAAAAGTGATTTTTATACCTTTTTTCTGACCCTGTTCTAGAATTTGCTTAATATCAGTGCAGAATATAAACCAAATTTTCTCACATCAACTTCTCTAAATTGACAACAAAATTTGTATATAATGTAAAAAATGTCAGTCAAAAGTGCCCACTTATACAAAAGTTATGGCCATATCAATTTATATTTTTAAAATATAGGCAATTTTTGTATTTTATTGCGGGGAGGTATATGTAGTATTTTGGAGAGGAACTTAAAAAAAAAAGTATAAAATATTTATATTCATCATAAAGGACACTTCCTGGAAAATGTTCTCGGGAGAAGAACGAGTCTAAAATTTGTATTAATAGTGTTGCCATGATTCATTTCATTTATTGTAATATATAGAAAAAATTCTCCAAATTCCAATTACGAAAATTTCAAAACATGGCTACATTTTCGACAATCGCAAAGCTTGGATATGAAAACCTTTACCATTTTTATATGTAGTAATGTGTTATACGATAAACTGCAAAAGGAATTTTAAGCCCGGCGTTTAGTGTAACAGATTTTGGGAAAAAAAAAACAAAAAATCCCTTTTGGGGGATTTTTTTAATTTATTTTCGGAATTATGGGATTTATATTTACAAATTTAATAACATCATATTTAGCCTCTATTTCTGGTGTCAACACGTACAAATTACAAAAAAAAAAATAAGATCTATTAGTTTTTAAAGATTTTATGGAATTATAAAATTTCTTTTGAAAAAAATTGTTATTTGTTTTTCCCGACCCTTTCTTATGATTCGGTATATATTAGAGCCGGTTATAAATCGATTCCTTTCATTTAATTTATTTATTTTTGTAATATAAATAAGCCAATATGGCCAATTATCTTATATTAACTTTATACAAATTTTGTTTCTGAATAGACAACAAAATTTGCTATTTGATGGCAAAATATTGCAATTTGATATACCCGCTGAGACAAAAGTTATGGCCATTTGATGTTATAACTTTTTTTGCAATTTGTACGTTTTGAAAATATAACTTCAAGTGGCCATAACTTTTGTCCTATTGGGTATATCGACTTTGAGGCCCTGCATCTACATCCCCACCCAACAACCAACGTGCCAAGTTTGGTTGCAATCGGTTGTCTGGTTAAGAAACGGAAGAATTAATTCCCTTTTTTCGGAATTCCTCCGACTGTGTGACGCTAAGAAAACTGGTGTTGAGAAAAAAACATCAAAAAAACCTTAAATATTTCCAGTAGAAAATAAAGTTTTCATAAATATTGTAATAATTTTTTTCTTTTATTGTTCTCATTCCATTTAAAATAAAATGAATATAAATATTCTGTTCTTCTACGAAAGTAATGAGTTTATGTTCACACTGTGTGCTTTCTGTGTGTGTGTCCATTAATAATAAACTTCGTTATAAAACGAATCATCATTCTCATTATGAATAATATAATATATATTTAAAGTATTTATGTTTATGTATTTCTGTAACTTACTTAAGAAAGTATTTTAAAATTACATTCATGTTGGTGAAAAGAAAATTTGTAGTCAGGGAAAATATTTATCAAAAAAAAAAAAGAATATATGTATATGGTAGTATAAAATCTATATAACAAAAACAGAAGACGCTGACATATGTATGTGTATGCCCAGTTGCGTTCTCCTGCTGTACACTACTTATCGGGATTCGGGCTTAAATTTCGGTGGTACCATAAGTCCTTGCATACGCTTCTGTTTTTTGGCTTTTTTCGATTTACCCGTCTGGAAATCCTGCCAACTGTTTACGCGACTTTGTCGTGACTCCTCGAAATTCTTTTGCCATTCTCTGTCGGCCTTAGCCTTTTCTTCTTCTTCGATTTCTGCTTCTCGCTTGCGTTTGCGCTCCTCCTGGTCGCGCTGGTCGAGCTTTTGTCTTCGACGCTCCATGTCAGCAAATAGTTTCATAACCATAACATATACCGCATGTTTGTATTTAACTGGATCGTCTTCCGGTATAGTTTCAAAACGTTTTTCTTTTTTGATCTTTTTACGTTTTTCAGCAATCTTTAAGTTGGATTCATTAAATATTATTATTAAATTTTTGTATATCAATAAAGTTCAATTTGGGTGCTCTGCTGTACACTTTCGATATGTTACCTACCAGTTACATGTGAATTGAGTTAGACGATGTTGTAAAATACAGTTTTAAATCTATTTCGGTTATCGTTTTACGTGATTATTTGCGATTTCAACAAAATTTGCCGACTGATTCTTCTATAAAAAATATATTATTTGTATTTTGGTAAGTTTCTCACTATGAAGACGAGCTTAATGAAGAATGCTTTTGTCTGGTCCAAAGAAAAATATAACAGTCATAAAAATGCACTATGCTGATGAGGAAACTTGGCGGGCATATTTTGTCATAACTCTTTGGTGAACCATTTAATTTTCGCAATTTCCAAAAAGGTCCGGACGATATGGAATAAATGTGGAGTATTATCGAAATTGTCATGTGTCGTCCTGGTGAAAATTTTTTTTATTTATATATATAAATCAAAACACAGTTTTATCATTTGGTAGTGCTGGTCATTGTAAATCCATTCGTTTCAAAAAAAGTTCTTACCTTTATTGGATTCGCTTTCTTCATTGGTTTTTGCTTGTCAATACTATAGAGATGGAATTCTCTTTCGTGTTAATAATCCCGCTTCTCGGAGATTTGGATAAAAGTGAATTGTTCGATTGGACTCACTTGTCTTCTTATACCAATTCATTACGCTACAATCATTTTGTCTTATGCTGTGACCAATTTTTCCCATGTATTTTTGCTTCTAAACTTGGAAAATTAAACAATATGGTAAACCTTTTTTAATTTTGCTTTCCATCGTTAATAGTTTCACAATTATGAACATTAAACTTTTGTTAAAGTTTGAATAATTGAGATTGAGGTCTATGATGAAATTTAGGCCAGCTAAAATCACTCTTTAGTACCATACCACAGGAACATTAGGAAAACACATATGTTTTACCTAGACCCTCCCGTGAAACCAATTTGATTGCTTTAGAAAGATGAACAATTAGGAGAATTTTAACTTCAGCCGTGTTTGCTAACTTTGCAAAGTAATGAGGAGCTTGTGCTGCCTGACACCTTCTAGATTGAGCGGGGCACAGACACAGAAGGTGTTCTATTGATTTCTCTTTCCCTTTGACTCCACAGCTTCAGCAAAAGTCATTTCGCAAGATCTTCAATCTCTCTGAGTGCCTTCCAATAAGGCAGAGCAGGGATGATAAATTTGATACTTTAGTACTTTTTTTGATACTTTTCAGACCCTCAAAGTACCGTGATACTCCCGCGACACATTTGATACTTTTTTATCAAACATGTCTTTGCACGAATATAACATACACTTTTCCAAAAAAAAATTATATAAGTCGTACACATGCTCATTCGACATGGTTCGACATAGCTACGCAAGGCCAAGAAATATGTTTTGCTCTTTTTATTACAACAAAAGTCAGATTATCTTTATTGTGAATGAAATGGCGCCGTTTCAGTTTCAAAAGTGAAAAAATTGCGATTTGACAAATTTTTTATTTTTTAACTAAACTAAAAACCTATAAGAAAAGATTAAAGATTGTAAAACGTGACATCTACACCAAAAACTCAAATTCGTCTGGAACCATCACGTGGGGTATAATCGTAAATCAAAACGTGGAGCAATTCTAACAAGGAGCGATACTGGATAAAATAAAATGTATAGTCAATTAATTTTATATTAAAACTGGACCGACATGAATCAGTTTTTTCCATTTTCAATAGGGATCAAAAATGATTTTGTATCAATTTCCGTAAATATTGGGTTATATTTGCGACCTGTACGGTTTTAAATTGAAGCATTTCAGATATTTAACAATTATATGTGTGCTTATTTTGCTCCAACAGTGTGGTGTAGGCTAGTACAAACCAAAGGTTTTATGATGCTATACGATTTTAGTAGCTTGTTACCAAGAAATTGTTCATGTATTACTGGATCTTACTAAATCGTATCTCATTATTTCAAGATATAAAGAACAATTTAAACAAATTTTAAAATTGGTACTTTTTGGGTCAAAAAATTACCTTTTTAAAACGATTTTTGTACCATTTAGTTACTCTCAATTATCATCCCTGAGGCAGAGTCCCGTAATGACAGACACGATAAGCGAGACGTCCGGTCTTGATAGCGACAGCAGGGCGTTGGTGCGTTTGGAATTTAGACAGTGTCACTCTTACCTGGAATGTATGCAGTTTCTGACTAGTGGCCACCTGTCATTTGTAGCCGTAAGGTCAGTATCTCTCTAGAACAGTTTGCAGTTCGCTAGAAGCATACCCACATAGCTCAGCTCCCCTGGAACCTTTAAGGTAGTTCCTAGTCTTGCAAGCTAACGAATCTGCTTTGGTATGTCCCTGTTGTCCGGCTCCCAAATCAGTTGAATATTAAACTGTTCAGTCACCTTGTTAAGAGATCTGCGACAGTCGAGGGAGGATAGTTTTTTGAATTTTGAAATACGTTTTCCAGGGATTTTATAGTAGCCAGACAGGGAAAATATTGACCCGACTTTACTCAGAAAATTAATTTTCAATTATTCTGCTACTTAACTAATAGCTAAGATTTCTTCCTGGTAAGATCTACAGTGATCAGTCTGTCTTTTTGCAATGGATAGGGAAGTTCCTTAGAAAAAGACACCAAAGCACACTTGGTTGTTGAGTTTGGAACCGTCTGTTCACGAATATCCTATGTCCTGGGATACGACTATTCCATTCTGATCTATCAGTTATAAGAATGAGACACTTGTCAGGCGTAGTGTAATTAACAATACCTGGAAGGCCGTGAAAAAACTTATTTTGTAAAAAAATCGGTGTTTCCTCGATTTTTGTGCACACTGAACTTAGAAGACTGTGTCGATAACTAAATTAACATTATTTGTAGATCGTACTCACTTTATAAAATTAAGATCAACTTTGGCGTAAAATCTTAAATTTTCACCCGCGAAAAGGTAAGTTTACAAATGATTATTTTTCGATTTCAGTAGGCAGTACACACCAAAAAATATGATTATGTGCCAATCATTTTGTATCCCCTCAGCTTAGATAGGTGATAGGTATTTATATATCATTTGCTACGAGCGAAAAGTGTAACACATCGAAGGAGTGACCGAAGACCACAAGTATGTTTGGCAAAAATTCGATTTCTGTGATTTTAAGTCATTTGAGCAATGTCCGTCCGTCTGTCTGCTGGCTGGTGAGCATGATAACCCACGAAAGGATTAACCGATTGACTTCAAATTTGGTATGCGATAAAATTGTTCTCTATCTCTAGATAAGTTCGAAGATCGCATAAATACTTGAAATTTTGTACCGTGTAGTTCTTTTATAGTACCTAGAGTCCAGAGAAAAGTGGGCTTTATTGGCACTCCCCTTTTGGTACCTCCCACACAAATGGACCATTTTGCACCAAAAGTTAACAGCTCATAACTTTAGTACCAGTGCATACAAATACTTGTAATTATAGTTCAATGCTTTTATTGTACCAGAGTTCAGTTAATAGTGGGCGTTATTGACACGCCCAAGCTTTAAACCATTTATCTGTAGATTTTCTCTTCTAAATATTTCGAGTTCAATATAATTTTCATCATTTTGTTACTCGCCCTGGGAGCAATTTTTCCCCGACAAAATGAATTCTCTTGAATACTAAAAAAATTCACAAATTCTTATAGATCACTATAACTGTCGTATCTTGAAATCTCTTTTCGAATTCGTGTGGCTAGATTATGGAACACATTACCTCCTAATATTAAGAATTTTTCAGTTTGTCCCCAAACATTTAAAAATAAATTGCTTACCTATTTTCTTCAGCGACCCCAGTAATGTTTTGATCTACTCGTATGACTTGTCTTTGGCAAATATTTTCACCATTTATATTATATCTACTTTGGGAAAAGGGAACTAATGCCAGACAAAATACTACACAGTAAGGGGGAATAAGGTGAAACATTTCGATTTTTCCGTTACAACATAATATGATTAACATTGACAGTTTGTAATGCCGTTTAGGACTAAAAACTATTTTAAATTTCATAAAGTAAAATGCGAGCAAATTAGTAATAAAAATCAAAAATTTGAAACAGTACTATAATGCATTTTTTATGGAGTCCTGTTGCAGTACATTCTGAGTGCTTTCATAAAAAATGCATTTAAAATAACTTAGCGATAAATATTACAGACGTTTGTATAGATAGATCTAAATATTATCCATTTGTGTCACTAACACTTCTGGTTCGGATATTGAAGTTTTATTATTTTATTATAGTTTAATTACACTGAAATGGACACTTTAAAAATGTAACAGAAGGGAGACCCTATGGATATACCTATTTCGACCTTGCTGATCCAATGATTCAAAAATTTGTTAGGATATCGGGTTTTTGTTTCAAAATAATTATTTTTATATTTTTTATTACAAATAATGAAAAAATTAAAATCTGTATAGTTTTATGCCTGTTTCTGTATTTTTCTTAAGACAAAAAACTCACGGTTTTGATGGCAGGAAATGCTTAATATGATGGAGTTAACTTTAAAATGCTAATATTGAGAAAACAGAAATTTGAAGTCAAAGTAAGCATTTCGAAAGTTTTTTGGCTGAACACCCTCATTTATTTGGAATATATTTGGTAATTACTCACCATAAGGTCTGTTCTTCCCTTTGCCTCCTCATACACATCTAAACATTTTTGGCGGGTTAAATCGTTCTCTAAAATTGTCCACGCCCGATTGATGATTTCGAAAGCTGCCTGTGCCCGTTCCTTTGCATCTTGATTTTTATCCGGGTGAACTAAGATGGAAAGCTGACGATAGCGTTTCTTGATCTGTTCAATTGTTGCCTCGGGTTCAATTTGCAGCACTTCGAAGGGGTTGAGGTTGAAGTATGTTGAACCTGGACGAAGTAAACGATCAATTTGTTGAGTAGATGTTAAAACGGAATCACGTTTTTCAATTTCTTTAACCTGTGAATAATATGGCAAAATATCTTTAGCAATTTTCAGAAAATAAAAACATATGATACTAAGAATTTGGCACAATGTGTGTGGAATATTTTCGCTGATCGATAGACGAGGGCGTCATAATAAGTCTGGTAATAAGTTAAACAGGACGCGTTGCAGATGAACAACTTGTCTACTACCGCATTGTTTCAAATCGAACGAGTCGATTGTAGTATGTATGTAAAGGAACATGTCATTTCTAAGCAAGAAAACATCAGACAAATGAATTCATTATCTAGAAAAAGTAGTGGAAAGGAATACCAATTTATCACTGCAACTAATATGTAATAAATAATTCGTTTTGGAGCAAAACAAAGTAGGTCGGATTGGTTTTTTGTATGGAGGCTGTATTGAGACTTAGATTTACGTATATGATACAAAATTAAACAAAAATAATAAACAATTTAATATGGTACTACAGAGGTGCTTATAATGAACATGTTGAAGACGATGACTCTTCCAAAAACATTAATCCTGACAATTTATGGTAAGAGATCGCGACAAAAACTTGTGGATGTTCAAAATAAGAAAGCGTTAATTGGAATAGGGGAAATCTGTTCAATATAATTACAGATTTTTTGATTTTATCATCATTGGTGTTCGTTTGGAATAAACCCTATGCTAGATTTATTCAAATTTAGATCCACGTGATGCTACCCACGCTAACCCTCATAATCGTACGAAATGCGTTCATACGTTTAATTTTTACTTGATGAATTCTTGTTCGTGGGAGAAGAGGTTATCATCTCATCTATTTATGTGATGTTCACCAGACTACCAGACTTATTATACCTGGCGCCTTTGTTCAACAGCAACATTTTATGCTGTTGTCGCTGGAAATTCACTTACTTCTGTGTAAAAGTCTTCAAAGGATTCCTTTGAAGTTGTGGGAAGCTGCTCCGAGGACATTTTTATGTTGGGGGCTGCGTAAATGAGAAAAATGTGAAATAAACTTTTAGAATTGTATTTTGACAGCAGTGAGGAGTTCAGTTCTCTTCCTTGTCGCTTCAATGTCGATTGTTCTATTTTAATTATTGATGGCAACACATCCACTATTGAGTATTCTGGATAATTATTAAACAATTAAGGCTTTTGTAAGAAATCACAAATTACTTTTGTTTGTAAAGAGGTTTTTTCCAAAATAGTTACGCTTCTTTAAACAGTTGTATAAAAATGGTACTATTTGAGATACAGCGTAGTTGATTTCGGTACACGATGATTAACCAAAATAAAAAGTGCTCCAATGTAAGACTGATTTTCAGTTAAAAATTGTACTTTCATGGTTTTGATTTTAGGCGAGTACTAAAGGCTGGGTTAGGCAAAATTACCCGTAACTTAACTTAAGCGCAGTTGTGTTATTTTTGTTGTAGCAGCTTGGAGACGCTGAGTTGATAATCCTTAAGTCTATTTCTATTACAGACTTCGTTCTGGAATATATCCTATTATCGCGGGAACCTTATGTTGTTTTCATCCACTCAATGTTGTCCGGTTGTTAATGAACATTGGTCTGTTTATTTCAGGGAATGGATGTTATTTGAGTGTTGCCTTTTCTATTCTCCACCAGAGAAGCAAGCCGTCGGAAAATTGTCGGCGGCGGCGGCTCATCGGCAACAAGTCGATTTATCGACCGCGCCGATTAATTTCCTAATGTAAACATTCATATTTTATGAGGCATTGGCTCGATACCGCCCATTTTTGGACCAACCACATTATCTCCTACTAAATGCATACAAAACAAATTTCAGCACTCTAGCTCAACATATTTTTTTATGTCAAAAGTTGGGCGGATGTGAGCCCAATTGATATATCTAAAATTCAAGTACCCTATTTTCACCACATCTACATTCTGTGAAAATTGCAAGATCGGTCCAGCCCTTTAGGCGTCTATACGGGACAAACAAATCCACACACAAACAAACCAACAAACACACATGCATTCATTTTTATATATGTATTAAAAAAACTTATAAATTCAAAGCATTTAAAGTAAATTGTACTTTTAAAGGAGTATGAACCATTCGAATACTTTGGTTTATTAGACATTAAAAAATAAGTTTTGAATTACCCTTTTAATGCTGTGAACTCCATCTCAAAACAAAGTCTGCAAAAACGAAATTTCTGAAGTGCTGAAGTCTTTCCCAGAAAAAGACTTCCATAGTACTTCCAAACTTCGGACCCGAATCCTTTCTGATCAGCCAAAACTATTTTTGCCACAGTCTTTGCCTTTTTGTTTTTTCTCATAAGATATTCGTACTTCGCAATCTGATCTTTATTCGCCCTGATGAAAGCTGCACCTTCGAAATCGTCACAATCGGAGTCACTTTCATCTCGTATTTCAGCGATTTCACCAATATCAAAATCTTCCTCGTTTTCTTCTCTTCCAGGTGGAAGAAAATAGCCCCGTATCGTTCTTTTCATTTTAAAAACTCTGTAAAAATAATTTAAAATGTGAATTTTGCGGTCCGCTATTTCAAAATAATTAATATAATCCGATTCCTTACCTTCTACAATATTATTTTTTTTTTGCTGCTAAAGGTGGATACTATGTTTTTTCGACACGAAAAAATTTCGCAAAATGTTATTTCGAGTTGAAAAATGGAACGCTTTTTTACAATGTAGCATTGCAATTTGGAAGTGTGTGTGCCAAGTGTCACTTTTATATGTATGTATGTGTGTATATGCATGTGCATTTTTTCTTTTTGCTAATATTCTTGAAAACAAAAGATAAAATTCGAATCAATAAACAATTGGAATAATGCCGACATAGAAAATAGTTAATTTAAATGTCAGAATGGAAATATTGTTGGGGATCATTGTGCTAATATTATACATAAATTATTTATTTTGTGTTGTTGCTGTGGCGATGTTTGTGAGACATGAAAAGTCAGAATAGAAATAAATAAAATGATGTTTTGATTAATCGAAAAATATGTTTTATTATATTTAAGCATTTACATTATATTTGTTGACATATATAAATTATACTTCTATCCATAAACGGAATATCTTCGTCCAACTTCTATGGCTGACAAGAACTAACTATGTATGTTCTTTACAACCATTTCCAAATCGAGATCACTGGCACTGTCCAATTCCATTGTCCTACTGCTTTAGTAGTAATGTTTCTCCTGGCTTTTGCGCACAATTGTTCTAAACATACAAACATATTTCACATTATTACATTTAGTTACATGTCCTTCCACTGTTTTGCAAATTTTGTTTGCTTTTGCACTGCAATCCAATTGGAATTTCGCTGTTCTGGTTTATTCCATAAACATAATTATTTAGCCTTTCACATCTTTGCATTCTTTTTTCTTTATTTCGGAAGATAATTCTTTATTAGGAAATTTTATTTCTAATATTTACAACAGTTGAGTTTCTTGCGGACAAAAATAAATATAAACAAATGGGAGTGTGACGGTGGCGGCAATAAATTTGTTGCGGCGTTCTATTTGTAACGGCGTTAAATTTGTGGTGGCGCAAAATGTTACTTTTTCGCGTTGAAATAAACATAGTACCACAAACGAAAAAATTTCGCAGTTTTTTTCGCGACTTTGTTTTTATATGGGATTTCAACGCGAAAAATGAACATAGTACCACGCTTAATGTCTGATTTCGCACACATGAATAAATCGCAAGTAATGCTATCGACTGCGTTTTCAGCCGCCGATAAGCCGAGTAAATAGGCGGCGGCGCGATTCGTTCAAAATTAAGTTATTTTATATTTTCTTGATCTTATTTTAATATTTTATTACCTATTCATCATTCCATTTTAAAAGGTTCGCATAAATGTCTACTTGTTTCGTTGTTTTGCTGATTTTGTTTGCAAATGCACGTAAACGTACCGTCCAAATCAAATTTCAGCAGATTCAGCCGTCCGTTTACGTTTCGTTGGCTAATCATTTTTCCAGCCTGTTTCTGTAACTTAAAATTTTGCTTTCGTTCGCTTGCCAGACGACAAACAGCTGATTTGGGTTTCACTAACTACCATTACAACGGCAAGTCGCACGATAATGAACTCGTACGAAAACGTAATCATTTCAGTGTAAATTTTGGTTTCTCTATCTCTCTTTGCTGTCATCTGGGCGAACACAAGTGTCAGATCGAGTCACTTTATTTTATTTGTCGACTGATAGGAACAATGCAATAAAAACGTTATTAAAAGCAAAAAATAAGTAGATATAAATATAATTATGGTAAAAACAATTAAAAAATAATAAAATTGTATACATATGTTTACATTTTTAAGCATAAAGAAGTCAACATTGGCAGCTCGCTAAGATGGAAAAATTCATCAGTGCACAATGAGAGAGAGGTGAGAGAGAGAGAGAAAGAAATGAGAGTGTTGGATCAGCTCAACTGAACCACCCAGGGTTGATTTTTGGCCACCACTAGAGTAAAGGATACAGAGTTGTATTTTCTAAGGTCGACCATACAAAATGTATGCTTTTTTAGACCGGAAGTTGTGAAATTATTGACCTGGCAATTACATTATTTGCCAATTGGTAAATTGTTAACGTCATTGACGTAAAGCCAGGCGAACGAACGAACGAAACTTAGAGAAACCAAATTCCAGACGAAAGTGAGTGATTGGTTTTCGTTCGCAGAGACTTTCGTTAGAAATACAGAAACAGGCCGTTCATGTCAGATCGAATCAGCTGTTTCGTTACGCTACGGGGCGTTACGGTTACGTTTGCCTAACCCAGCCTTAAGATATCAAATCAGCTGTCGCATATATTGGCCCTTATTCATAAAAATTTAATGAAGGTTTGAAGAACGCTTTAACACTGCTAAAGCGTTCCTCAAACCTTCTTTAACTTTTTATGAATAAGTTTTTCATGTTAACAGCGAAGAATTGATAAAAATACCGCACTTCTCAAATGAAAAACAGCATCTTGCATAACAAACACAAATAGGAAATTGAAAATATATTTATGAATATATTTTATGAACTCATATTGTTATTTTTATTAAAACATATACTACAATGCTATGAAACTTTTTGTAGTTAAAAAACTTTGTGTCGGATTGGGGTGTATACACAATACATACTACTGCTCGAATGCAAACATCAAATGGCTCCAGTGCAGTTCGGGGTCTACAAGTAAATTTCTATTCCCTCTTCTTTGTGGTTTGTCCAGAATAATATCAAAAAATGTAAATCATCCATAAAATCGATATTGCTCTGAATATCCACTTCAAATGTAGCAACACAAAACAAGCCAAGAAGGCGCGTTGGGTACAGCGCGCGTTAATAATTGTCCGTCCGGCGTTTTTTTGACAGATGCTGACGCATTCACTGGTATTTAAGAGACACCCTAACAACGTATATGGGTACAGCGCCTTAAAAATTATACGTCGGGCGTTTTTTGACAGACACTGACGCATTCACTGGTGTTTGAGACACCCTTAAATACCAGTGAATGCGTCCGGCGTCTGTCAAACTCAAATTTCATCCTATTGTTTTCTGTACATACAACAACACATTGACAGACTTCGGACGCATTCACTGGTATTTAAGGGTATCTCTTTAATCCAGATTCACAAGAGATACTTTTTTCAAGCAAGTGTCAAAGTTAGTAGGAAAGAGAAGTAGGCGGATAGAGCTCTCCCCCTCTCTATCCCACAAACTTTGACACTTGCTTGAAAAAAAATTGTCTCGTGTGAATCTGCACTAAGAGACCCTAAAAATTGTGAGAAATCAGCTGTTCGCTGTACTCTACCTTGTTCAATATTCCTTGCTATCATCTTTCACTCATATCTGACATTCAAGAGCGAATGTCAGTCAAGGAAGAGCGCATTATATTTCGCTTTCACCCAGGAACAATATTAGTTAAGATATAAAAATAAAATTTATACATGATTTCTAAATTAAATAAACAATTTTTTAAAAACCAAACACTACCTCACCTTGTCCAAAAAACTGTGATGGCAAAATTTTTATCGACAAACAACATGAAATCGCAAAAAGAGATGGCAAACATTGTATGGATGGATTTGGAAATGACTGGTTTGGATGTTCTTAACGACAAGGTCCTTGAAGTGTCATGTCTTATTACCGACAAGGATCTAAATATTGTTGCAGAAGGGCCCTGTTTTGCAATCAATCATCCGAAAGATGTTTTTGAGAATATGAACGATTGGTGCAAGGAGCACCACAATGAATCGGGGCTAGTGGAAAAATGTTTGGAATCCCAAATAAATACATCTCGGGGAGAACAAATGGTGTTAGATTTTCTTAAGGAACATATACCCAAAGGAAAGTGTCCATTAGCTGGGAATTCTGTGTATATGGATAGGTAAGAATTTGGGAATAATTACACATACTTTAGCGACATTCCACCTAACATTTAAAAAATGAGAAAACATAAAAAACATATTTGTTGGACGCACATGGCTTCAGAGTTGTGGAATCGGTAAACATTTGTATACCCTCAATTTATCACTAGCTGCGGGCCAAAAGAGTAACACATCGAAAGAGTGACCTAAGACCTTAAGTATGTTCGGGGAAAATCCGTTTTAGGACATTTTAAGTCATTTGAGAAATGTCTCTGCCCGTCTGGCTGGAGCTCGAATGGAGTAACGGATTGACATCAAATTTGGTATGTGATAATATTTCTCCTATCTCAGGCTGAGTTCGAAGATAGCCCATATTTCTTCACTCCTCGCTCACAATGGGGAAAACTTTAATGAAATGTTGATTCTCTAATAACTTATGTACTATCTATCCGAATCCTCTGTAATTCAACACATAGTAATATCATCTTAATCTTTTCATATTTTGTTTTTTAGATATTTCTAATGACTATAGACTGACAAAGAACGAACAATTTTTTCAAAGTTCTGACATCTCCCACCCGATGTACCATATTATATTACTCATTACAGTATTATACCTTAGGTGGTTTATCCGAATGTAATTTTCATACTTGTTTTGATCCTTAACCGCTAAACGAATTGGTAAACACATGTATCCTTGGAAATGTATTTTTATAAGCTTTAAAATGACAATCCTCGGCCATAACACCGAAACAATGGACGTCCGACAATTTTTTTGGTTTGTTGTTTTTTTTTATCTCGTGTTGTGACAAAGTAAATCTGTTGCATCAAACGGGTTGCTTCTATAAAATGATTTGTATTATATTTTTCACGTTTTTTTTGCTAGGTTATTTTTACGAAAAGAGATGCCTTTAGTCGACGATTACATGCATTATCGCATTATTGATGTTTCTACCATAAAGGAATTGGCTCGAAGATGGAACTATGAGATTCTAAATGGAGCTCCCGATAAGAAATTAGCTCATCGTAGTCTGGATGATATTAAAGATAGCATAGAAGAACTGAAATATTATCGACAAACGTTTTTTAAATAAAGCTTACTAAAGCAATCATTCTAGGATAATTTGTACATTACATTATTATCCCATTTATATCAGGAAAAAATCTAATGATTGTACTGTTTAAATAAAGTATCAATAAGTTTAAATAAATATACACTCTGTCATATTGTAAAGAAATTGTTATTTTTCTTGCCCCATAAGATATCATCATAAAATAGCAATGCAACTTGGTCTGGTGATTGACGGAAGACCATATGGTTCGAATTTGCAGCCACGGAGCAAGGCCAAAACTTGGACAAAATAAACTTCGGAAATAATTACAAACTAACCAGATAGAGCTTACTACTAAAATTCATTACAACAATGTACTTGGCATCGACGGAGGTTATACATATCGCTCACTCACTTCAAGAGTGGCATAACTCAAAATTGGAAACTGCGAAGATGTGTAACTTTATGTCCGTATAAAAAGATGAGTAACATGAAAGAAAAGTAACATGAAATAAGATGTTAAAAACGCTTGAATAATCCGAAATATGGTTGTTTACTTATAGAACAAATTCCGCTGAGATTAATTTATGGACATTTGCAAAATTCGCATTTTTGTAAGGCAACCTCAAAAATTTTAAATTTTGAGTTATGTCACTCTTGAAGTGAGTGAGCGATATGTCCTTTAAACGTAAATAAGAGACACATTTGAAAATACGTGTTTCGGTTTTATCAAAAATTTAACTTTTATAGATACCGGTTTTCGGATTAGACGAACTTAAAAAAACGATTTTCGGGTATTTTTCTATCAGAAACACTTAAAGAACGCTCATATCTGACAACATTGTGGAATAAAGAAAAATCAGTTTAATGGCCCTGTTCTTTTACCTACTATATTTTACTATTTCATCCTGTTTTACCATTTTTTCTATGTTGTTTTTGTAAAAATGGTAAAATGTTGTAAGTAAAAGAACAGACATTTAATTTAATAACTGTTGGTGTAACGTTAATTCGCGCAAAAAGGCACAATTTTATGATTTTTTTTGTAACGAATCGGCTTAATTTTTTTTGAATGAAACCAATGATACATTAATGTATAACTTTCAAAGTTTATTGTGTGAAATTTGCATAAAAACGTATGGCAACGACAGCATTTATGCGGAAGCGTCTCGAAAAAAGTTGAATTGCGGTGCCCCTCATAATTCGACAACGGATCATCCGATATTAAAAATATAAATTTAGTTAGATAATCGTTATAGCCAGGTAAGGCTGTCGCGTTTTTTTTAATTTAAATATTTCAATTTTTGGAAACACTTTGAAGTGAATAATGCGATTTTTGCGAGAAAAAATCGACTAATTGGTTACTAATTAAATATTAATTAAAAAAATTAACAAATTTATGTAAAGAAATAGCGTAAAAAATTTCAAAAGGATCGGTTACGATTTTCTTATGTACTGAGTCACATATGAGGAGCGGTTGCTTAGACTGCTGTATCTTCGTTAGTTTTGCACCGATTCACCTCACATTTTCGCACAATATTCTTAAAAGGTTTTCTATTCCGAAAAAATTTAAAAAAAATTAAAAAAAAAAGTTTATAAAAAATACAAATACTATATTATATATCAAAAAGGGTTATAATACAAAGTAAAATGAATGTCAAAACAAATTTTCGGCGGGGTATGACATAAAGCAATCTTTTGGGTGCAATGTCACATTACATTCTGAACAATAGCAATAAGCTTTTTTGTGACATTCAATACAATGAGTTTGCCGTTCTTTATATACGATTATATGATTTATCCCTTCAAATCAGGGTGTGAATGAAAGTTTGTACCAAACCTTAGACAGCTGTTGATGATAGTTTTTTACAAGTTTCTGTTGCGATATATCGCCGAAAGGCAAGACCATCCAGTTTTCCGCCACTATTACGGCATCGACATGTCTAGAAAGTAGCCTATATCTGGAAAATAAAATTTTTTCCCACGTACATTGGTTCTATACAATCACATGTTTGTATGTAAATAGTAGGCTATTTTGCCACTGTCCTTTATAAACAACAGTAAATTTATTTTTAATTATTTATTAATCATAAAAACCCCTCAGCGGGATATACATTGATAGAACATTATTAAACATTAAATTGAATGAAATAACAAGGTAAATATTGATCAAAACTTACACCAAACTAAAATAAAAATAAAAATCTAATCTAATAAATAAATAAATATAAGCCCGATAGCAAAAATAATAAATAATAAGATATGTCATCCCGGAGCAAAAATTATAAATTATGAAGATAAGTCATCCCGAGAACTGTCAAAATCTATCAGTTACGGACGAATAGGAATGAAATGTCACACGCGAAAAAACAGGTTTCCGCGAACATAGTTTGAACTTTTTTTGCACTAATCGATTGATATTAATTTTTTAATTGTGACAATTACAAAAAATTCGGGAAAATCGGTCCGAAATCCGCGGAAAAACTCACTATTTGAACACCTACTCGTTGAAATTTTTATTCGTTCGTATCTGATAACTTACTCGCTCCGGGATGACATATCTTATTATTCATTATTTTTGTCCCGGAGCGAGTAAGTTGTCAGTTACGAACGAATAGAAATTTCAACGAGTAGGACTTCAAATAGTGAGGTTTTCCGCGGATTTCGGACCGATTTTCCCAAATTTTTTGTAATTGTCACAATTAAAAAATTAATATTAATTGATTAGTGCAAAGAAAGTTCTAAGTATGTTCGCGGAAAAGTGTTTTTTCGCGTGTGACATTTCATTCCTATTCGTTCGTAACTGATAGATTTTGACGTTTCTGGCTGACGGCACATCTGTATAATTTAAGGTCTGTGCCCGATAGAGCTTATATTATGAGGACTACAAATGTTGGAAATATCCCTTTCACGTAGAAACAGAGTTTTAGTAGTAGTCGTTACAAAATTAGAAGTTTTTTTCAAATATCATTTTTTGCTGGCACGAAAAAATCGCGAAAAATTATTTTCCCCGAGATAGCGTCCTATAGAGGGAAACAGTGCCAAGTTGAATAAATCAATATATAAATGTAAAGTTATGACGCATTTTGTAAAAGTAAGGGAAATGCAAAAAATTTTGTTTATTTTTTTATTTTGTCCATTTTGTGTGGGCGGTACCAAAAGGGCGTGGAAATAACACCAATTTTTACGGTACTAGGTACTATAAAAGCATAACACAGCACAAAATTTCAAGTATTTGCATGTTTTGCAATACAACTTATAGGCAGTTTCTTTTACCGGTCTAGATTTATCACGTTTTAGGTGACTGAAAATGCGAAAAATTTGTGTATCCCCATACTAAAAAAACGCGCAATTTTAGCCATTTTCTCCATATTTATTTAGCACCTCCACATAAACGAAAATCTCAATCAAATCAAAAGTAAAAAAATTAGAACGACATAAGTTAGGACTGAACATGAATTTTATTCGAACTAAATATAACAGGGAGAAAGAAATTAGGAATGTTAAAAGTCGCATGGGACTTATATTAAAACAGACCTAGGATGACCAAAATGAAATAGTTTAGGTTTAGGTTTACCACAGACCTTAAATTAGACAGATGTGTCGTCCGGACGAAACATCAAAATCTATCAGTAACGAACGAATAGGAATGAAATGTCACATGCGAAAAAACAGTTTTCAGCGAACAAAGTTTGAGCTTTTTTTTGCACTAATCGATTAATATTATTTTTTTAATTTTGACAATAACAAAAAATCGGTCCGAAATCCGCGGAAACCATCACTCTTTGAAGTCCTGCTCGTTGAAATTTCTATTCGTTCGTACCTGACAACTTAATCGCTCGGGGATGGCATCAAAAATAATGAATAATAAGATATGTCATCCCGGAGCGAGTAAGTTATCAGATACGAACGAATAAAAATTTCAACGAGTAGGTGTTCAAATAGTGAGTTTTTCCGCGGATTTCGGACCGATTTTCCCGAATTTTTTGTAATTGTCACAATTAAAAAATTAATATCAATCGATTAGTGCAAAAAAAGTTCAAACTATGTTCGCGGAAACCTGTTTTTTCGCGTGTGACATTTCATTCCTATTCGTCCGTAACTGATAGATTTTGACAGTTCTCGGGATGACTTATCTTCATAATTTATAATTTTTGGATGGCATATCTTATTATTTATTATTTTTGGAATTTATGGTCAAAGACAAATAGAATCAAAGACAATATAATTTAAGAAGACATTCCATCCTGTAGCGAGTAATTGTCAGTTACGAACGGATAGGAATTTGATTCCAACGAGTGAAGTTTTTCGCGGGTTTTCAGACCGTTATTCCCGAATTTTTTGTAATTGTCACAATTAAAAAATTAATATTAATCGATAAGTGCAAAGAAAGTTCAATCAATGTTCGCGGAATACTGTTTTTTCGCGTGTTACAATTCATTCCTATTCGTTCGTAACTGATAGATTTTAACGTTTCGGCCTGAAGGAATGTCTTCTTATATTCTATTTGTCTTTGAAATAGAATATAAGAAGACATTCCTTCCACAGACCTTAAATTATACAGATGTGCCGTCAGCCAGAAACGTGAAAATCTATCATTACGAACGAATAGGAATGAAATGTCACACGCGAAAAAACACTTTTCCGCGAACATACTTAGAAATTTCTTTGCACTAATCAATTAATATTATTTTTTTAATTGTGACAATTACAAAAAATTTGGGAAAATCGGTCCGAAATCCGCGGAAAACCAACTTACATATCTTATTATTTATTATTTTTGATTCCTTCAGGCCGAAACGTCAAAATGTATCAGTTACGAACGAATAGAAATGAATTGTAACATGCGAAAAAACAGTATTCCGCGAACATTGATTGAACTTTTTTGCACTTATCGATTAATATTAATTTTTTAATTGTGACAATTACAAAAAATTCGGGAAAAACGGTTTGAAAATCCGCGAAAAGCCTCACTCGTTGGAATCAAATTCCTATTCGTTCGTAACTCGCTGCAGGAATAAATGTTTTCTTAAATTATATTGTCTTTGGGACGAACTTTAAAAAAAAAATAATTTCAAATTCCCTGAAGAAGTCGAAATATCGGGAACCTCAAGCCGAAAAATATCAAAGAAACTTAAAATCTCAATAACCAACAATAATTTATGGTAATTTTTTTTTTAATTAAAATTTTCAAGGAATGAATCGTTTAGTGTTTGGACCATATTTTACAAATGTTGGGAATACCACAGACCTTAAATTATACATATGTGCCGTCAGCCAGAAACGTCAAAATCTATCAGTTACGAAGGAATGTCACACGCGAAAAAAAACTTTTCCGCGAACATACTTAGAAGTTTCTTTGCACTAATCAATTAATATTAGTTTTTTAATTGTGACAATTACAAAAAATTTGGGAAAATCGGTCCGAAATCCGCGGAAAACCTCACTCTTTGAAGTCCTACTCGTTGAAATTTCTATTCGTTCGTAACTGACAACTTACTCGCTCCGGGATGACATATCTTATTATTTATTATTTTTGGGGAATACCGCTTACACCAAAAATAATGAATAATAAGATGTCATCCCGGAGCGAGTAAGTTATCAGATACGAACGAATAAAAATTTCAACGAGTAGGTGTTCAAATAGTGAGTTTTTCCGCGGATTTCGGACCGATTTTCCCGAATTTTTTGTAATTGTCACAATTAAAAAATTAATATCAATCGATTAGTGCAAAAAAAGTTCAAACTATGTTCGCGGAAACCTGTTTTTTCGCGTGTGACATTTCATTCCTATTCGTCCGTAACTGATAGATTTTGACAGTTCTCGGGATGACTTATCTTCATAATTTATAATTTTTGAGTAACTCAACCTTGTATAATTGAATCATGACACATATCAATCAAAATTTTATTTTCCCTTTTTTTAATTTTTCACACAAAACTATTTGAAATTTTCCTGGATTTTGATTTTCATACTGCAATACATTCTCATGTTGTGTCAAATTCACCAATACACACATATTGCCGTTCCCACAGACCTTAAATTATACAGATGTGCCGTCAGCCAGAAACGTCAAAATCTATTAGTTACGGACGAATAGGAATGAAATGTCACACGCGAAAAAACAGGTTTCCGCGAACATAGTTTGAACTTTTTTTTTGCACTAATCGATTGATATTAATTTTTTAATTGTGACAATTACAAAAAATTCGGGAAAATCGGTCCGTAATCCGCGGAAAATCGGTCCGAAATCCGCGGAAAACCTCACTCTTTGAAGTCCTACTCGTTGAAATTTCTATTCGTTCGTAACTGACAACTTACTCGCTCCGGGATGACATATCTTATTATTTATTATTTTTTGTATATATCATTTGCTACGAGCCAAAGTGTAACACATCGAAGGAATGACCTAAGACCCTAAGTATGTTCGGCGGATATCCGTTTTAGGTCATTTTAAGTCGAATGAGCAATGTCCGTCCGTGTGTCTGTCTGCTGGCTGGTGCGCACGATAACTCTCGAAAAGAGTAACCGATTGACTTCAAATTTGGTATGTGGTAATATTTTCTTCTATCTCCGGCTAAGTTCGAAGATGAGCCATATTGGTCCACTCCTTCTAGTACCTCCCCAAAAAACGGTTAACATTTAGTGAAATATTGATTATTTAATAACTTCTATACTACTAATTTGAATCCTCTGAAATACTACACATAGTATTAGTTTATTAGTCACTATTACCTCGAGAAAAATGGGTGAAGATGCCACGCCCCTTGTGGTATCTCCCACACAAATGGACAATTTTGAACCAAAAGTTAATAGCTTATAACTTTATTACCAGTGCATAGAAAGACCTGACATTTGGTACTGTGTAATGGTTTAATAGTACCTAAAATACAGTGAAAAATGGGCATTACTGCCACGCTCCTTTTGGCACCTACCACACAAATGGACCATTTTGTACCAAAATTTACCAGCTTATAACTTTATTAACAGTGCATACAAACACCTGCAATTTTGTAGAGTGTAATGGTTTAATAGTACCTACAACACAGGGAAAAATGGGCATTGTTGCCACGCTCCTTTTGGTACCTCCCACACAAATGGATCATTTTGAACCAAAAGTTACAAGTTTATAACTTTAATAACAGTGCATACAAATACTTGAAAGTTTGTACAGTGCTATGCTTTTATAGCACCTAGAGTCCAGAGAAAAATGGGCGTTATTGGCACGGCCCTTTTGGTACCTCCCACACAAATGGACCTTTTTGTACCAAAAGTTAACAACTTTTAACTTTCATTTTCATTTATTTAATTATAGTAATATAAACAAGCCAATATGGCCAAAATTCTTATATTAACTTTATACTAATCGATTAAATAATTAGGTACTACACTCAAGTAATCACTCATCAAGCCATACAATTGAGAGATAAAACAAGCGTTAAGCTTAACATGATATACACCCATGGTAATAATTATACTTCCACATAAAAAAAGGACGATGCAATTGTGTTTTTATATTTTGGAAAAACTTTTTATTGGAAGATGAAATGATTTGTTAACCAAAACATGTGTTGACATTTCAATTTATTAAAAGTATCCGAATTTTAAAAGAAAAATGAAAAGTACTTCATTGGTAAAATATATACTTCCAAATTAATTTAGACTAAACAATTTTGAAACAATACTTTTTGTTTAGAAAACATAATTTGTCTTATAATGAGTATTAGCGCCAGACACCACAATTACTTCTTTAAGTCATTATGATATGCAATAAATTAAGTTTGTAAGGAGTGATGTGGGTATTCCACTCCAAGTTTTATTTATCGCTGCTCGGAGGTCTCCTAGATTGGAGAATTGCCCCCAATTGTCATAAATTTGATTTGCCATATTCCCCAGGACGTTTTCGATCGGATTTAGATCTATACTTAACGCAGGTCATCGCAGCAGTGGTATATTTTTGGTGTTAAACCAGTCCGTCACAATTTTAGCTTTATGTATTCGGGCTTAATCTTGTTGAAAAATAATCGACGACTCATAAATATCGTCCAAAAAGGAGATAAGGACATCATTCAAAAGTTCAATGTAACCGATGGAATTTATCTTGTAGGTAAATAAAGAAATATTAACAAACAAAGTTGCATTTTTGCGCATAGGTGACTTTTTAGAGCAACATTGACTTGTGGTAGTATATTTATTACCATGGCTGTAGCTACTCACAAATCGATGTGTTATACACATATAGTAAAAATAATAAAACTAAAACTAAAAAATAAGAAAAATAGCCTAAAGATATTTATCTGAATGCAACAAAATAACACAACACTCTCGAGGCTATGTAGCGCAAGTTCATCCCATACATTTTACTAGTAAAAAAATCCTTTCTAGCAAAAGCAGGGGGAAACAGAGAGATATTTAAAATAAAATTGAATTTCTAAGCTAGATTTTACTCGAAGATTACCGAGTAAAAGTAGCACCAAAAGTGTAGCACGCAGAATACAATGTTATGGTATTATATGACATTCAGAAAATGATGCTAAAGTAATATTAAAACTATGGCTCCCCAGCCATTAAAGCAAAACAAATTGAGATTTTAAAATAATTGACCCTGTAAGAAGTAGATAACATAAGCGTATTAGAGGCTACCTGCCAATAATTCAATAATTTTACATCTGAATACACGTGGAGTAAATGAGAAGTGCATACAAATACTCGAAATTTCGTACAGTGCAATGCTTTTATAGTACCTAGAGTCTAGAGAAAAGTGGCCGTTATTGGCACACCCCTTTTGGTACCCCCCCACATATGGACCATTTTACACAGTTAACAGCTTACAACAATAATACCAGTACATACTTTAAAGTTATTAAATGCAATTTAAATTGATAATAATTTAATTAAAACAAAAAGATAAATAAATTTCCTATAATTTTTTTGGGACTCAAGGTGAGGAGATTCATAAGGCGGTTTACTCGACTGAACTTTCATATTTGTTTTTTTTTGTGTGTTTTCTGTGTTATTTTCTTTAGGTTTGAATTATTTTGTGAGGTCGCATGTTATCCACGGTGGAGGGTATATAAGATTCGGCATGGCCGAACTTAACGCTTTTACTTGTTAAATATAAATTCGTCACAATCCACCTGAATATTGTGGTTTATACGAGTATCTAATTGAGAGAGGACAATTTTATGGGTGCATACGAAAGCATTGCCCTAGAACGACTATGTTTTCTATAATGAGTAATTTTCTTACAACTTACAAATGATGAGGCGATCAAGAATATGCATACACACTTTCTAGATATCCGTTGAATAAATATAAAAAAATATTGTTACATACTAAATTTGAAATCAATCCCGCACTCCTTTCGAGGCTCCAGCCTGACAGACGGGCGAAAATGACTTGAAATGTCCTAAAACGGATATCCGCCGAACATGCCAAGGTCACTTCTTCGATGTGTTACACTTTTGTTCCGCAGCAAGTGAAATATAACTTCCCACATTAAAGTGAGAAGTGATAACTAAACAAGATGTTCTTCGACCCCACCGCAAGGAAACACTTTAAGAAAATACATTTAAAATTACTTTTATTTTAAGATGGTAATGCTATGCTAACTTTTCCTTTTTTTTGCTTTAGGTATTTTTCTTTCGGTTATTTCATTCAAAATTCTCACATTCACTTTCTAATTATCTCATCATCTCTTAGGGGTAATCAAAAAGTGAAATATTTTCTGTTGTAATTTTATTTTACTTTGTTTTGCTTTTTGTTTTTATAATTACTTTAAAAAGTAAACGTAATTTAATTAGATTGTAAAATAGATTTTTTTTTGTTTTTGTTGGTTTTTTATAAAGATGGTTTTTAATATTTTTGAATGTGATTTTTAATGCTAGATAATTAAGTTACATGTTACAACTATTAAATATATAAATATTTTTTTTTATAATATATTTATATAAATGTAGAATTTTAGACTTTATAAATTAAAAAAAAGAATCGACAAACGAATCAGGGGAAGTAGAAAGGAATATGCTTATTTTTATATTTCTGTACATATATAAAGTTTCTTGTGTTTATTTAATGCCTACGTTTTGTTTTTCCTTCAAATATTACTTTACGTTATGTTCTTCTTTTTCCTATGAAATGAGTTATTTTTTTTCAGACGACTTTGTCCTAAAAAATACGTATTTTAGGTATGATGCAGTTTAAAGAGTTTGTATGTATGTATGTGTTTTATGTTGTTTGTTTGTATGCTTGAAATAAATCCCATTTTATTATATAACACAAACTATAGGAAGACATTGAACGAAAGATGGTTTTGTATCGTTGTTGTATAAACAACTAACTTATAGTAGGTAGTAGTATATTAAAATAATGAAGAAATTGAATTATGTATAAGAAATGAAGACAGGAAACACGTTCATACATACATAGTTGTATTTATCTATTTATCTCCGACGGAGAATTATTTACTATTTTTTACGTTTTTTGTTTGTTTTAATGCGTGATGCAGTTTTAAAATGATTACAATATGCAACAAAATGGAAAAAAATCGAATTTAATGTTCGTCCATTTGATGATAATAGCATTTCGCCTAAAAATGGATATATAAAATTACTACACTATGCAAAAAAATGGAAAAAATCGGAATCTAATATTTGCCTTTGTGTTAACAATCGCGTTTCGCCTATTTCATTTTTCTTTTTTGGCGCAAAGTTTTGGTATTGTTTATATTAAATTACGCAAGTTTAGAAAATGTTTGCCGAATGGATGTACATAACTGATGTAACCTGGTAACCTAAATATGAAAAAAAAATTTATGGTAATTTTTTTAAATTCCTATTTACTTGGAAAGTGCCTCTAGTATTTGGATATTTTTTGAAGTACATATAAGCCCGATAGAGTCGGCATGTGCACTAAATTTAAGAAAATTATGATGGCATATTTCAATTTTACGTAGAACCTTTAGTTTAGCGATAGTCATCAAAAAATATGAAGAACAGCATTTTTTTAAAGAGAAAATGTCTTAGAATTATATTTTATTCCGTATTTTAAAAACCAACATACTAATGAAAAAAAAAACAAAATCTGTTCTATCTATGGATAAATGTATAAATTGTAAAAGAGAAATTAAAAAAAATAATTTTTCAAATGTTTTATTTAGACTATTTTGTTTGGGAGGTACCAAAAGGGTTGTGGCAATAACGACCATTTTCAATGGACTACGGGTACTATAAAATCATTACTCTGCACAAATGCCAAGTGTTTGTTGTATGTTTGTATGTATCGATGTTATAGCATTTAACTTTTTGTGCAAAATGGTCCATTTGTATGGGAGGTACCAATGGGGGCGTGGCAATAACGCCAATTTTTCCTTAAATTTAACACGAGCTTCGAGTATACATCAAAAAATATGGCCCACAATTCTAAAGGTACTTTCATTCCACGAAAATTTTAATAAAAAAAATAAACATTGCCATAAAAATTTTTTTAAATATTTTTTTTTGGTTGTTTAGGAAAATTACACCACAAAATGTTATGCACCAAAGACAAATTAATATCCCAATTTCAATTTCACAATTATTGTAGATTGTTGCGTGATTACAACAAAACAGACTGATATGGATAATCGTCTTAATGGCGTCCCTGAGCAAAATTTCGAGGTGATACAAACGGAGTGATAAATAAATATAACCACCATCCCAATATATACCCACTATTGTGGTATGTGGTATAAAAAACCAGTAAGGAAGGGCTAAAGTCTGGCGGTGCCGACTGGTACCCTACGGATATCATATATAAGAGCAGAATAAGAAGAAATATTGTTAAGTTTTATCAATATTGTATTACTAATAATAATAGCATTTTGATTCAAAATCTGGATATATGTATATATCGTAGCTATGTCTAAATCTGAAGCGATCTTCTTCAAATTTGGCAACGGTCATTCTGGGTTGAGAAAACTGTTATCTTCAAAATTTTATAATGATATGCTAAAAACCGGATTATATAGTTTATTGTCGGTGCAAACAGCTTTCCCATATCAAATGCCAAATTGGGGTGTGATGATGATAAATGGAATCTGAACCGATTTTTATGAAATTTGACAGGGTTAAAAAATTGATAATGATCTGCCAGAAAATAAAGCTTTTATATATACCGCTTAGGTGCCATATTGGGATGTACATACTATATCCAAATGTGAACCGATTTTGACCAATAAAGTACTCTCTACAAAATTTCATCGAAGTTAAATTGTCACGTCTACCTTGCGAACAAGCTTAAGGTGGATGGACGGACGGACAGACAAGTTTAGATCGAATCTGCTAGTGATTCTTAGTCGATCAGTGTACTTTTTGGGGGTAGCCCCGTTACAAACATCTGGTCCAAAAAAATTCGATAAAATTAAGAATAAAAACATATATGTTATGAGTTAGAAGAGGACAAATCATAAGAAAATCTATTGAAAACCTAAAAATAAAATTATATCAATTTTAGTGAAATTGTTTTCAAAGTTCCCCATCCTTTCAAATCAAAAAAGTAATAAAGGTTTGAGTCTATAGATCTGGGTTTAGTAAAGAATTTATAAAAGAGCGATGGGGTAGAAATCGCTTTTGAATTATTTTGAAAACATTTTAAAAATAAAAATTTCAATTTAAAAATATTAAAAAAAAACATAATAGAGAAGCCAAATACAATAAAAATATACTCAGATATGAGTATTTTCCGTTAAACACTTCTAGCCTCTCACTGAAAACATCTCACGAGAGAGGTTTTCTGAAAGTTTCTCTCACGTATGCAAATCATATGGTTTGGTGAACAAATCTTAGGTGTTGTATTATTCGAGCAGAAACTCGAAAACTAATACTCACTTGAGTTACCGAACACTCCGCTCTTCGTCTGCTGAAGTGCATTAAACTCACTGTGAATACGATAACAGATGCCAGTGGTTAATTAAACCAATATTTCTTATAGCATAGTGTTATTTACTCTTTCATTTGCAACGAATTCGAATTTTTCCATTTTATTCGCTTAATGTAAAAATATGGGATTTCTATTTTTGTTTTGTTTTCGAGTTAAAAACAAATAATATTTTATATATAATAAACATAGTTTTGTCATGCTATATCCTTCACTATTTCCATAATTATATTTGAATGGGATTATTGTGATTATTGCTAAATGAAAATAATAACGACTGAGTTAAAGTATGATTTTTTTGGATTGTTTCTTGTTTGGTTCTCAAGAGTCTGTCTGGTGTGTTTATGGTTGTGTGTTAATTGACATTTTGAATAATGAATGTTATAAAGAAGAAGTTTCGTGCATTCAACAAAATCTATGTATTTATGTGCAGTTAGCTATTGGCATTTAGAAAATAAATATGTATATTTATGTATAATCGTATTGTATAAAAAAGGGTGAAAACAAGATTACTGAACACAAATTGTATATGCAATATCATTTAAAGTCAAAATTACTAAAAAATTAGGAGTAGTGAAGAAGATTATTTATGTAAAAAACCTAAACCCTAAAATAAGAAAATAATTATGTCGATTATTACGATTACAAAATAATATAACAACAATCTTTTTTCGATTTTAATTAAACAAAATTTCTTTTAGAAATAAAAAAATGTTAAAAATATTTAAACCCCCTTTTATTGGATTACCTGAATAATTAGGTAAATATTACGGGATGCAATTAGAATTTCTCAAAATTATTACAATATAATTTAGAACTATTTTGTTTTCTACAAAAAATATGTGTATGAGAAACGAATGGGGGGAGTAGGATCAATCATCTTTTTTCCCTTTGTGTATGTAATATAATTTATGTGTAAAAATTATACTCGTCGTTGTCCTTAATTCTTCTTTACTTTAACCTCTCTAATATATATAATTATATATATAGTTCATCTTTAAGCGAACAACTATATATTGTTAAATTTACCATTAATTTATGTACAAGTAGCATTAAAAAAAATATTTCCAAACAAAACTTCTAAAATTCATTGGTATTGACATAAAGCAACAATTTTCATCTGTTTCTTTTCTTTTTTTCTTGGCTCATCATCGTTTTTGTTTAATTCCAAACCTACACTGCCACTACGTCTCTCTGTCATTCTATTACATATTATTATATGTATGTATGTATGTAGTATGTATCGTATGTCAAAAATGTTTCACCTTTTTCTTTCACTTTAATTCAAAAGAGCATCCATTGTGTAACGAAATGGTTGTGATGCTATCGGTTTTGTGGTTGGAAGTTGTTGACGATATTGGGAAATTTGCTGTTGCTGCTGCTGTTCAATCAATGATGATGATGTTGATGTGGTTGATGTTAACGAAGCCGCTGATGACGGTCAGTCTAATATCACAACCTGTGATTCCATAGGTCTGCTCGTTACTAGTGGCTTCGCTATAGGAATATGTCGCCAAGGCTTTCGAGCTGCTCGTCTTAGGTCGGTAGGTGATAGAATTTTTCGCGCTTTTCTGTAAAAAATTAGACGTCATACAGCGTTAGTAATAAAATAGAAATTATTGTGCTGGTTGAAATATTGTATTGGATAGGTATTACGATCTAATAAATAGTGAGGTCGTAAAAAATATTTATTCGCTAATTATGGTTAATTAAACTGTGTGCAAATGGTACATTGGATTTGTATTTTTAATGGACATAACTAAACAAACGAACATATCCATGTAACCAAACCAGTAAGGAAAGACAGAAAGTCGAGCGGGCCGTCTATATATTACCCTACAACTCCCTAACAATGCGCAAGGGGGCCTCACCAAGGCTTGTTACAAGGAGGAGTTGAAGATGTTGATCTTAATAATCTAGTTCTGAAACGATAACCTAAAAACGGTTTGTATTCTTTCATAGATCAAGAATCGGAAGAAACAAAAAGATGAGACTATACATAATCTAAAAACATATTTTCATCAACTTGGAACGAAAACTAAATTTCAGTCAAATTATATAAAGATCGGACGTAAAATATAGTTTCAATACAGCTTAATACCAATTCGACAGGAATATATGTATGGGGGCTATATCTAAATCTGAACCGATTTAGATATAGTCGGCTTGTTAAAAAAGTACTGTGGTGGGGGTACTATGGTACTTTTGCATGTTCTAAAGAACTAACTTTTCCACCTTCCTGGCTCCCACACAAAGAACCATATAGTAGTTTATTTTTTATTTATTTTCTTTTATTCCAATTTTCATGGAAGGTACCTTGAGTATTAGGACTATATTTTTTGAAGTATAGGGTTTTCCAACAAAAGGTATTATTTTGAATCACCCGGTATTTCGGTAGCTGTCACTTTTGAAGCATTTATTCTTTCACATTTGACAAGTAGAAACTACACCATTACTAAAAATGGAACGATACACGATTCAACAACGCATTGAAATTATTAAAATTCGAAAAATCATCTTGACTGATGAGGCCCATTTCCACCTCGGTGGCTACGTCAACAAGCTAAATTGTCGCATCTGGGGCTCGGGAAACCCAAGAGTTGTTGTTGAGAAGCCTCTCCATCCTCAACGTATGACTGTTTGGTGCGGTTTATGGTCCGGCGGGGTCATTGGACCTTACCTTTTCGAAAATGAGGGTGGATCAACAGTTACGGTGAATGGATTGCGCTATCGAGAGATGATTAATGATTTTTTATGGTCGAAGTTGGATGGTATTGATCTGGACAACGTTTACTTTCAACAAGACGGCGCTACGTGCCACACAAGCAACGAAACCATTGCTCAGTTACGGGAAAAGTTTCCGGACCGTGTTATCTCTCGAAGAGGTGATCACAATTGGCCACCGAGATCTTCTGATTTAACACCTTGCGACTTCTTCCTTTCGGGCCACGTGAAAGATAAGGTCTACGCCAACAGCCCAGCGTCGATTCAAGACCTCAAAGATAGAATTCGTGAGGCTATCGAGGACATAGGGCAGCCACTTTGCGATTCGGTTATGGAAAATTTCATAAAAAGGATATGGTCCTGTAAGCGTGGTCGTGGTGGCCATTTGGTGTTGTTGTTGTTTTTTTTTCATTATTAACGGCATACCTTCCTCTTTATTATGAAATAAACATCCGATCATTTATCTCAAAAAATGACATTTTTCTTTGAATACCAAAATAACACCTCTTGTTGGAAAACCCTTTATAAGCCCGATAGAGCCGGAATGCGAGTGAAGTTTAAAGAAAAAAAAGCAATTATGATGGCTACAAATGTTAAAATGTCTTTTTAACGAAAAGTGTTTTAGTAATTGCCGTTTAAAAAATAAAATAAAGTTTTTTTTACAAAAAAGATTTTGGCGTCTCGAAGATCATGACCATAAAGAATAGAAAAAAAATAATATTTTATTCCATTTGTCAATAGCCAGAATCCCAACGAAGAAAACAATGCCGACGTGAAAAAAATCTATGGATAAATGTAGAAACTATAATCCTTTTGGTGGAAGTAAGAGATTTTCAACAAAATACTGATTTTATACCCTCACTATTGTCAGCGATGGTATCTATGGTAGCGGATTGTTAACCGCGCCCTTTTGATCCATCCCTGTTGGGTTCAACAGTTTGCTTCTTCTTAATCCAAGCAAAACCTCAGCTTATGTATATACGTTTACTTGTCTAACGCACATCAACGTTAGACACATTCTGCTGCGCTCTCACTCGTCTAGCCATGCGTACACGCACATTCACACATACATATTTACCATCAATATAGAAACAACAGCACATTTCAACGATGCGTATGCTGCGCAGTCGTTCTGCTGTGGTTGTTTTTTTGTTCACTGCATTTTTTTGACTGCTGTCTGAATGCTGTCTGCCCTTTCGCACATCAGGGAATTCCTGCAATTATGCGTGAATGTCTGAGCGATGAGTCTATATGAGTCTAGATGAGTTTATTCCTGAAATTCCTATAAGGAACTTATATGAGTAATGCTGCACATTATATTAGAAATTATACATAATATAACATAGAAAATATGCGAGGTTTATTGCAAATTGTGCAATAAGCTCAAACTTACTTAGTAACAAACCTTCGAATAAAGAAGTACATTTTTGGGAAATATTTCGTTATTTCAAATTTAAATTCGTTTGTTTCATTATGTTGAAGCTAAGCCTATTAAAAAGCTTATAGGCTCAAACACGGATTTTTAGGCATTGCCTACTTAGGAATTTTATACCTTCAAAGTGGCGTGAGGTCAGGGTGGTCTCCATCCCCAATGCGGAAAAACCCAGTCACTCAACGCCTAAGGACTATAGACCAAGCAGTCTCTCATCGTTTGTCTTAAAAACTTTGGAAAGACTGATTGACACCTATATCAGGGATCATTTACACTCATCATTAATCAGTAACTGTCAGCATGCATACATCAAGGGTCTCTCTGCTGATAGTGCTCATGTAGAGCACTGGTTGGTTACATTGAGAGAAATTTAGGAAAATCCGAATTCACTATAGCTGTCGTCTTGGATACAGAAGAGGCCTTTAACAATGTGAAATTGAAGTCCATACACTACTCCTTGTTGGTTGTGGGTGCACCTCCTCTGCTGGTTAACTGGATTGATTCAATGTTGAAAAACAGAATCATCTACGCAACATTGGCAGAGGGTTCTATTAGTAAGATTGTGACCAGGGGAACCCCACAGGGAGGGTTACTATCACCTCTCCTGTGGCTTCTGGTCATAAACGGGATACTCAGATGCTTCGAAAAGGAAAGAGTGAAAGTTGTCGCATACTGATCTTACTCTAGGTGCTCCTAGGAAACTATCTAGTTGCACAACGGACGAGTTAGGAATAAATTCGACTAAGACAGAATTAGTACTATTCACTAGGAAGAATAAGATCAAACCTTTTCATAAACCCATTCTTGACGGAGTGGAATTGAAATTGTCCCCGGAGGCAAAATACCTTGGCGTCATACTTGAGCAGAAGCTAAACTGGAAAAGAGTCAAAAAGGGATTGAACGCAATCTACTTCTGTAGAAACTCCATAGGTAAAAGCTGGGGGCTCCGTCCAAGTACTATTTATTGGAGGTACACATCGATTGTGCGTCCTATCCTCACCTATTGTTCCGTGGTGTGGTGGAATGCGACTGAATGTAGATATCAGCTAAAATTTTTAAAGAAAGTTCAAAGGAACGCATCCTAAATACTTTAACCTTCAACCGATAGGTCAATTCATAAAGTGTGGCGGTGGCCTTCGGTAGCTTAGTGGTTAGTGCGTTAGACTTGGATCCCGAAGGTGCTGGGTTCAACTCCCAGCCATGGCACCGGAAAAATTTAACATCGACATTTCATGTTTTCATCATAATTCGAGTTTCTGCAGCTAAAAATAACTCACCGGGCGCACTACCACTACAACAACATCTGATCACACAAGTCAACAGGGAAGCTAAAAATAGACATAACACCATGACGACTATTAACAGATATGCAGCGCTTCTAGTGGAGAATAGAAACGGCAACACTCAAATAACATCCATTCCCTGATATTAACAGACGAATGTTAATTTACAACCGGACAACATTGAGTGGATGAAAACAACATAAGGTTCCCGCGATAATCGGATATATGCCGGAACGAAGTCTGTAATATAAGTAGACTTAAGGATTATCAACTCAGCGTCTCCAAGCTGCTACAACAACAACAACAACAACATAAAGTGTGGCGCCACAAAATGTGCAATTAGTGGCGCAACTCAGACTGGGGTCACTCGAAAACCCTGAATGAGGCATCGGCCAAGACCAATCTGAGGGAAATAGCAGGACAAACGGACTATTTGTCGCCAGTTCTAAACTTTTCCACCAGGTTGGCCATGACGATACCCACTAGGACAGAATGGTTGGGCGGTGATCTCCCTCTAAATGGTCACGCGATTTATACAGATGGATCAAAAATGGATGTAGGCACGGGGGCAGGCATCTTTAGTGAATCTCTTGGCATAAGTAGATCATATAGGTTGTCTGATACCTGCAGTGTTTTTCAGTCTGAGGTTTTTGCCATCCCGGAAATCTCGCGTTTAATTAACCAAAGAAATTTTAGACAGGACGAGTGCATAACGGTCTATGGCATAAGTATCATATAGGTTGTCTGATACCTGCAATGTTTTTCAGGCTGAGGTTTTTGCCATCTTGGAAATCTTGCGTTTAATTAACCAAAGAAATTTTAGACAGGATGAGTGCACAGGCCGCTCTGAAGGCAATGAAGTCAAACGTTATTAAGTCCAAAAAGCCAGTTGATGTAAAACTGTGCTGGGTTCCCGGACATTGTGACATTGAAGGGAATGAGAAGGCTGATGAACTCGCACGGGGAGGGTCGCCGATGGATGTCACAGAAGTAGAATCATCACTATATCCTCCACTGTGTGAATTCTACGGCAAGACAGAGCGCTTCTACAGAGATCTAGCTAACCAGAAATGGTCAACCAGATTGGACTGTAGGATCACTAGGTCTCTCTGGCCACTCTTATCACAAACCCTTACCAACGATTTGTTGAACCTCACAAAGAGGGATATTCGCCTGTTGGTGGGCTTTAATACAATTTTTTGGCTTTGAAATCGGTACCATATTTATCACACATTACGAATTTAACAAGACACTTCTGTACGGCACATTTGAGTTAAATTTGACGGTTGTACCAGAGGTTTACTTTTGCCTCACTTTCCCTTATAAAAGTACGTACGAGGGTTGCTATTTATATTTCGGTCCTGGCAATGCTGGTGTTGCCAGATGAAAACTGGAGCTTCCATCGGAAAGTATGCCATTTTTTAGCATAACTTCACTCAGACCGTTTTGTCATATGAGCGCGAATTGTTTTGGTTACAGTGTGTTGAAAATCCTCCAGCTCGCATTGTCATGGTGCACAATGATTCGTCTTCTCTTGTTCGTTTTTCGAATTTCTCCGAAGACTTCAGGCAAATTATGGTGTACCACTCAGAATTGTCCGTCCTACGTTGCTCAAGCGGAGCAGTCGCCACATGACCAGTTTTGCCGAAGAAACAGGCGACCATTTGCTTCGAAGTGCTTCTTCCACGAACAACATTCGTTAGATTTGGCTCGTCTTCGAAGACCCACACGGTCGATTGCTGTTTTGTTTCGGGCGGGCTCATACGCATAGATCCAAGATTCGTCACCTGTGACGATCTTATAAACGTCTTTTGAAGCACCTCGATCGTATTATTTTTCAAAATTTCTTTGCGCCAATCGACACGAGCCTTTTTTTGAGCGATTGTCCAATTGTGCGGGATCCAGCGAGAGCAAACCTTTTTACGGCCAGGTGTTAATGCAATATCGAATGTATGCTAGTGGAAGAAATGCCCAAGGTGTGTATCTCACGGTGTGTCACATGACGAACTTGCATTATCAGTTCACGCACGGCATCAATGTTCTCTGGCACAACGGCCGTTTTTGAACGACCTTCGTCTTTGAGCGAGCGTCGGCCACGATTGAATTCATTAAACCAGTTTTTCACAGTGCTATAGGATGGTGCTTCATCGCCATACAAAGATTTAAGTTCATCGATGCACTCTTGTCGTGATAATCCACGTCGAAAGTTGTGAAAAATGATCGCACGAAAATGTTCACGAGTTAATTCAATTTTTTGCCAAATTGATTTTTTCAAGTCACTGTAAACAACACAAATGATGGCCGTACGTCAAAACGTTCTGAGTACATTTATGCTGAAAAATTTTAAACTTTCCAATGGAAATATCAGATGTGTTGCCTAGGCCAGAAATATATATAGCAACCCTCTTATAATGAAAAATCACTGCATATATCAAGTCTTCGTCACATCAAATATCTCTATCTATCTGCATTTTTCTGAAATAACCACCAAAAGTACGATTTTTGAAAACGTCCTT
Source organism: Eudasyphora cyanicolor (assembly GCA_963930755.1). Taxonomy (NCBI): domain Eukaryota; kingdom Metazoa; phylum Arthropoda; class Insecta; order Diptera; family Muscidae; genus Eudasyphora; species Eudasyphora cyanicolor. The sequence goes on along the minus strand of OZ005734.1, from coordinate 196,908,818 downwards.
CTATAGCTCTCTTTTATGGAGCAAGAAAAGCCACACTTAGGCATAGAAATTGGGACGATATTTACTTATATAAGTAAATATCCCTTCCTTTTCACTTCAAACTGTACGAATTTAAGGTGAGAACATACGATACGTATTTCTCAATCTAGCAGTTTGGATTTGACGATGGTAGCAAATGTAACCCTTTTTCCCTTATAAATGTAAGAAACTTGAAAATTCATTCTTATCCCAATCTTACGTCTTGGCTACTCTCACACCCATTTTCTGTGATTGATTCTAGCTCCATCCATCTGGCTTTGGCGGCGGTATAACATTTCTTTGGTTGTCTAGAAAAACCGACTATGTAGACATTTTTCGATTAGGGAAATATAAGCTTTATTTAGTTGTGCTAATGCTACCAGGTTTTATAACATTGTTGTTTAGCTACAGCTTTTCGCCAATCAGCTCGGCCCACACTGCGTTTGTTTAGCTATCGCAAATTTCTCTGAGCTCAACATCACACGCCCTCTCTCTTTGTTATAAAGATTGGATAGAGAGAGCTATCTCATTGCCGAGAACGTTTCTGTAGTGTGCGCGATTGCCAGACGGTTTTTTTATTTACGTATTTATATGAATTACAATACAAAGTAATTTTTTTTTTCTAATTTTACGGTCCAGGGAATAGTCGGGTGAAAAAGACCATGTTGCCTCTTAGTTTATGGTGGGAATGGAACCCCAGGACCCCCAAACTCATAGGCGAGCACGCTACCAACTCACCCACTAAGGGCGCTCGGTTTTTTTTTAGAAAAATTATATTCGTAACTCGAGAATATTGTTTATATAAAGTGACGAAACATCTTAGTAATCTTTATACTTTGATTGGTTCTGTTATCGTTAAAATTGCAGACAAAATCTAATTTAACACTAACATTTTGTAAAAAATATCATCAATGAACGTTAACACTTTCTATTACAAGTTAAATATTCTTTATTAGCATAATTACTTACTTGCTTGCCTCCGTTGCTCTAAAGTAAACATCGTCTGGTGCATCCATCCAACTAATAACCTGTTTCCGGCCATTTCCTGTACGAGCCATTTGAGCAATTTTTGGTTTGCCATTAAGCTATATGTAATGAATGATGGATGACAAAATGTTAATTATACGTTCTAGGTAGTTAATTATAGGCATATGAAACTAACATGATGTCTTGATAGCGGTTGCCCTGAAGCAGCCATCATGGCAGCAAACTGTTCAGGACTCGGACAATGTGAGGGCATAGGATCTTTGTTGGGTCTTTTGGTAGGTGGGCCAGCCGGTACAATTGTCACTAAAATCAAAGAACACAGATACACATCAGACAATTGAATTAACAATGTATGTAAATACAATAGTAATATATATTGATATTGTTTACCTTCTGTACCATTAAGTTGCGTCTCCTCATGAGCTCGCTTACGTATTGTAGAAGGTGCTGGCGCCGGTATTATTGTTAAATCCTTTTCCAGATCTATAATTTTGTTCGGTATACGATCATAAAGTAGACTACCATCTGGCGCTTTAGGTGGTTTGGGAAAGAAGACTATATCGGGTTTTGGCATTTTATCTTTAGGTGTTAATATCAGCCATTCGTGTGGCCCAGAACCGGGAGAACCCAAACGATTAGCTATTTTTGTAACACTACCACGATCTTTCTTCTTTAACAAAAGTATTTTCTTGATCTCAACATCAGTTTTGCCACTCATTCGATTGTTAACTGCAGCAAAAATACAGAGAATGATAATAATCGAAATCGAAGTAGAATTAGAATAAAATCATGGCGATGTCAACTTACACTCTTGCTTAACCAACTGTGTATTGATGGCGTATGAAGTTTGTCTGGCGGCTTTTTTCGGTTTTATGAAATTTCTGCACATTATGCGCGCCAGTCGGGTCATGGGATTTGTGTGTAAATAGAATGCCGTACGAGTCTTCATTATAGGCCGGGGTGAACTTGAACTAATTGCAATACCATGTGCTTGGGCGTAATGACGAGCCAAATGTGTTTTCAGCTTAAACTCTTTGCCACAATTCACAATTGAACACCTGAACCAGAGATTGAGTAAAAATAGAATTGAATGTCATTTGGCGATGATGCTGTTTTATTGTTATCACCACTACTTACTTATGCATTTGACGATTCGACAAGTCACTGACTTTCTCTTCTTCTGGTTCTAATATTTTTTTCTTAGTCTCATCAACAACACTATCGGGTTTGGTCTTAAGCCCGCCATACTTTTTCCAATAGTCCCAACAATTTTGACACAGACGACCAATCACATGACCACTTGTCCAGGGATACCACTAAAATTATTATAAAGAAGATTCATTGAAAATAAATAGAAAAAAGAAAAATCTATATTTTATTTATTACTAACCTGTGATGATTTAAGGGAGGTGCAAGATTCACAAGGCTTTCCCAAATTTGAGACATCGGCACCGCCATTTGTTGTGCCATTAAAAACGTTGCCACCTTTTGAACCCTGTTTATTTGAATTATATTGCGGTATATAAACTTGTTTCAGTTTTAATTCCGCCTCTACAGCCTTAACACGTTTTTGTTGCACATAACGATCTGTGGTTTTCCACATGTAATAATATTCTATGATTTGTTTTAAAGTTTTCCAGGGCAGCTATAAAGAAGAAGATCATGTTTTAAAGAGCTAATGATAACATAAATTTTTTTTTAATTTGACTTACGAAATCTTGTCGTATATCATTAAAATCTTTGCCATATTTATCTAAAGCTTCCTCGAATAGATTCGCTTCGGAAGCACTCCAATCCTCAATCTCATCACGACATAGAACTGGACCAGTGGAAGGAACTAAGGAACACATTGCTTCTTCTATGGAATAATTATGTTTGTGCAAAGTGTCCATGGCATGAAACTGAAAAGAAACAATATAAAGGATAAGATAATAGTGGAAAAATAACATTATTCAACAAAATCGATAAAATCATTAGCTACAAAAAAATGTGTGACACATCGAAGAAGTTTGCTAAGACCCTAGGTTAGGTTATGTTAGATTAAAGGAAACGTAGCGAACTAGGTTAAAGGAAACTTAGCGAATTAAGAATTGCTCTCACGGTTCGGTTGTAAAAACTCTAAAAAAGCGCCGTCTTCTTGCAGCAAGTGCAGGAAATTTGCATGAAAAGTGGTCAATCGTTTCCACTTTGATGTCATTGATCTGATATCGCAGTGACCCGTCAGAACGCCTACCATCAGTCGCATGTCTCTTTTTCCCTATCTATAGAATGGGGTTCTGACCTGGCTGGCCACAGAAAACAAGAGATCCTGCACCCGACTAAAACTTTTCATGTTCTGGGTGTCCTGATGTCTAAATCAGGTGTCGATCTTGGCAAAGAGTTGTCATTGATGCATCCGCCATAGAGATTCTTTGCAGATCCTCCACTATGGTAATGTGACCAGAAATCCAGCATAGATGAGCCATTCTTTACGATTCCGCAGTGCCATTTAGCATTCATTCACCGCTTTGGATTTCGTAACATTTGACATCAATGCCTTCAAAGCTGCCTGAATATTGATGTAGATAGTTGTTGGCTGGTTGACTCTCGAAGGCGTAGAGCACTCTTTGTGGCAACACATTATTGACCTAGTGGTTGAATGTTGTTGAAAATTGTATCTAGTGCCACTTGCGGAATACTTCTTCTTGCACCTGTAAAGCATACTACTGCAATACGTTGTATTTTCCCCAGTGTCCTAAAGTAGCTACGAGTTCAAGACCCTATGTACTCGAATGTTTGCCGGAAATCTTTTTCGTGACAATTTTTGATCAAATGACTTAAAGTGTAGCAAATAGTATTTACCCTCCAACTGTAAAAGAAAGATTCAAGATTCTACTAACCAATGTTATGTCGCGACTTGCTGCTGCCGCTGACATATGCAAAGAGGGTTGTTTGACCGAACTACTGCAGTCCAAAGCTCGTGCAAATGTGCCAATGGAACGTGACACAACCAAAAATTGATCGATCTTACGATCGTTGAGAGTGTGATGCGGAGTCCATATCAATGTCTCCAATTCCTCTAATTTACGCTCATCCGTAACGATGTCTTTGAGTTTAGCAGGAATTTCACTTTGATAACGGCTACCAACACGTATTTCTCCTTTGTCGGCCAAAAGTGTTTTTTGTGTCGGATCGAATACCAAGCAATAGAAAAAGGTATCCTGTAAGAAACAAAACAAATAATAGGTAACGTTTAAATTTCTTCAATAATTCAATAAATTACGTGCATTCGACTTTCGATTGAAAAAGTTTGTTCTCATTCAATTGAAAGTTAATCACAGTAATAGATATAATTGTTCTTTTCGAGAGAAAAAGAACAGCTTTCTAACAATTTAGAACATTGGAAATTTACGACTCACGTCTTTATTTATATAACTTTGCAGAGATTCCGTTTCATTTAGCAATGTCACCGAACATTTGCCTCGTATTTGTGTGGCGGGTAAAGACTCAACTTGACGCGAAAGAAATAGTTCACGATGTTTGATTTGATAGCGTTGTTTAGCTGTTAAAGGTTCACCCCTTTCGGAAGATACGTTATTGCCACCAGCAGCTTTATCACCAGCTGAACTAACCGGACTTGTACGTTCCTCATCAAGGGCGGCTAGAAAACAAAATGCAAAGCAATTAAATAAAAAAAAATGTTGGAATGCTATGACCTATGGATTGGTAAACAAAACATACTACAACAATCTATTTTTTATAAATTCATAACTAAAATAGTTTAAATAAAAATAACCAGTTTGGGTAAGGTAACTACTTTTAAAACAGTCTAAATAAAATAAATACAAATCAAAAATAATAACTACTCTTTAAGTAGTTAAGTGACTTTCTGAACTAAATATTTAAAGTTGTTTGTGTCTACAGTTGACTAAGAGATTTCTAGTATATACATATATTGTTTATTGGATAAGATTATGTATTTTTATGATTGATACCTATCGAAGGATCTAGCACAGCTTGTGCGGCTTGTTCTTCTCCTACTGGTGTTCTAAGCCATGTTTTCTTCAGCTTCATTGCCAGAGGGGAGTCTTCAGCAGTGGCCACTACATGTAATTTAGAAACAAAAATTCCATAATTACATTTTTGTTTTTGGAAACCAAGATCATATGTTAAATATTTTTTTATATTTTCTACGGACAATTAAGATATTATATTGTGTATAATAATACATTAGTTCTCACTTTTATATTTTATATACTGCGTGTGGGAGACTTAAAAAAATACAATTTCTTTTAAAAACTTAAAAACAATTTTTTAATTTAAATTTTAATTTATAGAAGATAATAAATTATATAAAAAATATTAATATTTTTTAGAACAAATACCTTTAGCAACTTCTTCGAGATCACCCCTATTGTAGAAATTTTTTAATCCGAGATGTATTTAACAATAGAGCAGAACAACTGAAAATGTAAGTGTCTTTCGCTACTAATCATTTAAATGGGCATTTTAGTTGTATTGTGGCTGTAATATGTCTATTAATACTTTTAGATAGACCTCGACCATATGTATTTGTACCACTTAATTCAAAAGCAACACAATGTATTACCAGTAACTTATGCATTGTTATGTATTATATGATTAATGCTAACATTTCTTCTCTAAGAATCTTCCATTTATAGCATTGGAGTGTTATCTTTAGATCTATAGTTATATGTTATAACCGGTATTCGGCTGGATTCAGAGTCGAAAAATTTGCTCTGAATTGTTTTTAAAAGCTTATGGCAATTTCTTTTCTGCTAGGAAGTTGGAGCTAAGTTGAATTCGATGGACTACATCAGCTCAATAATGTACGGATCGATGAACTCATCCAATCCTTAGACGAATCAGTTTCAGGTGGACCGGGCTCTTCGAGACTGGATAAGCCACATGCTAAGGAATAGATGGATAAATTGCAGGTCCCACGACATAAAAATAAGGTACAGAGTGGCACAGGAACACCACAGGGTGGTATATTATCACCACTCCTGTGGGTCACTACTATAAATAGTCTCCTAAGGATCCTAACGGATGAAGGACTTAAAACAGTCTGTTACGCAAACGACGTTATAATACTTCTGATGGGGAAAAATCCTAACCAACTTTGTAAAAAGTCCGAGCAATTACAGAATGTGTGAGCTGGCTTGGCGCTAACACAAGACCAACAAATGTGTATATTTTCACAAAAACCTTCGGAGTTATGCGTTCTGAACTAAAAATATGGGCAAAGAACGCCCATATCACGTTATGGAATAGTGAAAACGTTGGAAAAACAAAGTCTTGTGGGGTGACCCAAACGAGGACAGGACTAAGACCTTGCTGTGATTGAGCAAAGTAGAGACCAGTATGATCATGGGTGTCCTGTAAGGAGAGAAGAGAGTTCCTGAAATAACTTTCCAACGACCACTCATTAACAATTAGAGCGCACAACAGGCCGAATACTGGCTTATGTGTATGTCCGGGGACATGAGGCGGAGTTTAGCCGCCTCCTCTTCTCAACCTAACCTAACATCAACTCCACCGAAAAAGGGCAAATATTTTTCAGAATATTGCGTCAACAGGATCTGCGGGATTTTTCGAAATTCGTATAATGGGTCAGAATGTGTTACATATGGGACAGTGGAGCAAAAAGGTTTGAATATGTTCCCTGAGTGCGAGTGTGGCTCCAGGAACAATATCTTGATATTAGAATCGTTTTTTTCGAAAATCATACACTTAGGGACACAGTGGGGCAACAATGGTTTAATGTTGTACAGGCGTTAAATGTGGTAGAGTGGGGTATAAAAAGTTAGATATGGCACAGTGGGGAAAAATGGTTAAATACGACACAGTGGGTAAAAAAGGATTAAATGTGATTCTATGGTGCGAGAACAAAAAATTGGAACATAAAACTGATGTAAGAACTTTTTACGAAATTCATACTTTTAGAGGCACACCCGAGCAAAATCGCGTAAACATGGTACAGTGGGGCAGAAAGTGGTAAACATGGCGCAGTGTTGAAAAAAGGGTAAATAAATTAAGAAGAGATTTTTTCGAAATGCATACTTTTAGGGGCACAGTGGAGAAAAACGCTTAAATTTAAAAAAGAGGGTCAAAAATGTCTCATGGTGGGAGGGTAGATCCTAATACTTATGTTAGAAATATAATCGTTTTAGTTAGAGTCGAAATTGGAGCTTTTAGGGCACAGTTGGGAAAATTGATGAATATGGTACCTGGGGGCGAGGGCAGCTCTCTATGAAAAAACAGAAATAACAACGAGTTTTTAAGATTTTTCATTTTATTGTTTAAAAAGAACCAAATCTGATTAATCTTCCTCCATATGGAATCATCATGTAATTTTGAAAGAAAAAAGATTAGAATTTTACAAGACATAAATGATAATAAGTTAAGTGTCCTAGTCTCTCTTGATTTGTCAAAAGCATTCAATTCTATTAATTATGTGCGTCTGCTACATAAACTGCGAAATGAATTTAATTTTTCTAATTCTGCCTGCAAGCTTATATATTCCTATTTAAAAGACAGATCGCAATTTGTTGTTCTGAATGGTGTTGAAACCGACATGCTTCCTCTTCACTCTGGAGTTCCTCAAGGTTCCGTGTTAGGACCTATTTTATTTATCCTATATGTTATGATCTTCATCGCTACACTAATTCCAGTTGTTGTAAAACTTTCTTATTTGCTGACGACATTTTTTTACTTTTTAATGGGAGTTCAGGTACTCCTGAAGTTTGTGAGGCTAACATTAATTCTTGTCTAGATCGTTTTACAAATTGGGCTACTGAAAACTCTTTAACTGTTAATACGTCTAAAACTAAAGCTTTAATGTTTGGATCTACAAATCGTTCCTTCCCTGATCTAAGTATTTTTATAAGGAATGACGTCATTGATTTCGTTGATCGTCACAGGTGTTTGGGTTTTAGATTCCGATCTTTCATTTAGATATCACATTGACGCACTATCCGTTAAAATTTGGGCTTCCTTGCGCAAGATTTACTCATCCAATTTATATCAACCTTTTTTCATTAAATATAGATTAGCTCATGCCATTTTAATGTCTCAGGTGCTATATGATCTTGAAGTTATATCGGGTACAATAGGCTTGTACATTAGCAGACTTCGGCGCATTGTGAATACTATTACCCGTTTTGTTTACAATATTCGCCGTATTAACCCTATTTCTGCACATGTGAAACGCTTTCTTGGATGTTCCTTTATGAATTTTGTGGATCTCCGGAATTTGTCACTTTTCTATAATGTTATTAAAAACCGCAGACCTACTCAGTTGTGGAGAACTTTCGTATTTTCGCGTTCATCTAGGAACCTACAGATATTCATTCCCAGAATTTATAAAAATATCTATTGTAGATCTTTTCTGGTAAGAATAGCACGTCTGCGGGATTTTTCGAAATTCGTATAATGGGTCAGAATGTGTTACATATGGGACAGTGGAGCAAAAAGGTTTGAATATGTTCCCTGAGTGCGAGTGTGGCTCCAGGAACAATATCTTGATATTAGAATCGTTTTTTTCGAAAATCATACACTTAGGGACACAGTGGGGCAACAATGGTTTAATGTTGTACAGGCGTTAAATGTGGTAGAGTGGGGTATAAAAAGTTAGATATGGCACAGTGGGGAAAAATGGTTAAATACGACACAGTGGGTAAAAAAGGATTAAATGTGATTCTATGGTGCGAGAACAAAAAATTGGAACATAAAACTGATGTAAGAACTTTTTACGAAATTCATACTTTTAGAGGCACACCCGAGCAAAATCGCGTAAACATGGTACAGTGGGGCAGAAAGTGGTAAACATGGCGCAGTGTTGAAAAAAGGGTAAATAAATTAAGAAGAGATTTTTTCGAAATGCATACTTTTAGGGGCACAGTGAAGAAAAACGCTTAAATTTAAAAAAGAGGGTCAAAAATGTCTCATGGTGGGAGGGTAGATCCTAATACTTATGTTAGAAATATAATCGTTTTAGTTAGAGTCGAAATTGGAGCTTTTAGGGCACAGTTGGGAAAATTGATGAATATGGTACCTGGGGGCGAGGGCAGCTCTCTATGAAAAAACAGAAATAACAACGAGTTTTTAAGATTTTTCATTTTATTGTTTAAAAAGAACCAAATCTGATTAATCTTCCTCCATATGGAATCATCATGTAATTTTGAAAGAAAAAAGATTAGAATTTTACAAGACATAAATGATAATAAGTTAAGTGTCCTAGTCTCTCTTGATTTGTCAAAAGCATTCAATTCTATTAATTATGTGCGTCTGCTACATAAACTGCGAAATGAATTTAATTTTTCTAATTCTGCCTGCAAGCTTATATATTCCTATTTAAAAGACAGATCGCAATTTGTTGTTCTGAATGGTGTTGAAACCGACATGCTTCCTCTTCACTCTGGAGTTCCTCAAGGTTCCGTGTTAGGACCTATTTTATTTATCCTATATGTTATGATCTTCATCGCTACACTAATTCCAGTTGTTGTAAAACTTTCTTATTTGCTGACGACATTTTTTTACTTTTTAATGGGAGTTCAGGTACTCCTGAAGTTTGTGAGGCTAACATTAATTCTTGTCTAGATCTTTTTACAAATTGGGCTACTGAAAACTCTTTAACTGTTAATACGTCCAAAACTAAAGCTTTAATGTTTGGATCTACAAATCGTTCTTTTCCTGATCTAAGTATTTTTATAAGGAATGACGTCATTGATTTCGTTGATCGTCACAGGTGTTTGGGTTTTAGATTCCGATCTTTCATTTAGATATCACATTGACGCACTATCCGGTAAAATTTGGGCTTCCTTGCGCAAGATTTACACATCCAATTTATATCTACCTTTTTTCATTAAATATAGATTAGCTCATGCCATTTTAATGTCTCAGGTGCTATATGATCTTGAAGTTATATCGGGTACAATAGGCTTGTACATTAGCAGACTTCGGCGCATTGTGAATACTATTACCCGTTTTGTTTACAATATTCGCCGTATTAACCCTATTTCTGCACATGTGAAACGCTTTCTTGGATGTTCCTTTATGAATTTTGTGGATCTCCGGAATTTGTCACTTTTCTATAATTGTGGCCTTCGGTAGCTTAGTGGTTAGTGCGTTAGACTTGGATCCCGAAGGTGCTGGGTTCAACTCCCAGCCGTGGCACCGGAAAAATTTAACATCAGCATTTCATGTTTTCATCATAATTCGAGTTTCTGCAGCTAAAAATAAACTCACCGGTCGCACTACCACTACAACAACATCTGATCACACAAGTCAACAGGGAAGCTAAAAATAGACATAACACCATGACGACTATTAACAGTAATGCAGCGCTTCTAGTGGAGAATAGAAACGGCAACACTCAAATAACATCCATTCCCTGAAATTAACAGATTAACAAGCGAATGTTAATTTACAACCGGACAACATTGAGTGGATGAAAACAACATAAGGTTCCCGCGATAATCGGATATATGCCGGAACGAAGTCTGTAACAGAAATAGACTTAAGGATTATCAACCCAGCGTCTCCAAGCTGCTACAACAACAACAACAACTTTTCTATAATGTTATTAAAAACCGCAGACCTACTCAGTTGTGGAGAACTTTCGTATTTTCGCGTTCATCTAGGAACCTACAGATATTCATTCCCAGAATTTATAAAAATATCTATTGTAGATCTTTTCTGGTAAGAATAGCACGTTGCTGGAATCATCTGCCTCATTATCTGCGCATTTTCTCACACTCTAACAATGTATTTCGTTTAAAAATTCTTGAACACTTTGATGTCTAATGATATATTGTTATTTAATTGCCAATTCTGGTTTAACTTAAATTAATTTTGTCGAATATGGTGCACGTATTAAGCTGTTAATACTCATTATATCTATCTATGCAATTTTATTCTTATGAGTTACTATTGACTTGGACCTAATGATTTGTTTTTGGTTTTTTGTTGATAAAATGGCTGGGGAGCCAAATATTAGTTTCTGCGACAGTTATCATTTAACGTTGTTTTAGTTTTAGTTATGTAACTTTATTTTATTACTCAGGTTTATTGAAATATGTAATATAATTTATTGGCCTCGTAGGCTTCATATTACTGAACTGAATTTAATAAATAAAAATAAATAAATAAATACCACAAGCAAAATAAATTAAGAATGGGAGTTTGGGGGTTGTAGGGGTTTTTTTCCACCGGTACTCTAATCTGTCGCTGCGAAATCTATCCATGGTCTTTTTAACACGGGTTTCCCTGTACCCTACAATTAAATATCAATTTACTTTGTATTTTACATATAAATAAATAAAATTAATAAATTAAGGATGTCGGCCGCGAAACGCGTTGATTTATACAGATAGTAATTTATTAATCTGCATTAAAATTCAGGCATTAACAGGCAATACCGTCTCCAGACGGTGTTCAATTTTTGGATGCTAAATTTAAATATAGTATAGACTCTCTTCAGACAATTCTGCATGACATTTTGTTACGCTCCCCAACACATTGTGACACATGCTGAAATGCCCCTCATCGATATACACATTTATCGATGGTACGAATATATGTACCGGAAAGATCTGTTCATTTCTGTTTTCTATGAGAAACCAGAAATAACAACGAGTTTTTAAGATTTTTCATGTTATTGTATAAAAAGAATCAAATCTGATTAATCTTCCTCCATATGGAATCATCATGAAATTTGTAAAGAAAAAAGAATAAACATTTTACAATACCCCAAACAAAATAAATAAAGAATGGGAGTTTGGGGTTGTGGGTTCTTTTCCCACCGTTTTGCACGGTTTTCCCTGTACCCTACAATTAAATATCAATTTACTAGTATTGTACACATAAATAAATAAAATTAATAAATTAAGGATATCGACCGCGAAATGAGCTGATTTATACAGATAGTAATGAATAAATGTGCATTAAAATTTAGGCATTAACAGGCAAGACCGTCTCCAGACGGTGTTCAATTTTTGGATGCTAAATTTAAATATAGTATAGACACTCTTCAGACAATTCTGCATGACATTTTGTCACGTTCCCCAACACATTGTGTGAGAAATCAACAAGTCAGCAGCGACAATTATTTGGCGAATTCCTGGTATTTTTTTAAAGTGAAGATATTTACAAACATGGTGCAGTGGATTAAAAAAGGTTGCGATGGTAGATCTTAAGACATAAAAAGAAAAGAAGTTGTTTTCGGAATTCTTGCTTTAAGTGCACAGTTAACACATGGGTTCCTGGGCATCACACTTTGAGTAAACTAGAAATAACAACGGGTTTTCGGATTTTCCCCCATATAGATTTTTAGGTAAGTTTAGGTTAGGGTGGCAGCCGTTTTTTGTCAGCTCACATAGACCAGTTTAGGTCCCTAGTGTTACCAATGGCTGAAATGCCCCTCATCGATATACAAATTTATCGATGGTACGAATATCGGTACCGGAAAGATCTGTTAGGCGGGACAGTCGCATAGCAATTGCTCAAAGCTCTCAACATTTTTCCTTATATCCACATCTTTTGCAGAAGTCATTGGATACCCAATCTACTGACATTTTGTCTGACAGCCGGTCCGTAGCAAACGTTACGTCGATTACTTCTTGTCAGTTTTTAATTGTAAATTTCGGTTTATCGCCTATGTTATAAATAGTTAGGTTGGAAGTTAGAATAAAGTCAAGAAGCGAATCACCCCTATTGTTTATATCCGTACTACCCCAGATAGTATGATGAGCGTTCGTGTCTACGCCAATAATCAGCTCGAGTGAGTCAGACGTTGCTTCTTCTACTACTTATCTGAAGAGAGCTTTCGGTACTACAGCTTCATAAGGCAAGTAACTGAAGACCACCCAATATTTGCGATTACCGATCTCTTAAATTAGTCAGGAGAAAGATACTTAGATCTTTCCTTGCCAAAAATTCAGGTTCTTGGAGTGCCTTCACAGTTGGTCACAAGCAGTTTAAAGTTGGATATCCTGATACAGGACACCCTTCATCTTACTATGTAGGGCTCCTGTATCAGGACAATGTCTACTGCACCTGTGGACATAATGGCTGATTGCACATGGCTCCATTTGTTCTTGAGGATGGATCTATACTCACTACTTCTGTCTATAACAGCCATCACTACACTCTCCTTCGCCACTTCATTGAAGGGCTTTGTCCTGTTGGTGGTGACATTAGGGCCTCTTGCCCTTTTCGAAGGCAGGGGTTCATCAGGTGGTCTGATTCTGGAATCATCATGTAATTTTGAAAGAAAAAAAGGATAACTCGTTTACAATACCCAAACAAAATAAATAAAGAATAGGCGTTTAAGGGTTCAATTTCCACCGATGCTCTAATCTGTCGTTGCGAAATCTATATATGGTCTTTTTAACCCGGATTTCCCTGTAATACATAAATTTGAGCTAAACATAAAAATAGTTTAAATTCTCTTCCTACAATTCTGCGTGACATTTTGTTATGCTCCCCAAGACATTGTGACACATGTGAGAAATCAACAAATCAGAAGCGAAAATTATTTTGCAAATATTTTGAAGTGAACAAAAATATATTATTGTACATTCTAAAAGAAATGGTGAAGACCGTCTTAAGACTATTTTACACCTAACGTTCGTTTCCCTGGTGTTTTTTTTACCTGAAAATGAAAAGATGGTGTCTCCAAGTGTAACTTTTTAGAATTTAGATTATTTTGACGTTATATGTCCGAAATTACTGTCACGATATGTGGTGAAAATTGGATTCCAAGAAGTAGGAAAGGAAAAAATAAACCCATTTCGTAACTAATACAGGGTTCTTTGGCATTTTACAAGTAGAAACGATAGAACGATACACGATCATCGAACGATACAAAACGATCAAAAAACGATCGAACAAAAACACGATACGAACGATACAAAATCATCTTGACTGATGAGGCCCATTTCCGCCTCGGTGGCAACGTCAACAAGCAAAATTGTCGCATCTGGGGCTCGGAAAACCCAAAAGTTATTGTTGAGAAGCCTCTCCATCCTCAACGTGTGACTGTTTGGTGCGGTTTATGGTCCGGCGGGGTCATTGGACCTTACTTTTTCGAAAATGAGGTTGGATCAACAGTTACGGTGAATGGATTGCGTAATCGAGAGATGATTAATGATTTTTTATGGTCGGAGTTGGATTGTATTGATCTGGACAACGTTTACTTTCAACAAGACGGCGCTACGTGCCACACAAGCAACGAAACCGTTGCTCTGTTACGGGAAAGTTTCTGGACCGTGTTATCTTTCGAAGAGGTGATCACAATTGGCCACCGAATCTTGTGATTTAACACCTTGCGATTTCTTCCTTTGGGGCCACTTGAAAGATAAAGTCTACGGTCTAGCCCAGCGTCGATTCAGGACCTCAAATATAGAATTCGTGAGGCTATCGAGGACATAGGGTAGCCACTTTGCGAAATTTAATCTTAATCTAATCGCATTATCAACATAATCTGGAACGGATTTTAGATATATATGCGATATTCAATTCTAAAGTCTACCTAGGGATTTATTTGGGGTCTTCGTTATAACATCCGGCATGTCGACATAAACTATACTGACTGCATTTTTAACTTTTTACATACATACATATCTTAGACAAAATTGTGAAAATGTTAGATTAAATGTAATTCCAAATTTCTAAATATTTTACAAATAAATTTAAAAAAAAAACGTTTAGACATAAATGAAATAACGATGGTTGTATTCTGGTCCCCGGATACATTCATTGCGCTAAAACATCTTACAGTGATTTTAGGTGAGAAGAAAACATGCATTAATTTAAAACTAAAATTTTTATATGAATGACTTCTAAAACTGTATGTTTGTTGTATCATAGGCAGATGGTGAAAGTGACCGTTAGCATAAAGCAAAAAAATTAGAACAAAAATTTGCTTAAAACGCAATTGCATTTATGTAACTCCTTAAATATGTCAAGAATAAAAATGTAAGAAAGAACAAAAACGCAGAGAATTCTGTATGGTTTAGTCTAACAATGATATTTAATAAGAGACGGGGGGGGGTGGGCAAAGAAAATGAATGCGATGGTTTCCAACAAATTTGGATTTTATATATTGAATACACTGTTGTCCCCACTGAAATGATGATAAGACTCAAATGGGTAACACTACAAAGAATACCATATTTGTTGTTGTTGGCTCCTTTTTTGTAGGTACGAGTAATGGTGGATAGGATAAATGCGACCAAATAACGAGGATACCAACAACCGACCGACCGACCAAAGAGCCAACCAAACAAACAAACGTATACAAATTTAAAGTAAACGCACATAAGCAGCGTAAAAGGAAGTGGTGGGAGTGAAGTGGAATGGATGGATGGATATATTCGCATGAATACAAGGCATGTTGGCAGCAGCCAAGCGTTTCTCACAAAGAGATGGAGAAAATTGAAGGTTTATTAAAAAAGAAGAGGTGGAGGAGGAAATGGCATTCAATGATGCTTATGTGTACATCCTTTTTTGACAAATTCGCCAAAAGAAAACAAAATATAAATAAATTAAAAAAATATGTATGTATGTATGTATATGAAAGGATGTACGTACATACATACGAGTATACATATATGTATATTATATCTATAATTTTTGGGGCCCACATAGTTTGAATACCAACAAATTGCATTGTTTAGCTTTGAAGGAATCTCACTCATAATTGCAAATACTCGAAAATACTCGATCATTTAAATTTAGAGCATATTTTACTTCCTAAACAACGTTAAATTGTCTCCTTGTCTGCTTCGAATGGTAATTATTACTCACGTAGGTACTCACAGGTACATTAATTACATGGCTTACAAACTTACAAATGTACATTAAACCGCCTCGTGTATAAAAATTTAAATTAACTCATTCGGTCACTACATTTGTGAGTAAGGACAAATAGATGGCCAAATCTCAAGTGATTTAAAGATTTTTGAAAGGCGAAAATATATAACCTATAAAGAATAACGTCGTACTTCAGCACAATTATTTTATAAATTTTAAAATTCCAGAAGACAATTGTTTGTGTTCGCGATATACAATTTTTTTTAATGATGCTATTATTATGAAAATTCAAAATCAATATCAAAAACACCGGTAAAATTTCTTGGAGCCGGTCTAATTTCATATACACATTCATTAGGGTTGTCGTTCCGAGATAGTTAGGTCAAATATACAGGGCATAATCATTGAATAGCCTCACCTACTTGTATCAAGGAAAAACTGTAATACAGGGTTTTCCAACAAGAGGTGTTATTTTGAATCACCCGGTATTTCGGTAGCTGTCACTTTTGAAGCATTTATTCTTTGACATTTGACAAGTAGAAACTACACCATTACTAAAAATGGAACGATACACAATTCAACAACGCATTGAAATCATTAAAATTCGAAAAATCATCTTGACTAATGAGGCCCATTTCCACCTCGGTGGCTACGTCAACAAGCAAAATTGTCGCATCTGGGGCTCGGAAAACCCAAGAGCTATTGTTGAGAAGCCTCTCCATCCTCAACGTGTGACTGTTTGGTGCGGTTTATGGTCCGGCGGGGTCAGTGGACCTTACTTTTTCGAAAATGAGGTTGAATCAACAGTTACGGTGAATGGATTGCGTAATCGAGAGATGATTAATGATTTTTTATGGTCGGAGTTGGGTGGTATTGATCTGGACAACGTTTACTTTCAACAAGACGGCGCTACGTGCCACACAAGCAACGAAACGGGAAAAGTTTACGGACCGTGTTATCTCTCGAAGAGGTGATCACAATTGGCCACCGAGATCTTGTGATTTAACACATTCCGACTTCTTCCTTTGGGGCCACACGAACGATAAGGTCTACGCCAACATCCCAGCGTCGATTCAAGACCTCAAAGATAGAATTCGTGAGGCTTTCGAGGACATAGGGCAGCCACTTTGCGATTTGATTATGAAAAATTATTATGAAATAAACATCCGATCATTTATCTCAAAAAATTGAATTTTTCTTTGAATACCAAAATAACACCTCTTTTTGGAAAACCAATTATTTATATTTCTCGAATGGTTTTTGCAAAAATGTTTAAACCGTTGGAAAGAGCACACTTTTTTCTTTAAAATGGAACCAAATTCGTTTTGACATTTTTCGTACTTTCGGAATAGTTTTCCTTAATATAGGGTGGCCCAAAATAACCGAAGGGGTTTGAAGTCCTTATAACTTTTTTAATAATTTTGTTCAGTATTTTGTAAAAAAGAGTTCGGGAATTTAAAATGGAAAATTCAAAAATTGACCCAAAATGACCGAAGGGGTATGAATTACATACATATAATTTTTTAAAAATATAATTGTTTTATTTCTTTTCAGTATTTTGTAAAAAAAAGGCTTGGGGAATTAAAAATTGAACGAGCACGAATATGGACAAATCCTGGGTCGCGGAAGTAAAAATTTGTACGCATTTTGCGGATGTTACATTGCGAACGTTACACAACAATTTCAACAAGTTAAAACGACAATATTCTGCGGAAATTTTTATATAATGTTGTAATTTATATTTTATAGAACCCGCTGAACGTTTCCTTTCATCATTAGATGTACCGCAAAATAATGATATCATTACACACCTGGTATTTTTTACATTGTTGGTATAGAATTTTTGGGATTTTTCCATATGCGAAACAGAATATGACCACCACTTGCGATATATAATTTTTCATACTTAAATTAAAAATATTTCTCCAATAAACTGTATTTAGAAAAATAATAATAATTATGTCTAAAATAAAAGGTTATAATGAACTCAAAAACCCTTCTGTAATTTTGGGCCACCCTGATACATGTGTATTATCAGGTATAAACTTAGGATAACCTCACTACATTAAATGGAACAAATTACTATTGTTTGGAAACTAAAAATGAAAAATTTGACATATTTTTTATTTATTCGGTATATTTTTAGTGCTTCAGGGCCTTATTCATAAAAAGTTAAAGAAACCTTCAAACCTTCATTAAATTTTTATGAATAAGGGCCTCAATGTTTTGCTCGTTCGTAAAAATCTAAAATTGCTTTAATTATTGGACTTTCATTAATTCAACAATAACAATATTTTTTTGTCTGGATTTCAGTCTAAACTGATTTGATTGCACATATATTTGTATACCCTCCATCATAGGATGGGGAGTATATTCATTTTGTCACTCCGTTTGTAACACCTCTAAATATTGATCTGAAACCCCATAAAGTCTATATATTCTTAATCGTCGTAAAATTCTAAGACGATTTAGCCATGTCCGTCCGTCCGTCTGTGGTAATCACGCTACAGTCCGCAATAATAGAGCTAGGTTGATCAAATTTGGTACAAATACTTCTTATAGTTGCAGGTTGTTTGGGATTGCAAATGGGCCATATCGGTCCATATTTAGATATAGCTCCCATATATAGCATCTAACTTGTGATTCCTACTGCTCTCATCTACTATATTTTTTGTGTTTGTCGTGTTGTTTTCTTTAGGTTTGAGTTATTTTGTGGGGTCACATGCTATCCATGGTGGAGGGTATATAAGATTCGGCATGGCCGAACTTAACGCTTTTACTTGTTTACTATTACCCTCTTCTACATAAATGCAGAATTATTATAGGCTTATCCATCAACACACTTCAAAAATAAAAATAAAACATTTTTAAAACAAGTAAGAAAGTTTCAGTCGGGTAAACCGACTAAGGTATACCCTCACTTTGTGAGTAATGTAATATTGAATATTACTCGAATTATTCTGTCAATTTGTGTGGGAGGTACCAGAAGGGGTTTATCAAATACACCTTTTTTTTGTTGAACATTAGATTCTTTAAATTCATTGCACTGTGCCGACTTATAAGCATTTATGTGCACTGGTATAAACGTTATGAGACATTAAATTGTGGTATGATTTGGGCATTTTGTGTGGGAGGTACAAAGAGGGGCGTGGCAATAACGCCCATTTTTCACAGGGCTATAGACACTATAAAAACATTACACTGTACAAAATTTCAAGTATTTTTATACACTGGTTTTAATGTTATAAGCTGTTAACTTTTGGTGAAAAAAGGTACCTTTGTGTGGGAGGTACCAAAAAGGGCGTAGCAACAACGCCAATTTTTCCCTTGACTGCAGGCAATATAAAAGCATAATACTGTACAAAATTTCAAGTTTTTTTATACACTGTTATTAATGTTATAAGCAGTTAACTTTTGGTGCAAAATGGTGCATTTGTGTGGGAGGTACCAAAAGGGACGTGGCGACTTCGCCCGTTTTTCTCGAGTTGATAGCGACTAATTAGCTAATACTATGTGTGGAATTTCAAAAGATTCGAATAAGTAGTATAGCAGTTATTAAAGAATCAATATTTCACAACATTTTAACCCTTTGTGGGGGAGGTACTAGAAGGAGTGGACCAATATGGCCCATCTTCGAACTTAGCCGGAGATAGAAAAAAATATTACCACATACCAAATTTGAGGTCAATCAGTTACTCCTTTCGAGAGTTATCGTGCGCACCAGCCAGCAGACAGACAGACAGACAGACAGACAGACGGACGGACATTGCTCATTCGACTTAAAATGACCCAAAACGGATTTCCTCCGAACATACTTGGGGTCTTAGGTCACTCCTTCGACGTGTTACACATTTTTCCGTAGCAAATGATATATACCCTCGTCACACTAAAGTGAGGGTATAAATATCATCGTTTTGATTCGCAAATTAGCTTATTATCGTATCGAGGGATTTGAATTGTAACACTGTAGTGTAGGAAAATCTCGCGCAATATATTATATTAAGGCAAAAACTTGAAAATACTAATAGCGATCGACTACCCTTATCACCAGGATATCCTGAACGACATTACATATGTATACTTGCGTTGTGTTGTGTATAACATAGTAGACATGTATGAGTTTCTGCAAACTGTGCCTTTGTGAGTTAAAACCTATTTTGGATTTTCGTTAATATGTACCAACATATAGGTAGCTACCAACACTAACGAAATGATACAGCCTCAAAACATATCGTCCCTCTATCGACCTGCCTACAAGTAGACACATTTGTTTGTTTGACTGAATGTTCTACATACATATGTATGTACGTTAGGGCGGGTTGATTTGTATGGATGAAAAAAAATTAAAAATCGTATAGCAAAAACGTAATCTACATTAAATTCTAAGAAAATTCTCCGAAGAAACCATGGGTCTAAAATCAAAAACTAATCCGCGCCTCTCGACTTGAAAATTTGTTCCTCTTCTTTCGCTAAAACTATTTTCTTTTTTTGAAATAAATTATGTTTTATTATACCCTCACAATTGCTAAGAGTGTAACACATCGAAGGAGTGACATAAGACCCTAAGTATGTTTGGCGGATATCCGTTTTAGGTCGTTTTTAGTCGAAAGTGCAATGTCTTCCGTCTGTCTGTCTTCCTCCTAGCACGATAACTCTCTAAAGGAGTAACCGATTGACCTCAATTTGTTTTGTGGTAATATTTTTTTCTATCTCCGGCTAAGTTCGAAGATGGGCCATATTGGTACTCTCCTTCTAGTACCTCCCCACAAAGTGTTAATATTAAGTGAATTATTGATTATTTAATAACTTCTATACTACTTATTTGAATCCTCTGAAATTCTACACATAATATTATTTTATTAGTCACTATCACCTCAAGAAAAATGGGCGAAGTTGCCGCGCCCCTTTTGGTACCTTCCTCACAAATGGACCATTTTGCTCCAAAATTTAACAGCTTATAACTTGAATATCTATGCACAAAAAGACTTGAAATTTTGTACAGTGTAATGGTTTCATAGTACCTACAATCCAGTAAAAAATGGGCGAAGTTTGCTTTCTATATAAAAAAAAGAAATTTTTTATCTATGTTCCTTATAAAAATATTAAATATAAAATTATATACAAACTTTTCTACTTGGGTGAATATTTTTTAATGAAAAAAAATTTGGGTATAGAGAAGATATAATATAAAGATATAAAGAACTACCATACATAACAATTTTATTCAGAAAATTCGATTTTTTTGGAAAAAGCTTTTTTTCTAACATTTCTTTTTTGTGGCAAAGGCGGCATTTCAAGTCGAGAGGCGCGGATTAGGATTTTATTGTAGGTACATGGTTTCTTCGGAGAATTTTCTTAGAATTTTATGTAGTTTACGTTTTTGCTATACGATTTAAAAGCAAAAAAAATCGACCCGCCCTAATGTACATATATCTCATCTGTTAGGGTTCTTTCTCTCCACTCAACAAAACAAAAATGCAACAGCCAACACATGTCTACGACACTATGTGTATATGATGACACTACTCGTCTGTGCCTCGTTTGCAACATTCCAGTCGTTCGCCTGACTTTTTGAGTACCGAAAAAAGTTTATTGCAATTTTTGCCATGAAGATTTGTGTTCTCATTATGGTTTGACGATAATTGTCGGTCGCTTATTCAAAGTCAAACTATTTTCAAATATCTTTGATGATAATGATTCGTAAAATTTATGGAAATGAGGATCATCAAGGGCATCTTGTCATTGCGGTGGGAACGTTGGAGTATTCAGCTGTGAGGGAATTACAAGGTAAAATAACGATATATGTATCTAGCAGACTAAATTGATATTGTTTTAGATCAATGAATCTTGGATGGACATTTTGGAATGCCATACTCGTATAAGAGAATTAACCGATTAATAACTGTCAGATATATATATAAATAACTAAACAAATGAAAGGAATAACGAAGTATCTGCGTTTAAATTTGAATTATTTCAGACCAATTTAGGGTTATATTAGAATTAACTGATTGATGTCTGCCAGAAGATTAAACAGATGATATGGATAACGTTACAGCATTGGGATTATTTTAGATCAATGAATATTGGACGGACGTTAGCGATACCTCATGTGCGAATTAAGTCATGTATAAGTATGTATTTACAGATGAGCCGAATGACTGTCAGAAGTAAAAGATATACAGAGCTAGCCTAAAAGATGGAAGGGAAGAGTACACAATACGGACTAGGTGCACAGAAGATGGGTGAACATAGACCGTCACTCTAGAGAATGGTGAGTTGAAATCGACTAAAGTCGATGTTCGATTATGAGGGCAGAAAATCGACTATTTCGTGGTCGACTTTTTGCTTCTAACTTTATACTGAAATCGGGTTTTTTCATCAATTAATCAAAACAACGTATAACCCATAAAATAATGAAATTTTTGATTTTATTTTAAAATAAAAACTGAAAATGATCACGATTTCTATATGGATTAAGCAAAAAACAATATTTTTTTAACTAAATTTTAAGGTACATTTAAAATTGCAAGTCGGCTTTCAGCTTCCTGTACCATCCACTAAGTCACTCATGAACCACTGATTTTTAGATGGGATGGGAGATTGAATAATCAACTCATGGGTGAAAAGAGGAATGAGGAATTTGTATCTTTGTGTGTATGCCAGAATGGTGGAAAGGTATGCGAACATAGGTCATATTGATCCACTACTTTTGTCACCCAACTCACAAAGGGTTACAAACTTAGTGAAATATTTTGTTGTTGTTAAAGTCCTAAGTTATGTTTGAACATTTTCAAAAATTCTTAATAAAATTACCAGGTAAAATATTTTAAATAAAGGGTTTTCCAACAAGAGGTGTTATTTTGGTATTCAAAGAAAAATGAAATTTTTTGAGATAAAAGATCGGATGTTTATTTCATAATAAAGTGGAATATATGCCGTTAATAATGAAAAACAACATCAGCCAAATGGCCACCATCGTTCCGTGTATCGTTCCATTTTTATTAAAGTATAAAAGCTTCAAAAGTGACAGCTACCGAAATACCGGGTGATTCATAATAACACCTCTTGTTGGAAAACCCAGTATGTGGGTGCTATATCTTTATCTCAACCGATGTTCCCCAAATTTGGCAGTTTTCATTTATGAACTAAGAAACCTATTTGTGCCAAATTTTTTAGCAGTATTTGTTTCTGATTTAACTATCTTCTTTCAGCTAAATTTCGTAATGATCGGATATAAAGTAGAACTTCTATAGAGCTATAATGCCACATTATATAGTAACAATATAAATCCTGAGAATCGATACTAAAAATAAGTTTTACAAAGATTTAAACAATTTCTTAAAAGTAATATTAAAAATTTAATTCGGCTCCCCAGCAGCGTTGCCAGATATATTAAAAAAAAATAAAATTTTCGAAGAAAAAACTTATTTTGAAAAAAAAAATATTATTTATATTTTATAAAAAAGTCTAAAATCGTAGCAATTCTATATTAAATAGTAATAGAAATGCTTCTTCCTTTGAAACTCTTAATATAGTTCAGTTTTATAAATGGTAATTAGATAAGTAGAGATTAAACAATTGGTGATGGGCCATATTTCTCGAATCACGAACATATTGGAATATAGTCGAATCATTATAAAATCTGGTCGACATATGTGGGTATAAATTACAAAACAATTATTGTACATTTCATCAAAGAAGGGGATGATCCATAGTAGATCTGATCTGAGCTAAAGACTCCTTGGTACATTCCGCCGGAAAATGCAGTCTCGAAGCCCACACCTAAATTGGAAAAATTATTTTTCTCCAATTATTTTTTTATTTTGTTAAAAAATGTGTGTATTATTCGTATTTATAGTAAATTTATTTGTATTCTTCCACTTTGAAGTATATAATTGATTAATTTTTTTAAAATTTTAAATTAAATGGTTTTGGGTCTTTCTGAGATAATAATATAATATTAAATTCTTACAGTGCTTAAAAAAACTTATTTGTGGAAGAAACAACTTAAAAGAGCTATTTTTTATTTGAAAAAACTTGAAAAATAAGTTTAAACTTATCGTCTGGTAACGCTGCTCCCCAGCCATAATACACAAAATAATGATATTGAAAAATTTTACATTTTAAGTGAAGATAGTCCAAAATAATTAGCAACATATACATATGCAAAAAATAAGCAATGATTAGCTCTCAAACTGTTAAGGTGTTCCAATAATTTTAGACAAAACACATTATTAGAGTGATAGAAGATGCGTAAATTAAATGGTAGAAGATTCTAGTATGTGGCAATCCTCACCAGAAATGATCTAGCATGAATATAGTTAATAACTCTTGGGGTAAATATTTGCGGGTTCCTGGTGGAACGACTAAAAACAAAGCTCATACATAAATAGCGAGGTTTTCCACTTTTGATGACTTTAAGGAAGAAAAAGACTAAACGGAAATTCACATATTCAAATAAGCGCCCTAAAAATTGCTTCACATACCCCGACCAACATTGTAAACAAAACGAACTATTGAGTTTATTATTATAAAGTGTCTAATTAAAACCTATCCAAACCGGTAGTGCCAGAAAATACTCCAAGGCCGCATAAAACTTGAGGCATCAAGACACTACGAGCCAGTTTACGTGTGGCAAAGATGGGCATTAAGATGTTGGATGTACGAGTATAAATACGTCGCAATCCACTTAATACTCTACTAATAATCTAAGCTAATTTTGACCCTATTTTTTTCCAAATTTGGCAATGTTCATTTTTGAACTAAGTAAGAAACTTATTTGTGCCGAATTTGGTACTGATCGGGAATCATAATTTAGAAGACTCGAGTGTATTGTTCTAGGCTCATGTATTCCTTTACGAAGGAAGGTTCATATCACAATGACATAGCGCTTCCAGTTACTTTTATAGGATTTATAACACGTATTATTTCCGTTAGCAATATAAATTGGGATTTCCGAGGACTGATTTTCAAAAATCCCGGGATTTTTCGGGTTCGGGTATATGTACATATATAATAAATATTTTTAGCCGAAGTTTAAAATCTACTCCTTAAAAAATATGCGACATAGCTAATTTCGTTTTCTTGAAGTAGCAAACACAATAAAATCATAGAGGAAAAATTGGAATAGCAATTAATATCGAAAATTTCAATATTTTTAAGAATTTGCGCAACGAATTTGGTAAACATACAAAAATTTTAATTTATCTTGTCAATATGATTTATGATACACCTATAAATAGTTATCCTTCTTTTGGAATGCTCATTATAAGGATCATCAGACCCTAAAAAACGATACTAACGCAGCAGTACCTGCTTCGTTAAGCTGCCACAAGCCTCAAGTATGAACCAAACAAATGACACACAAAATGTCTACCCGGCGGATGGCGGAAACAATGACAAGAACGGCATTAACATCCAGTAAACAATATCTACTATCTTCTCGCCGTTGTCCCTATAACATTCGACGACTCTAGCTGAGAAACACACACAACATCGAGAAAGAAGTACAAAGCACACAAGAACCGAACCCATTAACGTTTTTCTTCTGCTCTTTTATTGTGTTGAATTAAAGATGCCCCAAAAGTTTTCGAACTGTTACGAGGAGCGTGAAAGCCATTTGAGTTTGGTTGGTAGTACGTCTGTATATCTGTCTGTCTGTATGTTCGTTCGCCTGTGTTGCTGTCTCTATACATAGTTATTGTGTATTTGTTTGTGTTGGATTTTCTGTCGGCGTTGCTGCTTCTTTCTTCCTCTTCTCGACAAAAGTGCAAATCGATACTTATGATGTTTTCCTTAGTTTTTTGTTGTTGTTGCATATCTTTTATTTTTATAAGGAAGTTTAACAACAAAAAATTGTGAGCCCATGTTTTATGTGATGGGAGTTTTAAGTTTTGAAAAAGATGATGATAACTTCAACAAACTAAATTTGATCCAAATAATTGTTGCATAAGAGGAATTTTTATGAATATAATTAGAGTTGTAATGATTAAACTTTAACCTACTCTCTCGCAAAAGTTATTTATTTGTGTTGGCAGAATAATTTCAATGCCACTTTTTTCAAAGGGCTTTAATTTATCGGTTTCCCTATTTTCGAGAAATGTAATTAATCTGTTATCATTATTTTTTTATTTTCCCATGTACTTACGTTGGTGTTTATCAGCTAATTGAACCAAGGGATTTGGAAGATCACGTCTTCTGTAGAAGCACATAACTTTTGCCTCAACATTGCCGGTTTGATTTTTATTTAGCTCCTCAATGCGACGTATTAGATATGGACTATTCGGAGATGTCTCTACATAGACATAATCTGTGAAAGGAAAAAAGCGTAAAAAATAGAAACACATTCATTAGGCATTAATTATAAGACGAAAAAACAACAGTATGCAAAAGAAAATAAAAGATATCAACATATCGTATTATACCAACACATAACAATCCAGTTTCTCTAGCACTGGTTGCATTGGTAAGTTTTGCATTTAATAAATACAAACACCTCATGTGCGTATTTAGTGTACTCTAGGAGTTAACTAAATGTGGTCAGTAGTTTGTACGTACATACATACATGCATACGTATGTAAGTAAGTACGTGTACATTTGTACAATTAACAAAATCACTGTCTATATTGAAGATACTGGTACATGGCATAGCTCGTCGTCGTAGTCTACATCATCATACATACTATATATTATATACCACCGCCAGCCCCCCAAGTACAGATAATACAAAAGGTACGAAAAGAGTAGTCGGCAATTCAGTCATACGTACTTATGTATGAATGTATGTACATATCCACTCACTAGTTACATACAGTATGGGACAAAATAAAAGCAACATATTCTTTACACTAATTCTAATATAACAATTGCAGTCGAACTTTGATTGTCCGTGATGGTCGCGATATGTATACCCTACACTGTGGTACAGGGTGAGGAGAACCAATATACACATAATGTATGATTGTATTATACCAATCGACTTCCTGAGACTATATAACTAAAAGACTGAAGTCAGTCGGGTCGACTGTATAATACGTATTATACAGTCGACCCGATTATTTTCCATCCACCATTATTTTCCATAGTGTAAGAGCCTAATATCTAAACTCCAAGCACTTCTCTTAAAAAATATAGTATCTACGCCGCCAAAGACGTCAAATTCGTCTGTGACCCATAAGAAGGTCATATCAAAAATGGAGCGATACTATAGAGTATAAATGCACTTTTCAGCACGATAAACTGAAAAATGTATTCTCTAGCGGGTCAATATGTATAGGAAAGGGACCTTAATATGGGGCTATATCAAAACATAGACCGATGTGCCCCATTTACACTAAGTGCAATATAGATTATTATATATATTATACTCTCTATTTCACTAGATCGCTCCCATTTGTTGTGGTTTCCTGTCGTTCCTATGAAGAACTTAGGGCCTCAATATAGAGTATAAATGTATTCCCAGCAAAAATAAAAGAAGTACATCCAAAAGAATAACATTATAAGTACTTCCAAATCATAAGTATGAACATTTTTTCGGCATTTAATGAAGTTCTTTTAAATAACTAACCAAAATATAATTTCGGAATAACGATTGGATGTAAAATTAAGCTTCTGAAGTGATAAAAGTCCAGATCGGAAGGAACATATATATGAGGGCTACGAAATATATGTAAATTACTGCTTCTATAGTGCTAAAGGGAAGAAATAAAATCGGACCTAAAAGTCGACTTTTTCATAGTCGATTAAAATAACATAGTCATTTCAAAGTATGCTGATTTTCTTCGAAATATGTTAAATTGTGGAATTGTAGTACATTGGATAGCGATAAAAACTGAATTTATTAATAGCTCTTTATACTTTCCAAAAATGTTTATATATCGCCACCAAAAATGCCCAAGAGCGTAACCCTCAAAAAATGAAAATTCGTTTTTCGTCCAAAAATCACAATTTTATTAAAGAAAAAAAAACGTATGTCAAGTGCTCGTTTTTGATAAAGCCAAAAAGGCGTTACCCACATTGTATTAAACAGAACGTACTGTATTCATCTATTTAACCTCTGAAGTTGTTCTCTTGTTGCTGTTTTGATTTTTGTCAATTGTGTTTGACAGCTATTTTAGATACAAAATCTGTATTTAAATTTGACCTTTATCTGAATGGTATCCATTTTTTTTCTATAAACTAATCTCTGCGAAATTTAATAATGATGTGAAGTAAAACATGAAAACACATTTTCCAACCTTGCCAGTGACCGTTTAATTTTCTGATTAAAAAAATCCTTTGGGCAAAATATAGTACATTTGACTATAAAATGACTTCTATGGAGCTTAGATGCTAAATCGTAAGGAACACATCCATGCGAGTATGTAAGGCTATATGTAAATTTGAACCGGTATGGTTCACTGATAACAACTGATATTCAATACATGGTGGCTGATATGTATTGCAACCAACTTCAGGTTGCTATCATTTCTAAACCGCTAGTCTGATAGCTGACAGATGTATTTCAGTGACAGTTCATTTTATTGTTTACAAGCTTACAAAAGCATTTTGATATATTGCATCCAGAAAAAATTTATTCTTGATGGAATTCAAGCGTGATAGTGTGATTGCTTTATATTTGGGTGGAAAAACACAAGTGGCTATCGTTAGAGCCCTCCAGCATTTAAATGTGAATAAATCTTTTGTTTCTCGTACCATTGCTCGTTACCGTGATACTGGCAGTGTTGCATCGCGTCCAAAAAGTGGACGGAAAAAACGGTAACAACACCAGAAATGATCCGAAAAGTGAAGGTCAGATTTGATCGAAATCCACGCCGCAGTGGTAGAAAAATTGCTCGTGAGCTGAACATATCGCGAGAACGGATACAACACATATTAAAAAATGAGCTTGGAATAAAGCCATTGAAGTTCCAAAAAGTGCAAGAGCTCACCGATGCACAAAAAAAAGTTAGACTGGGAAGAGCCAAGGAGTTGCTTCGCTTGCACGAAAGTGGCCAGTTACCGAATTTGGTTTTCTCCGATGAGAAGCCATTCCAAATCGGGTTTACTTGCCAAAGAGGTCAGCTGAAAATTTACACCTTTGATTGGCCAACAGAACTCAAGCGCCGCCGTAACGGCCGATGGTCGCTCCCCGCTCGTATTCACCGACCATGGGGTCAAAATAAATGCCGAATATTATCGGGAAAATGTCCTAGACATTATTGAAGGCCTGGACAGACAAACATTTCGGCCGCAGACCATGGACATTCCAACAGGACTCAGCACCATCGCACTCAGCACGCGTCAACCAAGAATGGCTTAAAAAGGAGGTTCCTCGCTTCATTTCTACCGCACAATGGCCACCAAGATCTCCGGGTCTCAATCCGTTGGACTTTTGCGCCTGGGGCATTTTAGTGAGTAAGGTTCGCACTAAAAAATACCAAAGTATCGATCATCTCAAGACGGCGCTTAGCCGGGAATGGGCCAAAATACCGCAGAGCCACTTTCGTGCAGCGTGTGATGGCTTAGTCGGCCATTTGAAGGCCATAATTCGTGCCAAAGGTGGCCAATTCGAACAAATCTAAACTGTTTCTAAAATTTTATGTTATTTCCGACATTTTTTGCTTTTGAACAATAAAATTTAAAAAAAAAATTTAAAAAATATAGCGCTTTACTTTGTTGCATTACATATCAGCCACCCTGTAGTTAACAGATTTTTGATCGTTCGCCGTAGACGAAAGAAAATAAGTTACAGAAACAGACCCTATATCTAAATACGGATTGTCTTTCAATTTCAATACGAATTGTCTTGTCCCAAAATAAAGATATGTGCAAAATTTCTTTGAGATCGGACTGTATTTGTGACCTGCACATTGATTACAAGAATGCATGCGCAGACTGACATAGCTAAATCGGTTCAGAAAGTGATTGTAAGTCGATCGGTATAATAAACGATGGTTCTATATATCTCTTCTCATTTTGGTTGTTAGAAACAAATGCATAAAATTATAATAAATTGTACCACAGTGTGGTGTAGGTTATAATTAAATAATTTTAAAAGAAATTATGGTAATTAAATATACCATACCATACTTACTGTACCAAACTGTGGTACTTTACTACTCTCTGAATACATAGCGCCGCACAAATGTTCTATGTATTACAGTGTAAAATAAAAATAGTTTTTTTTATTAGTGAGAATGTTGATCGTTTGCGAAAATGTTACTAGAAGTAACACTATGGGCTCATTCGGTCACACTTTTCAAGAGCTACACCATACAGATTACAAACATCTTCAAATGTCCTAAACATACATACATATATATGATCGTTAATCTCTTGGGCCAATAGTTTATTATTTATATGTTCCCTTCCCTATTTCAACATTTGTATTCCTTTAAAATAAGAGATCTCTGGAGCCAAAAATGTTAATAAGAACGACATACATTCATCAAATAAATACAACACCAAAAAAGCAAATCTTACAGTGCTTTAAAAGGAGTTGCGCAAAAGTGGTGACAAAGAAGTACAACCCCTTGTTAAATTCATTGGTGAAAATCCAAATTAGAACAACTTCCGAATTAGAACAAAATTTATTGCTTCTTTGGATGCTCTTTTTTTGCTGGGTTATGAAATATACAACTTCAAATTTCAACCAGTTCAATTGAAAAATTAGTTTTTTAGATCATGAAGATGTGTAAACGAAAGGGACCTTTATATGGGAGCTATATAAAAACATGGACCGAAGTACCCCATTTTTACTAGGAACGATCTTGTGCAATATAGAGTATAATTGAAAACTGGATCCTCCAGAGCGTCAAGATGTATTATCGGTAGGGATCTTTATATGGGGGCTACACAGAACATGTACCAATGTACCCCATTTTCACTAGGGACGATTTAGCGTAATATAAAGAATAAATGCTCTAATTTCAGCCAGATCAAATTGAAAAATACGTTCTCCAGAGTGCCAAGACATATAATCGGAAGGGATCTTTATATGGGGACATGTGCACCATTTTCACTAGGGTCGATTTAGCGCACTTTAAATTACTAATGCTTAAATTTCGGTCAGATCGATTGAAAATGTGTTTCTAAAGCGTCCGAATTGAAATCGGAGGGGAACTTTATATGGGGGCTATACGTCCCTAGACTAATAAAACCTTCTGCAACAATTTTCGTAAATATCGTAAACAATGGATCTATTATTTCTCGTTTTGTGCGTTACAAAGAATCGCACAAAGTCATAATACCCTGTACCACAATGTGGTGTCGGGTGCAGGTCGTATTTGTGCTCCGATCGTTATGGAATTTGACACTGCGCTCTTTTTACCCCAAAAACCAAATCTGTTCAGGTTGAGATATAGCACTAATATTGATATGTACTTCCGATTTGGCATATATTATATACGCAATGTAGATGTCAGTGTTATTAATTTTAGCAGAAATAAGTCTCTTCCAAGAAAAACCATTTTAGAAACATAGACATATATGTTATGAGGGTTTCAAATGTTGGATATTTTGTGTGGCGGAAACATCTTGATATGGTGAGAGTGACGGAAACCTGGCTTAATTCATATATAGCTAATAAAACTGTTGACATTCCTGGATACAAATTATTTAGAAATAATCGTTCGTTATAAACTTTTACTCAATTTTATTTTTCAAATGCGTCTTGTAACCAATTTGGTTCTAATTTATGCGATCTTTATTCTAGAGTTCCTAGGATCAATATTATTCAAGCTTTACAATAATGATATCAGGTCATTCGTTGTTAGTTCTGAACTTTCTATTTACGCAGATGATATTCAATTGTTTTGTTCGTTAAATTCAAATTATCTTGACCAATGTGTAGGACTATTAGATGGAGATATTGGTCGTATTTGCTCTTGGGCAACAATTAATAATTTAAGAATTATTGTCGGAAAGACAAAATGTGTAATATTACGTGGAGGGCAAAGATCCATTGTAGATCACCACATATCTCTGTAGAGTAGTGTTATTACTTCAACGGATGATCTAGCTTGGCTTTGATGTTGACCGCAACCATAAGTTTACCTCATACTTGCTCTAAAATAAATCATATTCTCTCAAAACTGTAGTCTAAATAGTATTTTTTCAATTTTATTAAGGAAAATCTGATTTTTAGGTTTATTTAAAACGCAAATAGCCCATGCTTTTTATTTGAGCTGGCTGAAATTTAAGAAATTACAATTTATATTATACATAATCGTCCCTAGTAAAATTTCAATATATATTCAGTCATATATATCCGCTTTATATTGGAAGTAACATTAGTGGGGACCTATATCAAAATATGGACCGATGTGTACCATTATGTCAAATATAAATTGTTAATTCTAAAATTTTATCCAGATCTATTGAAAATTGTGTTCTCCAGAGTGTCAAGCACTGGGGCCAAATCACGACATTCGATATCGAGTAATTTACGATCGAAATGTGTTTTTATTATTGTTAAAAGAGTACAAGCTTCTGTCAAATTCCAGTAGATTGTTTAAATAAATTCTTATACTGCTTATCTGGAAAGCTTTTAATAAATTCCAATGTTATCTTTTTCCTATTGACTTAAATTAAAATAGCTTTTCCAACGAAAAGTTCTCGATATCGGTCCCTGACATTGGTGGGGACGGCCCTTTATATGGGGCTATATCAAAACATGGATATGGTGGCAATACTAAAACATAGACCTAAGTTCCGCATTTTTACTAAGGAGGATTAGGTCCAATATAAAGTATAAATTCTTACATTTCAGCCAGATCAGTTAAAAATGTGTTCTCCACAGCGTTATGAAGTGACATTGGTGGGAACCTTTATATGTGGCCTATACCAAAACATCGCCTGATTTTCCCCATTTTTACTAGGAACGATTAGGTCCAATATAAAATGTAAATTCTTAAATTTCAGCCAGATCAATTGAAAAATGCGTTCTCTAGAGCGTTATGAAGTGAATTCTATGGGGAATTTTATATGGGGGTTATATTTTGATATAGCCTAATAGACGATTCTGTACCAATTATCACAAAGATCGCTTCATATTTGCGTGCAAAAAAGAACAGAACGCTAAACGTAGTGTATTCTGTTTGCGTTCATTTAAAAAACACAAAACGCTTTTTAAAAAAATATATATGTATATCGTCATCAGAAACGAAAAAGGGCGTATCACAGGAGAAGAAAATACTAAATAATATGAAAAATTTTATCGCAAAAATACGGGGGTTTCAGGATAATACCTAAGCAAAATGATGTGAAATAGAAATTTAACTATGAAAAAAGAAATAATTTGTTGTTAGGCCCTTTTGAATTTCGTTAATTAATTCGCCATTTTTTAAAGTAGGTCGCTAAAAATTTTTCAGGATGTGTATTTTGATGCAGTGTACCGAAATCCATCAAAAGCTGAAGTTGCATTTTTCTTGTTGTTTATCGTATTTTTGATGACTGTTATTAAACCAAGGGCTCTACGTAAATATGAAACATCCCTCATTTTGTGCGCATACCGGCTCTGTCGCGCTTATATTTCAAAAAATGTAGTACAAATACTAGAGGCAAATTCCATGAATATTGGAATTTAAAAAAAAATTTACTATAAAAAAATAAATCAGTTCATTTTAAATATTTAAAAATCGCAAATATTCATAATTTATTGTTCCCAGTATGTTTATTAACGGATCAATGCAATTAATTCGTTTAAGAATTGGGAAATTGAATCCTATTTGGACCCGTCGACCATTTTAAAAAGTTGTCACAAGAAGAGCTTACATAAGTATATACGACATTTTTGAATACTAATTGCAAAAATAGAGCTCTGATAGTAGAATACTGCAAAATTGTGGACCAAATTAAAACAAAAGCAGAAAACTGGATCAAAAACAAAGTTAAGAGCATTCACTGGTGCTATTCTTCTGCCAACATATGTATATGTACATAAATATGTTCATTCCGATTTTGTATCTAAGCTTTTACAGAAGCCACATTTTCTTTCTGATCATTATGAGGTTCTTATGGATTTGTTTGTAAATCCATGATAGAACACTGCGATTTATGGAGATAATAGACTGAGATTTTGAATATGTAATAACAAAATCTCAGACTACTATACTTTTATAACAAGAGGTTTTGTTGTTAACTTATAATTGCCCGTCTTTTGCCTTTCTTTACATGTTTTTGTACAGGTTTTTATATGATTTTTTTGAATGGACACATTAAAAGTGTAACAGAAAGATCACCATATGTGTTGAGCATGCTGAATCCTGCAGATATATTTTCTTTATTAGAGCAGCCCTTGCTTCCGAGATATACGGCAACAATGTAATCTAAACATTTAGTTGTTGCGAAGGTAATTCTTAGGACTATTTCAATTACACACTTTGTTGCGGTATATATCCGATTATCGCGTGAACATTGTATTACTTTTCCATCATTCTCAATGGTCTTCCAGGTAGTGGCTTCATTTTAAATCATGATGTTAAAGTCCATTAGACTTTTTTGGTGGGTTACCATGAAGGATCAATGTTATGCGAACAATCCATTAACGATTCAGATTCTATAGTGAATTTTGCCTTGAAATTTGACTAAAAATAGCCAAATTTCAAGGGGCTATAAAACAATAATTCGAGGTAACTTCGAAAAACCCGTTGGGGGTTTTGATATACTAGTGGTGTACTATCTTGTCCAATTGGTCTCGTTCGGGAAAGATTTTCTTGTTGCACAGTGTAATAAGCCGATAAAGATTGGTTTTTGTTAATTGTTTTTCTTTTTCTTGGTAACAGTTTTGTCCAGACCTTAATAACCATTTTGTGTTATTCGTACAGAATGGGTTAAACTATAGTGGACGCAAAAAAGATTGGTGGGTCCGATTGTTTTGATCCTAATAACAATTGGCGAAAAAAATAATTTATTTTGATAACCTCACTTTGCTACGGGCCAAATGTGTAATACATCGGACATCCTTCCGTCTGTCTGCTGCAACGCACGATAAATCTCGAAAGGAGTTACCGATTGATTTCAAATATGGTATGTGGTAATATTTTTTCTGTCTCAGGCTAAGTTCGAAGATGGCCCATATTGGTCCACTCCTTCTAGTACCTCCCCCACAAAGGGTTACAATTTGGTAAAATATTGATTACTTGATGAATTCTAAAATACTTATTCGAATCTTCTGAAATTCCACACATAGGTAGTATTACTTTGATAGCCGCCATCAACTTGTGAAAAATGGCCGAAGTAGTAGCACTTCTTTTAGCATCTTCCAAACAAATGGACCATTTTCTACCAAATATTAACAGCTTATAACTTTAACACCAGTGCATACAAATACTTGAAATTTTTAACAGTGTAATTGTTCTATAGTACCTGCAGTCTGAAATTCTTGTAAACAATAGCCTTAGAGTGGTTAGTTTGAACGTATTATTTCCCCCAGATCAGTATTGCGCTTTGTTATATACCATCGCCATACCGTAGGTCGGTGTTATCATTTTGATGATTTCAAAGCGTGTTGTCCCACTGCTTTGTGGCGGGTTATCCATTCAAAAAAATGTACAAAAAATCCCAACATTTAGGCAATAAACCTGTATTTTTTCCGCATATTTTGTTAAAATAAATAACAATATTACCTTTTTCTGGATTTTTCTTAAGAATATTGCGGTTTCCCATGAAATAATTCAAATAAGGATTTGCGTAAACCGAAATATTTAAACAAATGCGATTTGGAAAAACCGGAACCAATATTAGTAATGCATTATTGCTGCCATCATGGTTTTACACAACACTGTAGAATGTGTTTGAAGGTATGTACGTGTGTGTATGCATAGTAAATGTTGGTAATTAGTCAAATATCCCAAACGAGTTTATAGCAGCAAATGGTCAGGTGAAATTTGCAATGTCAACTGGAGCTAGTATGCATGAAATAAAGATGTGAATTAAAGACATAATCAAATCCGCAAGTTGTACTTAATAATTTCTTTACAAATAACAATAACTTTTCGGAATTGTCACGCTATTAATTCATAATTTACATTGCTTAATTAAGGAGTTTTGTTTATAAAAAATTCAAATTAGTTTACAACTACATTAACCCATTAAATCACGAACATAAACTGCTGACAAGAAATGGTTATTATTAATTCACTGTCGATGTAGGGTTGCTTTTAGATTAGAAAATATGTACCAATACTAGATTAAATATTACATTTTTCACACAAAATAAATACTTACCCCAATATTTTGTATTTATTTTTATTCAATACTTCGTGAAAAGAAAGCAGCTTTCTTACAAATTTTTTTGAGCATAAAAGGCTTATTATTTTTTTTCAATACAAAATTATCCCTTTGTCCAAATAGTCCCTAATCCAAGATATGTAACTTTGCATGTTTCTCAATACCACTTTATGTCAGACAATTGTATTTTTAAGAATAGCACTGTCTTATAAAAAGCGACGTGAGCGGAAATTTTAAGGCTATATATTTTACCGTTCAAAAGTTATGAATGAAAGGATGCAAAAATTGGGCCTAATCCAACATAATCCAACATTTCCGTCAATTCCCAGCATATTGGTCAAGTGTAGTTATGCACCCCAACTTTGTGAAATACATCACAGATTTTCAAATTCATATTTTCTTAAATACATTACAATGAACGTGAAATGTCTGTGGAATGAACTGAAGGAATGATAAAGCATGTTCAAAACCGCTAACCTGATGTTCGATGTAGTGCCTATTATATATTATTTCAAACCCATCAAAAGAATATCGGTGTCCAGTCAACATAATACTGATAATGTCCATGCGACATAGGATGTGTACCATTAAGAGATTTTTAGCTATAGTTGTTTGATCCACTTCTAGGCATCCATTAAATACATGTTACAATTTTTGAAAAACATTTTAGCATAACAGTACCTAATTAGATAGAAAAATGACAAATGAAATATGTACAATCAGAGCAGAACACAATTATCAGTTAATGTACCGCCTGTGATTTTAATCTTGGTTCTGCATGTGGTTCAAAATAGGGTAAGTAACAAAAATTCACAATATAAAATATATAAAGAAACCACTTCTAACCCCTCTCAGTCCATTGGTTTCCGATTACGTTCATCAAATAAGATCACGCACAGCCAAACCAAACCAAAATTAACATTAAACCGATAATAGCAACAAATTAATTAGTCACATTTAAGTGACAAGTGGATACAACATGTTTGGCATTAGCACAAGGTAACAGCATCATCGTCATCACCATCATCACTGTCGAAGGTGCACACATTTTTAGGACAAAATCCCAGACTGATTTCTTTTGTCTGATAGATATTCAGCTTTTTTCTTTTTGGCACATACAAATGTATACACACACACACACACACACAAATTACAGGCCGATAGGCGCACTGGAATCTCGAAAAAATAATGAAAATGCAGCAGTCGCAGAAAATCAGCGAGAAGAGCCCATCATCAATGGAGAACTTTACATACTACGATGAGGGAGGAGGCTTTACAGGGATGCCAACACGAGGGAATTTACCAAATTTAAGGGGATTTTTGAAACTTTCATATGCGAAATAGTTTATCCAGATACCGGGAGTTTATTTCATTTTGTAATATTTTCCGGGAAAAAACACTAGATTCGCAATCATAATAGCGACCGGTTCATTGCAACACAAACTGCAGAGAAATCAGCAACAACTTGTCACGATGATGATAAAATTGCACTAAGTATCACTCTACCCCAAAAAATGCGGCATATATTTTATCCTCCTCTTTTTTTAGTACACACAACCACACACGCTTTTCTTCATTTGTGTGACACTTGCGAGCAGAGAACGAAGCCGAGGCAAAATTGTCGGCGGCGGCGGCTTGTCCAAAAATGGTCGGCGGCGGCGGCTTTTCGGCTTACGATTTATTGTGCAACATAACAGATACACATTTATTGTACAACTTAGTTGGAAGTATGAGCACAGATTTTCCCTTAATAATTAAATCGAGCAAAAGAGAAATAATTAAAAAATTGTCTGAAATTAAACATGTTTGCTGTACAAACGTATATCTGACAAATCTCGAAAGATCTGAAAGAATTCTTCTATTTAAAGTTTATTTTATATGCCTTCCAAAATATTTTGAATGTAAACACAAAGATAAAATAATTTTCTAAATTTTTTCTTTTTTATAAAAATAGTTATTTTTTGTTATAGTAAAACTTGAACACAAAGCTTAATGCTGATATACACATACACAATATTAAATTTATATTTGTAAATTTTTGACATTAAATACCGATTATATTCAATTCCACCGGTCGACACGATTTTGGGATTTGGCTAAATGTAAAATTTTGGTTTCGTTTTTGTTATTAATAAAGGGAAAACATTTTTTGTTTGCTAAAATCTATTTTGTAGAAATTAGAGCAAATTTTCGAATTTCGAGAAAATGGAATTGTTTTCCTCGCTACAACATTTTATATTATACATCGATTTCTTCGGAATGGTCTCATTTTATTCATTACCGATCAGACTTTACTAAAAAATCTTAAAAATATAACAGTAGTGCGTTTTTATGAGGCCTTTATTTAAAAATTATTAAAATTTTTAAAAAAATAGGATTTTTTTGCAATGTTTTGTAAGATATTGTGGAAACCGCTGAACGGATAGAAAATTGTATTGTAGGAAGTTGAATACTTAATTTGATTTTTTTCCGGAACCAATTAGGAGAAATGGTTTTCTAGTTAAGCGTGGTACTATGTTCATTTTTCGCGTTGAAATCCCAAATAAAAACAAGTCGCGAAAAAAACTGCGAAATTTTTTCGTTTGTGGTACTATGTTTATTTCAACGCGAAAAAGTAAAAATTTGTGCCACCACAAATTTAACGCCGTTACAAATTTAATGCCGCCACCGTCACACTTCCATTTGTTTATATTTATTTTTGTCCGCAAGAAACTCAACTGTTGTAAATATTAGAAATAACATTTCCTAATAAAGAATAATAAATTAAATTATCTTCCGAAATAAAGAAAAAGAATGCAAAGATGTGATAGGAAAAATAATTATATTTATGGAATAAACCAGAAGAGCGAAATTCCATTTGGATTGCAGTGCAAAAGCAAACAAAATGTGCAAAACACTGGAGGACATGTAACTAAATGTAATAATGTGGAATTTGTCTTGTAATTAGATATGTACATTTATGTTTGTATGTTTAGAAAAATTGTGTGCAAAAGCCAGGAGAAACATTATGGACGGCTAACGCTACTAAAGCAGTAGGACAATGAAATTGGACAGTGCCTGTGATCTCGATTTGGAAATGGTTGTAAAGAACATACATACTAAGTTTTTGCCAGCCATAGAAGTTGTTTATATATGTCAACAAATATAATGTAAATGCTTAAATATAATAATAAAACATATTTTTCGATTGATCAAAACAAATGATCAAAATAAGTAAATGAAAGGCGTAATTAAAAAATTACAACGGCGGCGAATTTAAGCCGGTATGAGCCGATGAGAACGGCGGCGATTTAAAGCCAATTTTAGCCGACCTATCGGCGGCGGCGTGGCTCAACAAAAAAAAATCGCCTTCGGCGGCTTATCGGCTAAAACCTGGCTGGCTTCGTTCTCTGCTTGCGAGTTTGTTTATAATTTTTTTGTATGTAAAATTCTTTTATCATAATTTTTTCAAACTATCGGGTGGAAGTGGGGCGGGTTAAAAAAAAGAGTAACACGTTTCTGTGCATGATTGAGCGCCGATTGGAGCCCACATTTTTCAATTTGTTCTGCTTCCACTTTGAGCGATCAGAGCGAGCCTGCCAGCAGCACAACTGAGCAGAGCATCATGCGTCGCTGCAGCAGCAGCAACAATACGCAAACCGACAACGACGAAGAGCAATGCAAAAGATAAAGCGAAAAAATGGAAAATTTTTCTTCACATCTCACCTCCGACACGATACATATTTGTAGCCATTTTCACTAGTTTTTCAGACACAATTTCACATGTATTTGATGCTCTTGTTATTTGTTAATGTTTTTAAACAATTTTGATGCACTTTGAAACACATTTATTAATAAAAATCACAATTTGTTATGATTACATTCACACAAGACGCGTTTTTTTCGTCGCCATCTTAGAAAATTATCGATAAACTATCGAAGGAAAATCGAAATACGATTAAGCGATGGTCGAACGACACAAAGTTTATCGATTTTTATTACCGATTATGAGCATTGAATATCGATTTGTTGTTATCAACTATTTGATGTACACGCGGAGAAAAGTTGTTAATCATAGTCCTGATTTTTTTTTATCGAAGTTGACATGTTTTATCCATGAAGCTCCACTGGAGGTCCGTTAGTGTAAAACGCAGCCTAATTTGAGCAAAATTTGTCATTCTGTGGTAACGACAAATGTTGGTCAACTTTAATTTAAATGTAAAAACGTAGTTACATACGATACGCAAAAAAGTAAACTTTTTTCTGTCATACAGCTGATTTAAAAAAGAGCATAAAGAATGCTTCTTTTAGTCCCCATTTACATGATACTTTTTTTAAGTATTAAGTATACTTATCGGCGTTTTGTGGGCGAGAGAGGCAGTCGGAAAGGGGGAAAAAGTATGCCGTACTCGTATCTGTCGTACTCAACGTTTTGTGTTTTTCATTCGCACTTGGTAACAACAACAATTCACACAGGAAAAGTCGAAACAAAAAATTAAAATAAGTACAAGTATTGAAAAATAAGTACGTGTGTGAACGTTTTGACAAGTTAAAAACAGAATAAGTTGATAAGTTACTTAAAAAAGTATCGTGTGAATAGGGACTTAGAGAGCTCTTTCCGCCTGCCTCTCTCTCCTACAAACTTTGACACTTACTTGGAAAAATAATGCCGAGTATGAATCAGAACTTATTAAAGTTTCGATTCACACGATGCCTCATTAGTTGCGACTAATCGGAAGTTCTTAGGAGAGAGGGAAAGGGGGAATTCCCCCTTCTATTCCGCCTGCCTTTCTCTCTCCACTGAACTTCCGATTAGCTGCTACTAATGTTAGTCCAGATTTACACTAGTATATTTTTTTAAGCAGCTTATCCGCTAATTCTCTTTTAAACTTGCCTCTGCGTTTAGGCACATAATTTTGTTTCGGATATTTCTGTGTGAATTGTTGTTGTTTCAAGGGCCGAGTGAAAAACACAAAACGTTCAGACCGATAAGCCCGAGTACGGGAGAGTTTTTTCCCCCCTCTTGCCGACTGCCTCTCTCTCCTACAAAACGCCGATAATCTGCTGAACATTCAGCCGATGTAAATAGGGACTTACCTCATGTGGATCGGGGTCAAGCTTTTCATTAGTCCAGATTCACACGAGACAATTTTTTTCAAGCAAGTGCCAAAGTTTGTTTTGTAGGAGAGGCAGGCGGACAGAGCTCTCTGCCTCTCTCTCCAACAAACTTTGACATTTGCATGGAAAAAAATGTCTCGTGTGAATCTGCACATAATAAATGAATTCACAAATGTTTCATTATCATCAACTTGCACGTACATACCAGAGAACGAAGCCGAGGCAAAATTGTCGGCGGCGGCGGCTTGCCCAAAAATGGTCGGCGGCGGCGGCTTTTCGGCTTGATTTCGGCTTACGATTTATTGTGCAACATAGCAGATACACATTTATTGTACAACTTAGTTGGAAGTATGAGCACAGATTTTTCCCTTAATAATTAAATCGAGCAAAAGAGAAATAATTAAAAATTTTCTGAAATCTGAAAGAATTCTTCTATTTGAAGTTTATTTTATATGCCTTCCAAAATATTTTGAATGTTACTACTTTCACTCGTCGAGTAAGAACTGGTAAAGGAAAAGAAATTTTGTAAATTCTCCCTTAAATTTGCCTAATACTTTTACTAGTTCATTGATCGAAAAAAGTAACCACAAAGTAAAATAGTAAAATAGTTTTCTAAATTTTTTCTTTTTTATAAAAATAGTTATTTTTTGTTATAGTAAAACTTGAACACAAAGCTTAATGCTGATATACACATAAACAATATTAAATTTATATTTGTAAATTTTTGATATTAAATACCGATTATTTTCAATTCCACCGGTCGACACGATTTTGGGATTTGGCTAAGTGTAAAATGTTGGTTTCGTTTTTGTTATTAATAAAGGGAAAAAATTTTTTGTTTGCTAAAATCTATTTTGTAGAAATTAGAGCAAATTTTCGAATTTCAAGAAGTTGGAATTGTTTTCCTCGCTACAACATTTTATATTATACATCGATTTTCTTCGGAATGGTCTCATTTTATTCATTACCGATCAGACTTTACTAAAAAATCATAAAAATATAACAGTAGTGCGTTTTTATGAGGCCTTTATTTAAAAATTATTAAAATTTTCAAAAAATAGAATTTTTTCGCAATGTTTTGTAAGATATTGTGGAAACCGCTGAACGGATAGAAAATTGTATTGTAGGAAGTTGAATACTTAATTTGATTTTTTTCCGGAACCAATTAGGAGAAATGGTTCTCTAGTTATGCCATAATATGTGGTTCAACCTCTTTTCTTTCATAGCCTAAAGGATTACTTCTTAGATTTCTCGCGATAAATCGTGATATTGAAAAAATGATCCGAATTGGTTCAGGAAAGTGTTAAAGAATTCAAAACTAAGTAGCCTTCAACTTCTTCCATTCCATTTTTCATCCGTTCGTGTTGAGTGTATTTAACATTCTTTTGTTATTAAATGTATGTATATTATTATACATAAATATCACAATGTATAAAAAATATCACAATGATGCATACAAAACATGCAACTTTTTTTAGTCTCTTTTAAACGTTTAAAATTTTAATTGGAGTTGTAATTGGGAAATACCTGATAGTATTTTAAACGATATATCTATGTACATATATATTTATATAAATAAGTGTAAAGCAACACTGCAGCCAAAATGACTAGTTTGTATATAGAAATATACTATTTGCTTTTTACTTCAAACTAGTAACATATCTGTCATTTTTTATCATAGACACCCAACTATTTCATTTGTTTACAATTCAGCACTGGTTAATATCTAGTTCAGTTATAACTATATTTGAGAGTACAAGAGGATGGAGGTGGGAGAGACATTTACTCTGCCACCACCAAGCGAGTACTTGCTCGTAAAGCAGCTCAGATCATCGTTTTTGCTGGCAGAGATGCGAATGGGTTTGCATAGGTCACATTGCAACTAGCTTATGACTGGTTCAATACGCAACTAGAAATGATTTTAGCTGCAGGGAAGTGAAACTTTTTACATAAAAATACACCATATACATGCACACATAAATTTTAATACATATGTATATACACAAACATGTACGAGTTTGGTCGTATATAAATGAAAGGCGTAATTAAAAAATTACAACGGCGGCGATTTTAAGCCGGTATGAGCCGATGAGAACGGCGGCGATTTAAAGCCAATTTTAGCCGACCTATCGGCGGC
Source organism: Eudasyphora cyanicolor (assembly GCA_963930755.1). Taxonomy (NCBI): domain Eukaryota; kingdom Metazoa; phylum Arthropoda; class Insecta; order Diptera; family Muscidae; genus Eudasyphora; species Eudasyphora cyanicolor. The sequence continues at coordinate 196,865,547 of OZ005734.1, read as the reverse complement.
GGCGTGGCTCAACAAAAAAAAATCGCCTTCGGCGGCTTATCGGCTAAAACCTGGCTGGCTTCGTTCTCTGGTACATACATCTTTTGTTGTTGTGCTCACTCTGTCACTGACGTCTATCTGTCAGTTCAATTTGACAACCAAAATGGCAAAAATACGCAGGGTTGTACCGGACTTTTTGTTGTTGGGCTTATGAGACTACCTTTACAATTATTGTATCATGACCAAAATGGCAAAAATACGCAGGGTTGTACCGGACTTTTTGTTGTTGGGCTTATGAGACTACCTTTAGTCCCTATTTACATTGGCTGAATGTTCAGCAGATTATCGGCGTTTTGTAGGAGAGAGAGGCAGTCGGCAAGAGGGGGGAAAAAACTCTCCCGTACTCAGGCTTATCGGTCTGAACGTTTTGTGTTTTTCACTCGGCCTTTGAAACACCAACAATTCACACAGAAATATCCGAAACAAAATTATGTGTCTAAACGCAGAGGCAAGTTTAAAAGAGAGTTAGCGGATAAGCTGCTGAAAAAATATCCTAGTGTAAATCTGGACTTACAATTATTGTATCATGGAATCACACGAGGCAATTTTTTCCAAGCAAGTGTCAAAGATTTTAGGAGAGAGAGGCAGAGAGCTCTGTCCGCCTGCCTCTCCTACAAACTTTGACACTTGCTTGGAAAAATTGACACGTGTGATGCAGCACTAAGTTCATATTCACACTTGCAATTTTTTTCTGCTGAATTGCAGTGTTTGTGAGAGAGGGACGCAGTCGGTAAGGGGGAGAAAAAAATCTTCCGTACTCGCAATTTTTTTGCAATGCGTTTTCTTTCGCTGTAAAGTTTTTCGACATTTCCACACTGCTTTTCATTTAATATTCGTTGGTTTGTGCTCGGTTTAACAAATGTAAATTTGTGCGACATACATTTTAATAAAATTTAATGAGTTTTAATGAACGGTGAAAATAAAAAATTGTCGAAACAGAATACATTGTCTGAACGTAAATGCAATTTCAAAAGAGAATTGCAGAAAAAAATTGCAAGTGTGAATATGGACTAAGGAGTGCATTTTGGCATACCCAATTGCAACACTGTCTTTGTTTACGAAAAAGGATATGTGACAATAAACTGAAAAAGTTCATAAAATAACATGGTAAATAATTAAAATCATTAATGCGGTACATTAAAATCTTACAAAAAAAACTTGAAATTATGAATAAATGCCTAAGATTTAAAAAAATATATTTTATTTATTATGTCAAAAATTGCGTGCTATCATTTTACTTTGACTTCTGCTTGTTCTTCTTCCTCCCTTATCTGTCATTGATTGTGAACTGTCAAATTTAGTGACGTGGCCGATGCCCAGAGCTGGAAAAAAACTGGAGAAAATTGTATTTCTAATTGGATCATCACTATATTTCTTCGTTAATTTTACATATAAAACATAATTGGGAGAAATTACATAAAAACAGAGAGGTGCACTTATTGTAAACTCCCTAAAAGATGACGACCTATGAGGAGTTTATTCAACAAAACGAAGATCGCGACGGTGTTCGACTGACGTGGAACGTTTGGCCGTCAAGCCGTATTGATGCCAGCCGCTTGGTTGTACCTTTGGCCTGTCTCTATCAGCCACTGAAGGAACGCCCTGATTTGCCACCCATCCAGTATGAACCAGTGCTGTGCACACGGGCTAATTGTAGAGCAATTTTGAATCCATTGTGCCAAGTGGACTATAGGGCAAAGTTGTGGGTTTGCAATTTCTGTTTCCAACGGAATCCTGTAAGTTTTAGAGCACAAGTTGAATTTAATGTACTATATTAACTAATGTTTATACTTTTTAGTTCCCTCCCCAATATGCGGCCATTTCGGAACAACATCAACCGGCCGAGTTGATACCAGGCTTTAGTACCATTGAGTACACCATCACACGGGCACCATGTATGCCACCAGTATTCTTGTTTTTGGTTGACACCTGCATGGACGAAGAGGAATTGGATGCCTTGAAAGATTCTTTGCAAATGTCGTTGAGTTTGTTGCCACCGAATGCCTTGGTGGGCCTCATCACTTTTGGAAAAATGATTCAAGTCCATGAGTTGGGAGCAGAGGGTTGCTCGAAGAGCTACGTGTTTCGTGGAACTAAGGATTTGACTGCGAAACAGGTACAAGAAATGTTGGGTATAGGTCGCTCGAGCGCCGGAGGACCTCCTGGCGCTCCTGTCGGACCTGGTGGTCAGCCGATGCCCGGTCAGCAGCAACGTATGCCCGGCGCTCCGGGACAACATGCTGCTGTGCCGCCAGCCAATCGCTTCTTGCAGCCTATTTCGAAGTGCGACATTGCTCTTGGTGATTTGTTGAGTGAACTGCAACGTGATCCTTGGCCTGTGCCTCAGGGCAAGCGTTACCTCCGTTCCACCGGAGCTGCCATGGCCATTGCTGTGGGCTTATTGGAATGCACTTATCCGAACACAGGAGCCCGCATCATGGCCTTTGTTGGCGGACCTTGCTCTCAGGGCCCCGGCCAAGTGGTCGATGATGAATTGAAACATCCCATCCGTTCACATCACGACATTCACAAGGACAATGTTAAATTCATGAAGAAAGCCATTAAACACTACGACGTTCTGGCTCTTCGTGCCGCCACCAATGGCCATTGTATTGACATATATTCGTGTGCTCTGGATCAAACGGGTTTGATGGAAATGAAGCAATGCTGTAATTCCACTGGTGGCCATATGGTCATGGGTGATTCATTCAATTCGTCGCTCTTCAAACAAACCTTCCAACGTGTCTTTGCCCGTGATGCTCGCACCGATTTGAAAATGGCCTTCAATAGCACTTTGGAAGTGAAATGCTCGAGAGAGCTGAAGATATCGGGTGGTATTGGTTCATGTGTGTCATTGAATGTGAAGAGCCCATCGGTGTCGGATGTTGAAATCGGCATGGGTCAAACGGTCCAATGGAAATTGTGCACTCTCAATCCCAGCTCAACCATGGCATTCTTCTTTGAGGTTGTCAACCAGCACGCAGCTCCTATACCTCAAGGCGGTAGAGGATGTATTCAGTTTATTACACAATATCAACATCCAAGTGGACAGAGACGTATACGCGTAACAACATTGGCAAGAAAGTAAGTAAGATGGATGAACAGACGATGTTTTTCAGTGTTTTTAGTTTAGAAATTTGGGAACACGTCACAAATCTCTAATTGTCAAAGCACACTGTGGTACGTGGCATTATAATTTTATGTATCAGATTATATTGCTTCCACAACTTTTCCCAATTTTTTACTAAAAAATAGTGCTAGGTATTTAATTATATTTTCATGGATTTCCATCAGATATAAATGAAAAGATTTATCATAAAAAAATTGTGTAATCTATTCCTTGTGATAACTGTACTTAAGCTACTCTGCCTATGTTAAAGCAATGTCTTTATCGATTGCAGCCCTCACACAGCTATATCGACTTTCCGACCAGTTTGGCGATATGAAAATAGCAAAAAGTAAAATTTTAGATCAAACATTTATATATTAACTCTGTCTTTGGGATGTCAAACCGTATTACAAAAAGTGGGCACAGCTTTAGAACAAAATTTACGTTAAGTTATTCAAATTCTTATTTCATACAGTGAACGTGGTTTGAATTCGATTTTAGTTGATCCGATCGCACATTCAGTTTGCGGACTTTAGAAGAAGATTTTCTTTATACAGAGATTTATTTTTTTTTTACCATTCAAAGCTTTTTCCATACAAATTACCATTTACAACGGTCAAGGAAAAATATATATAACTGGTTTGAATCTAAATTGATTTACTACAAATGCGGGGAATTCACATCAAAATAATATTTTTAATTTAATTTAATTTAATTTTATTATATTCAATAACAACCGAGCCCATAGGCCGTATATGGTTACAAATTACTTCTTAAGGTGTAATACATTTAAATTTTTTTTAATAAATTATCTTATATAACTAATTATGCGAGGATTATTTTTTTTACCCTCAAAAATTACAAAAATATAAAAATCTTAAAAATAGACAAACCTAACCTATTCAATTATGCAAGAAAGGGAATTATAAAGAAACATCAAAAGAAAAAGAATGGGAATATAAATTGGAATTGAAACTACTCACAAGGCCAATGAAACATAACTACTTTTGAAAAATCGATAAGTTTATAACATGGAATTAAGAGACAAAAAAAAAAGTGAAACGAAAAACGAGATTGCTGATAACAAAAACACTCATTGATAAAACCAACTTGTTACAAGTTTCATTTTGCACGGAAACTGGTAAAAGTGGTGAAATGTATCTAGAGAGTGGAAAAAAGATGAGACATAACTTACTATATCTTTCTCATGAATTAGCGAGAAAAAGTAGTAAATTCTGAATAACTGTTAATATACGTATAAAAAGGATGACAGCAATTACAGAAGCCAGAGGTACATGCATCACAAACAATCAGTCAGTAACAATTTCTCCTTGAATGTATGATATGAGTATGTAAGTGATTTTAGTGAGATTGGCAAGCTATTGTAAGAGCGGGTAACCCTGACCTGAAATGATTGTCCTAAGGTAGCATTTAAATGGGGAAGAATTATCTGAGGATTTCTAGCAGATCTCCCAAACTTGAAGAATTCAAGCAAGAATGCAGGTGTTTGGGCCTTAAACAGCTTGTAAAAAAAACATAAATTTCTAATCTTTATAAAATTAGCAAAGGAACAACCCAAGAAACTATTAACATAAGGTGACACATGCTGTTGCATTCTAATAGAATATAAATAACGCATTACACGGTAGAAAACTGTTCGCACTTTCTTTAAAATTATGCCTGTAGTTCCTGAGTAAACCTCCAAGCAATAAAGAAAAATTGGCATTATAACTGCATGAACAACTCTAATTTTAATGTGTAGTGGGATAAACAACTCCAAGTTATACAACTTTCTCAATATGAAGTTTACTTTTGAAACAACTGAGTTGACATGAAAAGAAAAAGACAATTTATTATCAATAGTGAGGCCAAGACAATGGATATTGTTAACAAAGTTTATTCGTTTATCGCATATGTAAATGGAAATATCGTTAGAATTACAATTTCCAAATAGCATAGCGTTCGTTTTTTCAACATTAACTGATAGTGAATTACAAGTCAACCAACTATTTAGATTAGATAAGGTAAAGTCTATATTGCTTTGAAGTACATCTAAATAGTCTACATTCCCCTTAAATAGAACTTGCACATCATCAGCATATGCAAATGGTAAACAATTGACACTTTCAATAGAACGAAACAAATCATTCACAAACATTATAAACAAAAGAGGACCAAGCACAGAACCTTGAGGCACACCACTACACACTTGAAGAATCCCGGATGTATGACCTTTAAAACAAACATATTGACTTCTACCATACAAATAGGACTGCATCAACTTACATGCAGAGCTAGAGAACCCAAACAAATAGTATAATTTCTCCACAAGAAGTGCATGATCTAATCGGTCAAATGCCTTTTCTAAATCTAGGGAAAGCAGAACACAGCAATCACGGGCTGCACTAGCTTTCCTAATGCTGTCAGTGAGACATATCAAAGCAGAAGTTGTACTTCTATTACATCTGAAGCCAAATTGGCAATCATGTAGCTTAACTTCAATATGGAAAATCAATTGCTCCTTAAGAATATGCTCAACCATTTTTGATAGTATAGGCATAATGGAAATAGGGCGATAGCTATCAAGGAGAACCGAATTCTTCTTCTTGATCGGAACAACTTTGGCTATTTTCCATAAAGCAGGAAATTCAGATGTTGTTATAATGGAGTTTACCAGATGCAAAATAATATCAGCGACAAAAGGGAACACCATGTTAAGGAATTTCAACGTAAATCCATCACTCCCAACCGCTTTAGATTTTATTTTACGAAAAGCACTAACCATTTCACACATAGTAACTGCACGGAAAGAAAATCCCTGAATAGTATCCAAGGGGAACAAAGGAACCCTGCTGCTGTTTATGGTCTGATTTGAAATGAAAGCAGAATTAACTGCATTGACATTGACATCATGAATATCGTCAGAATTCTTGCATATACCATTTGCATTTAACAACGACCAGATTTCTTGATTTGTTTTGTCCTCAAACATACGACTATGCTCAGTCCGCTTAGTTTTTCTGATAACACTTTTTACCTTGTTGCGATATTTGCAGTAAATTCGCCAATTCTCAACACTTTTATCAAACAAATATGCCTTATATGCCAAGTCTCTCAATGATAAATAATATCTTATTTTCGGCGTATTAAACCAATCTTCTTTGGCAGAGAAAACGCATGCTCGTTTTTTTACAGGCACTACGGAGTGAGCTGCTTCTAAACAACTATTAAGTATAACTAATTGGTCGTCCACATTATTAGTGTAATATATTGCATCAAGGTTGCACAAAGACAAATTTTCGGACAATACGATGGGGTCAATGGCCTCATAATCAAAATATTCATAAAATAGTCTCGTAGGTTTTTTAGGTAAAGCCAGGGAAACAAATATGAAAGAGTGATGAGAAATTCCAGGACACTTAAATTGATTAGATAGTTTTACAAGATCCGGAGCTGATAACAAAAAGTAGTCAAGTAGAGAAGTTGTGTTATGTGCCACATCAAAATACGTTGGACAAGAATTATGAAAAATGGAGAGGTTTATTCTACTACAAAAATCACGCATAGAAAACGATTTACGCAAATCAAAAAGATTCCTGTTAAAATCTCCCATAATAACAACGTTGGAGTACTTCACTACAATATCAGAAATCTGTTGCTCGAGGGCTTGAACATTTCCCTGAGGAAGATAAACAACACCAACTAACACTTTCACATTATTAACCATCAGTTCCACAAACAAACACTCAGCAACACAATAAGAACAACCCACAAAGACAACTTTGTGTTTTATTTCCCTAGCAACATAAATGGCAACACCTCCACCTCTCTCCTTAGGACGATCATTTCGAAGACAAACATAACCCGGAATATCAACAACTTTTTTCGCAACATAGGGCTTTAACCAAGTCTCACTTACTCCAACTACATCCAGGTATCGACCTTCCAAAATAGCTCTTATTTCACTAACCTTCGACGAACTGTCATTTAGTTTGAAACTTTGGCAATTAAAATGACCAACATTTATATTTCCCTGTAAATTGCATAATTGAGTCTTTAAGAAAGAGTTTTCATGAAAAACATTAGCAGAAAAATCCATATTGAAAAGAGTGTAACATAAAGCGTTACCAGAAAATTATTTTAAATAAAAGTCGCAAAAGTAAATTATAAATAACAAAAATGCAAAGCTACTATCCATTAGAAAGCGGAGTACAATTATCACGATCAAGAATATCAGCACATTGATTGATGTCAAGCAACATAGTAGTTCCATCAAGCCCAGTTATAACAGCTTTTGGTACGTCACCATTTTTAAGTTCGTATTTCTTGACTTTCTTAGCCTTCCAAAGTTGTCTACAAATGTACAACAATTTAGAAGAGGCTTGATTAAGATGATCGTTTAGGTATACTCTGCTTCGCACAGCACCACCAATGACATTACACAGCAACAACGGGTCTTTATTGTGATAACTAGCCATGATACAATCCCTGGTGTAGACGGAATTGAACTTAACTAACACTGATTTACCCTTAGCAAAATAACAACAATGTCGTATGGCATTAGGGCCCAAGTCAATGTTACATAGAGATGCAATTTTTACCACTGGCTCGCGCAAGTCCTTAATACCATCAGGCAATCCATTAATAACTATATCAGCTCTGTATGAACGCCTACGTGAAACATCAATTTGAAATTGAAGTTCTTGGTTAGAGCTGCAGCAAGTTTTTTCAGTCTGGGCAGTAACAGCGTAGCAATTGCGGATTTCATCTTCCAATTTCGATATCTTCTTGTTAAACTCATCGCGGACAGACTTAATCACTTCATCCATTTTTTCCGTAATTGCTTGCATATGTCTTTTAACATCATTACTGAAGGCTTCCTGTTGCTTTTCCAACGACGATTTAAATTCGGTAATGTCGTTATGCATCAATTCACAATTAGCAGAATTAGTAACACCAGCAAGTGCATCACTGGTCACAGTATTAGAAGCTGCAGCAGTATCAGTTGTTAAAGATTTGTTCAAACAATCAATACAATTGAACTTAAACAACTTATTTTTATAAAGGAAGGAGTGTTGTGTTTTTGTTACATTAATGCATTTAATGTGAAAAAATTTATCACACAAGTAGCACCCAATGCTTGGCTGGTTGTCTGTAACTTGTGCAAGACATTTAGGGCAGGTGTAAACTTGCTTCTTTGCAGGCATTGTGAGTTAAGTAATTTTTAGACATATAGTGTATACAGCTCTGGCCGAAATCAAAACAACAGAAAACGGATAACATTTATGGGAGATGTAAACAGATTAGTGTTTGTTGTTACTCATTTAAGGTTACGATGAAATACAGCAACAACACATGAACACAGCGAAAGATCCACCAATTGGAATCCACAACAAACAAACACAATAGAAAACTGATTACTGCAAACGCATTCCAACACTACAGCTGTATATAGGCACTCCAAAAGTAAACAAAATGTTTTTACTCAAACAAAAATCAGCAGTCAGCAAACAGCAGTCAAAACGGAGGCGCACAAATTGCTTCTTCTTCTACGCTTCGCACAGTACAAAGTTCACAGGCATTCGTACATTAAGACAAAAAATGCATTTGCATAAATCTTCGTTCAATTACTCCAACGCACAGCCATACATTAATCACTTTTTTATACTAGGATAATATATTTCGTTACATCCACAACTTTAAACTATTTATTTAATTAATTTTCCGGGAACAAACAATTTCAGTCTAGCTATCCATAGCAGAGTTGCCAGACGATTGTTTTATATAAACCTTTTTCGATTATATACAAATAAATTCAATCCTTTTTCTATTTCAGTTGGGCCGATGCCACCTCGAATATCCATCATATAAGTGCCGGCTTCGATCAAGAAGCTGCCGCAGTTATAATGGCTCGTATGGTAGTTTATCGTGCTGAAACCGATGAAGGACCCGACATTTTGAGATGGGTTGACAGACAACTTATTCGTTTGGTATGTATTATAATGATATTTTTAATACTGATCGTTAATTTCTTATACTTAAACATGGAATGAAGTGCAAGTTCAAATATCGATATATTAGTGAAGTTTAAGTACTTGAAGATTAGGGTAGTAGTATGCAGAATAGGAGAAACGTTCAAGTTTTCTCATTGATCCAGACTGCAAATGGAACAATATTTCTACAAACGGCACTCTGGAAAAGAATCGAATTTTGGAGCGACATGGTATTTTGTTGTAGCAAATTCTGACGACCGCTGTTCATATGAATAGTTCCGGGTATATAGAAATTTAAATTACCATATTATGGCGTCAAGAAGTCAAATCGGGACAAACCTTTTTATGTGGGATATATCAAAATATGGACATAAGACGAACGTGGTTCGTCAGAATAGTTCCGATGGTATATATGGCGTTAAGAAGTCAATTTGTGTATATAGGAGCTATATTAACAAATGGACCGAAATAGGCCATTTTCAGTCACATATAACCTGCAGCTTTAAGAAATATTTGTAACAAACCTAATTCTTCCAGGTTAATTTTTGTAGATTGTAGCATGATTAAAATAGATGATTGGACGGACGGACATGGCTGAGCAGTTTTGGAATTTTGCGACGATTTAGAATATAATGTTACCATATTTAAACAAGTAAGAAAGTTTCAGTCGGGTAAACCGACTAAGGTATACCCTCACTTTGTGAGTAATGTAATATTGAATATTACTCGAATTATTCTGTCAATTTGTGTGGGAGGTACCAGAAGGGGTTTATCAAATACACCTTTTTTTTACTGAACATTAGAACTTTAAATTCATTGCACTGTGCCGACTTATAAGCATTTATGTGCACTGGTATAAACGTTATGAGACTTTAAATTGTGGTATGATTTGGGCATTTTGTGTGGGAGGTACAAAGAGGGGCGTGGCAATAACGCCCATTTTTCACAGGGCTATAGACACTATAAAAACATTACACTGTACAAAATTCCAAGTATTTTTATACACTGGTTTTAATGTTATAAGCTGTTAACTTTTGGTGCAAAAAGGTACCTTTGTGTGGGAGGTACCAAAAGAGGCGTGACAACAACACCCATGTTTCCCTGGACTGTAGGCAATATAAAAGCATAATACTGTACAAAATTTCAAGTATTTTTATACACTGTTATTAATGTTATAAGCTGTTAACTTTTGGTGCAAAATGGTGCATTTGTGTGGGAGGTACCAAAAGGGACGTGGCGACTTCGCCCATTTTTCTCGAGTTGATACCGACTAATAAGCTAATACTATGTGTGGAATTTCAAAAGATTCGAATAAGTAGTATAGCAGTTATTAAAGAATCAATATTTCACAACATTTTAACCCTTTGTGGGGGAGGTACTAGAAGGAGTGGACCAATATGGCCCATCTTCGAACTTAGCCGGAGATAGAAAAAAATATTACCACATACCAAATTTGAGGTCAATCGGTTACTCCTTTCGAGAGTTATCGTGCGCACCAGCCAGCAGACAGACAGACAGACAGACAGACAGACAGACAGACAGACAGACAGACAGACAGACGGACGGACATTGCTCATTCGACTTAAAATGACCCAAAACGGATTTCCTCCGAACATACTTGGGGTCTTAGGTCACTCCTTCGACGTGTTACACTTTTTTCCGTAGCAAATGATATATACCCTCGTCACACTAAAGTGAGGGTATAAAAAGGTGTTTTCTATCAAAATGTATAAAAATTTGATTTAAAAAATGTTAGTTACGACACTTTTTTAAGGTAACAATATATACTTTTACTATATACCCTTATCAATATTTCCTTGTAGCCATCTCCCGTAATACTGAAGTGATGGTATAGAAATTGGGCATATCGGTGCATATTTTGATATAATACCTCATATCGTTCCCTCAATAAAACAATAGTGTATAATTTTTTTGTAGTTTCGAAAAAATCACATTTTAAGTTTTTGTGAAATTATACTTCTTGGAAGATAAATATGTATATCTTAGAAGAGAATCGATGCTTTCAATTTCTTTTCATTTTAATATGTGGTGAAATAATCAGGCTACACCCAGATTATATTTTATTAGTCTAAAAGTGCGTTAATTGTATATAAATGGGATCAAAGTACCATACTACATATATACACTATTTTTTCAATTTAACTTTTGACCCACTTTGTGGAAGTAGAATTCCACCAAATTTTTACCAGCTATAGAATCGATTATGTAGATTCTTAAAATGCAATAATAAAATAATGGTGTATATGCGTATACGCTATTGTTTTATTGAGGGGACGATATATAGCTTCCTCTTGTTTTTACTTCATTACCTGCTGCAGTATAGTATATGTTTTCATAATTGTCACTTCATTTCTCTGGTCTAATTGGCATTTCCAATTTGACAGATATTTCCTCTCAACTTTCAAGGGTTATCTTCTAATTCTATTATTAATCTACTATATTTTATTTATTTCTCTCTTTTTTTTTTGCAGTGCCAAAAATTCGGCGAATACAGCAAGGATGACCCGAACAGTTTCCGTTTGGCTCAGAACTTCTCTTTGTTCCCACAATTCATGTATCACTTGCGTCGTTCGCAATTTTTGCAGGTTTTCAATAATTCACCCGATGAGACCACATTCTATAGACACATGTTAATGCGTGAAGATTTAACGCAATCGCTTATTATGATACAACCCATATTGTATTCATACTCATTCAATGGTCCACCAGAACCTGTCTTGCTGGACACTTCGTCCATACAACCCGATCGCATTCTCTTGATGGACACCTTCTTCCAGATACTGATATATCACGGCGAAACTATTGCCCAATGGCGTGCGCTGAAATATCAAGATATGCCAGAATATGAGAATTTCAAACAACTGTTACAAGCTCCCGTGGATGATGCTCAGGAAATCTTGCAAACGCGTTTCCCTATGCCGCGTTACATTGACACCGAGCATGGTGGTTCGCAAGCACGTTTCTTATTGTCAAAAGTCAATCCCTCGCAGACGCATAACAATATGTATGCTTATGGTCAGGTAAGTGTAGTCACCACAATTGAACATAAATTGGAATTTTATTTATTTTGGTTTATTTTATTAACATCCATTCATTTTTTTAACTCTTTTGTTTTGTTCTTTGAATTGTTAATGCGTCGTGTGTTGTCCCATTGTGTTCTTAATCCAAAAAATGACCCTGATTTGTTTAAAAATAACTACAGCCGCCAATTGGCCAGTCAACGGTATTTATAAAAATTTTATTTTTGTTTTACATGAGAAGGGACGGCATATTCTCCCTTGAACGCTTGATCGCTGGGGCGGTGACGGTTTTCTTTCTTCATAAAGTTTAAAGATAAAAATGGTGTTGGTTTTTTCGTTGTCTGAAAATGTTTTCTTAAATGTATACCAGACATATGTATATATATCTTATCAGCTTCCACACAGTGGTGAGAAATATTTTACATAGCTTTCGGAAGCAATATAAAGATAACAATGATTGTCGATCTTCAATGCTGCCATAGATTATGTATTATTTTCACCAACTACTTAACAATTGGGTTATTTGCTTTCTAAGCCGTGGTTTATGTTACGTCCACATATTTCTTTTCCCCCACTAATTTATCTTTTTATTTTCTCTTTTTCCTTGCTTCTTCTAGGATGGTGGTGCTCCCGTACTCACAGATGATGTTTCATTGCAACTTTTCATGGAACATTTGAAGAAGTTGGCTGTCTCCTCAACAACATGAATTCACATGAAATGCTGGTGTCATCGTTTCATGTCGAGTTTACGCAATATTTTAGCATTTGCAGCAACTAAAATTAGACGGTATTTATCATGGCTATAGTGAGATTTTGTACGTACGTTAGTCCTGGCGTGTATTTTCTGTTTTGTTTCTTCTATTCTATTACTGATATCTGTATGTTAAGTTAAGGCCGGCGTTGAACGATTCGTATGTGAATTGCACATTGCAACATCGATGCGCGATTATAGTAATTTTAATTATTCCAAATAAACAAACAAACTGTAGAGAAGAGGAAGTTTAGTAGACATTATAAGAAGACTACAAGAGTTATAATTTTAAAAATATAAAATTCTAAGAATAAACAAGTAAAACAAACATAAGTGATGGAGTTTTTTTTCTTATAAAATGTTGCCAAATCATCTGGAAACCAACGATCTAGTAATAAATCGAAAATAGTAATAAATCATCGCACGACGCACGTTGTAGTAGCTTGGAGAAGCTGAGGACCCCCTCATAACAACCTTTAGGTAAATGGTAAATACATAATGATAAGGGTATGCATTATACTGTTCCAAGGTATTTAATGCTGCACATCGTCTATATTTTATAAAGAGGATGTGCAGAGATTTAAATAAACAGAAAAATAATAATAAATATACATATGTACAGGGTTTTCAACAAGAGGTGTTATTTTGAATCGTCCGTTATTTCGGTAGCTGTCACTTTTGATGCTTTTATTCTTTGACATTTGACAAGTTTCTACGCCATTACAAAAAATGGAACGATACACGATCATCGAACGATACAAAAAGTCAAAAAACGATACGAACGATACAAAATCATCTTGACTGATGAGGCCCATTTTCTCCTCGGTGGCTACGTCAACAAGCAAAATTGTCGCATCTGGGGCTCGGAAAACCCAAGAGTTATTGTTGAGAAGCCTCTCCATCCTCAACGTGTGACTGGTGCGGTTTATGGTCCGGCGGGGTCATTGGACCCTACTTTTTCGAAAATGAGGTTGGATCAACAGTTACGGTGAATGGATTGTGCTATCGAGAGATGATTAATGATTTTTTATTGTCGGAGTTGGATGGTATTTATCTGGACAACGAAACCATTGCTCTGTTACGGGAAAATTTTTCGGACCGTGTTATCTCTCGAAGAGGTGATCACAATTGGCCACCGAGATCTTGTGATTTAACACCTTGCGACTTCTTCCTTTAGGGCCACGTGAAAGATAAGGTCTACGCCAAGAGCCCAGCGTCGATTCAAGACCTCAACGATAGAATTCGTGAGGCTATCGAGGACATAGGGCAGCCACTTTGCGATTTGGTTATGGAAAATTTCATGAAAAGGATATGGTCCTGTAAGCGTGGTCGTGGTGGCCATTTGACTGATGTTGTTTTTCATTATTAACCTTCCTCTTTATTATGAAATAAACATCCGATCATTTGTCTCAAAAAATTGCATTTTTCTTTGAAAACCAAAATAACAACACTTGTTGGGAAGGTTTAGGGTAGGTTTAGGTTAGGGTGGCAGCCGTATTTTTTTACAAGCTCACATAGACCAGTTTAGGTCCCTAGTGTTACCACGGGCTGAAATGCCCCTCATCGAAACCAACCTGTTTGATATATAAATTTATCGATAGTACGAATATCAGTACTGGAAAGATCTGTTAGGCTGCCTAAAAAGGCCGACCCCAGTATATCCAGTCGTCGTTTACTCAAAGCGGGACAGTCGCAAAGCAAGTGCTCAATGCTCTCCACTTCTTCCTCATCTCCACAGCTTCGGCAGAAGTCATTGGAGTCAATACCCAATCTTTTGGCGTGTTCGCCGATCAAGCAGTGTCCCGTCAGAACCTGTACTAACGTAGACAATCGTTTCCTCTCTAGTGCGAGGAGATATTTTGACCTTCTCAGGTCATACCTTGGCCAGATTTGTCTAGCTACCCTGCAGGTGCCGATTTCTGTCCATCTATCGTTGGACTGCCTGATTGCCTCTTGCCTAAGCCGAAGCTTGCACGTGGATAGTGGCGCACCAATATATGCAAATTCTTCGAGAATTTGTAATGTCGTCCCTTTCCTAGCAAGTTCATCGGCTTTGCAGTTCCCCGGGATATCCCTATGCCCAGGCACCCATATGAGGTGTATATTAAACTGCTCAGCCATCTCGTTAAGAGATCTGCGGCAGTCGAGGGCTGTTTGTGAATTTAGGGATGTTGCCTCCAGAGAATTGATGGCAGCCTGGCTGTCCGAGTAAATGACAACGCCATTGTTGGTTACTATGTTGCGACTCAGCCACTTGGCGACTTCCCATATTGCCATTATTTCGGCTTGATAGACACTGCAGGTATCTGGTAGTCTGTGAGCTATATCCAGACTAAGTTCTTCACAGTGTACTCCGAAGCCAACCTTTTCATCAAGCTTCGAACCATCCGTGTAAAAGTGGAGATGGTTTATATTACCTGGTATTCTGCCGACCCATTCATCTCTGGCGGGAATCATAGTGATGTAATTTCTCTCGAAGGTGTACACTGTTGGTATATAGTCCACTCGGTCGGTTACCATAGCACTACACTTTGATATCCTCATGTGACCATAGTTCTTGTACCTCCACATTGATAGGCAGTTTAATCTTATTGCCGCTTTGGTTGCAACTTCTCTCGCCACAATATTAATCGGCAGTATATGGAGTAGGGCTTGTAGAGACTCGGTCGCTGTAGTCCTTAAGGCTCCGCTTATGCTCAGGCAGGCAGTTCTCTGAACCTTTGTTAGTAGGTTGGTAATGGTTAGTTTGTCAGTTGCCGTCCACCATACCACAATACCGTATAACAGTATTGGACGAACTACTGCTATATATATCCAGTGGACGATTTTAGGAGAGAGTCCCCACCGCGACCCTACAGCCTTTTTGCAGGAATATAAGGCGACGTTGGCCTTCCTTACACGTTCCAATACGTTAAGTCTAAATAACATTTTCCTATCTAGAATTATTCCTAAAAATTTTGCACTTTCAGAAAAGACTAGATCTGTTCCATTTATCCGAGGTGGAGGGTCCACATGTGGGACATTATTCATCCTAGTAAAGAGAACCAATTCTGTCTTGTTGGGGTTAATGCCCAAACCGCTGCTTCTGGCCCATCTAGCCAACTTGTTCAGAGCCACCTGTAGGATGTCTCTGAGGACGTTTACGAATTTGCCACTCACTGCGATTGCCACGTCGTCCGCATATGCCACGACCTTGCAGCCACAACGTTCTAGATCTAGCAGGATTTCATTCACCGCTAGGTTCCAAATTAGTGGAGACAGTACTCCTCCTTGCGGGGTCCCTCTGTTTACATACCTTGTTAGAGTTGTGGACCCTAGACATGCTGTTATGCGTCTTCTGGTGAGCAGACTTTGAATTAGTCTAATCAAACTAGTGTTAACTTTTAGATGTGAGAGTGCCGCAATTACCGCATCGGAATGAATGTTGTTAAAAGCCCCTTCTATGTCAAGAAATGCCACCATGGTGAATTCCTTGAAATGCAGGGACGATTCGATAGTGCTCACAAGTTCGTGTAGGGCTGATTCAGTAGACTTGCCCTTGTTGTAAGCATGTTGGTTCCCCGACAGGAGTTTTGTATCCAGGTTTTCCCTAATGAAATGATCTAAAAGTCTTTCCAGACCTTTCAATAAGAACGAGGATAGGCTAATTGGTCTGAAGTCTTTTGGCCTAGTGTGTGATATCTTTCCCGCTTTAGGTATGAATACCACTTTGGTATCCCTCCATCGATTCGGGACGTATGAAAGCCTGATACAGCCTACATAAATTTTCTCCAGCCAGGGGATAATGTACTTTAACATTTTCTGCATTTCTGCTGGAGTGATGCCATCTGGTCCAGGTGACTTGAAGGGCTCAAAGCTGTTAATAGCCCAGCTTATTCTGGATCTCTCAGTCAAGAAGCTAGCGACGCTCGCAGTCCACTCGCACTCTTGTTGGTCCTGCTGATCCTCGGGTTCTGTTATAGAGTTCCCCGGGAAATGTGTGTCGAGCAGTACATTGAGCGACTGCTCGCTGTTTTTGGTCCAGTTATTTGCCTCATCCTGTAAATATCCCACTGTACAGGGTGAAGCAGATAATATCTTCCTCAGCCTAGCGGCGTCGGAGACCTTTTCCACTTCACCACAGAAGGTATACCAAGAGCGCCTTTGCGCCTTTCTAAGCTCCTTCTTATAGATCTTGAGTTGCTCTTTATAGGCATCCCAATCATTAGCGACCCCAGTAGATTTAGCCTTATTGAATAGCTTGTTGCAGGTCTTTTTCATAGCCGTTAGCTCAGAAGTCCACCATTGGGGTTTAGTTTTACCCTTGTACCTTGTTTTTGGACAGGCTTCTTCAAGGGATCTATTGAATGATATGGTGATATGATCGACCAGATTATCCAAACCGGCTTTGTCATTCGGTTCGTACGGAAGTTTAGAGTTGAGGACTTTCTTGAAATTCTTCTCATACAGATGCCACTTTGTCTTCCTTACATTTCTGTGGACGGCGGGTTTAGGCGCTTTTTCCGCGAGTTTGAACTCAATATAATGATGATCTGAGAATGAGTGGTCGTCCAGTACATTCCACCCAATAATTTTGTCTGACAGCCGGTCAGTAGCAAACGTTACGTACTTCTTGTCTGTCTTTAATTGTGAAGGTCGGTTTATTACCTATGTTACAAATACTAAGATTGGTAGTTAGAATAAAGTCAAGAAGCGAATCACCCCTATTGTTTATATCCGTACTACCCCAGATAGTATGATGAGCGTTCGTGTCTGCGCCAATAATCAGCTCGAGCTCGTCAGACGTTGCTTCTTCTAATACTTCCCTGAATAGAGCAGTCGGTACTACAGATTCATAAGGCAAGTAGCTGGAGACCACCCAATATATGCGATTACCGATCTCCAGGCTAGCAGCTGTTTGGTCTTTACCACTTAAATTAGTCAGGAGAAAGATACTTAGATCTTTCCTGGCCAAAATGCAGGTTCTTGGAGTGCCTTCACAGTTGGCCACAAGCAGTTTAAAGTTGGGTGTCCTAATACCGCACACCCTTCCTCCCACTACGTAGGGCTCCTGTATCAGGACGATGTCTACTGCGCCTGTGGACAGGCGCAGCAATAGAGCCGCTGAGGCTGCTTTAGCGTGATGGAGGTTAATCTGTAGAATTCTTACCATCATTGGTAATTGACAGATTAACATCCACCCCAACAAGGGTGTTATCGAACTCTTCGTCCGTATCGTCGAGAAGCATGTCCCCGCCAGATGCGTCAAAGAGTCCGGAGACTCCCCTCACTTGTTGGGAAACCCTTTACAAAAAAAAAAAATCGGCAAAAACAAAAATTTTTTAAGTATAACTTCAAATAGTCATTAGTGAGTATGTATCTAATGACAATATTTTTTCCTCAAATAGCTAATTTTTTTTTTGTTTTATTCGATATGCCTTCATAATACATATTTTTGTTTTTGTACTCAGGCTCAAGATCGTTATTGTTGTTTTCAAGCGAACTGGCTCTTTCCAGTCTAACTTTTTTTGTGCATCGGTGAGCTCTTGCACTTTTTGGAAATTCAATGGCTTTAGTCCAAGCTCATTTTTTAATATGTGTTGTATCCGTTCTCGCGATATGTTCAGCTCACGAGCAATTTTTCTACCACTGCGGCGTGGATTTCGATCAAATCTGGCCTTCACTTTTCGGATCATTTCTGGTGTTGTTACCTTTTTTTTCGTCCACTTTTTGGACGCGATGCAACACTGCCAGTATCACGGTAACGAGCAATGGTACGAGAAACAAAAGATTTATTCACATTTAAATGCTGGAGGGCTCTAACGATAGTCACTTGTGTTTTTCCACCCAAATATAAAGCAATCACACTATCACGCTTGAATTCCATCACGAATAACTTTTTTTCTGAATGCAATAGATCAAAATGCTTTTGTAAGCTTGTAAACAATAAAATGAACTGTCACTGAAATAAATCTGTCAGCTATCAGACTAGCGGTTTAGAAATGATAGCAACCTGAAGTTGGTTGCAATACATATCAGCCACCCTGTATTGTAGAGGCAAAAATGGTCTAAAGCCAGGAGAATATCCTAGTGACAAATCAATGACGATTTAAAGGCCGTAATAAAAACAAATTAGATGTCAAACCGAAAACCTTTTTTTACATCACCATCTCCGATTTCGTTGAAACATTGTAGGATAAATCAACTCAAAATAATTGATTTGTGGAAAACGAAAAAAAAACCGAAATTTTTTATTTAAAAGATATGACCAATTGAAAATTGGGAAAATCAAGAAAAAAAAAGTGCCGAGGTAGGAACATTGAAAATGGTGTGGTGAGAAAACGCGTGGGCAGAATTCAAAGAATGAAGGTACGCTGGCAATCGTGGCTACTGACCAAATCTTAATATTTTTATTTTTCTTCTTCTTTTGTATTTATCGCTATGAAAACTCCAACCTAAAAATTCAGAAAAAATATAAGCATATTCCTTGATCGAATCTAAACAAACCCTGAATATCTCAGCGTGAAGTAATACCGGATTATATCCGCCTCGGAAAAAACGAAAAAAGTTTTTTCCGTTTTCTCCTAAAAAACGTCGATAACCGTTTTCAACCAGCCAGTGTAAATCGGCTGAATGTTTGTATATGCAATTCATTCCGATAATTTAATTCGCCAACTCACTGGCGAATTAAACTATCACTTAAAAGAAAAAGAGCGACCACTTAAAAGAACTAAAGTGCCCAACTCTACATGACATACTATGAAATGAAGGCAGTGTTGCCTTTTATTTATTTATTTATTAAATTCAGTTCAGTAATATGAAGCCTACAAGGCCAATAAATTATATTACATAGTTCAATAAACCTGAGTAATAAAATAAAGTTACATAACTAAAACTAAAACAACGTTAAATGATAACTGTCGCAGAAACTAATATTTGACTCCACATCCATTTTATCAACAAAAAACCAAATCATTAGGTCCAAGTCAATAGTAACTCATAAGAATAAAATTGCATAGATAGATATAATGAATATTAACAGCTTAATACGTGCACCATATTCGACAAAATTAAATTAAGTTAAACAGAATTGGCAATTAAATAACAATGTATCATTAGACATTAAAGTGTTCAAGAATTTTTAAACGAAATACATTGTTAGAGTGTGAGAATATGCGCAGATAATGAGGCAGACGATTCCAGCAACGTGCTATTCTTACCAGAAAAGATCTACCATAGATATTTTTATAAATTCTAGAAATGAATATCTGTGGTTCCTAGATGAGCGCGAACGTTCTCCACAACTGAGTAGGTCTGCGGTTTTTAATAACATAATAGAAAAGTGACAAATTCCGGAGATCCACAAAATTCATAAAGGAACATCCAAGAAAGCGTTTCACATGTGCAGAAATAGGGTTAATACGGCGAATATTGTAAACAAAACGGGTAATAGTATTCACAATGCGCCGAAGTCTGCTAATGTACAAGCCTATTGTACCCGATATAACTTCAAGACCATAAAGCACCTGAGACTTTAAAATGGCACGAGCTAATCTATATTTAATGAAAACAAGTAGATATAAATTGGATGAGTAAATCTTGCGCAAGGAAGCCCAAATTTTACCGGATAGTGCGTCAATGTGTAGTGTGCGCCCTTAAGGTGGGTACTATGTTTTTTCAAGATGAAAAAATTCCACAAAACATCATTTCAAGTTGAAAAATGGAACGCTTTTTACTGAAGTCTCACAATATTATTTCGAAATGTCACTTTTATATGTATTTATTTATGTTTGTGTTTTACGTTGTTTTTCATTGTGCAATTCTTGAAAACAAAAACAGAAATTTAAAGTGAAATCAATACATTAAATTAAAATAAATTTGGATAACTCTCAAGTATCTCCCCTACCCGATGAAAGGAAGTGTACATCGTTTGCAAAATCGGCTTTGGTGAATAATAGCAGAGAGAAGATGACTTCGAGAGAACACCAAATGCCCAGGAATTGAGTTTTGGCTCCAGCATTGAGGATTCAACGTCCATTCCTACAAATACTACGCCACAGTGATTGCGGAGGACAAAGAGAAAGGGCAAGAGAAGTCGACGCATAGGCATCATCAAAACACAAGAAACATTCAAAAGAACGTCGAAAATCTCACGATAGAAAAAAGGATAAAGATCGACATCGCAGCAGTAAGGATGGTAGAGACAGTAAACACCAAAACACCTCGTAATCACATAACAAATCAGCGTGTGAAAAGGATCTAGAAAAATCATCTTCCTCACATTCCTATTTGAAACATAATAAACATTCCTCGTCTTCCGAGAAGCGTCATTCAGTTCGCATATGGATCACTCATTGTCGTCGTCAAATACGTCATCAACAAAACGTAATGAACATAAGGACGACCATCAAGAGGCTAAACCTAAACCACGTCGACGTAAATCCACAGATTCGAATGACGACGATGGAGACAAGGGAGAAGGTGGAGGCGATAAATCAAGTTCTCAAACCCCTAAATCCAGTACATCAAATACAAAACCGAAATATGGAAATGATGCAATCCAATCATCATCCACGAAAAATAGCGGTAAGTTTTCAACAATAGACAGAATATAAGGGAGCGGCATGCGCCACAATAACTTTGTGACACTAATCGCCCCCTAAAATAAAGGCGGAGTTCCATAACCACTCCCTACGCGACAATGCTTTTCAGCATCTGTTATAAACAAATTTTGATTCATCTTTGTAACATGCCCTATTGCGATCTTTGTACGCAAATGTATTCACTATTTTCCGAATATTGTTATGTGTAGTAAGTTATCATACTAAAAATATTGAGTACAAAATATTTTTATTGAGCGTTGAACGACGATGACGCCGCTACCTCGCAAAAAGCATTTCCCGTAGGAAGTTTCCTATGGAACACACTGTCTTTAAGAACAAAAAAACATATCATATTTTCCATATGAACGTGTCTACCACCAGCTTTATTTTACTCAAATGTCAGCTATCTCCCCCATTATAGGCCCTCAAAAGGAGTACAGGAAACATATACAGTAAACCTTTGCGGAAAGATTGAATTTTCTGAATGACACCATGGATTTGTGCCGCCGGACATCATTATTAGAGTTTATGTTCATCTCGTAGATCTCTTTAAATTAGAAAAGTAATATTAAAAGGAATTTGATTTATTCTTAAATTTTATTTTATCATAAAAAATGATTAACAAATATGTAATATTAAAGTTGATTAAATGCAAAAACAATCAAAATTCAAATATAACATACACAGTCATAGCATAGGGTGGATAAATGAAGAGATGACAAGATGATTCGTTACGAATATACTAAATAATATGGACATATTTTGTTATTATATGAACAAATAAGGAACAAAATAAATATGAACTAATTTTTTATAATATTAAATATTTTCTTATTTACAGAAACTTTGGATGGGGGTTTTATCTCGAATATGTTGTTTGCCGTTTTAATGAACGTGGGCTATTTTTGGTATGGGCATGGGATATAATAACAATTGTTTGACAAAATTTCACATTTCATAAAGAGTGAAGAAGAAAATGAAACTAAAGTAAACGTGTTTGTTAATAAATACCTAAGTGTAGGAACGAAAATAATAACAAAGTAATATTTAAAATTATTGATAACATTGTTGCTGCGATCTCGTAAACTCTCCAACTTGCTATTGAAACAAGGAGTACTATGTTTTTTGCGTGTACGAAGGCGTAGCGAACGCAGACATCGTTGTTCCGCAATTCTTTGTGGACTATTGAAATGAGAATGATGACCTGAAAGAAGACATGCACATAAATTACGTTGAATGTTTTAGTTTTGAGGAATCGTGCTATTATTCAAAATACCTTTTGCATTGTACTCATAAGCCTTTATGTTTTTTTTTAACTTCTCTTAATTTTCGCAGTGATATTTCATTTTTACGCTTCTCAATTGTCAATTCCTGGCTAAGTTGAGCTTTGCTCTTCGATTCCACCAATTTTTGAAACTCTATAGCAGCGTAGGAAAGTGAAAAGGGGGAAATAATTTTATTAATTGCTTTGAAAACATACATGTCTGTACATATGTATATGTTTACTTACGAATGATTGCATATGGATGTAGAAGAAGGCCTCCTATGTGGATCAGGATGTGTCATGATTTGTATTAGATCATTAAATTCTCGACTAAGCGTGGGTATACCTGGTATATTATTATCTCCGCTGTGTGTTCGCTATCGTTGTTTATATCCTCGTCGCCGCTAAGAAACAACTGTGGTGAACGATTACTAAGATTCTCACGACCGAATTGGGTGGGACAACGTTTCTTATTGTGAGCCATAAGACCTGCAAAAAATTCATCTAATAAATTGAATCTCTTCTCGCTCTTTCTCCCCAACTTACGTCTGGTGTAAAGGAATTTACATTAGCTGTCTGTTGTTGTATGACATTGTCAATAGCTCTCTTCTATCTTTCAGTCGTCTTAAGAAATAGCGATTCCTGTCTTTTTGTTATATCCGATGCTGCAACGGCAGACAGGTGGTTCAAACACTTTCCCGATGACCTTTCCAAAATGGTTTTTGGTGTTGCTGGCGTATCGAACAATCTCAGAGCACGCACCTTACGATATGGTGGCGAAATTGACATCTTTGTTGGTGTCTTATCACTGTATTTTTTTCACTGGGTGCTGTGCTTCGTTTTGATAGTGGGCTAGGACTGCCACTTGTTTCATCGTCGTCATCACGACTGGGCGAAGTAAATCACAACTTTCTGGGCAAAATCGATGTACAGGCGGGAGGCGATGAAGACGGTGGACACATTTCTATCTCCAGTTGCTCAATTGAAGTTCAACCACTACTGCTTTGCTGTCGCGAACGAAATGCCATTTTGCTGGAAAAAAGGCTTGCTGTGGTGGGTTTTTGTTGTAAATACTTATGAATTCACATGAGAAAATTAAAAAAAGTACAAGTAATATTTACCTACATCAAACTGCTGAATTTCTCGCGGCCAAAAAAAATTGTATACGTTTCTTCTATACGAAACGTATACATTGTTGCTGGCGACGGTGACTGTGTGCAATCGCTCAATTTATAGCGGCGCAAAATGTCAATTTCTCACGTTGAAATAAACACAGTACCACAAATGAAAAAATGTCACTCATTTTTTCACAACTTTGGTTTTTGTGTGGGATTTCACCGTGAAACGGGAACATAGTACCGTGCTTTAAAGGAAAAAAATTCAAATGAAATGCAACGGTTGGGTTGATAACGTAGGAAGGAAAGAAGAAGAAGAAGACTAGTAACCATTCACAAATTAGCTGATTTGTGGTAAAGAAACAAATGTCAGATGTTACGAGAAACGAAAAGTTAAAAGATGACAAGAATTAATGTTAGCCTCACAAACATCAGGAGTACCTGAACTCCCATTAAAAAGTAAAAAATGTCGTCAGCAAATAAGAAAGTTTTACAACAACTGGAATTAGTGTAACGATGAAGATCATTAACATATAGGATAAATAAAAGAGGTCCTAACACGGAACCTTGAGGAACTCCAGAGTGAAGAGGAAGCATGTCGGATTCAACACCATTCAGAACAACAAATTGCGATCTGTCTTTTAAATAGGAATATATAAGCTTGCAGGCAGAATTAGAAAAATTAAATTCATTTCGCAGTTTATGTAGCAGACGGACATAATTAATAGAATTGAATGCTTTTGACAAATCAAGAGAGACTAGGACACTTAACTTATTATCATTTATGTCTTCTCGAATAGAATCAGTGAGTTTCAGGAGCAAGTGGGAGGTGCTATGTCCCTGCCGAAAGGCATATTGCGATTCGAATTAACGTAGATTGCAAAATTTGGTCCTTAATAATGTGTTCTACAACTTTTGATAAAGCAGGAAGAATTGAGATAGGTCTCAGATCATCAGGTCCATGAACAACTCTGTACTTCGTTATCGGTACTACACGAGAGTTTTTCCAAGCAAGGGGAAATCTAGACGTCGTCAAAATGCAGTTTATTAGGTCAGTGATAACGGCAAAAACATAAGGGAAAACTACCTTAACAAAATTTATTGGAATACCGTATACATCAACACATCTAGATTTAACCTTGTTCAGAGCTTCAATGACTTCGAACTCGCTCACACAACGAAAAGAAAAGGGACGATTATAATCATCGAAATTATCAATATCAAATATTTCGTATTGACCGTCAAAACGCGCGAAAATCTGGTATAAGAAGCGCAAAAGCACCATACGATAGCGCTTAAAGTCAAAATCGGGTGTACATATCGTACCTGTTCAACAAAAGGGTAACAACTCAAAAAGGAAACCAGGTCAAAAACTGTTCACGTAAATGTTAATTTAAAAAAATTATATTAACGGAAATATGTCATTAAAAGAAAATACAATTAAAAAGATATCACATTTTTCGGACGTTTATAATATTAACGGAAGCAGTTTTTAGCCTCTACTGAAATTTGAAACTGAGTTAAAGGCGGTGTTGTTACCCTCTTTTGAGTTGTTACCCTCTTGTGAAACAGGTGCGATATAAACCTAAATCTGGACCACTTTTCTTGAAATTAGGCAGCGTTTTTTATAAGGATCTATTGATAAATGAGGATTTTATAGCAAGCAGAAGCACAATCGGGATACGGGAATATGTACATGGGGGCTTTATCTAAATCTGAACCGATTTTCTTCAAATTCGTCAGCGTTCGTCTCTCGATTACGAGACTTTACTCTTCCAAATTCCAAATAGATTGGATGTACAATATTCTCTAACGATCAGGTGGCAAATCGGATAGGACATATACATATATGGACATAAAACATAAAATTGGGTTGATTGCAACCAACGTTTAATTGCGTTGCCAGTTTCCAAAATTAAATTACGTATGGCAACTACCGACAACTTCAGTTGTTAAATGGGAGATTTTTCGGCAACCATTTATTTGTGGTTGCTGTTTTTTTAAAGAAATGAAACGTGAAATAAATTGTAGTTATATTTTTTTTATCATATTCTAATCAAAAGTCACTACGAATGAAGTGTGGCCGTGATGAATTGGGGAGAGCGAGTTTGCAGAATGCCACTACAATGGGTCTTTGCCACTCTGGGGTCCGGAAGTCTCCGAGAGGCCTTCTGAGCCTGTATAACCGCCATGCCCAACGCTGCGACATTTCCCAAAAGAATAGCATACACGATCTAAAGCTACTACTCTTTCATTTCGCCTGGGAACGTAGTTTCCACGAAGATGCTGGTGGTGGCGGTGGCCAATCGAATACACATTTCGTTCCCAACTTGCTCTTGTACGCTGTGAATCTGCTGCTCTCCACACGCTCTGCTGCACGAGACAGCAAAATTCGTGTCACCTAGCTCACGGCTCCCCGCCATCAGAAAAATGGCAAGAGAGTACCTCCGAAGCAGAAGGTCCTATGTACATTTCAACCGTGTCTCTGGGTTTGCGCTCTCATGAAACATGGCAGAAACATTGTATAGCCCATTTTAATAGTTTGATCACTGCGGCCAATGTCCGCCAGGCATATCCTTCGGCGAATTGTCTAGATGAATGGCAGAGAGTGCTGATCCATTTTAAAGCAAACCTTAACATCACAGGTGTTGAGGCATCTTTATTGCCATTGGAGGCAGCAGACCTATTGCATATTGATTCGGCTGTAAATCCAGTATGTAACCTTTTTGTCAGTGTGGAGACATTGTATTTCATCACCAAAAAATAGTCCCAAGCTTAGCATTAAAAATAGAATTTTTGTAGTTGAAATTTACCTTTTTTTTGTTGAATTGTTTGTTTGTGTACAATATTTTTAGATAACGAAGTGTCAAACACTATTATCGACGGCAACTGAAAAAAGTTGTCATACATAATACCAAATTTTATTTCAGTTGCGTTGCCAGTAGACAACTCAACTGAAGCTGGGTTGCAATCCATAATCGACCCATACTCGTACATGTGCTGGGTTTAAAATATTTCTTTGTTCCGAATTGTATGATGTAAAATCGGAGGCTATATCTAAATCTGCACCGATTTTAAAAATATTCAATAGTATTCTTCCCTGGTGTAAAAGAGTAACTTGTAATTTACAACTTTACATGGACAGACATGGTTAGATCGAAACTGCTAGTGATTCTGAATCGATCGGTATACATTAAGGTGTTAATGATCTAGCACCAACATTTGTTACTTAGGAACTTTTTGGAAAATATATCTATACCAATATTTAAAGGCCCTATGCTGCTTATAGGAACGACGGGGAAAAAATATATATATAATATTTTAAGGTGTGGGAAAAAAATATACATATAATATTTTAAGGTGTTACAATCATCTGGGCCAAAAAAAATTAAAATTCCTATCCCATAGGGTATAACAAAACGGTGATTTGGGTGAGCTGGAAGGTGGAAACACGAACGGAGGTATCGAAATATCTCATGTTGCGATTTCTTCCATCTTGCGTATGATTGTTTTTATACAAATTCACAATACGCACCCAAGTAAATTGAATAGAATACAAAATAATTAAGTAATTCCATGTGAAGTGATCACACAAATTTTGGTTCTTTTCTCCGATTTTGATGAAATTTTGCAGATATGTACTTTGAGGGGTGCAGAACAAGAACCCGGATTTTTTTTTTAAAAAATTTTCAAACAATTCTCTAACATTTGACTGAGAAGAATTTTATTTGTGGTTTTGTAATGGATTCTTACACACAGAATACAGTTTGGTTGCCTCGATCGAATTATTTGCCAACCGAATTTTGGTAGTTCTGTCTACTATCATGCGATTCCATTAGGACTACCAACATTTTGGTTGTGGTGTACTTCTGCTTCCATGTTGACAACAATTATATTTGGTTGTGCCAACTACGAACATTTGGTGGCTAAAATTATCTGCTGTATGTTGCCACAACCAACTGTTAAAAATTTAAATGTTAAATTTTTTAAATTAAAAAATTGGTTATTCTGACAATTTGTCAGTCATATGCTACCGACAATTAATTAAAAACAGTTTTCATTAACTTTTATTCTATTTATTGATCAAAAAACCAAACAATTCATAACAAAATTAAAAATCCTATATTACAAATTCATCACTATTATGAGATGTGGAAATATTTGACACAAATTTTAGTACACGAAAAAAAACAAAACTTTTATGCAAATATCGCTTAACCCTGTGCTTTCAATTTCATGGTTGTTGTTTTTATTTTTTATTTATGTAAAACATTTTGCACAACATATTCTGCATTCCACACATTATTATCCCCACGAGAGTTTTGACTACATATACCGTTCTTGAACAAAATCTTGAAGATTTATTTATATCGAGTAAATTTATTTTTTGTTTGTCATGTATCAGCAAAAGAACAGTAACCAATCTTTCGGTTGTATTTCCCAAAATACATTTAATTATTCTAAATTTGGGAAATTATTGGGATAACCAAAAAACGATTATTTATTAATATTTTTTCTGTTGTAGTAACCAATTATTCGTTGCAATAATAATCTTTGGTCTATTGATACAATTTCAGTTGTCAAGAATAAAACATTTTTAATTCGATTGATACAACCATCGATTTAGTTGCAAGCATATTCATTTGATCGTATCCATGTTATTATTGTTGTTTCAACTATTTATATATAAATACACACGGTGTAGGCAATATACTTTTTGTTACTAGTACTATTTTTTTATTGTTACAATCGAATTTCAACCAATTATTTTCCTGGGTGTAAGAAAAAATTAAGATGAGTGAGACATTTGAATTTTTTTCGATTTCTGAGTAATTCCATGTGAAGTAATCGCACAAATTTTGACTCTTTTCTCCGATCTCGATGAAATTGTCCACATACGTACTTTGAAGTGTGCAACTAACAGGAGGTATTAATAAGAATATAATATACTATGCAAAAAAACAATTAAGGGTGTATTATTTTTTTAAATTAATTTTTAGTTTTTATTTTAAATTTCTTATGAAAAAATAGTAAATTTTTTAAGAACACGATCTATTAGTTAGCCATTAGAAAATAAAACAAACATTTTCATCTTAGTACTAAGATACAGGATTTTAATGAAAAATTTACCAAAATTTTTTTAAAATTCCTGATTCTTGTTCTGCACTCTTCAAAATACGTATGTATGTATAAAATTTCATCAAAATAGGAGAAAAGAGCCAAAGAGCCACATGGAATTACTCAGAAATCGAAAAAACTTCCAATGTCTCATTAATCATCTTTTTTTCTCAAGAAGAGAAACTTTCTGGAGGTATTATTGACAATATAATCTACAATGTAAAAAAAATCAAAAAAATAAAAGGTGTATTTTTTCTTAAAATTTCGTTTTATTTTTATTTTAATTTAAAAAAAAATTAAAAATTCCTTCTCAGTCAAATGATAGATTTTTTAAAAAAAAATAGCTATAGCCATAACTATTTTTTATACACTCCACCATAGGATGGGGGTATACGCTACAGTCCGTAATAATAGAGCTAGGTTAATAAAATTAGGTAGAAATACTTCTTTTTGTTGCAGGTCGATTTGGATTGCAAATGGGCCATATCGGTCAATGTTTTGATATAGTTTCCCAATAGAGGTCGCTCCAAAATACGGGTTTGAGCCGTATATTCCACATTTTTAAAGCAATTTTGCTGAAACTTTGCAGTTTGTATTCTATTTTGACTAGAATCATCACAGTAACAAATTTGCAAATAAGCAATTTAGCTGAAACTTTGCAGTTTGTATTCTATTTTGGCAAGAATTCATCTCAAAACATTTATTCAGTTTATATTTTGTTGTAGTCCCCGTAAGCCATAAATACCACATTTTTCAGATGAAGAGTTTGGCTAAAGAATTTGGCTAAAAATTGCGTATTTGCTTCAACAAAAAGGATGGTTTGAAGATTTTCTCATATCCAAAGATTTTTCCAGTAATATAACTGAATGCAATCCATGATGGAGGGTATATAAGATTCGGCATGACCGAACTTATCGTTTTTTACTTGTTTTAAATCCGGATTGTACATATTGTACATATCTGGAAATATCTCATTGTACATATCTGGAAAATTTCATTATAATCGGAGAAAAGAGTTAAAATTTGTGTGATCATTTCATATGGAATTACTCAGTTTTTGTTTCTAAAGGGTGGTTAAATTTTAAGGACCGATGTTCATATTGAATAAAACACATTTCTTTTTATTATGATAATATTGGTATGGTTCAATTATGCAAATGGCCGCCGCGACCTCGCCGGCACACACCATCCGATGGTCCAACTTTTCGTTGACGTTGAGGCATAATTGAGGTTCTATGCCAAAGAAAGAAGTCCAACGGTGTCAAATCACATGGTCTTGGCGGCTAATTGGCATCGCCACGACGTGAGATAACACGGCCATTGAATTTGTTGCGCAAAAGAGCGATTGTGGCAAGTGGAACCGTCCTGTTGAAACCACATATTGTCCACTTCCATATCTTCCAAATCGGACCATAAAAAGTTCGTTATCATCTCACGACAGCGAACACCATTCATAGTAACTGCCTGACCGGCCTCATTTCGAAGAAGTATGGCCCGATGACGTCGCCAGCCCATAAGCCGCACCAAACGAACTGGGCGAGCATGCATAGGTGTTTTCATATCTCCTAGAACCGGTTTGCTGAAATTTGCGCACAATTCTCCCGATTGTGGACACATTTGGTCGATTATGCTGATCAAAAAAAACATCACGAAGTGCACGAAATGCATTTTGATTTGAACGCCCATTTTCGTATTAGGCTTAAAAAACTTTAACGCGTTGCTCGATTGTGTATCTTTCCATGGTTCAGAGGTTCAGATTGAGTTAGTCTGAAATTGAGAAATTTCAAATGAAATGCAGACAAAACTTGACGTTTAGGTGTGGTTCACGTTCAACATCGGCCCTTACAATTTAAACACCCTATTTGTTTCTATTACATTTTTGCAATAGGCAGAATGTAACTGAAACATATGATCTTAAACCGGAAA
The DNA here is from genome assembly GCA_963930755.1 of Eudasyphora cyanicolor. Taxonomy (NCBI): domain Eukaryota; kingdom Metazoa; phylum Arthropoda; class Insecta; order Diptera; family Muscidae; genus Eudasyphora; species Eudasyphora cyanicolor. The sequence continues at coordinate 196,834,609 of OZ005734.1, read as the reverse complement.
AATTCAGACTGTAATTCATTCGACATAGTGATCGTATGGATAACATTGCTAAACGAATGATGCAGATGTTCTTATTTTTGGGGCTACTTTCTCGTCCAATTCTCAGAATTGAGTCCCAAAATCATGTGTTATACTGTGTAAGTGCAAGAAATGTCTCAACAAACTGATAATTGTTCGACAATTTTGCGATTTTGAAGAACTAGATGCTGTTTTTTCAAATCAGTTTGATTTACACATTTTTTCTCCTAGTCTATACTGACAATTTAAAAAACAAAATTCCCATCGGTTAATTAGATATAGCCGTAGGAAAAATTAAAGTTTCTCTTAAAAAAGGCTCAAAATAAAGTTTCAGCCAAAATATCCTAGATACGAAAAAATCCGAATTGGAGCTAAAGCAGAAACACCCAAATGGCATTTTGTTACTTTTGATAAAGACATTCAGAAACTGAAGTCAAAACGGAGTCAACTTTTTATGTGTTGCACTCTACTTATATTATTGACACAATTGCTTTTAAAAACATGCATTTTTTGGAAACTTAATCAACAGTATTTAAACGATGCTCTCCACCAACTAAATTTTTCACAAAATCATAAAATACTTCGGTGAAACACATCGTCAATTCACTTTGGCTTTTGTTTAGTTACACCGTTTAAAGGTTAAAGCTTTGTGGAACAATGCTTGTCATGGCTAATGACAAAGTATAGACAGATTTTATTGACACAATCGACACGGTAGACAAATAGAAACACAAGTACATACTCGTATGGCCGTACTATACGTATCTGTCGCTGTTCACTATAGGAAGTGATACACATGCGTAAAGCTTATCTCGCACTGAACACACACTAACAATGAAGATTAAAGGCATGTTGTGTCTGAAATAAATACAGGGTATTCCAATAAGAGTGATATGATTCTTTAAAATAAAAAAAACACACTTATTGTTAAGGAAATTCAAAAGTTTTTTATTTAATGTGAAGTACAATCGATACAATTAAGTTCTAAATAAAACGTCATTCAAACGGCCTCCACGACTTCTTCTGCAGGAACGAATTCAATGGACCCAATTTTCGAGCACTTTTTCCACTAAATCAAGTCGTATGTCATGAATGGCACGTTCAATATTGACTTGTAAAGCTTGAAGAGAGTCTGGTTTATTTCGAAAGACCAATGACTTTAAATAACCCCATCACAACTTTAATATCACAATTTCTTGAAATAATCGAATCTCCAAACTTTTCTCGCAACAATTGTTTCATTTGCTGTGTGGTACGTAGCCACAATCGGTCAATGATAAAAATATAGCTCCTAACGAGAGCTAAAATATTGTTCATGGGTGTCAAGGCCGACTGGAAAGTGTTTTTTTGGATTTTTAAAAAAATAGACTTAGCATTATTTTCAGATGTGAACGGAAAGTTTTTTTTTGCTCTGGCTCCTTAACGGTATGTCGGATCGGGAATCGGTCAATGGCAAAAAGATAGCTCTTAACGAGAGCTAAAATCAAGGTCAAGGTCGTAGGTCGACTGGAAAGTGTTTTTTGGGATCTAAAAAAAAAATTGACCTAGCGCGCGAAAAGTTCCAATTGGAGAACGATTATTTTGTTAATAAAAATGAATAGTATGTAAACGTTGATGTTGCGTATATTTATCCATAATAAAATTGTAAACACTACTGAATACAATGAAAAACAAATGACAGATCATGACATTGTAGAAATGGCCGAAACGTCACTTCAAAATCATATCATCCCTATTGGAAAACCCGTTACATGTAAATATTAAAAAAAACGAACAGCATTATTAGGCTGTGTCAAAAAACACGAAAATACATTATACCATACCTAAACGTCAAGTTTTTTTCTGCATTTCATTTCACATTTCTCAATTTCAGACTTACTCAATTTGAACCATGGAAAGATACACTATCGAGCAACGCGTTAAAGTTTTTAAGCCTAATACGAAAATGGGCGTTCAAATCAAAATGCATTTCGTGAAGTTTTTTTGATCAGCATAATTGACCAAATATGTCCACAATCGGGAGAATTGTGCGCAAATTACAGCAAACCGGGTCTGTAGGATATGTGAAAACACCTGTGCATGCTCGCCCAGTTCGTTTAGTGTGGCTTATGGGCTGGCGACGTCATCGGGCCATACTTCTTCGAAATGAGGCCGGTCAGGCAGTTACTGTGAATGGTGATCGCTATCGTAAGATGATAACAAACTTTTTATGGCCCGAATTGGAAGATATGGATGTGGACAATATGTGGTTTCAACAGGACGGTGCCACTTGCCACACAGCTAAAGAAACAATGGCTCTTTTGCGCAACTAAATCAATGGCCGTGTTATCTCACGTCGTGGCGATGCCAATTGGCCGCCAAGATCATGTGATTTGACACCGTTGGGCTTCTTTCTTTGGGGTTATTTGAAAGAAAATTTGTATGTCGATAAGCCAGCAACAATTCAAGAGCTAAAGAATGAGATAATTCGGCATAGAACCTCAATTATGCCTCAGCGTCATCGAAAATTTGGACCATCGGATGGTGTGTGCCGCCGAGGTCGCGGCGGCCATTTGGACGATATTTTGTTCCATACATAATTGAACCATTCAAAATCAACATCGGCCCTTAAAATTTAACCACCCTTTATTAACAACAAAAGTAATAATCAGTAGCCGTTAGTGAGCATAAGTAAACACATCTTCCCATATAATAATCTTACTCTCATTTAATTTCACCTACTCCGCTTATCTCATTGTCTCTCCACATTAAAATCATATGACAGAACTTTGATCTAGTAGTTATTAGCATATGAAATAACTTTGTAGGACCCTAGGGTTCAATAAAATAGGGGCCTCGGGCCCACATATCCTATATTATATTCATATGAATGGAAACTTGTACGATGTGGAAACAATTCTCGACTACGGTGCTTCTTCATAAAAAAAAATATTTTTTTATTAAAACTATGTAGTGGATATTTCTAAAACATATTCATGTGTGCAAAATTCACCTTTGTAGGTTATTTTTTGCTAAAATGTTTATAAGCAGTTACAAATAGGTAAAATAAGATCTTGCAATAATTTTTTTTAAAAAATTTTGTAATTGAACGGCTGAACCGATTTTTGCAAAGAGGACACAATGCGCCATTTTTTGTATTTTTTTTTTGTAAATTTTTTAAAAAACTTCTTTACGAAAGTTTTTTTTTGAAAAAAAAAACGATATTTACGAATTCCTAGCATTTGTAGACCTCAGTTAATCGGAAGAGAATTGTCAGACTAATCTTGGTATTTCGTCCATAACTTTTACAAATATTGAGTCTCCCAAATTTTTTTTACTTTTCTGGATTTTTGAGAGTGCGACGAATATTCTGTGAAAATTTGAAGAAAATCGAGGGGGCAGCAATTTTTTCTACAAAGGTTTTTTTAAATAAACTTTTGTCGCATTATGTCCTCTTTAAAACAAAGTAAACTTTGCAAAAATCCGTTCAGCCGCACAATTTTAGTACAGTAGGCTTTGTCAAAGCTCCATGTCAAAGAAAAAAATAAAGGAGATACTTTAGAAAGTATTTCTCACAAAACAGCCGACACCCCAGCTCGTCCTCTTACACCTGCATGGCTAGAAAACGATATATTTAAAAAAACTATAGGGTTGACACAAAAGTGTATTGTGGGAACCTATTGTAATTTTTACAAGGAACCTTTTTGTCAAATACATCATTAAAAAAAATATGTAGATTTTTATGTGTTTTGATACATTATTCGTGTTGGCGGTGGATTATCCGGGGTAAGGGGATGAGCGGAGGTGTCGGATGTTTTGGGAGAAATACTTCCTGAAGTGTCTCCTGAATTTCGTTCTTTAATATGGAACTTTTATTCCGGAAGCCTTCTATTCTAAAATTGTGCTTGAATATACTAACCCCTTTGTTTATCCAGCAAACTTTGTAGCTAAATATCTTAAAAACGCAATGTCGCAGGAAAAATAGCTAATGCCATTCGAATTAGCGGTCCAAAATTATGCGGGGTATGTTGGTTTCATTGCGGATACATTTTGTTGCACACACAGTGTTATTGACGGAGTATTCGACCAAGGTACCTATGAGATTGCTTGGTAACTTTAAAACCGATGTAGTCCACCAACCCGAGGTCAACCATAACATACATACATATACATTTCGCAAACAAAAACAACGATCTCAAACTCGATAGTCAAAAACAAAACTATGAAAAGTCATAACAGATCGAATAACAAACAAGAAAAAGCGTTAAGTTCGGCCATGCCGAATATTATATACCCTCCACCAGGGATTGCATTCAATTTTATTACTAGAAAAATCATTAGATACGAGTATGGAGCAAATCATTAAACTATCCTTTTTGTTTAAGTAAATTGTTAAAAAAAAAACGAAAGCTTCAATTTTTAGCCCAACTCTTTTGGTTAGCCCAACAAAATTTGGTATTTATGGCTTAAAATATCTTTTTTGAGAGCTGCATGTACACGGAGACTACAATTCTTGTCAAAATAGAATTTAAACTGCAAAGTTTCAGCTAAATTTCTTAGAAAATGTGGTATTTATGGCTTAAATAAGCCTTTTTGGGAGCGACATCTATAGGTGGACTATAACAAAATATGAACTGATTTAAAATATTTTTACTGCGATGAATTCTTGTCTTAATTAAATACAAGCTGCCAAGATTCAGTTAAAATGCTTAGAAAATATGGTTTTTGTGGCTTAAATACGTATATTTTGGAGCGACCTCTATAGGGTGACTATAACAAAATATGAACCGATTTGTAAAATTTTTGCTGTGTTGAATTCTTCTCAAAATAGACTACAAACTGCAAAGTTTCTGCTAAATTGCTTTATAAATGTAGTATCTATGGCTCAAAAACCGTACTTCGGAGCGACCTCTATAGGGGAGCTATATCAAAACATTGATCGATATGGCCCATTTGCAATCCCAAACAACCTGCAACTATAAGAAGCATTTCTACCAAATTTGATCAACCTAGTTCTATTATTACGGACTGTTACGGACGTCTTAGAAATTTATGACGATTAAGAATGTATGTATATACTTTATGAGGTCTTAGATTAATATTTAGAGGCGTTACAAACGCAGTGACAAAATATACCCCCATCCTACACGCTGAAAAAAATAGCTTCTGTTGTTTATTGTGCCACATAGTTTCTGCTTGAAACATATTTATGTTTAGGGTACACTCGAAATATATTATATATTTGGAAAGATGATGTTCTAAGCAAATCCTTGTTTCCATCCTAATATTGTTATACCCTCCACCATAGGATGGGGGGTGTATTCATTTTGTCACTCCGTTTGTAACACCACTAAAGGCCCAGTTAGGCAAACTTAACCGTCACGCCCCCGTAGCGTAACGAATCAGCTGATTCAATCTGTCATATGGAAATCAGTGTAAATGATTAGCCAACGAAAACAAAACGTAAACGGACGGCTGAATCTGTTGAAACCAGAATTGGACGTTCCGTTTACGTACAATTTGACAACAGCTGATACTACATGTTGTTTACAATTACAATTGTATGTTCACCGAGAAAAGTAAAGAAAATAATTTATTAATTATTTGTTGTTTAAAAGTGCAAATAAACATGAAAGACGAATATTTGAATTCATTGGTGCAGTCGCACGAGTATTTATACAATAAATATAATCCAGCATATAGGATATCTGAAAAAAAAGCCAGAAGCTTGGAGGCAAATTGGCAAGGAGCTAAGCGTCACAGGTGAGTTTTATGAAGATCGCGGCTGACTCCATTAAAAATTAAATTTATAATCTGCTTCAGGATTCTTTTGGCGACACTACGAGACAAGCATTGCGCTAATCTTCTTCATTGTGGGTTAATTTGACAGCAATATAAGCGTCTCTACAAACGTGGACTTATTTATAGATAGAGATTGGATTGGATTTGGCTGAGTCCCTCTTCAATGGAAATAGACATAAGTAAAACTATTAATAAAACACAGAATATTTAAGATATAGAGTTCAAATTTATTCCAGGTGTAGTGCAAATGTTACATTCTAAGAATGAAATTCAATTTCGGTCATATGACCACCACGAGCCTGTAAACAGCGATCTATTCTTTGGACCCAATTTTCCACCACTCTTGGACACATTTCGACGGGAACGTTGGGAATTTCGCGTTGGATGTTGGCTCTGAGCTCGTCTAAAGTAGTTGACTTAGACCAAGGATATTCCTCAGGGGATACGCCGCATCGCCAGTAAAAAAATGAGGAAAGGCTTCAGAGGATGCTGACGATAATGGTTTACTAGGAGGTACAGGTACTGTACCTAAAATACCTGATTGGCCAAAGGGAGAGTACTGGAATATAGCTGTATTTAATTTAAATTAAGAAATGGAAATCGTTTGTATTAAAATAGATTATAAATAAATTGAAGTTTAATGGACATACCCCCATCGTGTTGGCTGCCATAACTTCGAACATTAGCTGATATGAATGCATAGTTAGCATCGCAGATTCCCACACAATTCGGCATATCCCACACTCGTTGAAAATCATTGGCAATGTGTTTGTACTGCTGTGTGGTTTATTCACCTCAATAAATCGGCGAAAGCAAGCGCCGCAAAACTTCACTGCATTCTAAAATAATATTTCGAATTGTTGTTTTCCCCAGCTTGTGACTCCATGCAATCGATTGTATGGAACAACCGTGACCCAAATATCTACAATTTTAAAGAATAGAATATTTCCCAACTTGGAATCATAGGATAAAGCAATATTTGACCTACAGTGGTGTTATTGCGAGTCTCTGCCGGTCTAATCCGTTGCTTTGGCGTAGTTAACTCATATTTTATTAATGTTAATAACAAATTAAAAACTGCCATAGGCATTCTAGTGTCCGGCTTTCGCCCAGTCATTGTTTATAGGACGTCCATCCCATCTTCTTATCCGACTTTTATTGTAAATTCTGCACAGATTTAAAAAACACAAATTTATAAACATTATTTTTAACTTCAAATCGCGGCTTTTTTGTTTACTTATGTGTTGTTGTTGTCAGTACATATGACTCGTTTTCTCAACGTTGGCTAATCGCTCAAACGGGCAACGTTACGGCAAAGGTAAAGATAAATTACGGTTACGTATGCCTAACCCGGCCTTTAATATTGATCTGAGACCCCATAAAGTATATATAATATTATTACTCGCCGTAAAATTCTAAGACGATTTAGCCATGTCCGTCTGTTGTATTCACGCTACAATCTTTAATACAAGCAGGAAAATAATTGGTTTGAATTCGATTGTAACAATAAAAAAATAGTACTAGCACAAAAAGTATATTGCCTACACCGTGTGTCGGATGTATTTATATATAAATAGTTGAAACAACAATAATAACATGGATACGATCAAATGAAAATGCTTGCAACTAAATCGATGGTTGCATTAATCAATTTAAGATTGTTTCTTTCATTGACACTCGGTTAGTTGTGATAACTACTTTAAAATGTTCATTATAGTACCATATGATCGATTTTAGGCTGTGACTACCAATGTTTTATTCTTGACAACAGATATTGTATCAATAGACCAAAGATTATTATTGCAACGAATAATTGGTTACTACAACAGAAAGATTATTAATAAATAATCGTTTTTTGGTTATCCCAATAATTTCCTAACCGACCGAAAGATTGGTTGCTGTTCTTTTGCTGATACATGACAAACAAAAAATAAAATTACTCGACACAAATAAATCTTCAACATTTTGTTTAAGAACGGTATATGTAGTAAAAAATAATCTCGTGTGGATAATAATGTGTGGAATGCAGAATATGTTGTGCAAAATGTTTTACATAAATAATAAATAAAAGCGTTATTTGCATAAAAGTTTTGTACTTTCGTGTACTAAAATTTGTGTCAAATATTTTCACATATCATAATACTGATGAATTTGTTCAATAAATAAAATAAAAATTAGTGAAAACTATTTTTAATTAATTGTCGGTAGTATACTCGTATGACTGACAATTTTTCAGAGCAAAAATTTTTTTAAAACAGTTGGTTGTGGCAGCATGCAACAGATAATTTTAGCCACCATTTACGTAGTTGGCGCAACCAAATATGACTGTTGTCAACATGGAAGCAGAAGTATACCACAACCAAAATGTTGGTTGTCCTGATGGAATCGCATGATAGTAGACAGAACTACCAAAATTTGGTTGGCAAATAATTCGGTCGAGGCAACCATACTGTATTCTGTGTGTAGATTTAATTTCTACCTGGAACATTTCACACGAACAACGGTAGTCATAGGTCCAAGTTTTGATGTAGCCCACATACAAGGGTCCCTCTAGATTTGATTTCGTAACGCCATAAAGACTACAAATTCTAACTGATCGGGCTGAACATTTGTAACTAGGGTTTATTTATACCCGGAATCGTTCACACGAACAACGGTAGCCATAGGTCCATGTTTTGAAATAGCCCCATACAAAGGTCTTGTAGATTTGATTTCTTAATTTTGAGCTGAAACTTGTTATAATGAGTTTATTTGTACCCGAAGCCATTCACATACGATCCATGGTGGAGGGTATATAAGATTCGACATGGCCGAACTTCATACGACTTTACTTGTTTTATTTGGGACTATTATTTCCGATGCAAAGATTTATTGTTAATGTTCCCAAAAGTCCTTTTTAATCTTGAACAACGATAAATTGACAACAAATTATGATTTGGAATATTTAGAAATTTAAAATGGGTCCTTTGACCAAAAGTTAATGCGACATATGCCATTTGTAATTATATTCTTTCTTATTATAACATTCAGGAAAAATTAAAACTGACAATCAAAATATCAACCAAGTTTTGGAAATCTAAGCATATTGCTTTTGCCATTCAACCCGGAATTCAATTATAATGTCCTTTTTCACTGAGTGCTAAATGATACTCTTATAATAGTGCTGACACAATATTGTTAAATTTAAACATAATTTGTAAATATTCCAATATTTGTATGAGAGAAAGAGTCCTCGCATGCCCACATTTAAAAATATCACTTTCCAACAAAAATAAGTTTTAATTTAATTTTACCAGTACATACATATATTCAATATATGTTTTTAAAGTATTTTGGTCTTCAATATGCCAAAACATTGGTTTCTCAAACACTTATTTAATGTAGAGTAAAACAGACAAAAGATACAAATACATACATACATACGTACGTACAAGCCCAAACGCATCCTTTACAACAACTCACAAACACACACAGACATATCAATGTTCACACATACTTTGGAACCCGTTAACAATCCTCCACGGATGAGTCTATGTGAGACAGTGGCGGGGCATTAAAATGGAGAAGGTAAACATATTTTTCAAATAACAATTTTAAATGTAATTTGTGTTTGTAGGAAAAAAGAAAGGAAAATAAAGTAAAAAAAAGCAGGGCACCGCGAAAATTCTGTCTAAAATAAACCTTATACTCAAATATCGATACCTTTACTCCAAAGTATGCTATGTCGACTAAGCATGTTTTAAGAGCATTGCATTTTTAAATTCTAGATATTCCAATTTAGTCAAAATGCGTTGTTTAACCCAGTCAAAAGTTATGATCAAAACAGTAGAGGTAATTTTATTTATATTACAAAAGAAATTCACAATACTTTGATCTACTATCCTGAAGACAAACTTCACAACGAAGAAATTAAAAAATTATTTTCAGAGGGAGTTGATATAATAAATAACAACGAATCACAACACAATGCTATTGAGTCCAGTGACTCCAACTGGAACGCAGTTTGCAAGTGCGTACAAGGATGTACTAGGTTTACAACAGAAAGTACCACGTAATTGGATAACACAAGAAAGTTGGAATTTGATATCATCTCGACGACAACTAAAACTTCAGCAACTATCAACATCCGATAATGCGAAATCTGAAAATCTATCAGCACGATACAATAGTATCTCGAGGGAAGTAAAAAATCAACTAAGACGAGATAAAGATGCTTTCCACGTACAAATTGCTACTGAGGCGCAGGTGGCTGCAAATATGGGCAATATGAAGGAACTTTATAAATTAACAAAGTAGTTGAGCACTAGGAGAACTAATACAAAACCACTTTTGGGAAAAGATGGAACATTGAAAACCAGTAAGGAGGAACAGTTGGCGATATGGAAAAAACACTGAAAATATGCTCAATATATTACATGAGGAGAATAGTGATGAAATAATTATCCATATACGGCACAATGTAAACAGAAGCATAAGCGATAATCCTCCCAGCTGAATGCTTCAAAACCAACCCTGATGCCGCTGCATCGCTACTTCATAAACTTTTCGTCCAGATCTGGGAGACCGAAGAAATTCCAAATCAATGGAAGGAATCAACTATAATTAAGCTTCCCAAGAGAGGAAACCTGAGTAATTGCAATAATTGGCGGGGTATATCGATACCACCAACTGTGGCGAAGATATTCAACAAGATCATTTTAGACAGAATATCGGAACCAGTAGGTTCCAAATTAATTGCCCCAACTCAGGCTGAATTTTTACCACATAAGAGCTGCATTGATCAAATAAATACACTGCGAATACTGATAGAGCAATCAGTTGAATTCAATACCTCCCTTTATATAACATTTATCGACTGTGAGAAGGCTTTTGATGCTCTTAAACGAGAATTCATATGGAATGCGCTAGAAGCCCGGGGTATACTAGACAAAATCATCAAACTTATTAAAAACAGCTACGAAGGATGCGTTTCTCGAGTACTTCACGCAGGAAGTCTAAGCGATGCCTTCACCACCAAGAGCAGCGTGAAACAGGGATGTGCACTTTCTCCGTTGCTTTTTATTACAGAGCTAGATATTGTTTTCGAAGCCAAGCAGGCATTAGCTGGAGTCTAACAGATAAACTTACGGAACTCGCATATGCGGACGATGTAGCACTGCTAGCAGTCAGACGAGACGATATGCAGAACAAAGTAAGTAGCCTTTCTGAAGAAGCAATAAAAGTAGGATTAAAAATTAACATCGCAAAGTCCAAGTGTATGAGCATCAATCCAACGGCCAACTCAAATATATGTTTAAACGGACAGGATTTACAAAATGTCGACGAATTTGAATACCTTGGCAGCAAAGTAACAACGGACGGTGGAGCAAGATCCGATATAGAAAGCAGAATTCGCAAAGCCCGGATAAAATTCGACTGCGAACTAAAATCTTACTATTTAATAGCTGCGTGAAAACTGTTTTGCTCTATGGTTGCGAAACATGGCTTGTGACAAATTTTACCACAAACAAAATACAAACATTCATGAACAGATGCCTAAGAACCATACTCAGAATATGGTGGCCAAATACCATAAGTAACGAGCAACTATGGCAAAAAACAAAACAGGCTGGCATTGCGAAAGATATTCGGCTAAGAAAATATGGATGGTTGGGACATACACTCAGAAAAGATCCTACGGATATACCACATGCTGCACTGTCATGGAACCCATAAGGCACAAGAAGTAGAGGTCGCCCGAAGATAACGTGGAAGCGAACAATTCAAAACGAGACATCCAAATCGATTAACGAGTTGAGATATATTGCACGAAATAGAAATAGTTGGAAAGATTATATAAACCGAATATGTCAATAATTATAAAAGTATATATACATATAAACTATCATACAAACTTACATTTATACACACTTACATTTTTCTGTAAGTTCAACAAATGAATATGCCAATAAAAAAATGGGAGATAGACCTCCCATATACAACGTGCAAGTGCAACCCTACAATATGGCTTCGATACTATAGTCTTGAAGGTATACAGGCAGGATATTGCTCCCACTGCGGAAGGTGAGTCGTCCACCGTGGTTGATACACGGCTTATTTCTGGTGACTCCAACTCTAACAGAAGACGAAAGCTCCAGTTCTGACACAGAGGGGCTGAGGGGAGTCTCCGGACTCTTTGACGCATCTGGAGGGGACACGCTTCTCGATGATACGGACGAAGAGTTCGATAACACCCTTGTCGGGGTGGATGTTAATCTGTCAATTACCAATGGTGGTAAGAATTCTACAGATTAACCTCCATCACGCTAAAGCAGCCTCAGCACCTGTCCACAGGTGCAGTAGACATCGTCCTGATACAGGAGCCCTACGCAGTGGGAGGAAGGGTGTGCGGTATCAGGACACGCAACTTTAAACTGCTTGTGACCAACTGTGAAGGCACTCCAAGAACCTGCATTTTGGCCAGGAAAGATTTAAGTATCTTTCTCCCGGCTAATTTAAGTGGTAATCTGCTAGTCTGGAGATCGGTAATCGCATATATTGGGAGTCTCGAGTTACTTGCCTTATGAAGCTGTAATACCGACTGCTCTATTTAGGGAAGTAGTAGAAGAAGCAACGTCTGACGAGGTCGAGCTGATTATTGGCGCAGACACGAACGCTCATCATACTATCTGGGGTAGTACGGATATAAACAATAGGGGTGATTCGCTTCTTGACTTTATTCTAACTACCAACCTAAGTACTAATAACATAGGTAATAAACCGACCTTTACAATTAAAGACAGACAAGAAGTACTAGACGTAACGTTTGCTACTGACCGGCTGTCAGACAAAATTGTTGGGTGGAATGTACAGGGCGACCACTCATTCTCAGATCACCATTATATTGAGTTCAATCTTGCTGAAAAGTCTAAAAAGAAAAGCCTAAACCTGCCGTCCAAAGAATTGTGAGGAAGACAAAGTGGCACCTGTATGAGAAGAATTTTAAGAAAGTCCTCAACTCTAAACTTCTGTACAAACCGAATGACAAAGCCAGTCTGGATAATCTGGTCGAGCATATCACCATATATTCAATAGTTCCCTTGAATAAGCCTGTCCAAAAACAAGGTACAAAGGTAAAACTAAACCCCAATGGTGGACTTCTGAGCTAACGGCTATGAAAAAGACCTGCAACAAGCTATTCAACAAGGCTCAATCTACTGGGGTCGTTTGGGATGCCTATAAAGAGCAACTCAAGATCTATAAGAAGGAGCTTAGGAAGGCGCAAAGACGCTCTTGGTATACCTTCTGTGGCGAAGTGGAAAAGGTATCCGTCGCCGCAAGGCTGAGGAAGATATTATCTGATTCACCCAGTACAGTGGGATATTTACAGGATGAGGCAAATAATTGGACCAAAAACAGCGAGCAGTCGCTCAATGTACTGCTCGACACACATTTCCCGGGGAACTCTCTAACAGAACCAGAGGATCAGCAGGACCAACAAGAGTGCGAGTGGACTGCGAGCGTCGCTGGCTTGTTGACTGAGAGATCCAGAATAAGCTGGGCTATTAATAGCTTTGAGCCCTTCAAGTCACCTGGACCAGACGGCATCACTCCAGCAGAAATTCAGAAAATGTTGAAGTACATTATCCCCTGGCTGGAGAAAATTTATGTAGGCTGTATCAGGCATTCATACATCCCGAATCGTTGGAGGGATACCAAAGTGGTATTCATACCTAAAGCGGGGAAGATATTACACACTAGGCCAAAAGACTTCAGACCAATTAGACTATCCTCCTTCCTATTGAAAGGTCTGGAAAGACTTTTAGATTATTTCATTAGGGAAAACCTGGATACAAAACTCCTGTCGGTGAACCAACATGCTTACAATAAGGGGAAGTCTACAGCATCAGCCCTGCACGAACTTGTGAGCACTATCGAATCGTCCCTGCATTTCAAGGAATTCACCATGGTGGCATTTCTTTACATAGAAATGGTTTTTACCAACATTCACGCAGATGCGGTAATTGCTGCGCTGTTACATCTAAAGGTAAACTCTAGCTTGATTCGATTAATTTAAAGCCTGCTCAACAGAACAGCATGTCTTGGTCCACAACTCTAATAAGGTTTGTAACAAAGGAACCTAGCGGTTCCAAATTCTAGATCTAGAACGTTGTGGCTGCAAGGCCTTGGCATATACGGACCATGTGGAAATCGTAGTAAGTGGCAAATTCGGAACCGTCCTCAGAGATTTCCTACAGGTGACTGTGAACAAGTTGGCTAGATGGGCCAGAAGCAGAGGCTTGGCCGTTAACCCAAACAAGACAGAATTGTTGCTCTTTACTAGGATGAATAATGTCCCACATGTGGACTCTCCTCGGATAAATGGAAGAGATCTAATCTTTTCTGAAAGTGCAAAATTTCTAGGAATAACTGTTATTCAGACTTAACGTGTATGGAAGGCCAACGTCGCCTTAAATTCCTGCAGGAAGGCTGTAGGGACGCGGTGGGCCTCTCTCCTACAATCGTCCATTATATATATATAGCAGTAGTTCGTCCAATACTGTTATACGGCATTGTGCTGTGGTGAATGGCAACTATCCAAAACCAATCTACTATCAAAGGTGCAGAGAATTGTTAGCATATGCATAGCGGAGCTTTAAGGACAGACACTGATTCTCTACAAGCCCTACTACATCTACTGCCGATTAATATTGTGACGAGAGAAGTTGCAACCAGAACGGCATTAAGATTAAACTGTTTATCAAAGTGGAAGTACAAGAACTACGGTCACATGAGGATATAAGAGTGTAGTGCTATGGTAACCGACCGAGTGGACTATATACCAACTGTATACACCTTCAAGAAGAACTACATCACTATGATATGAGCCAGAGATGAATGGGTAGGCAGAATACCAGGTAATATAAACTATCTGCAATTCTGGTTCGAAGTTTGATGAAAAAGTTGGCTTCTAAAGAACTTAGTCTATATATACTTCACAGATTTAGATACTTGCATTGTCTGTCAAGCCGAAATGGGAAGTTGATAATTGTCATTTACTCGAACAGCAAGATTGTCATTAATTCTCTGGAGGCCGCATCTCTAAATTCACATTTCAGAGTCACATTTCAGTTTCCGGGGAACTGCAAAGCCGATGAACTTTCTATGAAGGGGACGTTATTACAAATTCTCGAAGAATGAATGATGGACAGAAATCGGCATCTGTAGGGTAGCTAGACAAATCTGGTCAAGATATGACCTGAGAAGTAGGTATTCTAGATTTCGGTGAGTCGCTATGCGTCGACCAACGCCCCCACGCACAGTGTGCATGAGTACCAATCAATTCCGCGTTTCTGGACACTTTTGCCCTCCTCCTTGGTTAGGAGTGGAACCCATCTAAAACTTCTTGCCATTCTATGGGTCATGGCGGTTGGTTTGCAACTCCACTACCAGATACTACCATTTAGACTCCAGAAAATCTAGGACTTTTGACTAGTCTGGGATCAATGACCAGTCCCTATCCTGGAAATAAATGGGAACTATAGGATTCATAGATCCCCATGACCTTAGAAGGTCAAAATATCTCCTCACACTAGCAAGGAAATTACTGCCTACGTTAGTGTCAGTTCTGTCACGACACTGTCTGGTCGGCGAACACGCCACCAACGATAACTTTGTATATCAAACAAGTTTGATTTCAATGAGGGGAATTTCAGCCCGTGATAACACTGGGGACACAAACTGGTATACTGAGTTGGTAACCCAAGTCTGCTAAATTCCCAAAAAAGAGAGACTATGGTAACTTGCCTCCTTCTAGAGATAGCGGTGCACAGACACAGAAGGTGTTCTATTGATTCCTTCGCTTCGTCTCCGCAGCTTCTGCAAAAGTAGTTACGCAAGACCATCAATCTACATAATGCATTCAGTTTCTGACTAGTGACAATCTGACATATACATCATGTCTACATATTCCAGTTCCCCAGGAGCTTGTAAAGTAGTTCCTTGTTTTGTAATTTTATCTGATTTGCAGTTCGCTGGCAACAATATCAGGTGAGTATCGATGGCCTATATCCAAAAGCTGCTTTTCCCCTAATAAAAAACCCAATTTTCAGGAGAGCAAAAAAAACTGTTGATTTTTATTATTTCGCGATAATTTTAATATGATACTCGTATGAATTAGGAATTCGAAGGTATATATTATATACGCAACAACATCTGATCGCCCAAGCCAACAGGGAAGCTAAATATAGACATGATTAGGTTAGGTTGAATAGAGGAGACGTTTAAACGTCTCATGTCCACATACATTTAAGCCAGTGGTTCGGCCTGTTGTGCTAATTTTTATGTCATATGACCCACAAATAATCCACCTATTCCTTAACATATTGTTGATCCAGCGCCCGATCAACCAGAAACTCATCTAAGGACTGGATAAGTGTATCGGTCTGAACGTTCTTAAAAGCGCCTTCAATGTCTATACAAATGGCAAGTGTGTACTTATTTTTTACTGAAGGACTGTTCTATGTACTACCTCATGTAGAGCTGTTTCCACTGATCTTCCTTTAACATATGCGTGTTGTTTGCATTTTAGCTCGCCATCTGCTATCTTATTTTAACCATGTCGTCAATTATTCGCTTCATTGTTTTTTTTGCCAGTCTTGGGTATAAAGACCACCCTTGATTCGTGCCAATTTTTTTGGGGTTATGCATGAGTTAGGCATGCAGTGAAAACTCCAGCAAGATGAGTTGATACCAGATCCACCTCATTTGGAAGAAGCGCTGGAAATATTCCGTCCGTCCCGCAGCCTTGAAAGGATAAAAGGTTTTTATTGCTTCTTGAACCATAACATCTGTTAACCATTGGAATAATTTTTCCTGTGGAAGACTTCCCACTTCCCCACCTTAAGGTTCGTATCTTGTTTGCCAATGACGCTGAGTATACGCTCTGACGGTACCTTACTGGCCCATCCTCCGACATAGAAAGATGTTTTTATGAGTACAGGGATGTCGCTTTTCCTTACCAGTTCCAGCTTTGCGGCGTCCCAAGGTGAGGGGATGCTCTTCACTAGTATTAGTGAATTCAGCATCAAAACGCCCCTCTCAAACTTCCAACTCATTACTTGCATTGTTGGTCCATCATTAGATTCGAGAATGTGGTATAATACCTTTGTGTAGAATAAATCTTCCAGACGCACTACTGCTATCAATTATGGCATATTTGAGAATAAGATGGTGCTTCCTTACCCTTTTTATAGCCAGCTTTCTTTTTCCTTTAGGGTGGGTCTTTTTGTTTGAGGCCCCTCCTTTATGGATGGTTTGGTGGACATGCTCACCTTCTTCACAACAGGATCAACTTCACCTCCCACCATTAACGGATTCTGACTAGAGACACCATTTTTGGTGTACTGAATAGGTTTCTCCGAAGTGCGGGGTGTCGGTGAGCTTTTTTCTTCTTAATTGATTTCGCATCGTTATGTTCTTCGGGAGATCTGACTCTTTTAGTAGATGTAGAAAAGTCAGATTTATCCTGTAATATCTTCTGCCGGTTCATCTTATTCAGTTTACTTTTTTGTGCCCCTGACAGTCTTTTCCGATTTTCAACAATAGTAATATTGTTATCACTTGATGACTTAGAGTCGGAGTTCTCACTAGCTTTTAAAAGCTGGGGTTGCTTAGAGCCCCCTTGGGTTTTCTTTAGTCCCTAGTGTTACCACGGGCTGAAATTCCCTTCATCGAAACCAACCTGTTTGATATACAAATTTATCGATAGTACGAATATCGGTACTGGAAAGATCTGATAGGCTGCATAGAAACGCTGACCCCAGTATGTCCAGCAAGTGCTCAATGCTCTCCACTTCTTCATCATCTCCACAGCTTCTGCAGAAGTCATTAGAGTCAATACCCAATCTTTTGGCGTGTTCGCCAATCAAGCAGTGTCCCGTCAGAACTGATACTAACGTAGACAATCTTTGCCTCTCTAGTGTGAGGAGATATTTTGATCTTCTCAGGTCACACCTTTGGCAGATTTGTCTAGCTACTATGCAGGTGCCGATTTCTGTCCATTTTTCGTTGGACTGCCTGATTGCCTCTTGCCTAAGCCAAAGCTTGCACGTGGATAGTGGTGCACCAATAAATGCAAATTCTTCGAGAATTTGTAATGTCGTCCCTTTCCTAGCAAGTTCATCGGCTTTGCAGTTCCCCGGGATATCCCTATGCCCAGGCACCCATGTGAAGTGTATATTAAACTGCTCAGCCATCTCGTTAAGAGATCTGCGGCAGTCGAGGGCTGTTTGTGAATTTAGGGATGTTGCCTCCAGAGAATTGATGACAGCCTGGCTGTCCGAGTAAATGACAACGCCAGTGTTGGTTACTATGTTGCGACTCAGCCACTTGGCTACTTCCCATATTGCCATTATTTCGGCTTGATAGACACTACAGGTAAATGGTAGTCTGTGAGCTATATCCAAACTAAGCTCTGCACAGTGTACTCCGAAGCCAACCTTTTCATCAAGCTTTGAACCATCCGTGTAAAAGTGGAGAAGGTTTATATTACCTGGTATTCTTCCAACCCATTCATCTCTGGCGGGAATCATAGTGATGTAATTTCTCTCGAAGGTGTACACAGTTGGTATATAGTCTACTCGGTCGGTTACTATAGCACTACACTTTGATATCCTCATGTGACCGTAGTTTTTGTACCTCCACATTGATAGGCAGTTTAATCTTATTGCCGCTTTGGTTACAACTTCTCTCGCCACAATATTAGTCGGCAGTAGAGCTTGTAGAGACTCGGTCGCTGTAGTCCTTAAGGCTCCGCTAATGCTCAGGCAGGCTGTTCTCTGAACCTTTGTTAGTAGGTTGGTGATGGTTAGTTTGTCAGTTGCCGTCCACCATACCACAATACCGTATAGCAGTATAGGACGAACTACATATATATACATATATATATCCAGTGGACGATTTTAGGAGAGAGGCCCCACTACAGCCTTTTTGCAGGAATATAAGGCGACGTTGGCCTTCCTTACACGTTCCAAGTCTAAATAACAGTTTTATATCTAGAATTATTCCTAAAAATTTTGCACTTTCAGAAAAGACTAGATCTGTTCCATTTATCCGAGGTGGAAGGTCCACATGTGGGACTTTATTCACCCTAGTAAAGAGAACCAATTCTGTCTTGATTGGGTTTACGCCCAAACCGCTGCTTCTGGCCCATCTAGCCAATTTGTTCAGAGCCATCTGTAGAATGTCTCGGAGGACGTTTTCGAATTTGCCACTCACTGCGATTGCCACGTCGTCCGCATATGCCACGACCTTGCAGCCACATCGTTCTAGATCTAGCAGGATTTCATTCCCCGCTAGGTTCCAAATTAGTGGAGACAGTACTCCTCCTTGTGGGGTCCCTCTGTTTACAAACCTTGTTAGAGTTGTGGACCCAAGACATGCTGTTATACGTTTTCTGTTGATCAAACTTTGAATTAGTCTAATCAAACTAGAGTTAACTTTTAGATGTGACAGTGCCGCAATTACTGCATCTGAGTGAATGTTGTTAAAAGCCCCTTCTATGTCAAGAAATCCCACCATGGTAAATTCTTTGAAATGTAGGGACGATTCGATAGTGCTCACAGGTTCGTGCAGGGCTGATTCTGTAGACTTTTCCTTATTGTAAGCATGTTGGTAACAGACGAATGTTAATTAACATCCGGACATCATTGAGTAGATGAAAACAACATAAGGTTCCCGCGATAATCGGATACTCGTATATGCCGGAACGAAGTCTGTAATAGAAATAGACTTAAGGATTATCAACTCAGCGTTTCCAAGCTGCTACAACAACAATAACAACAATGGTCTTAGGACACTCCTTCGATGTGCTACACTTTTGGCCCGTAGCAAATGATATATACCCTCCTCCACTAAAGTGAGGGTATAATTACTGGGAAATTTGTATCCTTTTTAGATCAAGGAAGCTTCGCCTCTGATATGTCCATATAGAACAGTAACACGAACAAACAAGTACACATACATACATACATACATTCACAATGGCATGAACCCAACAATCTGTGTTAAATCACACAGACACACTCATGTATCCACACAAGCTCAAACAAAATAATAGACTACACATTAATGTCAGCTTGTTGCCTTTTTTCCAGATGATGTTCTCCGCCATATCGTCTGCCACACTTGTTGGCGACGACAGCAGTAATGGCGGCAAACAAAGCCATATAAAACGAAGCACGACATATTGATACTTTTCAATACATCCTCAGGCATCGTGGCGGTAACACCTGTTGAACTCTCTCTCGCTTCTAATAAAAAAGTACGCGACGGCTATGGAATACCAGTGACCGATAGACAATGTTCGTTCTTACCATCGTTGTGGTAGTAGTAGTAGACTTATGTTAGTGAGTGTGATGTGCATGAAAGAAGAACAACAGCAGCAACAACGATTTTCATTAATGTTGGCTTCAATCAAAGCATATTTTTAGGCATCCTCAACAAGTGTTTCCGTTTCAGTGGTGTGTTTGTGTGAGTGTGTGTATAAATTCATAAACACAGTGTGTATGTTACGACCATATGCCAGTGGATTTCATTTAATTAAAAATTGTAAATGTTATTTATACACGTCGTCGACAAAATCTCTCTCCCTATCGCATACTATAGGAATTTAAAGTTGAACGGTGAATGGTGAACATTGAACAGAAACATATAAATAATATATAAAAAACAATATGTCCGAGTCACAGCAACAGCAGGCGACAAACATCGCTCCCAAATTGGATACAACTGAAGCTCAATATAACCGCGCCTCATCACTTAATCCGACCTATAATGAAAGACGCACCTCAAGTCCCAACTATGGCTTTACTAATCGCGGTACGATTGCTTTAATAGTCTATTTGGCATTATTGTTGGATAATGTTCTACTCACAGTGATAGGTAAATTTATTAAAGTACGAGTACATAATAATTAGATTATGAATATTCCAATATTGTACATATGTATGTAGATCCATATGCAACTAAACTCTAGCTTAAACGTGAATATTTAATTGAAGTTATAAGTTAAAAAATATAAATGCAATTTTGAATAAATTTGTGAAATAATTCAAGAATAATTTAAAACAAATTGGTCTGTAATATGGGAATCATAAACTTATTTCCAGTAGGGCGTGAAATTATAAGGGTTAAATGTCAAGTGATTCAATGTTTGAAAAGCCATGTATTCTGATCTGAAAGAAACATGCGCCGAGTTTAGTCCTATTAGATAGTAGTTATGACACAAAATTTCAACGAGATCGGATAAGGATTGTCCGAGTTGGAGGGTGTTGAAATTAGAAATTTTGGTCAAATAGCTTCTTCATAAATCTTTTTAAAAAATAACAAATTTCACAAATATATTTATTTGTGATTTTTTTTCAATCCTCGTATTAATATTGAATTTGTTTGGGAGGTACTGAAAGGGGCGTGGCATATTTGTCAATTTTCCTGATAGTGGTAGCGACCAATAAACTAATACTACTATGTATGAAATTTCAGACGATTCGAATAAGTAGAATATACAGGGTGGCTGATATGTATCGCAACCAACTTCAGGTTGCTATCATTTCTAAACCGCTAGTCTGATAGCTGACAGATTTATTTCAGTGACAGTTCATTTTATTGTTTACAAGCTTACAAAAGCATTTTGATCTAATGCATTCAGAAAAAAGTTATTCGTGATGGAA
Source organism: Eudasyphora cyanicolor (assembly GCA_963930755.1). Classification (NCBI taxonomy): domain Eukaryota; kingdom Metazoa; phylum Arthropoda; class Insecta; order Diptera; family Muscidae; genus Eudasyphora; species Eudasyphora cyanicolor. The sequence continues at coordinate 196,813,100 of OZ005734.1, read as the reverse complement.
TTCAAGCGTGATAGTGTGATTGCTTTATATTTGGGTGGAAAAACACAAGTAGCTATCGTTAGAGCCCTCCAGCATTTAAATGTGAATAAATCTTTTGTTTCTCGTACCAATGCTCGTTACCGTGATACTGGCAGTGTTGAACCGCGTCCAAAAAGTGGACGAAAAAAAACGGTAACAACACCAGAAATGATCCGAAAAGTGAAGGCCAGATTGATCGAAATCCACGCCGCAGTGGTAGAAAAATTGCTCGGGTGCTGAACATATCGCGAGAACGGATACAACACATATTAAAAAATGAGCTTGGACTAAAGCCATTGAAGTTCCAAAAAGTGCAAGAGCTCACCGATGCACAAAAAAAAGTTAGACTGGAAAGATCCAAGGAGTTGCTTCGCTTGCACGAAAGTGGCCAGATACCGAATTTGGTTTTCTCCGATGAGAAGCCATTCCAAATTGAGCAGTTTGTGAACAAACAAAATGATCGGGTTCACTTGCCAAAGAGGTCAGCTGAAAATTTACGCCTTCGATTGGGCACCAGAACTCAAGCGCCGCCGATGGTAATGGTTTGGGCCGCCGTAACGGCCGATGGTCGCTCCCCGCTCGTATTCATCGACCATGGGGTCAAAATAAATGCCGAATATTATCGGGAAAATGTCCTAAAGACAGTATTGAAGCCCTGGACAGACAAACATTTCGGCCGCAGACCACGGACATTCCAGCAGGACTCAGCACCATCGCACTCAGCACGCGTCAATCAAGAATGGCTTAAAAAGGAGGTTCCTCGCTTCATTTCTACCGCACAATGGCCACCAAGATCTCCGGATCTCAATCCGTTGGACTTTTGCGCCTTTGGCATTTTAGAGAGTAAGGTTCCCACTAAAAAATACCAAAGTATCGATCATCTCAAGACGGCGCTTCGCCGGGAATGGGCCAAAATACCGCAGAGCCACGTTCGTGCAGCGTGTGATGGCTTTGTCGGCCGTTTGAAGGCCATAATTCGTGCCAAAGGTGGCCAATTCGAACAAATCTAAACTGTTTCTAAAATTTTATGTTATTTCCGACATTTTTTGCTTTTGAACAATAAAATTTAAAAAAAAATTAAAAAAATATAGCGCTTTACTTTGTTGCATTACATATCAGCCACCCTGTAAATTATTGGATAATTAATATTTCACAAAAATTTTACCCACTGTGATGGAGATACTAGTAGGAGTGGAACAATATGGCCTATCATCAAACTTAGCCTGAGCTGGAAAAAAATATCATCACATACCAAATTTGAAGTCAGTCCGTTACTCCTTTCGAAAGTTATTTTGCGCTCCAGACAGACGAACGGACAAATTACTTAAAATGGCCCAAAGCGGATTTCCGCCGAACATACTTGGAGTCTTAGGTCACTCCTTCGATGTGTTACACATTTGGCCGTAGTAAATTATATAAGTATACCCTTGTAACACTAAAGTGAGGGTATTCAAATATAGGTTAAATCACACCAGCCAGACCAACGACCTCTTTATGGGGACTATTTTAAAACATTAAATTTTATTGTTTTTAAATTTTGTTGTGCATAAATCTAGTATAAATAAAAACAAACTAAACAATTTCAGACAAATCTACAGGAAATTCTAGACTTTATGGCATAAAGAAGCAAATTTAAAAGCGATCTCTATGGTGACTATATCAAAAGTAGGGTGTCCAAAAAAAGTTTTATTTCGAAGTGAAATACGAAGTGTTTAAATTTTCATTGAAATTATATTATAAAACAAACAACAATGGTTAGTAAAAACCAGTAAGGAAATGCAAAAATCGGTCGGAGCCGACTATGCGATAACATACATCACATTGTTAACAGAATAAGCACACATAACAGAATAAGCATACATATAGTGATTCTAAATGTGAAAGCTTACAGTTAAATTCACAAACCTAACCTATCTCGCAACGTTAGAAACAATTATTTTTGGAATCGAAAGGAATATATATATATAGATATGGGGGTTATATATTAATCTGAACCGATTTTCTATCGTTCGTTTCGACCAAATATTAAATATTCTATAGCAACTTGATGCCAAATCAGAAGGAATATCAATATGGCGAATTTATGAATCTAAACCGATTTTCTTCAAAATTCGTTTCTTGATACAGAAACGAACTTTGAAAATTGTTGAAGACGGACAGACATCGCCAGATCGAATCAGCTGGTGATTCTGGATGAGGTGAGTCTAACTGCAGTATTTTTACGCGTTACAAATATCTGGACCAAGACAAACGTATAATTCCATGTACAACAGTGTAGTGTAGGGTATAATTAATATATTAAAAGAGATAATCATTTCGTTAATCAAAGATTTAAATTTTTTTGGTTTACTTGAAATAGTGGAAACTATTCTAAACTTTACATAAAGATAAATGAATAATAATGTTTTTATAATAGCATCTTAAAAACAGAATAAATTTTAAATTACCATTTTTTAAAAAAATCTGTTTATTCGCCATATAATAAAATGTAACTGAGTTTTATCTAAAATTTAAATTAAGGATGAAACAACTTCGAATTTTTTGCTCCAAAACTTGTAAAGAATTTATACATTCCCCTAACTTCGGTGTTATTATTTTTTAATATATATGCTATACAAATACAAAAATAGAAATTTTATTAAGCTAATTTTCAACATAAAAATGTATTTTACAACTTCAATAGTTAAAAACCTTTTACCATGCAAGAGTAAATAATTTCTACTGCTGGCTATTTCGTGTATTATAAATTAAAACAATAGTTATCTTAAATATATTTTTAATTAAAAAGTTGCTTAAATTTGTCTAGTGTGTGGAAAACATAAATTTTGTTCTCATACGTATCACATAAACATCATATTACATAAATTAATTGCTGCTGCCGTCAAAGTTCGTTTGGTGTTTTCCTTTTGGTTATTTTCGCACATTGTTTATAAACATGGCACCTGCTACAACAACTGTTTGCCCTGTTTGCAAGGAAAATGTTACAAAAACAAGCGGTGGTGTTTCATGTTACATATGTAATAAATGGTTTCACCGAGATGACTGTTCGCAAGTAACAGAAAACGCATTCAACATATTGGCGAAAAATAAAACCATTCGATGGAGATGCCACGAATGTTCGGCTTTCAGTATCGTTAGTGACGAGGAAAAGGTGTGGAAAGCTTTGGACCAACTATCATCTAAGCTGGACAATTTAGTGGAGACCTTACCATCCAACATCAAAAAAGAAATTGATCGCAGTCTCTCAAATATTAAAAAAGAAATTGATACCAGCCTCTCCACCATTAAAGATGCAATTGAGATGGAAAAGTCGAAAAACAACGAGTTTCGAATGAAGGTTAATGCGAGATTGGATATGGTTGAACGAGAAACCCATAGGATAAGGCAACAAAATTGCAGAAATGACATTTTGGTGTACGGTTTACCATCCAACACTGAGCCGGAACAAATGGCTTTGAACATTTCAAAAGCTGTTGGCGTCAATTTGAAGGTGGATGATTTAAATTGCTGTTTCTGGTTGGGAAAGTCCAAGAAGACACTACTAATTAAATTCGTCTCGGGGATGAAAAGAGATGAAGTTATGAAAAAATACTTGGCATCAAAAAATCTGAAACTCAGCCAAGTTGTGCCTACAGACATAGAATCCAGAATCTATCTAAATGAGAATTTAGCACCTGCTGCAATTAAGGCGAAAAACTTATGTCGACACTTGCAAAAAACAAAAGCAATTAAGAGCTTCCGTTTGATCGCCTCCATTCCTGCAGCTAACATCACTCGTTGCAACGGTTCAAGATCGTTCTGCAATCTGGAACAACTTTCGGCTCTGGCAAGAGAAAGTGGAGAAGATAACATCCTCATTCATCGCCGTTTTGGCCGCAGAAGCAACGCTCCGCAAATCGTATTGAACGATACACCAACGTTTGGAACGCCTCATTTAATGTGATACGTAACATGTAGATTGTATAATTTATCTAGATATGGTAGGGTGGGTGGGTGAGATTATCGGGTTGATTGTGTATAACATTTGACCCGATAACTTCACACTAGATATAACTTTTCAATTCCCCAGTCTATACCTAGATTTGGTAGGGAGGGAGGGTTAGTGATCGGGTTAGATTGCGTTTGTAATCTAATCCGGTTATATAATCTAGGTGCCTTTTTTTCTTATTTGTTTTCAGTTTAGTCAGCTATGATTACATGATTTTTTCCTATATGTTTTTTTTAATATTAAGTATAATGTATTTACTAACGCACATTTTCTCAAACATGTTAAATGATTTCGGTTAATTGTATTGGTGATGTTGTCAGTGACGATTCTTACATTAGAAGATTCTGCTCGGGTCAGAACTTTCTAAATATTGGCTTTTTTAATGCTCAGTCGCTAAAGCCAAGTAATGCATCAACCAAATTTGATGAGGTGAACAACTTATTGAGTAATGGGTTTCTTAATATTATAGGTGTGTCTGAAACATGGCTTAAGTCATACGTGCCTAATAAAGCCGTTAGCATTTCAGGCTACAAACTTTTCAGAGCTGATCGGTCTGGAATGCGTGGTGGCGGCGTTGGCCTTTACATTTCAAATAATCTGAAAGCAACGGTTTTATCGTCCTTGTCTGAACCAAATTCCTGTGAAGCACTATTGTTAAATATTACTTGCAGAATCTATAGCTTGATTGTCGGAATAGTATACTTACCTAATGGAAACATAGACGCTCTGGAAGCTTATATAACTGACATTGTCACAAGATTTACAAACGTTATTATTCTTGGCGATTTTAACTGCGACATATCTGACTCCAGAAAATATTCAAAACTTAAACTTCTATTAACTCGCTGTAACTTGACTGTTGTACATAATAACAAGCCTACTCACTACGATTTGATCCACAATTCGACATCTATTATTGATTACTCTTTGGTCAGCAACCCAGCTTCTGTCATTAGCAGTAGTCAATTCAATTTTCCGTCTCTAAATTCCAATCATGCTTTTATGCTCATGCAGTATATGGTACCAACTCACGAACAAATTATATACAAGTCTTTTCGTGATTATAATTCAATTAATATTGATTCGTTATTGACTGATACTTATAATGCTGATTTTTCACCAATTTATATGACTAATGATACAGATTCCCAATTATTACATCTAAATTGTTTATTATTGAACTTGTTTGAAAATCATGTACCTGAGAAAATTAAAGTAATAACTTATGGGAAACCTATGTGGCACAATAATAGTGAAATAAAATTAGCGATACAAAATAGAGACCTAGCGTATAGAGCATGCCTTGAAAATAATTCTGACTGGAATAAGTCTATATATAAAACGTATAGATCTATTGCTCGAAGGACTATAAGGCAAGTGAAACGTTCGTATGGGCTTAGACTTTTTAATGGCACGACAGATTCCAGAGAACTGTGGTCTAGAATTCGATCCACTGGTGGACTCGATTCTGATAATTACTGTGATACTAACTGTGATATAGATGCTAATTTATTAAATAATTACTTTACATCTGTTTCATCTAATTCTGTACCTAATTTTAGTAACAACTCTTTTTCAGATTTCCGCAATAATTCTTTATACTTTCGGAACATTAACCTTATAGAATTACACAGTGCAATATTTAGAATTAAGTCCAATGCCTTGGGAACTGATGGTATACCAATTCGATTCATCAAACTGATATTCCCGTATGTACAGCTCCATATCCTGCACATTTTTAATACAATATTAATGACCTCAAAGTTCCCTTTAATATGGAAGTTAGCTAGGATTACACCTTTGCGGAAGAAAAGTACAACCGGCGTAAACTGCTCTGATTATCGCCCGATCTCTATTTTACCTGCTTTGTCTAAAGCTTTCGAGATTTTGATTAAAGACCAATTAACTGAGCACTTGGATTATTTCTCCCTTGTTGATCCTTGTCAGTCAGGTTTTCGACGTCACCACAGCACCACATCTTTAATGGTAAAACTTACCGATGATATAAGACGTACTATCGATAGAAGAAATCCTGGAGTTCTTGCTGCTCTTGATCTGAGCAAGGCGTTCGATTCTGTCGATCACAATGTTCTTTGTTCTAAACTATACAACCAGTTTAATTTGTCTGCCACTTCATGTAAACTTATTTCGTCATTTCTGTCAGAACGCTCGCAATACGTACTTTGCCATAATCGTAGTTCTAATGTAAAGCCAATTTTTGCTGGTGTTCCTCAAGGCTCCATACTTGGCCCGGTCTTGTTTATGTTATATGTAAATGATGTTCGTCGTTGTATACGAAATTCTGATTTAGCGATATATGCGGACGACTTTCAGTTGTTTAGCACATGTATCTCGGGTTCGATTGAAAACTGTATCTCTGATTTAGATGATGATATTGGACGTATTTGTGAATGGGCTCGTTGCAATAAACTCACGATAAATATTAGCAAAACCAAATGCGTAGTATTTAATGGTTTGCGTAATCAGCATGTCGAACACAACATCACTGTTCAAAATAGTGTTATCAATTCCTTAAGCTCAATTACTTCTCTTGGCTTTATAATCGACCACAGTCTTCAGTTCACAACGCATATAGCGCATATTTGCTCCAAGTTGAACTTAATACTTAAAAAGTTATATAGTCTCAATGTTATTCTACCTACTCAGATAAAATATATGTTGGCTCACTCCTTGCTCATGCCTCATATACTGTACGGAGCGGAAGTATTTATGGGTACCAATAGAGCAAATATTCGTAAGCTCACTTCATGTTTTCATGGTATCCTTCGTTTTGTGTATGGTTCGCGTTGTAGGCGTGATTATTCTCATTTCAGCAAGCAGTTTCTAGGCTGTAACTTTGAACATTTTCTAGAGTTAAGGTGCCTTTCTTTCTTTTTCGGCGTGTTAAAGCACCATCAACCTTTATATTTGATATCACCGTTTCACTTCCTGAACTCTGCAAGAAATTCTCAAATACTTATAGAACAATTTAATAACAATATTTTTGAACGATCTTTTGTAATTCGTGTGGCAAGATTGTGGAATATGTTACCTCCTAACGTTAAAGATATTTCGGTTTGTCCTCGAACATTTCGAAATAAACTGCTCGTTTACTATTCTGATCAATCAAACTAGAATTATATTTTGTTTTATTATCACTGACAACATTCGTTTCACCATTTAAATTAATTTTAATATGTATATCATCGTTTGAGAGAGTGTGCGTTAGGTTAGGGTTATTATTAGTAATATATATTCATTAGATAATTTTGATATTATAAAACTAAAATTTTGTTAACTATCAACATATAGTCCATGAGGGCTCAGTTTGATTAATAAATAAATAAATAAATAAAAATAAATAAATAAATTGTATAATATCTAGTGAACAAATACAATTTATACAATTAAAAGATCGGGCTTGAGTACCAATTTTAAATAATTTTAAGAAAGATTTGTATTGCTTTATATTTTTAATTTCATTATATGTATGTTAATTAATATATTTTTATATAATAGACATATGTGATAAATGTCTACAAAACCGGGCATTGTTTTTGAAATTGAAACCAAAACAACAGAAATACGAGTAGGATTTAATTGTGGCTGCAATTTTTTTGAAAGCTGAAGTTTAACACTATTGCAATTTACAGAGTGGGTCGTCGACTGATAACACTGTGCAACAAATTTTGGGTCATCAAATCTTTCCCGAACGAAACCAATTGGACATGATATTACACAACTAGTGTATTAAAACCCCCAAAGGGGTTTGCAAAGTTATCTCGAATTTTTGTTTTATAGCCCTTTGAAGTTGGGCTATTTTTAGTCAAATTTCCGGGCAAAAATGCACTACAACGGGCAGAGGTCAAAACAAAACAAAAAATAAACCTAACCGCCTCCGAAGGGACTCCAAAATGCCAAAAAATGTCCGGTGGGCAACGCCATGGGGCCTTAGTGCCTTCAAAAATGCCCTAAAGCTCACATATATGCGAAATGGTACTCAAATGAAAAGAAATGTCAACAAGATTCCAAAACCAGTAAGGAAAGGCAGAAAGTCGGGCGGGGCCGACTATATAATACCCTACACCTCCCTATCAATGCGATAAGGGTCATTGCGATAATAATTTGAAATAATTGGTAAATGGGTAGGAACATATTATCTAATTCTGAACCGATAATCGCTAAATTAAGCAATATTCGTTCCTAAATTGAGAAACATCTTTCTGGAAAATTTTAATGATCGGAAGTAAAGTACAACTTCTATAGCGCGTTGGTACGAAATCAGGAAGAACATATATGGAGATTATATATAAATCTGAACCGATTTTTCCTGAATACTCATTCATGTAACTGATACTGATACTGAAAATACAGTCTCTACAGCGCTTACATGTCAAATCGGGGGTAACATATATATGGGGGCTATATCTAAATCCGAACCGATTTTCTCCGAATTTGGCAGTATTCCTTCGAGTAATAAGAAATCTCTTTCTGCCGAATTTCGCACTTATCGGATATCAAATACAGTTTCTACAGCGCTTACATGTCAAATCGGGGGTAACATATATATGGGGGCTATATCTAAATCTGAACCGATTTTCTCCGAATTTGGCAGTATTCCTTCATGTAGGAAGAAACCTCTTTTTGCCGAATTTCGCACTGATCGGATATAAAATAACATTTTTACAGCCCTTATATGTCAAATCGGGGGTAACGTATATATGGGGGCTATAACTAAATTTGAACCGATTTCTTCCAAATTTAAAAGTGTTCATTCACATAATATGAAACCTCTTTCTGCCGAAGTTCATACTGAACGGATATCAAATACAGTTTTTACAGCGCTTACATATCAAATCGGGGGTAACATATATATGGGGGATATATCTAAATCTGAACCGAATTTGGCAGTATTACTTCATGTAGTAATAAACCTCTTTTTGCCGAATTTCTCACTGATCGGATATAAAATAACATTTTTACAGCGCTTACATGTCAAATCGGGGGTAACGTAAATATGGGGGCTATATCTAAATCTGAACCGATTTCTTCCAAATTTAACAGTGCTCATTCATTAATAAGAAACCCCTTTCTGCCGAATTTCACACTGATCGGATATAAAATAAAGTTTTTACAGCGCTTACATATCAAATCGGGGCTAACATATTTATGGGGGCTATATCTAAATCTGAACCGATTTTAACCAAATTCAATAGGGATCGTCCTTGGGTCAAAAAAAGAGATATGTGCAATGTTTCGTCGAGATCGAACCATAGTTGTGAACTGTATTTTGATTACAAGAATACATGCACATACAGACGGACAGACAGACGGACATAGCTAAATCAACTCAGAGAGTCGATCGGTATAATAAACGATTTCTTCTCCTTTTGGGTGTTACAAACAAATGCACAAAGTTATAATACCCTGTACCACAGTGTGATGTAAAAAAATGTCCTAATATTTGTATATGTAATCCAATGGAGTAATTATGATGATTTTCCTTTCTTTGTGTACCATATGGTATATATGTGGGCCTTAGGTTCTTTTTGAGGGCCAAGGTTCCAGGTTCGGTTGCTCAACTGTGCTTTTTTATGCATTTTTGGGTCATTTCGGATGTCGTTCTGTTTTTTTCCTTTTTTGGCATGTGCCCGTCAAAGTGTACTTTTGCCCATATATAGAAGCAGTCTGGAATTTGGCTAAAAATAGCCCAACTTCAAAGGGCTATAAAACAAAAATTCGAGCTACCTTCGAAAAACCCTTTGGGGGTTTTGATATACTAGTGGTGTACTAACATGTCCATTTGGTCTCGTTCGGGAAATATTGTCTTGTTGCACATTGTAATAAGAGAAAAGATAAATTAAAACCAAAAAAGTTGTATTCAATTTAGTGTGGAATTTATTTTTAAAAAAACAAAAAAAAAACGTATTTTTACTTTGAAATATCTCTTCATTTAAAGACTTTAAAACACGTCCTATCACAAAAATTTTGTTGAATATAACCTTATTATATGTTACAAGTCTGGTTGCATTTCAGCGACAAACGCGAATTCTACAAACATTTTAGTACATACCCAGCAAAATCTTGGTAAGTACCTGTCATTATTCCCTGCATTACCAGATAATGACATCTCATTATTCGCTGCATTACTTTCGGCTGATTAATAATGACTTACCAATAATAACAGAAATAAGTGATTTTTTGTTATCAAAATAATTTTGGCAAATTTTAATATAATGCCATTTTGGCTATATGTGGGTTATTGTACAAGATTTATTTATATTTCAACATGTTTTCAAACAATACGTTCATATTTGAATGAAAATACCAGAAATTCGGATCTGGCATGAGGAAATTGTTTGTTTCGAAAAATATGCGCGACAATAAGCAAAAAATCATTTTAAATGGCCATTTCTACATATCTACTACATATTTTATAACTTATTGGTAATGCATTATTCATGTACATAAAGTCGAGCTACAAATAAGTACTTATTATGCTACTTTATTGTATGCTTTTGGGAAGTACTTTCCTCCAATGACATCCCCATGTTAAAATAATGAGAAAAGTGGCTAAATAATAAGTACTTACCATTATCGAACTTTGCTTACTCGTCGGATTATTTGGTAATGAGAAACTTTGCTGGGTATATTATATTGTTGCATTGTTATTTGCATTTATTAGTAAAAAAGACAAACTTTGAATGGTCATAACTCGAAATCGGCTGGAGATATTTTTATAAAGTTTTAAGGTATTGTTTTTGCACTTAGGCTCAATATCGTTTTTGTTGTTTTCAGTATATGAAAAAAACTTTGTTAAAAAATTAATGAAGAAGTAAGTGACATGTATTGCGGGTGGTTGTAATGGTTGGATAGACAGATCTGTTTCGGGAGCCACCAAACTCCCATTGTCAATATCCTTTTACAACGATTACTTCAGTCGATCAATAGAATACGATATATACAGCACAGCTAAGTAACATTAATCGGGAACTGCTTGCTAAAAGCGCATAACTCAAAAAAAAAGACAATCAGTAATCATCATCCCTCGTACATGATGGGAAGTGGAAGTCCTATGTGCGCATATTTCATCATATTTTCCCATCGTCGTGATGAAAACCAAAATAGACTCACTTAGACTATACAGTCCATTGCGTTAACACAGGAACGTGAGGGAAAACATAAGACATTCCTAGCCCCTCCCGTTGAACCAATTTGATTGCTTTAAAAAGCTCAAAAGTTGGCGGATTCCAACGTCAGCCAAGTTAGTTAACTCCTCAAAGAAATGAGGGCCTAAATTTGCATGCCGCCTTCTAGAGAGAGCGGGCGCAGAGACAGAGAGTGTTCTATTGATTCCTCCTCCTCTTCGTCACCCCAGGTTCTGCAAAAGTTATTATGCAAGACCTTCAATCTCTCTGCGTGCCGTCCAATAAGACAGTGACCCGTCATGACAAACACGATAAGTGAGACGTCCGGTCTTGATAACGACAGCAGTCTGGATTATATACAGTTCCTGACTAGTGATCACCTGTCATTTGTTGCCGTAAGGGCACTATCTCTCAAGAAGAGGTTGCAAGTTCCCCTGGAGCCTGTAAGGTAGTTATTAGTCTTGCAAGTTCATCTGATTTGCAGTTCCCCGGTATGTCCCTGTGGGCCGGTGAATATTGAACTGTTCAGCCATCTCATTAATAAATCTGCGACAGTCGAGGGCAGTTTTTGAATTCAGGAATATAGTTTCCAAGGACTTGATAGCAGCCTGACTATCAGAGAAAATATTCCGCTACCTATTTAATACCTAAGAATTTTGCCTGGTAAACACTACATTGATCAGGCAGCTTTTTAGCAATGCATAAAACAAGTTCCTCAGAAAAGTCAACAAAGCCCACTGGGTTGTTGAGTTTGGAACCGTCTGTATATAAGTTAACGAATCTCCTATATCCTGGCATAAGATCACTCCATTCTAATATATCAGGTATAATAGTGAGATACTTCTTGTCAAAGAGTGGTTCAGTCACAGTGTAATCAACATTGCCCGTAAGATTAGGCATTCTGTCTAGAATGTCCGTAGCCATTTTCTGACATAGTGACAGTTCCGAGTCTAATCGAAGCACATGCGTTAATTTCACTTCTAATTATAATTTCGAGGGGCATTAAATGTAGCACATCATTTAGTGCCTCAGTTGATGTCGTTCGTTAGCAGCCATTCGCTGAACCTTGTTTAGTATCGGGCAGAAGGTGGATTTGCTTTCCACAATTCCGTACAGCATTATCAGTCTGACTACTGCCGTATACAACCAATAAACTATACTGCGGGTTCGGCCCCAGCGTTTTCCTATTGCCCTTTTACATTTATATAGCGCTACAACGGCTTTCTTTGCTCAAAATTTTTGGTTGAAAGTGCAACTTTCTGTCCAGTAAAATACATATGTATTTTGGGCTTTCGGAGAAGGGAATTCAATACCCACCAAAGCAGACAGTTGTAACTGGTGGTACCTTATTTCTCCTGGCGAAAATAACTACTTCTGTCTTGGTCGTGTTAACACCAAGAGCATTATAAGGAGCCTGTAGGAAATCTATAAGAGTACTCTCAAAACTTCCCGTATTGCCACATCATTGCCACATCATTTGCATAGGCAAAAACTCTGACACTCATAATCTTCAGAGAAAGCTGAATATTGTTCATGAAGAGATTCCTTAGCAGAGGAGACAGAACAGTCCTTAGGGCGTTGCTCTGCTGACAAATCTATGGAGGTCAGTTGACCCTAATATAGCTGAAATGCGTCTCTTAATCAGAAGGTTATGAATGAACCAACGTATACTGGTATCAACCCCTAGGGTTTTTAAAGCCGTAACTATAGCGACTGGATTTATGTATATTCCTTAATAGAGAGGGATCCTTCAATAATGCTGACTAGATCATGCAAGGCGATTTTGGTGGACTTGCCCTCGCTGTAGGCATGCTGTTGAGTGGACAGTAGCCTGTGATCAATTTTAGTCCTAAGGTAACTGTTTATTAATCTATCCAGGGTTTTAAGGAAAAATGAAGATAGACTAATTGGCCGGAAATCATTAGCTCCAGTATCTTTCGAGAGTTCTCGTGCGCCCCAGACAGACGAACTTAAAATTTCCTGGAACCGATTTCCATCAATCTTATATAGTCTTAGGACACTCCTTGAATGTGTTACATTTTTTCCTAGCAAATCATATATTCCCTCCTGCACTTAAGACAGATTATATAAATGTTTTGAAACTACTGTGCAATGATATGATTCCTAAGAGTTTGTAAGAATTTATTTCTTGACCAAACGTATACTGACCATTGCTTTCTGCTAGTTATTTTTAATTTGATGTAATCTTAAAATATATTCTGTGTTATTTTTAAACAAAAACCCAAATCTCCAGTTTCACACTGTTTTTATATTGATTTACATGCAATGTGTTCTTAATCCATGCTTTCCCCCTTTCGTTTCATGCTTGATGTGCTTCCTTATCCTTATGGTGGTGATGGTGGTGGATGATGCTGATGATGGGGTTGCGTATAACTCGTGCCTTTATTTCTCTCAATAAATTGATTTCGCCAATACACACGCAGTGCCCATTTTACCCGATTATCTTGCTTCCATAAATAATCGCACCCTGCTTGGGCCAACAACAACGGTCACATCAACTGCAGGAACAGGAACGACGACAACATCGTATTACACTCCATTGAATGGCGGAATGGCGGGAGCAACAGGCGTTAATGCCAGCGGTGGTCTTGGTATCCTTGGTGCTGCGGCGTCAGCACAACATATGGCTTATCGTAATCTGGATGGAACAGCAGCAGCAACACAAACACATCTGCCCATACAAATACAGTCACAGCCGCAGCATCAGTATCAACAGCAGCAGCCCCAACAGCTCCAACATGTTATGACAAAGCATCCGATACCGGGCAAATCGATGGTTAATTTCTCCCTAATACATTTGGCAACGGATGATAACAGTAAATTGTTCATTTCATCGCCCATAAATACCGATCACGGCGGAAGAGCCAATGCCATCCCATGGCTGAATCATAGCGATGGCAAAACAGGCATGGGAGTTGGTAGGGGTGACCATTTCAAGAACTCCTTAACGATGACAACTGATAAAATCGACGGCAATGGTCATCGTCAGTTAAAGATGGAAACCGATGATGAATTACTTGCCAGTGAAAATGGTTCGATTGGTATACTCCTGGCCATGAAGGCTTTGGTACAATTGATATTCAATCCAATTGTGGGAAATCTATCCATCAAATATGGTTATCGGCTGCCCATAGTTATGGGTACATTTTTTCTACTCGTCTCTTCATTAGGTAAGGTGATATAATAAAGGTGATGAAATAAAGTTAACATATTTTCGTAGTGCAATTTAAAACAAGTAAATAATGGCTAAGGTCGGGACTATAATATAACGTACACAAGCCTTATTAGTAACAGAGTACGGAGGAATCCAAAATTGTATCTATGTTGGTTGTCTAAATTAATGGCCTCATATCTTTTCCGATCATAGATATATATCTGAATCCCATACAATATTATTAGTTCAAGAGGTATAGCAAAAATACCTGAAATGGTGGAACGAGTCGCCTCATGTCCAAAACTAAAGCCGAGGGGCAAAAAACGACCGCCACGGTGTTCGTATCTATTAGTTATGCTGAGGAAGTAAAAGATAATAAGGCAAAGGCCACAATAGCCCCACAGAAATGGGAGTCATTAAGGGAGAAAATCAAGCAGCACAAAAAAGGCTCAAAATAAATCCTGGATAGATTTCTACAATGCGGTAGTAAGGTCATCTGAAGTCTCAAGAACAAATCCACCGAAACTGCCCTACATGATCTAGTCAGCTTTATTGAAGAATCACTCAATGCTAAAGAATCAAGCGGTACAAATAAGTGTTGAGAAAGGCTCAAAATAAATCCAGGATAGATTTCTACAATGCGGTAGAAAGCTCATCTGAAGGCTCAAGAACAAATCCACTGAAATCGACCTACATGATCTAGTCAGCTTTATTGAAGAATCACTCAATGTTAAAGAATATACTACGGTAGCTTTCTTAGATATAGAGGGGGCCTTCAATAACATAAAGCTTACCGCTCTTGCAACCCTGAGGGATATACAGCATCATTCGAAACCTCCTGGTTAAGTGACGCATTTCTTCCAAATTAGGGTCAACTGATCTCCATAGATTTGTCAGCAGGGGAACAACCCAAGGTGGTGTTCGGTCTCATCTGTTATGGAATCTCTCCATAAACAATATCATGCTTTCTGTAGAGATTATGAGTGTTAAGGTTATCGCCTATGCAGATGACGTGGCAATAGCAATTAGAGTAAAGTTTCCGAGTACTCTTAGAGAAATCCGTAGCTCTTCATACAATCAGCAAATGGGCTTTCGATAATGGTATTGGTGTGAATTCGACAAGCACAGAACTAGTTCTTTTCAGCAGAAGATATAATGTACCAACTGTAGCACCTGTCTCATTGGCGGTATTGAAATTCCCCTCTCTGAAAGCGCAAAATATATTAATATTTTACTAGACAATATTTTACTTCAAACTGAACTTTTTGGACAGAGCAAATAAGTCTGTGGTAGCGCTATGTACATGTAAAAGGGAATGAAAACGCTGGGGTCTGAACCCGCATATAGTTTATTGGTTGCGTACGGCAGTAGTCAGGCCAATAATGCAGTACGGCATTGTCGTCTGGTGGACAGATCTGCAGAAATCCATCTGCGCGATACTAAACAAGGTTCAGGAATGGCTGCTATATGTATAACTGCTGCTCTGAAAACGAAACCAACTGAGACACTAAATTGTATACTATATTTAATGCCGCTGGACATTATAGCAAGACAATATTTCGCATGTACGGCGGAGCTGTCACTATGGTCAGGAAATGACTACGGACATAGTGTGATTCTAGACGCAATGACTAACCTTCCGGGCATTGTTGATTGCACTATGACTGAAGTACTAGAATGTCGTATCACAGCACATAGGAGATTCGTTAACTTCTATACTGACGGTTCAATTGCAAAAAGACTGCCTGCTCACTGTAATGTTTACGAGGCAGAAAAATTAGGTATGTATTGGAGAGGTAGCAGAATGTCTGAAAATAAATGTTCTGACGGTATCGGTATCAACATTTTTCGTTAGGTCCATGGAAACTATATTCATGAATCCAAAAAGTCCCTCGATTGTTGCAGATCTTCCAACAAGATGACTGAACGTTCAATATTCAATGTCGGACTAATCAGACATACCAGGGAACTGCAAGGCATACAAACTTGCAAAACTAGAAATTACCTTACTCGCTCCAGATGAACTGGAATATGTGAGCATGCGCAACAAATGACAGGTGGTCAGTAGTAGGGAATTTCAATACCTAGAAAGGAGACAGGTACAACTGTTGGTACCTTATATCGGCTGCGGAAAATAATTAGATCTATCTTGGTCGTTTTCACACCAAGACCATTTTCGGATGGCCATCTTGCGGCTGTATAAAGTGGCCTGTTGTCCTCTAACAACTATTGCCTCGTCATCTGCATGGCCAATAACCTTATCCTCATCTAACCTTAACACTCATCTTATCCAGAGAAATCTGAATATTGTTCGTGGAGAGATTCCATGGCAGAGAAGACAGACCTTGAAGCGTTACCCTGCAGACAAAACTATGGAGGTCAGTTGACCCTAAGCTAGCTTAAGGTTATGAATGAACCTTCACTGCTTTCTAGTTGCTAGAGCTGTAATTATAGCGGCTGGATTTATGTTCTTGAAGGCCGTCTCTATATCTAAGAAAGTTACCATAGTGTATTCCTTAACAGAGAGAGATACCTTCAATAAAGCTGACTAGATTATTCATTGTGGTTTCGGTGGATTTTCCCTTGCTGTAGACATACTGTTGAGCCAGGGAGAAATTGTAGCAGCCACTGTATGTAGCTTCGCCGAAAAAACATTGTCTGATCAGGGCTACATAAAAAGCTTAACGATTTTCATAGCCCAAAGAGGAGAACTGTCTCCACAATTTGGAACCTAGCGGTGAATGGAATCCCGTTAGATCGAGAATTTTGTGGCTGCAAGGTCGTGGCATATGTGGACGACGTGGCAATCGCAGTGAGTGGCAAATTCGAAAACGGTTTAGAGACATCCTACAGGTGGCTCTGAACCAGTTGGCTAGATGAGCCAGAATCAGCGGTTTGAGCGTTAACCCAAACAAGACAGAATTGGTTCTCTTTACTAGGATGAATAATGTCCCACATGTGGACCCTCCACCTCGGATAAATGGAACAGAGTTGGTCTTTTCTGAAAGTGCAACATTTCTAGTAATAATTCTAGATAGAAAATTTTTATTCAGACTTACCCCCAACTTCACAACCTCAGGTTAGAGCTAACTCACAGTAAAAAACTAAAAATTTCATACAATTTGACAGCTATAACTGTAGGTTAGCTCTAACTGTAGGAAAACCGGAGATTGTGGAATTGGCCGTTTATGTACTGGAACGTATAAGGAAGGCCAACGTCACCTTATATTCCTGCAGGAAAGATGTAGCGTCGTGTTGGGGCCTCTCCCCTAAAGTCGTACATTGGATATACGGGTACATATCGTATATAGCGGTAGTTCGCCCAATACTTGTGGTGTGGTGGACGGCAAATGATAACAGATTTTTTACCAGCCAATTATCAAAGGTTCAAAGAACTACCTGCCCATGCATAAGCGGAGCTTAAAGGATTACACCCTGTGGCGAGAGAAAGGGTTGGCAGAACACCAGAAAAAAAGAAAACATCACCACTTCTATACATCGTAAGGAACTAAGTATTGATATAACTCACAGACTATCAGATACCTACAGAGTCACAACATAGTAACTAACACTGGCGTTGTCATTTACACGGACAGTCAGGCTGTCATCAATTCTCTGGAGGCCACATCCCTAAATTCACAAACAGCCCTCGACTGCCGCAGATCTCTTAACGTGATGGCTGAGTAGTTTAATATACACCTCATATGGGTGCCTTGGCATAGGGATATCCCGGGGAACTGCAAAGCCGGTGAACTTGCTAGGAAAGGGACGACATTACAAATTCTCGAAGAATTTGCACATATTGGTGCGCCACTATCCACGTGCAAGCTTTGGCTTAGGCAAGAGGCAATCAAACAGTCCAATAAAAGATGGACAGAAATCGGGTAAAGAAAGGATAGCTAGACAAATCTGGCCAAGATATGACCTGAGAAGGTCAAAATATGTCCTCGAACTAGAGAGGAAAATACTGTCTACGTTAATGTCAGTTCTGACAGGACACTGCCTGATCGGCGAACACGCCAGAAGGTTGGGTATTGCCTCCAATGACTTCTGCAGAAGCTGTTGATATGATGAAGAAGTGAAAAGTATTGAGAACCTGCATTGCTACTGTCCCTCAATAAGTAAACGACGTCTGAATATACTGGGGTCGTCATATCTAGGATGTTTAACAGATATTTCCGTTACAGATATTCTTAATATTCATAACATTGTATATCAAACAGGTTGGATTCAATAAGGGGCGTCCGAGCCCGTGTTTTATGTGAGCTGGTAATAAACGGCTGCCGACCTAGCCTAAACCTAAACATATAGAGCCAGCCAGACAGACGGACGGACATTGCTCCAAAAAAGGTATAAAAATCGCAAAGCTCACCTGTACAGGTCTAACCTTTATATCTTTATAGCTAATGTTGGGGACATGTGTACGAATATAATAAAAACCAAAAATCGAATATGCATAGTCCCCGAAATTTTAAAAGGTTACTTTATTTTTTAAACAAACCACTTATATAAATGTTGGATATAAAATTAAGCAATTTTGTGAAATTTCACACAAAAGAGTTTTGTCAGCCATAGGCAGAATTGGTACATATAGGCTTATGTTATTTGTTTTTACTACCTCAAAACATTAAACAAATGTTTCTCCATTTATAGTATTCGCCGTTGGAGAGACCTATGCAACACTTTTAATAGCCCGAGCTGTACAGGGCATTGGTTCAGCCTGTATCGGTGTATGTGGCATGAGTTTGGTGGCACAGGTAGGCGCTGACGCGAAAGGAGGAGAAAATTAAATTACACACATTTATTTCGTTTTATTTTAGCATTATCCTGAAGAAGATCGCCGCTCCAAGGTGATGGGCATTATTTTGGGCAGCATAGCTTTGGGCGTTTTATTGGGCTATCCTTTTGGTGGAATATTATATGATTTATTTGGCAAATCAGCACCATTTATAATATTATCCACTATCATATTTGTTAATTTGGGTAAGTACATAAAGGAAGTAATTCCTCTAAAATAGCTTAAATTTCAAAACATACTAAATAAAACATATATTTTTTTGAAATTCTAAATAGGCTTACAGTTGGTGACAATGGATTTAACGGTGCAATCAGAGGTACCTCACAGATCAATAAACTTTTATACACTTCAATGTGAATTTATGTTTCCTATACTATTCCATTCGAACTTTCTTAGGCAATCATTGATGTGGACCAACAGAAGCCAAAATGGAAGCCATTACTTCAAAGCAAAATGATTCTGGCAATTGTGATAGCCATTTGGTTTTCCACTTCCACCATGGCTATACTGGAACCTTGTTTGCCGCTCTGGTTAATGACGTATCTGAAACCAAACAAATGGCAATTGGGTACCGTATTTATACCCGACTCAATCGGCTACTTTGTGGGTACAAATTTCTTCGGTTCGATTGCCTATCGCTTTGGGCAAATCAAAATATCGTGTCTGTCATTATTGCTAGTGGGCATATCATCTATTTTGGTAAGTATGTATATTGTGCTCGGTGTACATTGCTTGAGAATTTATTTTTATCGAACAAAATAATGAACTTTTGTTGGCGGAATGAAAAATTGTCCAAGAGAAAAATTGCCGTAAAAAATAATCAAATATCGTTCAAATGGAAATATGGATTAAACATTTTTAAAAGAAACCACCCTATGCAACAAAGCTAATTGTCTGGTGGATAATTATAATTGTGTATGTGTAGTACGTCCTACTAGATCAGGGTTACCATACGTCCTCCTTTTTAACCAGTGTCCTCCCGTCCCCCTTCCTTTTTCAAAAATGTTGGATTTGTCCCCCTTTTTCACAAACTGTAAACCTCCACATGAGTTATATTCGGAACTACTTTTAGTACAAAGTTAGCGATTTTTATACCTTACAATTTTTATACCCTCGATCTTAACGCTATAGAGACAACAAATTTCAACTTTCACTCCAATAACGGTAGTCATACGTCAATGTTTTGATATAGCCCCCATACAAAGTTCCCTCAAGATTGGGCTGTAATTTGTTAATATGAGTTTATTTGCACACAAAACAATTAATATGCGAAACATTGTGGAGGGTACATAAGATTCGGCATAGCCGAAGGTAGTGGACCAATATGGCCCATCTTCGAACTTAGCCGGAGATAGAGAAAAATATTGTCGCATACCAAATTTGAAGTCAATCGGTTACTCCTTTATTATAGTGCGCACCAGCCAGCACACAGACAGACAGATGGACGGACGGGCGGACTGACATTGCTCAAATGACTTAAAATGGCCCAAACGGATATCCGCGGAACATACTTGGGGTCACAGATCACTCCTTCGATGTGTTACACTTTTGGTTCGTAGCAAACGATAAAGTGGGAAAGTACATATAAAAAAAAATGTCAATGATCAAGCCCTTCGTATTGATAGAATCGAACAGTTAAATGATTTTTTTCGAGAGTAAAAAAAAAATTATAATTTATTTGCTTTTAGAATCTATCGCAACAATCAATTTATACAAATTTGAAAGATTTAGAAACTTCCACCTAAACACAAAACATATTACATTACAGTCAAAACATAACTTACAAAACTGTTGTTTAATATGCTATGCGGTCTTTGCCATTTCGAGTAAACATTATGTCTCCTTTATCATTAAATAACACAGCAATCAGTTCCAAAGACACTACAAAATTTTTGCTAAACCTTCTTTGCAAACAGAAATCTGGTATGAAAATCTGCCACATCAATGCTCAAAGTATAAGAAATAAAATCGATGAATTCCGGGACATATTTGAAGGATCGAGTATGGATGTGATTTGCATATCGGAGACGTGGTTAAACGAATCGGTTTCTGACACATTGATTGAGTTGAATGGTTACAAAACTTATCGTAACGACAGGAAAACCCGTGGCGGTGGGGTAGCAATATACATAAGAAATAGTCTATCATCTAAACTCTGTCACAAGTCGGAAGAATCTCAACATATCGAACACATTATTATTGAAGTTGCTAACACTAATGCTAAGATTTTAATAGGTTGTGTTTATAGACCTCATCGGTACATAGAAATTGATGACTTTCTGAGTCAATTAGAACTCGCTACAATCTCGTACGACAACATTATTCTATGTGGCGATTTTAACTCAAACATTCTCGTTGAATCCAGCCTAATAAATGCTTTGCTTGGATTAGATCTCAAAGCAACCAACACTTCAATACCAACACATTTCACACAAACATGTAGCTCACTACTTGACATCTTCTTTGTCAATAACATGCGCAATGTCTTAACATATGATCAAATTTCTGCATCATGCTTCTCGAGGCATGACTTAATTTTCTTAGAATACGACTTTAAATTAAAGGATATAGTAAATGAGCCAATTTTTTATCGCAACTTCAAATGTGTGGACTACAATGCAGTGCTTTTTGAAATTTATAAAGTAGATTGGGACTCTATATTCTTCTTACCTGATGTTGAACTTCAATTAGATTTTCTCAACGACAATCTTATTCACATCTTTAATAAAACAGTCCCCCTGAAAAGGGTTCGAACAAAACAACACGGTAAACCTTGGTTTAATTCAGAAATAAAAGCTGCTATTGCTATTCGTGATCAAGCTTACAAGCGTTGGAAAAGATATAAATGTCAGTATTTACATGCCGAATTTCGCAATGCGAGGAAGATAGTCACAGACATGATATCCAGAACGAAATCTCGGTATTATGCTACACGTTTTCGATCTGCAATTGGCTCAAAGAACACCTGGAAAAATATTAAGGAAATTGGTATTGGAAGACAAAGACCTTTGTATAATTCAATTATAGATGTCGAAAAAGTTAATAGACAATTTACCAACCTTCCCACTGTGCCTACAAACTTTTCCTATTATCAACAATTTCCAGACCATTCTTTACATGAAAGCCAATTTTACTTCGACTGTGTTAGTGAGAATGATGTACTTAACAATTGTCTCAAGGTCAAGTCAGATGCAGTAGGATTTGACAGCATTCATCCGAAATTTTTACGCATTGTTTTGCCATATTTACTAACCCACATTACGTTTATATACAACACCATAATTACAAAAAGCCAGTTTCCGTCTGCTTGGAAATATGCCAAAATAATACCAATTCCCAAAAGTAATAATGATTTTCGTCCAATCGCGATATTACCATTCCTATCCAAGGTATTCGAAAGATTACTTCAAAGCCAAATTACTCACCATCTTCGTGTGAACAAGCTTCTTAGCAGTAAACAATCGGGGTTTCGAAAGAGTCACAGTTGTATTACTGCCCTTCTTGATGTCTCCGAGGAAATACGCAAATCCGCAGATATCAATCTTGTCTCCTTATTGGTTCTTCTAGATCATTCTAAGGCGTTTGATACTGTGGACCATGAACTACTATGTGTTAAGTTGGTCAAAATGTTTAAGTTCTCATCATCAGCAAAGAACATGATTCTTTCCTATTTATCTGATCGTACTCAGTCAACTGTTGTAGACGAAAATATCTCTGTTCCACTACCTGTAAAAAAAGGTGTACCGCAGGGATCAATTCTAGGCCCGCTGTTATTTTCGATGTATGTTAATGACATTACTCAACAGCTAAAACATTGTCAAATTCATCTATATGCCGACGATGTACAAATTTACATAAGCAGCAGAGTCGATGAACTTAATAAATGCATTCTAAAGCTAAACAATGATCTTCGCCGTATCTATATCTGGGCCACATCCAATGGTCTTTTATTAAATCCCTCTAAATCGAAATGTATGGCCATAGGACGAAAGACAACTGGAATAATACTTCCTTCAGACATTATTCTTAATAACCAAAAAATTGTTACCGTCACCACATGTAGAAATCTGGGTATTGTTTTTAATAGCTCCTTAACGTGGTCAGATCACATTAACATGGCAGTTGGTCAAACGTATTCGAAACTGCGAGTGCTATGGAACACCCAATTCTATACTCCAACTCATATACTCCAAAACATACCTTTTACCTACTCTGATGTATGGCTGTGAATTAACTATGTGTTGCGACTCAACAAGCGAACGTAAACGAACAGTAGCTTACAATGCCATCCTAAGATATGTATTCAGTCTAAAGAAATACGACCACATTACAAGCTATTCAACAAAATTATTTGGTGTAGCTTTTTCAGACATTATGAAAATTCGGACATTAACCTTATTGCACAAAATCATCCACTCTCGCGAACCTGAGTACCTTTTTAGTAAACTCAGTTTTAGAAATTCTGAAAGAAATAATAACCTGCTATTTACTAGATACCGTTCACAATTATCTGAATGGCACTTTTTTGTAACGTCTATTCGTCTTTGGAACATATTGCCAGTGAACTTACAACGAACAAACAAAGCACCGCTATTCAAAAAACTACTTTTTGATTACTTCCAGTAATTTGATTTGTCAATTATAACTGTTCTGGTAAATTGCGACTAAAATGTTTCTAAATGTTTTTTTTTATTTTTAATTCCTTGTAACTTTAACTAAGTCTGATGTATTATTATTATTTTATTTTTAAGATATATTTAAACATTGTACCTTACTTTTTTTTTTTTGAACATCATGATATCTCTTACTTTAACTATAAGATTCTAAATCTTGTTGTAAGAGAAACAAAAATACTAAATAAATAAATAAAATATACAGGGTGGCTGATATGTAATGCAACAAAGTAAAGCGCTGTATTTTTTATTTTTTTTTTAAATTTTATTGTTCAAAAGCAAAAAATGTCGGAAATAACATAAAAATTTAGAAACAGTTTAGATTTGTTCGAATTGGCCACCTTTGGCACGAATTATGGCCTTCAAACGGCCGACAAAGCCATCACACGCTGCACGAAAGTGGCTCTGCGGTATTTTGGCCCATTCCCGGCGAAGCGCCGTCTTGAGATGATCGATACTTTGGTATTTTTTAGTGCGAACCTTACTCTCTAAAATGCCCCAGGCGCAAAAGTCCAACGGATAGAGATCAGGAGATCTTGGTGGCCATTGTGCGGTAGAAATGAAGCGAGGAACGTACCTTTTTATGCCATTCTTGGTTGACGCGTGCTGAGTGCGATGGTGCTGAGTCCTGTTGGAATGTCCATGGTCTGCGACCGAAATGTTTGTCTGCCCAGGACTTCAATACTGTCTTTAGGACATTTTCCCGATAATATTCGGCATTTATTTTGACCCCATGGTCGATGAATATGAGCGGGGAGCGAACATCGGCCGTTACGGCGGCCTACACCATTACCATCGGCTGCGCTTGAGTTCTGGTGGCCAATCGAAGGTGTACATTTTCAGCCGACCTCTTTGGCAAGTAAACCCGATCATTTTGTTTGTTCACAAACTGCTCAATTTAGAATGGCTTCTCATCGGAGAAAACCAAATTCGGTAACTGGCCACTTTCGTGCAAGCGAAGCAACTCCTTGGCTCTTTCCAGTCTAACTTTTTTTTGTGCATCGCTGAGCTCTTGCACTTTTTGGAACTTCAATGGCTTTAGTCCAAGGTCATTTTTTAATATGTGTTGTATCCGTTCTCGCGATATGTTCAGCTCACGAGCAATTTTTCTACCACTGCGGCGTGGATTTCGATCAAATCTGGCCTTCACTTTTCGGATCAATTCTGGTGTTGTTACCGTTTTTTTTCGTCCACTTTTTGGACGCGATGCAACACTGTCAGTATCACGATAACGAGCAATGGTACGAGAAACAAAAGATTTATTCACATTTAAATGCTGGAGGGCTCTAACGATAGCCACTTGTGTTTTTCCACCCAAATATAAAGCAATCACACTATCACGCTTGAATTCCATCACGAATAACTTTTTTCTGAATGCAATAGATCAAAATGCTTTTGTAAGCTTCTAAACAATAAAATGAACTGTCACTGAAATAAATCTGTGAGCTATCAGACTAGCGGTTTAGAAATGATAGCAACCTGAAGTTGATTGCAATACATGTCAGCCACCCTGTATACCCTCCTCTCTAAGGTGAGTGGATAAAAATCGATCGACTCACCGATCGACTTAGTATCGCTTAATGATTCGATTTAACTAGTCCGTCGGTCTGTCTGTCCATTCAAAGTTGGTAGTTAATTACAGGTCGCATTTTCAGTCCGATATGTTGAAATTTGACAATAGACTCTTTCACACCTGGGAAGAAATTGGTCAAAATCGGTTCAGAATTAAATGCAGACCCCATATATCTTTGGTTTTCAAACATAATCATGAGATCTCGCAGTACATTTAATACTAAATGTAATAAGTTGAGCTTAGGAAAATGTCAAAAAATTGACTAACATGGGAGTGTCATATATCGAACGATAGATAATGATACGCTATATATATTTTTGCTAAAATCCCGAAATCGAAAATTTCCGACATATGTTTTTGTTCCAGAACACCACAGAAATATTTTCTTTCCGAGTTGGTCTTTTAGCGCTACAGAAGCTATTTTTCCAATCACTTTGAAATTAAACAAAACTAATTTTAGATTTAGTGATAGGACTAATATATATGTACTAATATATATGTACCTACTTTGGCATCTAAGCGCTATAAAATACAAATTGTTTGACAAATCATTATCACTAGATAAATAAATTTTATAAAACTTGACAATATTTCTTCTTATTCTTCTCCGATGGGGTGGTATACGGTATCATACAGTCGGTTCTGCCGGACTTTAGACCTTAATTACGGGTTTAAAGTTAAATTTTTGATCATAGTAAAATGCTCATCCTTTTGTAATTACCGTTTTTTAATGTCCTACGAAAGTTCAAAACTCTCTTTGTAAAAGACACAAATGTCCTCCTTTTCTGGCACAAAAGTCCTCCATTCCGAAAAAAGTTTATGGTAATCCTGTACTAGATTCGAAACAATATAATATCAGCCGTTCTTAACTAGAAAATCGATAGGGACAAAACTTTATGTGCTTGTAGAATAGGTGTTTAGTTTTAAATTAGACCCTCTATATTGTACGAGCACGGAGATACGAGACATCAAAGTAGGCCACACGTACACATTTTTTTTGTATTTTTCGTCTGTGTCGATGCATGTGCATTAAATTAATGTTTGTTTAGCTTTGAATGATCTAAAAATATTTCTTAAGCCGATATTACAGAGTGTAGAATTTGATTTCGACAGAAGTTAGGTTAGGTTATAACAGAATCGCTTAGACTATACAGTCCATTGTGTTACCACAGGGACGTTAGGGAAAACATAAGTTATCCCTAGCCCCTCCCGCTGAACCCATTTGATTGCTTTAAAAAGCTCAAAAGATGGCGGATTGCAAACATCAGTCAAGTTAGCTAACTCCCAAAAGAAAATAAGAGCATAAGGTTGCATGCCGCCTGAGCGGGACACAAACACAGAAGGTGTTCTATTGATTCATTCGTCCCCACAGCTTCGGCAAATGACATTCAATATCTCTGCGTGCCGTCCAATAAGGCAGTGTATCATAACAGATACGATAAGTGAGACGTCCGGTCTCATCAACGACGGCAGAACGTTGGCGGGTTTTCAATCAAGGCCGGGCCACATCAGCCTTTAATGTATTCAGTTCCTGACTAGTGACCACCTGTCATTTGTTGCCGTAAGTGCAATATCTCTTAAGAAGAGCTTGCAGATTGCTAGAGGCATGCCCTCATGTTTCAGTTCCCATGAAATGTGAAAGGTAGTTCCCAGTCTTGCAAGTTCATCTGCTTTGCAGTTTCGGCAGCCTGAATATCACAGAAAATATTGATACCGACTTTGATCACAACATGAATTTTCAGCCATTCTACCACTTTAATAGCTAAGATTTCTGACTTGTAAACACTTCAGTGATCAGGCAATCTTTTTGCAATTGATAGCTCAAGTTCTTAGAAAAGACACCAAATCCCACTTGGACACTTCTGTATAGAAGTTAACGAATCTCCTATGGCCTGGGATACGACCATCCCATTCTGATCTATCAGGAATAAGAGTTACATACATCTTGTCAAAAAGTGGTCAGTCATAGTGTAATCAACAGTGCCCGGAAGGTCAGGCATTGTGTCTAGAGTGACAGTATATCCGTAGTCATTTCCTGACCATAGTGACAGTTCCCTAAGTCTAATCGCAGTATATATTTTGCGCTTTCAGAGAAGGGAACTTCAATACCCCCAAGGAGACAGGTGTAACTGTTGGTATCTTATTTCTACTGGTCTTGGTCGCGTTAACATCAATACCATTTTCGGAAGCCCATCTTGCAGTTGTATAAAGGGCCCGCAGTAGAATGTCTCTAAAAGTACTCGGAAACTTCCCTCTAACATCATCTGCAGAGAAC
This sequence comes from Eudasyphora cyanicolor, assembly GCA_963930755.1. NCBI lineage: Eukaryota > Metazoa > Arthropoda > Insecta > Diptera > Muscidae > Eudasyphora > Eudasyphora cyanicolor. The sequence goes on along the minus strand of OZ005734.1, from coordinate 196,785,452 downwards.
CAGAAAATTTCTCATGCAGAGATTCCATAACAGGGAAGACCGAACACCCCTTTGGGCCATTCACTAGCTGACAAATCTGTGCAGGTCAGTTGACCCTTATCTAGCTGAAACGCGTCTCTTAATCAGAAGGTAATAAATGAACCTACGTATACTCCTATCAACCCCAGGGTTGGTAAAGCAGTAATTATAGTGGCTAGATTTATGTTATTGAAGGGCCCCTTTATATCTATGAAAGCTACCATAGTATATTCCTTCAATAAACCTGACTAGATCATGTAGGACGGTTTCGGTTGACTTGCCCTTGCTGTAGGCATGGAGAAATTACGACAGTCTGATTGGTCAGGAATCCTTAGGGATCCAGTATGGGACGGCGTTTACGCTTTTAGGACGAAAACAGCCTTTGTTTCTCTCCATTTCTCTCCAAAGAAGTTACGGGGAAACAATTTCGTGTGAATTAGTATATTTATGTAGGTGTGCCAGAATGGGCTTAAATAGAGAGAAAAAAACAAAGTTCTTTAAATTTGATTTTTACCGATTTAACATGTTTACAAGTTGCAGGCAGTCGATTTGTCGACATAAAAAGTGATCCACTCTGACACCCTGCATCCTAATTATTCCTTGTAACAAGGTGGTTTAAGTAAACATTTGCTGAAAGCCTATATCCTCTACAATATCCACAATATAGTGACCAATGTAGTTAATATATACAGGACTTTCTAAAACTGGAAACAAGAAATATTTTGTATTGCATTCAGTGTACTTGGGTGCGCCGCCGATTTTAGCGGCTCACATCGGCTGAAACTCAGTCGCCGAACTTTATTTAGTGAGTCAAAAAGATTTATTTTATCCAACAATGAAAATTAAGAAAGTGACTACTAATGATTTAGGGATGTTACGTTACACTGAATCTACCTATTTTTTGGTTGTACGCAAAAAGAGGCTGAGTATGCGCCGTAAGGGCCTATTTACAAGTCCGAAAAAACAATACTAATATAGGGTGGAGCGGTAATTTGCTTATTTGCCTTAGCCTGCAGTGCAAAAAAGCAAATTCCCGCGCTCCACCCTGTACAAACATAAATGACATTTAATTTGTTTACAAATATAGTGCTCCCTCTCTTAGCTTGGGAATTTTATCTGTCATTAAGGGCCTGTTTCTGTAACTTATTTTCGTTCGTCTACGGCAAACGATCAAAAATCACTCAATTATTCCGAGAAATCTATAAGTCACAGCTGTTTATAATTCGTTGTGTCTATAGGAAACCACGTAAAAAGCTCGTACCTAAAATATTTCTAACCTGCGTTTTATAGAATTTAAGTAATAGATGAGTGAGCGAACGAAAATAAGTTACAGAAACAGGCCCTAAACATCGACTGGATCACGAGTTGCCAATTATGAGGTGATCATCACCGACAATGCCATTCACAATTCTCTTAATTCTCTTTCACAACAAAGACTAATAAGTAGAGATTTATTGAGCCGATTTTCGACAATAAATAAAAACGTTCATAACTTTTCTTAAATTTTTGTTTTAGTTTTAAGTTTTTTCATCTAATTGTAAATATCTAAAAGCGCCATCTTTGCCAGAGAATGTCATTCGTGCGCCCATCGTTTGTTTGAACTTTATCGGCTCAACCGATTGTTGAAATTTGATCGCTTCAGCCGATCAGCCGCCGTCTCCGATCGGTATTTTTCCATGCGCGATAATTTTGGTCGGCTCTATTGCCTGTTCCAAGATATGATATTTTGAAATACCTTGTAACAATCATAATATTTTTTTATTAGAATTTCAGTGCCAGTTTATAGTCTTTGACTAACTAACTAACTACACTATGCAACAATTTTTTTTTGTCCAAGACTTAAAAACCTTTTTATGTAGATTCTATTTTATGAAACAAAAACAAAAAATTATTTTATGGTAAGGTTTTTTTTTAATTTTTTTTTTCTAAAATTCCAATTTTCATTGAACGTACATTTAGTATTTGAACCATATTTTTTAATTATATAAAAATTATAGCTGGTCCATTTGTATGGGAGATACCAAAAGGGGTGTGACAACTTCGTCCATTTTTCTCAAGGTGATAGAGACTAAGAAACTATGTGTGAAAGTTATTAAAGAATCATAATTTCACAAAATGTTTACCCTTTGTGGAGGAGGTACTTGAAGGAGTGTATCAACATCTTTGAACATGAGATAGAAAAAAGTGTTACGACTTTTGTTTCCAATTTGTATCCCCTCACCCTACAGGGAGGAGGGTATATATCATTAGCTACGAACCAAAAGTGTAACACATCGAAGGAGTGACCTAAGACTCCAAATATGTTTGGTAGAAATTCGATTTGGGCCATTTTAAGTCATTTGAGCAATGACCATCCGTCCGTCTGTAAGTCTGTCTCGAAAGGATTAACCGAATGATTTCAAATGGAGTTTGTGGTAATATTTTTTTTTGCATCTCCGGCTAAGTTCGCAGTTGGGCCGTATTGGTCCACTTCTTCTAGTACCTCCCCCACAAAGGGTAAAATTTAATGAAATATTTATTCTCTAATTTCTTACAGAGTATAAACAATACTCTGTTACATTTAATTAAGTCCTTTTTTGCTGGAAGAGTTTTATGAAAACATTTATTAAAAATTAACTAATAAAGCTAGAATGTTGACATTTTGGGATGTATTACATTATGTATAGTTTATTAACATATATTTTTATCCCCTCACTTTAGAGAGGAGGGTATATATCATTTGCTACGAACCAGTATAACACATCGAAGGAGTGACCTAAGTATGTTCGGCGGATATCCGTTTTGGGTTATTTTAAGTCGAATGAGCAATGTCCGTCCGTCCGTCTGTCTGTCTGCTGGCTGGTGCGCACGACAACTCTCGAAAGGAGTAACCGAATGACTTCAAATTTGGTATGTGATAATATTTTCTTCTATCTCCGGCTATGTTCGAAGATGGGCCATATTGGTCCACTCCTTCTAGTAACTTCTATACTACTTATTTGAATTCTACAAATAGTATTACTTTATTAGTCACTATTACCTCGAGATGTGGGCGAAGTTGTCACGCCCCTTTTGGTACCTCCCACACAAATGGACAATTTTGAACCAAAAGTTACCAGCTTATAACATTAATACCAGTGCATACAAAGACTTGAAACGATGTACAGTGTAATGGTTTAATAGTACCTACAATTCGTTGAAAGATGGGCATTGTTGCCACGCTCCTTTTGGTACCTTCCACACAAATGGACCATTTTGTACCAAAAGTTACCAGCTTATAACTTTAATACCAGTGCATACAAATACTTGAAATTTTGTACAGTGTAATGCTTTTATAGTACCTAGAGTACAGAGAAATGTGGCGGTAATTGGCACGCCCCTTTTGTTACCTCCCACACAAATGGACCATTTTGTATCAAATGTTAACAGCTTTTAATGCAATTTAAATTGATAATAATTTAAATAAACAAATAAATAAATAAATTTACTAATATTTTTTTTTGAGACTCAAGGTGAGGGAGGGGATTCATTAGTCGGTTTACCCGACTGAACTTTCTTACTTGTTTTCGAATAAATTGTTGGGGATTTTAAAGTATTACATTCTTTAAGTCCTTTTTATCCTGGAAGATAAAAAATATAGGAACAATTCTCTTCTTTAATTAGACACCAATCGGTAAAATATTTTTTGAAAAAAAAACTTTGAAGTCCCTTTAAAAGAGCAACAGTACCAGGAAATATAAAATTGAAAATGCCAACTAACTCCATTTTGCCTATAGTTTCAGACGGGTATCATCCGGTTCATGTGTAATATGGACTTTCGGACGGTGTTATCATATCGATAGATATGAACTACAACATTATACTGTTGGCAAATAAACAACAGCGGATCAAAGAAGCAGTAAAAACTTAAAATATTTTATGTTTCAACAACAAACAACAATTTTTTTTTGTCCGAGACCTAGAAACCTTTTTTTGTGTAGATTGAGGCATACTATTCCATAAAATCAAAACGAAAATTTGTTTTATGATAAAGTTTTTATTTTTAACTTGGAAGGTATACCTTTAGTATTTTGACTATATTTTTTGAAGTATATAGCCCATAGAGCCTGAATACGCGTTATGTTTAAGGCAATTATGATGCTGGCTACTGGTAATTGGAAATTCGGCAAAGAGAGTTTTCTTATTACATGAAAGAACACAGCCAAATTCAGGGAAACCCGTATACTTCATATGTTCCCCCGATTTGGTATCAAAGGCTATAGAAGTTCCACTTTACCTTATATCATTGCAACATTTGGCAGAAATAAGTTTCTTAATTTAGAAACTAATACTGCTTAAATTGGGGATAATCGGTTCGGATTTTGATATGTTTCAGCCTATTTAGAATTTAAGCGCTATTGAAACTGTATTTTGCGACCGATCTTTATATTATTTCGCAGAAATAAGATTTTTGATCCAAGTTGAGGAAAATCTGTTTGAATTATGTATCTATTTGTTTATACCTATTTTTGATCTATAAAAGAATACTGCTCATTTTAATATTATCGTTTAAGATCTAGTTTATAATGATCAACATCTTCAATCCTCCTTGAAATAAGCCTTGATGAGGAGGTGGAGCTAAGTACTTTGTTAACTGAAACGAAACCAATAATTCCAAATTATTATCGTAATGCCCATTTTCGCATTTTTTAGGTAAGTGTAGGGTTTAATATAGTCAGCCCAGGTATTATATAGTCAAGTTGTTATTGTATTCTTCGTTTTGGTGCTAGATTTAAAAATGGAATAAAATATTTTTTCTATTTTTTATGTTTTTTTGAGACAGCAAAAAACAATATTTATTAAAAAAATAACTTCTTTTTAAATTGTTTTACGACTGTCACTAAACAACTGTTTCTACGTGATATTTGTAGCCATAAAATTCCCTTAAATTTAACGCATTAAAATATGGTCCAAATGTGGCATTAATATATGAAAATTGGAATTTGTTCGTGTTTATAGTACCAAATAATACCAAAAATGTTATGCATCTTGGAAACCACAAAAGATAAATCATGGGTGTAAAAAAGTTTCCTATAGGCATTTATTAGTGGAATTCACGTGAAGCAGTTTTTTTCCAAATATGTTCAAAAGCAGAAAAGTAACAGGGTCTATGATTTTAAAAATAAAACATCAAAATAAGTCTACTACTTCTGCAAATCAAATTTCATTGACCTATGTCTACTCCATCATGTCATCATGTCAAGATTGATTTTTAACTACAATTTCGTTTATCTACTATTTTTGTGTATCTAGTACTATTTTTAGGCATAGATTACTGTTCTAATAGCATAACAACATTTTTTTCCATTTACAGATACCTACAGCCACAACTGTGGCTCAATTGTTACTACCGCATTTTGGTTTAGGCTTGGGTATTGGTATAATTGATGCCGCTTTGGTACCATTGCTGGCCACATTCGTCGATGCCACGTTGTCAGCCGAGGGCCAAATGGAAGGTGCAGAAACCAGATCTTCTCATTCTATGACCAGTTATGGCAGTGTCTATGCTATTCAACAGACATCGGTTAGCTTAGCTTATTGTCTAGCACCGTTAATTGGTGGCGAATTGGCTCAAGCTTTTGGCTTTGCCTGGTTAATGCGTATTGTGGGAATGTTCAATATAATATATGGCCCTATATTGGTTTATCTCTATCACAAATATGATCCCAAGGTAATTGTGAATGAGAACAATTGGAAAATGTTGTCGTTTTTTAAATGTAAATTATGTATTTTTCTTAGGTACTGCGTGAAAAGCAGCATGAAATGTTGCTAAGCTCTAGTGGAGGCAGCGGTAGCTGTGGGCGTGGCAGTAAATACAAACAGCTTTACAATTCCGTCGATAATGAATAATGAATTACCTTAAGATTTCTAAATAATTAAAAAGAAAAAAGAACTGAAAAGTTCTTCTATAGCAATATTTCTAATTCCTATAAATGTTTAATTTGATGTCGAAAGCAAACATATTAATAAAAAAAAGGTCTTAAATAAATTATGAGGTACTATAGTTATGCTATAACTCTAAAATGATTATAGCTCAAAAATCGATTGTGAAAAAAATCCAAGTACTTGTATTCACTGGTATTAAAGTTAAAATCTGTTAACTTTTGGTACAAAAAGGTCCATTTGTGTGGGAGGTGCCAAAAGGGGCGTGGCAATACCGCCCGTTTTTCTCCGAACTCTAGGTACTATAAAATCATTACACTGTACAAAATTTCAAGTATTCGCAAGCACTGGTATTAAAGTTATAAGCTGTTAACTTTGATGCAAAATAGTCCATTTGTGTGGGAGGTACCAAAATGGGAGTGCCAATAATGCCCACCTTTGACTTGACTCTAGGTACAATAAAAGCATTACACTGTACTTACTTAATTTGAACCATGGAAAGATACACAATCGCGCAACGCGTTATAGTTTTTTAAGCCTTATACGAAAATGGGCGTTCAAATCAAAATGCATTTCGTGCACTTCGTGATGTATTTTTTGATCAGCATAATCGACCAAATGTGTCCACAATCGGGATAATTGTGCGCAAATTTTAGCAAACCGGGTCTGTAGGAGATGTGAAAACACCTGTGCATGCTCGCCCAGTTCGTTTGGTGTGGTTTATGGGCTGACGACGTCATCGGGCCATACTTCTTCGAAATGAGGCCGGTCAGGCAGTTACTGTGAATGGTGTTCGCTATCGTGAGATGATAACGAACTTTTTATGGCCCGAATTGGAAGATATGGAAGTGGACAATATGTGGTTTCAACAGGACGGTGCCAGTTGCCACACATCTAACGAAACAATGGCTCTTTTGCGCAACAAATTCAATGGCCGTGTTATCTCACGTCGTGGCGATGTCAGTTGGCCGTCAAGATCATGTGATTGGACACGGTTGGACTTTTTTCTTTGGGGTTATTTGAAAGAAAAGGTGTACGTCGATAAGCCAGCAACAATTCAAGAGCTAAAGGATGTGATAATTCGGCACATTAACACCATAGAACCTCAATTATGCCTCAGCGTCATCGAAAAAGTGGCCTATATTTTGTTCCATACATAATTGAACCATACCAATATTATCATAATAAAAAGAAATAACAACATTTCAATTGGTCTTATTTGAAATTGAATCAATTTTTTTAATTACAGTTGAAAATGTTGTAGATTAAAAAAACTGTCGCCAAAATGGGTGTTTTTTATTCGATTTGGCATGGAATGACTCATATATACAAAATCAAAAATTGCTCGTCAACTTCTCCATTATTGATTAGATAAAAAATGTGACACTTTTAACGTCATTTCAATAGTAATCAAAATTAATATTCTTCGTTCTTTCTTTGCTTTGGCCTTTCCTATTTGTTTATTCTGTGCAAAATTGTAAAACAAATAAAACATCAAAAATTGCGATAAAATAAGCAAATTAACAATGACAACATCTGCGCCAGGTAAATTTGCCGCAAAGTCTGCGTTTAGCATATTTGTATGTGCATATGTATCTTATCTCGGGATTATTCTTTTAGGTCCCGCTGATTTGTACCCGCTGCCGCCGACTGTGGGTTTTGAAAGTCATGATTTGCGTAAGCAACGAATGCCACAATATTCATTTGGTACACGATCACAATTGAAAGACAACAGCGTAGGACCTGGACCGGCCAGATATAATGTCGACAAACTGTTACGTTATGGAGTTTCCAAAGCGAATATTTACACAATGAGACCAAAACCATATCTGCGAGGTGAGTTATAATGTGATTAAATGCAAAAAAAGTTCCATACATTATATTTCACGGTTCAACAATTGCCCTCCTCCCCAGAAAAGAGTAAAAGTCCCGGACCCTTGGCCTATCAACTACGCGAATCGCCCATATTCAAGGGTTCTGCTTCCCCAGCCTATTCAATGGGAAAGGTTAATACATATTTTTATAAGAATTTCGCTCCAGGTCCCAATATTTATGGCCTCAACGATTCGTTGACCAAACAAAGAGCTCCTCAATACAGTCTGTAAGTAGCAAAAACAAAAACCACGTTAATTTCTTAAAATCAAAATCTTCAATTGTTTCGTTAATCGTAGTGGAGTTAAAAAGTATTTGTCCGAATTGGTACGTTCACCGGGACCTGCAACTTATCCGGGAGGAAATCTCTCGCAAATCAAACCTGCTAGTCCAAGTTATACCTTAACCCCTCGAACAAAGTATTCGTTTAAATTATATGGACCCGGTTCGAACTACTACAACCGTATGGAGTACAAACCGGGCAGGGGATCTCCGAAATATTCCTTTGGTGTGCGACATTCAACACGTTCCGGTGTTATGATTGTTCCTTGCGATAATCTATAAAATGCAATATTTTGATGTTTTTTTGGCGTATACATATTCAACTAAATTTCAGTGCACTTCATTGTTTCTATGTAAAAAAACAATATAGTATATATATATATAGTATAGTAAAAATAATAAACATTGTAACCATCGAAACCGACTTAACACAAATGTTTGGTACATATTTCCTTATAGTTTATTCATATCAAGAATTTTTTTTCCAATTCAATATTCTTTTAATCCCAGAGAAGCACAAATTTCAAAAGCTGTACTCAGCGTTACCGTTCTAAAAGTGGCACAAAAAGGGGATTTTTTAAAAAAATCGCAAACTTGAGTAAGTTCGTTTTATTTAAACAAAACAGTTAAATTGAATAAAAAAGTAACCAAAACCAACGGAAAAAACTCAGTTCATTAAAATAAGAGTTAAAATACACATTACAACTAAGTCGTGCTACACACGAGGCAATTTTTTCCAAGCAAGTGTCAAAGTTTGTAGGAGAGAGAGGCAGAGAGCTCTTTTCGCCTGCCTCTTTGACACTTGCTTGGAAAAAATTGCCTTGTGTGAAACCCGACTAAAAAACAATTCAATTTCATTTAAACTGGAAATGAAATAAAAAATAACAAAAAAAACGCAGTTCGTTGAAATACCCATTAAAATCATTACAAGGCACATAAATATGGGTAGTTCTATTTCAAGCGTCCCAGACCAAAAATTAGATCTTTCTCAAATTCCCAGTAAATATTGCCCTAGTATGTCGGAGCGATGACCTTCAAAATTAAATATATTGAATGAAAATTGAGGGCAGAAGTCGAGGTCAAACTTCAGAAAATGTATTTTTCTTCTTTTAAGTTTTTTTACCCGACACCACACTGTGGTACAGTGTATTCTGACTTTGTGCATCTGTTTACAAAGTCTAAAAATCAAAGAGATACCCCAATAGTTTATTGTACCGATAGGCATATAATCACTTTATGAATTGATTTAGCCATTTCCGTCTGTCGATGTATTCTTGTGATCAAAGTGCAGATCGAAAATATGAAGCGATATTTAAAAAAATTGTTACAGATGCATTTCTTAGGCTAGGGACGATCGCTATTAAAAAATGGGGTATATCGGTCCATGTTTGGTATAGCCTCCATATCCCCTTTGATGTCAGTTCTTGACGATATAGAAAACGCATTTTTCAATTGATTTGGCTAAATTTAAGAATTTTTACTTGGTATTGGACCTAATCGTCCCTAGTAACATTGGGGAATATCAGCTCATGTTTTGGTATGTCGTATGTCGGTCCGGTAATCCGATATTTTAAAAAATGGACAAATATGCAGCTTTTTTAAATAGGGATCGTCGGTCAAAATATGACCTTTTTAAAATTTTCGTAAAGATCTGTTAATATTTGGAACCTTTATCACAAGATCATATGGACAGATAATATAGGGTGATCAAAGTAGAGATACTTTTTCAATAGCCTTTTTTTGTCAGATCACGTATGAGTCGTGTCATGCTGTCATGTTATTTTTGTTCTGTATTGTTTGGCATTTCATCATGGAAAGACTTACGCCTGAACAACGTTTACAAATTACTCAGTTTTATTATCAAAATAATCGTTCTCCAAACGTGCTAAGTCCATTTTTTTAATCCAAAAAAAGACTTTCCGGTCGATCCACGACCTTGACACCCATGAGCAATATTTTAGCTCTCGTTAAGAGCTATCTTTTTGCCATTGACCGATTCCCGATCCGACGTACCGGAATCATCGGTCCATATTTCTTCAAAAATGATGCCGGTGAGAACGTAACCGTCAATGGCGACCGTTATCGTGCCATGGTAACCGACTATTTGATGCCTGAAATTGAAGCTCGTGATCTCGGCGACATTTGGTATCAACAAGACGGCGTCGCTTCCCACAAATCGCATCAATCAATGGATTTATTGAGAGAACACTTCGGTGAGCAGATAATTTCACGTTTTGGGCCGGTCGATTGGCCACCAAGATCGTGTGATATCACACCGTTAGACGATTTCCTGTGGGGTATGTAAAGTCTAAAGTTTATGCGGACAAACCCGCTTAGATTCAGGCCTAGGAGCAAAACATCACACGTGTCATTCGCCAGTTACTAGTCGAAATGCTCGAATGAGTCATCGAAAATTGCACTCAACGGATGGACCATCTGAGACGTAGCCGCCGCCAACATTTGATAGACATAATATTCAAAAAATAAATGCCAAAGAATGTTCTTTCAAATGATAATAAACATTTTTTTAAGTAGGGAACCTCTAAATGGATCACGCTATATAATAAACTTCTCTATTTATGCGTTACAACCAAATACACAAAGTCGTAATACCCTGTACTACAGTGTGGTGTCGGGTATATGTATTTGTAAACAAATATTTGACGTTCCTAAACCTAAAAAATAAGAATAGTATATTTTAAAAGGCATACAAACTTTTCCGGTTGAGGAAACTGAAAATATTCCAAAAAGGGGAAAAAAGGGAGATTTCTGAAAAAGGGACAGCAAAAGTGGCATTCAAAAAAGGGTCAAAATGCCACTTTAGTCGCTCAACGGTAGCGCTGGCTGTACTATTCTTAGAAAAACATCCAACTAAAGGAATCTCCAATAAGAATGCAACAAGACTAGCAAACTACCTCCGCACAGCGGTCCGGAATCGGATTTCTGTAACTATTGTGCTACACCATTTTCAACTGTAATTAAAAAAAATCGATTGGAATTCACAGATTCCTTTTGAAATTCAAAATAAATCAATTGAAATACAAAATACATCAATTGAAAATCAAAAATTGTATTTTTAATTCAACACTTTTAATGGATTTTTTTGAATTTCAAACGACGAGTTTAGAATTTCAATTGATACGTTTTGATTTTCAAATGGAATTTTTATATCCTCTACCATAGGATGGTTATACTAACTTTGTCATTCCATTTGTATCACCTCGAAAAATTTTGATCTGAGACCCTATGGAGAATATTAGAATATTATTGATCGTCGTAAAATTCTAAGACGATTTAGCCATGTTCGTCCGTCTTTAGAAAAACCGCTACAATCCGTAACAATTGAGGTAGGTTGTTCAAATTTGACAGAAATATATTATGTTTGCAGGTCGTTTGTGATTGAATATGAGTCATATTCAGGGTCTCTAAATATTGAGAGCCCATAAAGTATACATATACGAGTATATTCTTAATCGTCGTAAAATTCTAAAACGATTTAGCCATGTCCGTATGTTGTAATCAGGCTGCAATTTACAATAATTGATCTAATGGGTCCGCCAAATAACTTTTTTTTTTTTGAAAATGCTATAAAAAAAACTACTGTAGCGACGAAAATATCGCAGCCGTAAGTGTATCCGTTCAAAATAAGCCAAATCAGTCGATTCCACGTCGTTCTCAGTAATTGGACATCTCTCAAACCACACTATTTTCCGAAAATATCTTGTCCTTCATCCTTATACGATCAAACTGACTCAAGAACTAAAGCCACTTGATCATTTGAAACGCCGAAACATCTCCGATTGGGCTCTGGCAAAGTTAATGTTATGTTATGTTAATGTAAACCCGATTTATTAGAACACAAAGCCCAAAACTTAAAACAAACACCAAAAAACAGTCAAATTCCACAGCCACTAATGTGATAGCGCCCATTTTTGCTGAAGTTGTAGATAATAACTTCAAATTTCGTTCTTCCACGATCAACACTTTCCGAGATATTCGACTGTTAAATAATGCTTCGCCCACTTTTGACTCCGCCCCTTTTTTATTTTTTAAGAACCATCTTCGACCCATAACCTTCCAAACACAAAAACATTTTTAAAATCGGTCCAGTAGTTCTTAAGTGATGGCGATACAAATAATTTGTTTACATTTTTATACAGGATTTTCCAATAAGAGTGATATGATTTCCTTGAAAAAAAAAACACTTATTGTTAAGGAAATTCAAAAGTTTTTTATTTAATGTGAAGTACAATCGATACAATTAAGCTCTAAATAAAACGTCATTCAAATGGCCTCCAAGACTTCTTCTGCAGGAACGAACTCGATGAAACTAATTTTCGAGCACTTTTTCCACTAAATCAAGTCGTATGTCACGAATGGCACTTTCAATATTGACTAGTAAAGCTTGAAGAGAGTCTGGCTTATTTCGAAAGACCAATGACTTCAAATAACCCCACAAGAAATAGTCTAATGGTGTTAAATCACAATCGAATCTCCAAACTTTTCTCACAACAATTCAATTGTACCATTTGCTGTGTGGCACGTAGCCACAATCGGTCAATGGCAAAAAGATAGATTTTAACGAGAGCTTAAATATTGCTCATGGGTGTCAAGGTCGTAGGTCGACTGGAAAGGGTTTTTTTGGATTTAAAAAAATGGACTTGGCATCATTTTCAAATGCGAACGGAAAGTTTATTGTTGCTCTAGCCCCTTAACGGTACGTCTGATCGGGAATCGGTCAATGGCAGAAAGATAGCTCGTAACGAGAGCTAAAATATTGCTCATGGGTGTCAAGGTAGTAGGTCGACTGGAAAGTGGAAAGTTTTGATATAAAAAAAATGGACTTAGCGCACGAAAAGTTACAATTGGAGAACGATTATTTTGATAATTAAACTGAATAATTTGTAAACGTTGTTCTTGCGCGTATGTCTCTATGATGAAATTGTTAGCACTACTGAATACAATGATAAAGAAATGACAGATTCTGACATATTACAAATGGCCGAAACGTTACTTCAAAATCATATCATCCCTATTGGAAAACCCATTAAAAATGGTCCACATGGAAATTTAAAGTGCTTTCAGTCTGAAATAAAAATTTACTTAACGTTTTGTGTAGAAGCCAAATTTATATTATTTAAAAACTTAATTTCTGCCAAATAATATAAATATCGAACAAAACAATTTCAAAAGCGCTTAAATACTAAATAGGTAGGAACATAATAAAGGGTCCACCAAATAACTTTTTTTTTGAAAATGCTACAAAAAAAACTTCTGAAAACGCATTGGATGGTCAGTTGGCTTCAACTCCTGAACCAATTGGACTTTGTATGGCGTCATACCAAGGTCTTTATGCAAAATTCGTCTCAATGATGTCTCCGAAATGTTCAATGGTTGAGAACGACGGTGAATTGATGCTTCACGCACACTTTCTGCCACAGCAGCAATATTCTCGGGTGTACGCACTGTTTTTGGCTTTTCACGCTTTGGTTTATCGATGAGGATGCCAGTTTCTTTCACTTTCACAAGATGACGAACATACGGAGCTGACGGTGCTTCTCTTCTTCCAAAATCCGTACGCAATTTTCGCACACATTCTGCAACAATACCATGATTTTCAAAGTAATGTCGCAATATTCGCAATATACACATATTCGTTCAGCGGAAGGATAAAACTAATTATCTGTCAAATCAGACATGAGCTAAGTGTTACCATTCACGAAATAAGCACTAGTTGGAAAAAAACGTTAATGGCGGACCCTTTAGAAGGCTGGATATTTCTCATAGCTGCAGGAAATTTGGGAATGAAAATGGGCAATACCTGATTTGATTTGACTTTGCAATTGACAATGCAATCCTGGTGTAGGGTGTATAATATTCGGTTTGGCCGAACTTACTACCGTTCTAACTTGTTTGAATTTCAATTAATGTGTTCTGATGTTCAAACGGCGAGCTATGAATTTTAATTTCAATTGATTTAATTCAAATTTCAAATGTATTCGTATACCTTTAGTGTAATACATCGAAGGAATGACCAAAGACCTAAAGTGTGTTCGGCGGAACTCTATTTTAGTACATTTCAAGTCATTTGAGCAATGCCCGTCTGTCTGGAGTGCACGATAACTTTCGAAAGGAGTAACGGATTGACCTCAAATTGGTATGTGATAATATTTTTTTCTATCTTAGGCTATGTTCGAAGATGAGACATATTCGTCCCTCATAAAGGATTAAAACAAAGACCTAAGAACAATAGTGACACAACATAAAGCATATTGCCATAAAAAAATTATAACTTAACATGAAGATGGCGTGTCAAAAGACCACGGATTTATGAATTTTACAAAGAACACTCCCGTGAAATATTGTGGCATCCAGCATTGAGTGTAATAAAAGCAAATGTTTGCAGAAAATAAACAAAAGGATTGTGACTTATGTATATGTATTTGAAACCAAAAATGTACAATTGTTAGACATATTTTGGAAATGTTTAGCAGTTGAATGTTCACCTTTATAATATTGACGTCTTTGGTTAAACTTTAGTTAAACACTGATTCTCTAACAACTTCTATACTACCCGAATCCTCCGTAATTCTACACATATTGAAAGTTTATCTATCACATTGAGGGAAATGGACGAAGTGGACCCAACTCTATTGGTAAGACACACACAAAGGGACCATTTTGTAAAAATGGTCCCTTATAACTTTAATACCAGTACCTATAGTCTGGTAAAAAAAATGGGGACTATTGCCGCGTCCCTTTTGGCACCTTCCACACAAAATGGGCAAATTGTACCAAAATTTAATGGCTCATAACGTTAATACCAGTGCACATAACACTCTTATTATTTCTTGAAATTTTATTTTTTCTTCGCAAAAACCATTAAAACAAAATTTTTTTACCATCATCGACCTTTTGGTTGCCTTGAGCGGACTTTTTCACGTATCTATGACATCGTTTAACTTTTTATGCCCTTCACCATAGGATGGGGGGTATATTCATTTTGTCGCTCCGTTAGTAGCACCTCTAAATATTGATCTGAGACCCCAAAAAGTATATGTATTGTTAATCGTATTAGATTTATTGAATGTTTTCACATTCGAATTGTTCAGCTTTTAAAACATATTATCTCCGTTAGCAAAAAAATACTTTAGCAATATAAATCAGGATTTTCCGGGATAGATAGATAGATCAAAATATTTTCATATTTTGTATTTTAGACAACATTTCCAATGACTATAAACTGACAAAGAATGACAGTTTTTTAAACGTTCGGACATATCCCTTTCGAAGTACTCTATTACATTACTAAGAAAGTGAGGGTATAACTTAGTCGGTTTAGCCGACTGAAATGTTCTTACTTATTGAAAAACTTTTTTATTTTGTATACAAATATGTATAAATTAAAAAAAAAACAAAATTAAATCTTTGTTATGTTTCCTTAGCAGATGCTATATACTCGTATATATATTTTCAAAAAAGTTCCTAGGTGGAAGATCGGGCCTTTTTAACTACGGCCACCTCTCTGCTGCGATTTGACTCTGTTTGACTTTTTTTTGTGGGGAGCCATTATGGATAAGTGCTACGCCATTAAGGATAAGCGGAATGTTGGCATTTCAATAAAGGCAAATTCTTTGGAAAATACTTATCCGTTTTATTTTATAACAATTTAAAACGCAACTTTTTCTTGAGGCACCATTTAGTAGTTATAATCATACGGGGTCGTTGTAAAAAATTATGACTGCGTCCAAGAAAAAATAAAAAAAAATTCAAAACTAAATACAGCGTGGCCCAAATTGACATAAGGGGGTTGAGTTCTTTATAACTTTTAATTTAAGACATTATTATTAATTTTTAAAATTTTTTTAAACAATGTATATATCTGGATACCGGTCTAAAAATGACGAGATCGGCGGTCGTTTTATCACACCTACGACTCCATTATTGGAAACTAAATATCTGAAGAACCATTTCACCAATCGTCATGAAATTTGTTGTGGGACTTCATTTAAAAGCAATATTACTGACGCAGCAGATAATGGATTATGTATGACGTTGCCTCGTCCGTGCGATCCAATTATATAATTATGCATACGAGTATATTGAGAACAATTTAGAATATATACATTGACATACGAATACAGAATTTGTCTAATGACATATTTTCATCTTCAGTTATCCTACAGTTATAAACATTATATTTAAAATATAACTTAAATTTATACATATTTTTATACTTTACTTTTTTGGCGTTTAAATAAAGAGATATTTCTACAAATATATTTTTTTTAAAAATCATAAATAAATCTTTATTATCTTTCTTCCATCAGCAGATGCTATAGATTAGTAAAATTATTGTTATAATTATACGGGCCTTAAGTCGTTGTAAGAAATTATGGCTGCGTCCAGGGATATCTAATAAAATTCATTATAAAAACATACATACCATTCCGTCAATGTTTTTAGGGAATTTAACACACAAAATCAAGCAGTGTTCCCCGTATAACACTCGATTAACAAATTTTTTACCAAATTTTCAAAGGATGATAATTAGTCGATCATTTTCTATTTTAGAAGCCAATTGCAATCACAAACCGGGAGAGGAGAGTTGAGACAATTTATCAATTAACAGCTGTTGTTCGGCGATAGTTCTAGATTGGAAATAAAGAACAATAAATATAATTAATAAAGTATTATATGAAATAAGTAGAGCATGAAAAAAAATTAACGATACAGTATCCCGCAAACCAATACGTATTTTATTTAAGTTTGTACATACTCAAAAGATTTTAACCATATCCTTGGCCATTTCAAATTATTTCAACGTGAAATAAATTTCCCAAATGAGTAGCAAAGAAGACAACTTTCAAACTATGTATATCGACAATTATGGAATACATAAGATTACCGACATCTAGATAATTAAATTTAGTTAAATTTCTTTTTTTTTTTTGTCATAATACCGTGTCGCAATAAAACAACAAAAAGTTATTCCTTAACCCCAACACGTTTTGATGTATTGCACCGCACATTGCACAGTGGGAGGAATTGAAAAAGGGAAATAATTCCGCCGTTTCTTAACTCGACAACCGATTGGGCACGCTTGTAGAAGTTTTAGAAAGTGTAAGTTTTTAATTCGTGCTCCCTCTTGTATGCAGGGGAGGAGCTATAGGGCCTTTATGTTGGCCACTTCGGTTGTACAAAATGTTTAAGCGAGTGTAAGATTTGTCCTGGTCGCCTGCTTCGAATATCCATTTTACTAACCAAGGTCTAAGAGTTGTCTCGTATACTTCCCGAGGTATCTGCAATAGAAAATTTAATTTTTCATGTTCTCTTCTAATAAGTTTGTTCTTTTTCAAAGAAATCACATGACTCTTATTGGAAAACCCTATATTTGGTAAATATCAGGGTAGAATATATACCGATTTATTTCAAATAAACTTTTCTGAATCCAAAAAAAATATTACCATATATGCCCATTAAGACAAAAGTTACGGTCATTTGAAGTAATATTTTCTAAAATATTTTTTTTTAAGGTTTATACTTGTATCGTATTTCGGAGCTAAAGAAAGTGTTTTTTTAAAAAACGAGCCATGTTTTAAATGTCCCCCATATAAGGGTACCTTCCAACATATTGACGCTCTAGAGAAAACATATTTCAACTGATCTGGCTGAAATGTAAGCATTTTTACTTTAGTATATTGCACTAAATAATCCCTAGGGAAAATGGGACACATCGGTCCATGTTTTGATATATCCTTCATATAAAAGTCCCTTCAGATTACACTTCTTGAAGTCCAAGAGAATGCGTTTTTGAACCGATAATGCTAAGATTTAAGCGTTTGTACTTTTTATTGCATTAAATCGTCAGTAGTGAAAATGGAGCATATCGGTCCATGTTTTTATATAACCACCATATGAAGGTCACAGGCGAATTTGACTCTTTGGCGGTGTAGATCATAATTGTTTGAACCGATGTGCCTGGAATTTAGAAATTTCCTTTATCTAACCTGCAACATTCGCAGTAATAATAGTGGATATAGCCCCTGCATATTTCTCCGTGAATTGGTTAACAAATAATGGTGGTTCAAAAAAACTGTTATGTTTAATTTTGAAAGGATCTGTTGAGAAATTAGAATTTTATAGCGCTTAGATACAAAATCGGGATATATCCATATGTAGTAGTATTTTAAGGCAAAGTTAAAAATAAAAGACTAAAATAAGGCAGAGGGGTAATTCCAAAGCAAATAAATGGAAATACAAACATTTTAAAAATGATCCCTTTAGATATTAATAAAATTTAGCACATTAATCCTTCAAGTGCGAATGATTTTTTTCAGGTTCTTAATGTTCACTTCACAAAATGTTATGTATTTGCATGAACTGTAATCAAAGTTATAAGCCGTTTTTGTGCAAAATGGTCAATTTGTATGGGAGGTACCAAAAGTGGCGTGGAAACTTCTCTTATTTTTCTCAAGATGATAGCGACCAAGAAACTAATACTATTTGTGGAATTGTCAATGATTCTGTGTAGTAGTAGATATGTTATGAGATAATAAATATTTTACTAAATGTTGACCCTTCGTGGGAAAGGTACTCGAAGGAGTGAACCAACATAGTCCACCTTTGATCTTAGCTTGAGATGGAAAATAAATAGGATCACATAACAAATTTGAAGTCAATCCGTTGCTCCTTTCGAGAGTTATCGTGCGCACCAGCAAGACAGACCGTGGAACATTGATCAAATGACTTAAAATATCCCAAAACGGATTTCCGCCGAACATACGTAGGGTCTTAAGTCACTCCTTCGCTGAGTTACACTTTTGGCAGAATAATAAGAACTATTGTCAAGATTTATCAATGTTGTTTTCCTAATGATAACGATTTTTCAAAAAGAAAACTGTTATCTTCTAAATCTGAATCTGTTCAAATGTGCGAATTATGTAGCCCTTAGATGCAAAATTGGGATATAGTTATATATAGGGGCTATAGATAAATGGGAACCTATTTTTCTCAAATATGGACAAGTTTATTGACGGCGCAAACAACAATCCAGTACAGTAGACGCTCGCAAATTAGAACCGCTTTGTTTTTGAGGCAATTCTAATTTTTGAATTATTCTAATTTCTGGACGTTTTTTTCGAATAAAAAATAAAAAATTGAGTAAACTTACTTCCAAAAACTAAAATAAAACAGTTATTTTTTTAATTCAATTTTATTTGCTAAAAACAAGAAAACAAAACGTAACAATTCAGTACAATACATTAACCCCCAATTTCACAACCTCCGGTTAGAGCTAACTCACAGTTAAAAAATAAAAATTTCATACAATTTGACAGCTATAACTGTAGGCTATCTCTAACTGTAGGATAACCGGAGATTGTGGAATTGTCCGTAAATGTATTTTTTTTTTATTAAAAATATGAATATAAAAAAACTAATGGCAACTAAACATAACAATTCAGTCCACTTACATCACATGTATCTCCACAAATTTTTAAAAACGGATACCGTGTCGTTTCTTAAATTTGGTAAGCCATCCATCACTTGCATTTCATCTTTATCGGGATATTCCTCTCAAAATATTTGTTTAGCTTTCTCTATAAGTAAGGGCCCAGTTCTCGTTGATTAAAAACCACTCACATAGACGACTTTCCATTTTTGGATATTCAACGCTGTGCAAAGATTTATTGCTTGCCTCCTGATATGTGTTGGAAACAGCATCTGATTGAAGATGTTGTCTCATTAAAATCTAGGTCTAACCGGTTCCCTTGAACGCATTTGTCAAGTTTTTCCAATATTTTGACTTTAGTTTCCAATGATAAAGTGTTTTTTGCTGCCAAAATACGTACACGCGTATCAAATCTCACAAATAAACTAGTCACAAATATACATAAATGTGACAAAAAAAACGAAAAATAGGGAAAAACATATATATAATTTGGTGATTCCCCTTTTTAGTTTTATGTTCTATGTTCAAAAAGCAAAAATTCGGAAATTATAATTTTAAATTCGAATTTCACAGCGTTTAATGTATTGCAAACACTGATTCTAATTTCTGGACGTTCGAATTCTGAAAGCTCTAATTTGTGAGCGTCTACTGTATAAAATTTCGAAGATTTTATGTAAATTGTGGCTTCTATGCCGCGCAAATGCCAAATCGGGATGTACTCATACATGGGGGCTATATACATATACATAAATCTGAACAGATTGTCAGGAAATTTGGCAGAGATCATAACTGCCTCATAAAACAGTCGTGTGCTAAATTTCACAAAAAACTGCTTCAAAATAAGTCGTATATACCGCTTAAATGCAAATCGGAGTATACATGTATAAGGCGGTTTAGCGCCCCGGTAGGTGAGTTGGTAGCGTGCTCGCCTATGAGTTTGGGGGTCGTGGGTTCGATTCCCACCAGAGACTGTGATCTGTCACTGCAAACTCTAGCCACATGGTCTTTGTAACCCGGCTTTTCCTTGGACCGTACAATAAGAATATAAATTAGCTTTGTATTGTAATTCATATAAATAAATAAATATGTAAATGTATAAGGCGGCTATATCTATATCTTAACCGATTTGACCAATTTCAATACTTAGTCCCTGATGCAAGGTAGTGCCATTTACAAAATTTCATCTTGATCGAAGCAAAAGTGCGACCTGTACTTTGCGAACGACTTAATATGAACAGACGGAGGGACATGGTTAAACCGAATCAGCTAGAGATACTGAGTTGTTCAGTTTATTTTAAGGTCTTGCTCTAGAATTTTTAAGCCATTCAAACATCTGGGCAAAACAAACCTATAATACCCTGTAGCACAAATATAAAACTCTAATATAGGTATAGGAGCTTTTCTTGGTGAGTTCATAATACATAGTTTGAACCTTTCAATCGGTCGAGTAGTTTAGAAGTAATGGCTGTTATTTTTTTCACTAACACTTTTTTGCAATAAACTTCAATGGGTTCGTATGTAATATTTTAAAAAAATTACGAATTTATTAACGAAATTCAAAAGGTCCTAACCACAAATTATATATATTTTTATAGTTAAAAATTGTCATTTCACGCAATTTTCACAAACAAGTTATAAATCATGTTTGTGTGAATTTATATATGCGTCTTTATGTTTAGGTATTTTCCTGAAAACCCCGTTTTTTTAACGACAACATTTTTCATTTTATTTAGTTTTTTGCTTCTCCAGTAAAATTTTTAAACATGATGATAGACCCTTTCTCGTTTCTGAAGACGATATATGTATGTATATATTTGCCGCTCTGAAGTCGGCAACATTTGTATGTAATGTCAATTATGAAAAATGGAAAATTTTCAAATATTTAATTAAAATCTTTTGGTATAGCAGTTTATTCCTTTTCTATTTTTCTCAATTTTTTCTACAAATAAAAACATTTTGATTTAATGCAATAAACTCTTAAAAATTGCAAGTACGCCATGGCTTCCACGGGTATATTGACGGATACAATTTCCAAAAGTCAGCAGATTAAAATTCTTATCTTTTTTAAATAAATTCTATACAGGTCCGGGTCCCGTTTATTCCTTACCACCTACTATTGGCTATGAAAATCATGATCAGCGTAAGGTACGCTTACCTCAGTATTCATTTGGAGGAAGAACAAAGTTGATTAGTAAAAATATAGTACCGGGCCCCGGTCTGAACGTGTCGGGCCTGACACGTTATGGACCAGCCAGAACATATGCCTATAGCATAGGACCCAGAACGTTTCTGAAGGGTAAGCAATGGACTGTATGAAAAAATCCATTTAACAAAGTTTCTAATATTAATAGATTCCAAGAATATTGGACCTGGCCCAGCGAATTACGATCTGAACAAGTCGCCGTATGTTAGCACGACTAGTCCAGCCTCGTATTCGATAGGCCGTCGAACGGAAGTGACTAATAGAAATATATGCCCCGGACCTAATGCCTATGGTGTTAGCGATAGCGTGGTTAAACCATCTGCTCCAGCATTTAGCATGTAAGTCGGACACAATTCATTCTATATGTACATATATTAAAATACTATGGGATTTCTCTCTATCAGTGGTATGCGAACTGCTCTAAAAAGCAAAAGTGGCTCACCGGGCCCAGCAAATTATAGTCCTGGCAGTTTAAAGACCTATTTACCCAAAGCACCAGAATATTCACTGGGTCCACGTACAATATTTCACACTAAGTTATTTGGACCCGCTGCAAATGCCTACGACCGCATGAACTATAAGCCTGGAAAAAGTGCCCCAACATATTCATTTGGCGTACGTCATCATACTCGAGCGCCACCCATGATTGTTGCCTGTGATAATGTCTGAAAGGCATGGTGTCGCACGCAGATATACATACATAGGCACAGCCTATATTAACATTCACTATTTTTAGAGTTTATTACAGAAAAGTCACCATCACTTTAAAGTAGTAGATATGTTGAAAATTTGTTCCAATTATGTAGAAGAAAAGAACGAAATAGTTAAGGATAAAATGCATCAAAATTTTGAAATTATATATGAAATGATAACAAGAACAAATTTAAAGTGAAACCAAAAAATAAATTCTATTATTTCATAAAGCAAATGTTTATTAAAGTATGCTCTTTTTTAATTGGGATCTTTATTGACATATTTGCACACAACGGTTGCAAAAGGCTTTCATAACCGACATAACAAGGTGGTACAGGGTAATATGACTTCGTAAATTTGTTTTTAACTACCAGAAAGAGAAGAACATCCATAGATTATTATACCGATTGAGTTGAAATCAATGGCTAGATTTAGCCATATCCATCAGTCTCTCGTAGATCATTAAGAAAATTGGCACAGTGGCGTTTCTTGGATTGGCGACTTATTGAAAACGGGTCATATCGATCGAAGTTTTATACAGACGACCGGTTTGAGTTATTTTTGTCTTAAAAGCCATTGTTTACAATAAATCTGGCTTGAATTCGGCAGTTTATAGTTTATTTGGCCCTATACCATTGATAGCCCATATTGGTCCAAGTTTTGATGTAGCCACCATATATGGGTACCTTCCGATTTGACTTTCTCACGCTTTAGAGAACACATATTTCATCCAATCTGGATGAACATTTACATTTCATATAGCCTATAACCCTTGCTAATAAAAATGGGACATTTCGACCCTATTTTGATATTGCTGTCAAATAAATGTCCCTACCGATTGATTTCTTATGTTCTAGAAAATACATTTATCAGCCGATTTGGCTGAAATTTAACCATTTATACTTTATATTGCCTAAAATCGTCCCTAGTGAAAATGGGTTACATAGGTCTGCGTTTTGATAAAGCCCCCATATAAAGATAACTCCCGATTAGAATTCTTGAAGTTAAGAGAACTAATTTTTCATCCGATTTGTCTGATATTTAAGCATTTTATATTTTTATGTTGCCTAAAATTATCCCCAGTGAAAATGTGGCACATTTGTCATTGTTTTAATATAGAGAGCATTTCAAATTAAAGCATTTATACTTCATGAAATGTATATTAATACCCTCACTTTAGTGTGGCGAGGGTACACGAGTATATTATTTGCTATGGGCCAAAAGTGTAACCCATCGAGGGAGTGATCTAAGTCCTCAAGTATGTTAGTCGGAAATCCATTTTGGGCCATTTTAAGTAATTTGAGTAAAGTCCGTCCATCTGTTGGTTGGTGCGCGCGATAACTCACGAAAGGAGTAAAAGATTGACTTCATATATGGTATGTAGTAATATTTTTTTCTATCTCAGGCTAAGTTCGAAGTTGGGCCGTATTGGTCCACTCCTTCTCCCAATAACTTCTATACTACATAATCGAATCTTCTGAAATTCCACAAATAGTATTAGTTTATTAGTCGCTATCACCTTGAGAAAAATTGGCGAAGTGGCCCCGCCCCTTTCAGCATCTCCCACACAAATTTACCATTTTGCACCAAAAGTTAACAGCTTATAAAAACGAACGTCTGTTCACCTCTTGAAAGTAAGAAAAACATCTCTCGCAACTTATAAGTTGAAATTAATAGGATTAGATTTCAAAGGCGGTTTTCCAATTCATAACAAAAGGCTGTCCACGTATTTTTATAAACCTAACATATGGCCGTCGCGCGTCGCGAACCTACGTTCGTACGCTTTTGATGTACAAAAAATATAGAAAACAAAAATTTTCCCAATTTTTATTTTGATGATTCGGTGGCATATTGGTAGCTCTATCTATGTTTAGTGCAAAAGATGGGATTCATCGAGTTTAAGTTTTCATACTGATAGTAATAAACATGTGGTCACGAAAGTACGCGAAATAAAATGCAAAAATCTGCGAAATGGAACGGAATATTTTAGAGCAATTAATCTATTTTAAAATAGGATTAATGTAGCTTTCTATCGAGTATTTACACAATAAATTATCTCTGTTGGTTTTTTTTCAAATTGGCTTATGTACGGTCGCGAACGTACGTTTTTGGTCTCCTTACATTTTTCTCTTCTTAATTGATTCTAATTGATAGATTTTGTAGAAAGATTGCAAACACAACATAGGTTTAGCATGTAAAATAATATAAAATATAAAAATGTCTTTAAAAATAGTTTAAAATGAAAAAAAAATCTAAAAATACCTTACTTCACTAGGAACTCTTTGATCTTCAGCTCAACTCCCCAGTGAGAAAACCATAAAATAACATCAATAATAGACCAGCCGGCATAGGGAAACATCAAAATAGAAAACAAATTCAATTTTTCAAGCCAATTTAAAAATTTTATCACATCGGACGCTTTATTTTACATCAATCGTTTTGATTGTTGGGTTTAAATTATTAACCCAACAATCAAAACTCCAAATTTACATTTTGGTAAATTATTTAGGAGAACTTAATTAAATGCCGAAAAAATGTTTAAACCTATGATTTGGAAGTACTTTTAATTTTATTCTTTTGGTTCAAATAGGTTCAAAATGGGGACTACGTCCAAATATGATACACTGGCTTTACATGAGCGTGATTAGACCAATAATAACCTACGCCTCTGTAGTGTGGTGGACATCAATGGACAAAAAGTACAACGTAATACCATTGCAAAAAGTGCAACGTATGTGCTGTCTAGGCATAAGCGGGGCAATTATGTACTGCACACGCAACCAATAGATATCCGTATAAAGTATGAGGCAGCCCTCACAGCAAGACGTCTACAAGTGATGGGTGAATGGATAAATCGGGACCACAAGTCGTACCATCAGAATATATTACAATCACTGGTCGGTCATTTTCAAACAACGTAAATCTCCGACCGCATTCCTGAAGTGCGGCTTACAGCTACCTGTGATTCGTTCGTGCCAGACAGACGCTCCTGGGAAAACGGAACACTAGCTCATGCGCCAGTGGGAACCAGCTGCTACACTGATTGGTCCAGGCTAGGAGGAAGGACGGGTCTGGGACTTTTTATTGATGAACCAGAAGTCGAACTTTACTTCCGCCTCCCAGACCATAACACACCATTTCATATTCACAGATAAAAAATGGCGATCAAAGCAATAACATCGGAAAAGGTCAAATCCAGAACAGTGTTAGACTGTAAAAGAACGATAAATAATTACTCAGTCATAATTACTCAGTTCTGGGTACCGCGACACAACGGAGTGATTGGAAATGAACGAGCAAACAGCTTGGCTTCAAAGGACAGATAACTTCGAGTAATAAACTTGAAAAATTGGAAACCTTCCGAAGCCAGAAAGGATGATTTGAAGCACTGGGCAGTGATGGCTCACAAAACTGTGTGGAATAGAGCAACTGTAGGAGCAACTGCAAAGATACTGTGGGGTGACCCAAATGAGAAGAAAACCAGTAGTTTTCTGAAACTAAACAAGATCAAGATTAGTAAGATAATAAGTGTTCTAACGGGACACTCAAGCTTACAGGCACATCTTCATCGCATAGGACTAGCAGAAAACAACGAGTGCAGGGCATGCAGGGAAAACATCGAAACGATGGAACATTTTCTGTGTCACTGCCCAGCTTTCACACATGCAAGTTCCCGATATTTCGGTTCCGACATATTGCCAGACTTGACTCATCTCAGAGGATATGACTGGAAGATACTGAGAAAATACGTGTCTAGTACCGATTTTCTGTAATCCGTGGGGTAAAAAATCATAAATAAGGAGCGCACAACAGGCCGAACCACTGGCTTAAGTGTATGTCCATGGACAACCTAACCTATTCAACCTAACCTTATCCTTTTGGAAGTATTTCTTTTATAACGGGTTTTGCAATAGGGATGATATGATTTTGAAGTGACGTTTCGGCCATTTGTATTCAGTAGTGTTTACAATTTCATCATGGAGAGATATACGCAAGAACAACGTTTACAAATTATTCAGTTTTATTATCAAAATAATCGTTCTCCAATTGCAACTTTTCGTGCGCTAAGTCCATTTTTTTTTTTAAATCCAAACCCATGAGCAATATTTTAGCTCTCGTTAAGAGCTATCTTTTTGCAATTGACCGATTTCCGATCCGACGTACCGTTAAGGAGCTAGAGCAAAAATAAACTTTCCGTTCACATTTGAAAATGATACTGTCCATTTTTTTCAAATCCAAAAAAACAATACTTTCCAGTCGACCTACGACCTTGACTCCCATGAGCAATATTTTAGCTCTCGTTAAGAGCTATCTTTTTGCCATTGACAGATTGTGTCTACGTACCACACAGCAAATGAAACAATTGAATTGTTGCGAGAAAAGTTTGGAGATTCGATTATTTCAAGAAATTGTGATATTGAATGGCCTCCAAGAAGTTGTGATTTAACACCATTATACTATTTCTAGTCGAAGTCATTGGTCTTTCGAAATAAACCAGACTCTCTTCAAGCTTTACAAGTCAATACTGAACGTGTCATTCATGAACGTGTCAAATCAAGTCGTAGATTTAGTGGGAAAAGTGCTCGAAAATTGGGTTCATCGAATTCGTTCCTGCAGAAGAAGTCGTGAAGGCTATTTGAATGAAGTTTTATTTAGTACTTAATTGTATCGATTGTACTTTACATTAAATAAAAAACTTTTGAATTTCCTTAACGAAGTGTTTTTTTTTCAAAGAAATCATATCACTCTTATTGGAAAACCCCGTATTTTGCTGGGAATATACATATGAGCAAAAGTCAACTTTTTTTTATTTTTCGACTAAATATTTTATCGAAAATTTTTTTGCGATTACATCAACCGCTTTTTTAGTAGACGGAAAAGAAAATGTAAACATGCAAAACCTTTCCAAATTGAAATTTTAAAAAAACTATATAAAATAAAATGTTCAGCGGTATTAAGAAAACTAAACTTACAATCGTAGACCCCTCGCATTTCTATCAGCATATGCCAAAATATTCCCTGTGCCTTCATTATTTGCAAAAATATAGGAAATCAAAACTTTTTTTAATTTAATTTTTTTATATAGCGAATCTCGCGAAATATGAAAATCGAAAAAATATATGAAAAATGTCCGCGATTAGATGAGAGAACTTGCCGTGATCTTCAAAAAGAATGAATGTAGTATATCTAATAGTTAAAAGTTGTATTTGTTTCAAAATACGAAGTCCATGTCATTTGTGTTTTATTTCAATGCAAAATTTCTCTACAAAATTCCTATGCATTGATAGGAGTTGAATGTTAAGATCATTATGAGTTCATTTTTTGGTCAGCCTCTTTTTTTAAGATTACATAATAGTATTTTTTATGACCTTTAATTATAAATTAATATACCTCATATAAAAAGAATCAGAATTCGCGAATTTTTGTAGTGATATTCTTACACTAAGAAATTTTTAAATATTTTCTTATGAATTTCGCGTATTGTGAAGCCGGCATTGACCTACGGTAATTATGTGCTCATCCGGGCTAACTTATAATGTATAAATTCGCTTAAAACCATAATATATCTGAAGAGGAAAACTAATAAGGAATGGTTGTAGTTTGAGGTTATGCCAATTTTGCAAAGTGCATAATTATGACAATCGTCAAAATAAAATTACCCCCCTCGGATTTCGGAATAGATCGTTAAAAATCATTTTAATTCATATAAATTAAAATTTTTAATATAACGTTTAAGAAATTGTTCAATCTTGGACGAAATGGTCCATTAGTATAGGAGATACCAAAAGGGACGTGGGAATAACGCCCATTGAGAGATAGCATTTTTCTCAAGATGATAGAGACCAAGAAATTAATAGTATGTGTGAAATTGTGAAAGACTCTGGGTAGTAATATAGAAGTTATGAGATAATTAATATTTCACTAAATGTTGACCCATCGTTGGGGAGGTATTCGAAGGAGTAGACCAACGTAGTCCGTCTTTGATCTTAGCCTCAGATAGAAAAGGAATAGTAACACATACCAAATTTGGAGGCAACTGGTTACTCCTGTCGAAAGTTATCGTGCGCACCAGCCATACAATCAGACGGACAGGACAAAATGGACCAAATAAGTATTCTTGGGGTTTTTTAGTTTACTCCTTCGATGTGATATTCTTTTGGGCCGCATCAACTGACTTTACACTATAGTGGTGGTATAAAATCCAGATTATGTTGAAATTCTATTATTTTTTTTTTAACGAACGTTCCCAACGCAGCCGCTCTTACCCGCCCCTTCCGACCGAGGGGGCCACCTCCCCATGACGTAGGGATTGCGTACACACCATGATCCGGACCATGGCGGGTTAATAGTAGAGGGTGGAAATACCAGCTACAGAAAAATTTCAACAGCCGGCACATGCAAACAATAAAATTAGTCTACTTACACATTTAAAAAAGATATTATTCTAGATCTAACTGCATCAATTTCTACATCAATGTCAATAACTTCATATAAAGTGTTAAAATCCATGCACATTCTACGAATGGGCTCTGCCGAAGCATAATTTGTACGTTGAAAATCAATGTGTAATAATTGGTAATATCTGGAATGTCTACAAGGTACATTGAATCCAATCCTAGACAAAATAAAATTAGAAGGCACATCACCATTTATAACTTTCAGCACCATGGTTGTGTTCAGCATAATACGTCTACTCATGAGTGTAGGCAGTCTTATCAAACTCAACCTGCTAGTATAGGGTGGAAGACTAAAATCACTATTCCAATGAAGATGTCTTAAGGCGAATAATAAAAATTGTTTTTGAACCGATTCAATCTTATCAACGTAAGTCCCGTACTGGGGGTCCCACACTACGGACCCATATTCTAAAATAGGTCTAACTAGTGACGTATATAACTGCCTAGTTACATATGGATCTACGAATTCTTTCGCCCATCGCTTTATGAAACCAAGCACGCCATAAGCTTTATTCACCATTGTAATTATGTGATTATTGAAATTGAGTTTAGGGTCCATCAATATACCAAGATCCACAAAGGATTCAACAGTATCTAAATTGGAACCATGAAGACTAAAACTGGATGGAATAGCCCTCGACCTAGAGAAACACATATGTTTACATTTCTTAAGATTGAGGTCCATGTAGTTTATATCACACCAATTTCCAAAATTAATCAAATCATTTTGAAGGAGCATTGAATCTTCAGATGTTTTATAAGAATAAAATATCTTAACATCATCTGCATACATCAGTAAATTTGAACTAGAAATTGAATCTGGTAAATCGTTGATGAATAGCAGAAATAGAATGGGGCCAATATGGCTACCTTGGGGAACCCCAGATGGAACCAAGATCGGATCAGAGCAGGATATACCAAATTTCACAATCTGAATACGACTATCAAGATAAGTCGATATCCAACGCAATAAGTTGTTACTAAAACCAATAAGATCAAGCTTATGTATCAAGAGTTTGTGAATGACTCTATCGAAAGCTTTACTAAAATCTGTATAAATCACGTCTGTCTGATTACCAAGAACAAACTCGTTTATAACCTGAGAAGAGAATTGCACTAAATTTGTCACGGTTGAAAGACCTTTACGAAAACCATGTTGGAATGGACTTAGAATAGACGATACTTTATGAGATAAAATCTCAGTAACCATTTTCTCAAAAAGTTTTGGAATTATACTTAATTTTGCGATTCCACGATAATTCCCCACATCAGTGAGGCTTCCAGATTTATGAAGAGGGGTTAAGTAAGATGTTCTCCAAATGGATGGGAAATAGCCATATTTTAACGAAGTTTTAAATAGTAATGTGAGCGGATGGGCAAGACTTTGAGCACAATTTTTGAGGATTATACTAGGTACGCCATCAGGACCAACACTATTAGAAGAATTAAGCTTGAGCAAACTCGAAAATACAAATGGAAAATCAAAATAAGGTATGCTAAACTGATTCAATGACGGAATATTGTAAGGGTAGGGGACGTCTAATTGTCTCTGTTGATGAGAATAGGTTGATGTAAAGAATTTTGCAAAAGCATTGGCGATTGATTGGTCACCACAGAATTTCTCACTATCTATTCTAACCATAGAAGGTCTTGGATTAGATCTACGTTTCATATTTACAAAATCATAGAAAGATTTAGGATTAGACTTAAAATTGAGGGCTAACTTCTCTAAATAGATTTCATAACATCTGCTAGATTCAATATTAAATTGAGATCTGGCAATAGCATATTTTGCATAATCGGTCACCGAACCCGATTTTTTAATTTTTTTTTTAAATAGTCTGCTCTTCAAGTTCTTAATAGCAGTCAAAGCAGCAGGAGAATACCATGGTGGTCTATTAGAATTTTTAACACGAATCTTCGGGACAGATTGTTGAAAACAATTATTCAATACGTTATAAAACTGCTCAATAGCTGAGTCAATGCGAGTTGAATCATCACAACAACAGATACAATCCCAATCAACGTCGAGGAGCATAGCATTAAGCAAATCAAAATTTGTTCTTTTGAAACAAAAAACTGCACCCTCATCACTTGGGGTGTGTACACAGGGAGTGACCACCATATCATACGTCATGGAAATACCCAGCGTAGGGTGGTAATTATCCTCCGGTATAGAAATTGGAGAAATTCTGTAAACATCGAATAATTGGGAATTATCAACAAATACTAAATCAAGTAATTTATCAATTGAGTTAGGAATCCCATTTATCTGGACTAGATCGAGATCAGAAAAACGCCTGACAACATCGCAGGTCCACTCAAAAGAGCTTGATGAAGAATTTAGGGAAATAAATGCCTCAGTATCGGGCAATGAAAGCCAGGAAACGGAGGGTAAGTTAAAATCACCTAGAATTACAATTCGATCAACATCGCTCAACATCGAAACCACTCTGCCGATAGCCGATAAGTGATTATCATAAACAGATAATTCCGAATTTGGAGGGATGTAAGAGCAGCTGACGAATAACTTGGTTTTCCCCAAATTAACAGATACAACAATGAATTCGATGTCGTTAGTTATGTCAACAAAGACACGTTCTGATGACAACGAACTAACTACCGCGATAAGGACACCACCCCCAATTTTATAAGGGCGATCTTTTCTGTATACTACGTATTTATTAGATAAAATTTCCGAATCATATACACCAGGTTTCAACCAAGTCTCGGTGAAAGACAAAACAGAGAAGTCGAAGTCAAAGCTATCAGAATGTAAGAGGGCTTAATACCAAATTAACCAGAGAGTTTATTAGTTTTTTGGCACGTTAGAATGCCTCGCAGGTAACCGTGCCAGATTATCTACCCTATCCACAAATTCTTTTACAAATGCCTTTGGAGGCCAAAAATTGGGATCTATCAACTTATCAAAGATTTCAGGTTGAACAATAACCTTAAATGATGATCTGGTAGCGGTTGAAGGCAATCTCATCTTGACTGTCTTCAAATAAAAA
This sequence comes from Eudasyphora cyanicolor, assembly GCA_963930755.1. Lineage (NCBI taxonomy): Eukaryota > Metazoa > Arthropoda > Insecta > Diptera > Muscidae > Eudasyphora > Eudasyphora cyanicolor. Next base: position 196,753,559 of record OZ005734.1, on the reverse strand, counting down.
TCACCATCAATCTTGGATCTAATATAATGGCCTAAATCCTCAGAGGACGTATCCAAGGCAAAACGTGAAATGAAAACTACTTTCTTGACTGGCACCACAGTCAGAGTTTTCGCTTTCCTATTTGCTCTTTGCGTCGTATTACTAGTAGGAGGTGGCGGAACAACAACTTGTGGAAACACAATGGGGGGAACCACAGGGAGAATTGGAATTACCTCCTGCGAAGTTCCAGCAGGAGCAGTTAATGGAACTGCCCTCTCAACAGGATTAGATATAACTGTTGGAGTTGAGGGCGTGTCCGGCTTTTTTGGATCAGAAACATTAGGCTGATCAATGTTCAACTTCTTCGTCAGCCTTTTTCTTTTTTGTCCAGAAGAAGTCGGCGTACTAGCATACTCTTCGAGGTTAGGGTAATTTTTTATCAAAGTAGTGAAGTTCATGAACCGCATGTAGATATTGAAAATGTCTTGGTTCAGATCATTCACCTCAGACGTATATGATTTAACAAAATTGTAAAACTCAATATTTATTTTTCTACATTTAATGCAGCAGCAATGAAGACCATTTTTATCACCATACAACGCATCAACCACCCTAGCAGTCACGCCCTGCGTTACCGTTGTGCGACTAAAGTGGCATATTTGCCCCTTTTTTTCAGCCGTGCTACTTTCGCGCCCCTTTTACTTTTTGATACTAAATGTGCCCCTTTTCGATTTTTTGTGCCACTTTTTGGCTTTTGTAAAAAATCTGCTTTTTATACTCTTATAACAACACTTTCGTACTAACGTACGGAAATGCCTCACGCGCTACTTTCTGAATTAGGTTATTTAATGGGATATACGCATATGCTAAAACGATTTACATTTATCTTTTGTATGTGTATGCATATGAGAATTTGTTTCCACCGTTTCATCTTATTGGTAAAAATTCTGCGAATAGGTCGGCGTCTATGCAACAACACAAATAATTTGAGTGATTTTTTATATGTAACAATATATGGTGAAAATTGTTTATAAAAAAATCCAATTTGTTTTGCTTGTGGTTTCTTAAATGTAACAAATATATAGATAATTATTTTTCATTAGGTTGATGTACATAAACATATGTTTTTTTTTCTAAACAGATTTATTGTGAGATCAAAAAAACTCAATACAAAACACATCTGTCCCAAGCACAGATCTAATTAGAAAGTATAAAGAAGTTGCAAAAAAGTAACTAAACTTTATAAATAAAGAAATGTATGTGATAAAATATATTTAGTATACATCATAAGAAGTTTTCTATAACATTGTATTTTTTGTTTAGTTTTCGTGTAAATGAATGAATTTTTTAATGTTATCTACTTATTTTTTATGTTCAGCTTTGTTTTTTTTATTGTTGTTTTCTTTACATAAAAACCTTAAAATTGATCCCCCTTTTTTAAAGATCAGTTGCCCCTTTTTTCGAAAAAATCCCCTTTTTGTGCCCCTTTTCGAAATTTTCCAACGGTAACGCTGGTCACGCCAGCGCACTTGGCATGCCATAAGTTAGTACATAGCCAGCACTCAATTAATGTTTCCTTGTCGGAAGTAATTCTACAGTTTACCGATTTGCATGCCATTTTTAGGTTGGGTTTAAATACACCGAAACTGACAAATAACACCAAAGCAATAAATCAAATAAAAAATAATAGTTAATAAAAACCCTCTACTATTTTATAATGAGGAGCAAAAATATTTCCCCACAAACAGACAAAAATACGATTATACCAAAAGTCTTATAATTTCTACATTTATCCATAGATTTTCTTCAAATAGGATTTTATTTGGTAAGTTGCAAACTTTCAAAAATTGGAGCAAAGAATTTTTTTTGCAATTATTTTCTATTTTTTTCGTGCCAACAAAAAACAATAGTTTTTGAAAAAAATTCAAAATTTTCTAATTGTTTTAATGACAGGCACTAAACTTCTGTTTCTACGTGAAATTATTATTGTTAACTTTTGTAGTCCTTAAAAAAATATGGTCCAAATATTTAATGGGAATTTTAAAGATTTTTTTTTTATTTTTTTTCGAATTCGGACATCATGTTGCACCATAAAATATTATGTACAACCCTTCAGCAAAAATTTTGTTGCATAGTGTAATCATTATCCTATTGTATATCGTTAATAATGTCGTTACTTTTGATCGTACAACTCTAAAATTTTGTTTGAAGATGTAGTTTCATCAAGTAACAATAATCAATCAAAAAGTGAATTTTGATTTTCCTTTTAGTTAGCGTCATTTGTTATGACGATTTGTAACTCAAATTATTTAAAATGTTATGAATCGATTTCCCAAAAATACATATCGCGACCTAAGAGTGAATAGGCGCTAAGTCCACTTTTTGCCTAAATGTATTTTTTGAAGCGGCATGAATTTGCGGAATATACATCGATTTGGAAACAAAAAGTCTAAAAAATCATGCTCTGTCATCTTTAATATCTGAATCGTAAAAGCGTTAAGTCCATATACCAGTTGCAAAAACATAAGTATACGGTAAGTATTTTGCCTCTCCTGTAAAATTTTAAATATTGGACTTAGCGCCTTTACACTCTTAGGTCGCGATATGTATTGTGGTCACTACTTCGATATGTTACTATTTTTTTGTAGCAAGTTAGGGTTTGAGTTCATTATAACTTTTTATTTAAGACGTAATTAATATATTTTTTTTAAATATAGTATATTAATAGAGTATATTTTTTTTCCTGCATATATACAGGGTGGCCCAAAATGACCGTAGGAGTTTGAATTTCTTATAACTTTTTTTATTTCTTTTCTGTAATTTGTAATAGAACAACGTGCCAAAAAAAAACAAGTAAGAAAGTTTCAGTCGGGTAAACCAACTAAGGTATACCCTCACTTTGTGAGTAATGTAAAGGGGTTTAACAAATACACCTATTTTTCACTGAATAGTAGATACTTTACATACATTGCACTGTGCCGAATTATACGAGTTTATGTGCACTGGTAAGTTAACGTCGAGTGTTTTTATACCCTCACTTTAGTGTGACGGGGGTATATATCATTTGCTATGAAAAAAGTTTAACACATCGAAGGAGTAACCTAAGACCCCAAGTATGTTCGGCGGAAATCCGTTTTGGGTCATTTTAAGTTGAATGAGCAATGTCCGTCCGTCTGTCTGTCTGCTGGCTGGTGCGCACGATAACTCTCGAAATGAGCAACCGATTGACCGATTTGCTACGTGGTAATATTTTTTTTCTATCTCCGGCTAAGTTCGAAGATGGGCCACATCGGTCCACTCCTTCTAGTACCTCCCCCACAAAGGGTTAACATTTAGTGAAATATTGATTATTTAATAACTTCTATACAACTTATTTGAATCTGAAATCCTACACATTGTATTGTATACATCGAGAAAACTGGGCGAAGTTGCCACGCCCGTTTTGGGTACCCACACAAATGGACAATTTTGAACCAAAAGTTAATAGCTTATAACTTTATTACCAGGGCATTCAAAGACTTGAAATTGTGTACAGTTTAATGGTTTAATAGTACGTACAATACAGTGAAAAATTCGCATTATTGCCACGCTCCTTTTGGTACCTCCCACACAAATGGACCATTGTGTACCAAAAGTTACCAGCTTATAACTATAATACCAGTGTATACAAATACTTGAAATTTTGTACAGTGTAATGCTTTTATAGTACCTAGAGTCCAGAGAAAAAATGGAGTTATTGGCACGCCCCTTTTGGTACCTCCCACACAAATGGACCTTTTTGAACCGACAGTTAACAGCTTTTAATTTTAATACCAGTGCATACTAATACTTGAAATTTCGTACAGTGCAATGCTTTATAGTAACTAAAGTCTAGAGATGTGTCCGTAATTGGCACGCCCCTTTTGGTACATCCCACACAAATTGATCTTTTTGAACCGAAAGTTAACAGCTTTTAACATTAATACCAGTACATACACACTGTTTAAATTTCGTGGAGTGCAAGGCTTTTATAGTACCTAGAGGCTAGAGAAAAGTGGCCGTTATTGGCACGCCACTTTTGGCACCCCCCACAAAAAGACCATTTTAAACCAAAAGATAACAGCTTATAACTTTAATACCTGTACACACTTTAAAGTTATAAAATGCAATTAAAATTGATAATTTGATTAAAACCAAAAAATAAATAAATTTAGTAATATTTTTTGGGACTCAAGGTTAGGGGCTTCATAAGTCGGTTTACCCGACTGAACTTTCTTACTTGTTTTATTTAGTTCTTTATCGGGTCTGTTCTGTAATCACGGCGATTTGATATCACGGTGATTTTAAAATCTCCGGCGACTTAACAACACTTTTGGAGTTCGAAATCACCCGAACATAATTTGAACAATCTTTTTTGGGAGGCTATGAATAATAAACAGGGCGATTTCGAACTCCAACAGTGATAGTAAGTCGCCTGTGATTTTAAAATCACCGTGATATCAAATCACCTTGCTACAGAACAGACCCGTATTTCTCCCGTAAAATTTTCAAATATGATGATACGCCCTTTCTCGTTTCTAATGACGATAAACCTTTTGAAAATATTAAATTTTTAGCAAATCCAAAGATTATAGCGGGTTATGCAAACAGAGGTTTCATTTTGAATAAAAAAACGAATATTTCTTAAAGGAAATCATTGGATGTTTATTTAATTGTAAAAATGAGGGTATGTTATTAATAACGGAAAATAATATCCGTCAAATGGCAGCCACAGCTGCGCTTGCAGGACATGACCGGGATTTTATCGAAAATCATCCTGAGATGAAGTCCATTTTCACCTCGGAGGCTACGTAAACAAACAGAATTATAGCATTTTGGGACTTCCAATGTGTAACTGTTTGGTGCTGTTATTGGTCAATGAACCTTACTCTTTCGAAAATGATGCTGGACAAACTGCTATGGTGAATGGGTTGCACTATCGAACAATGATTAATGCTTTTGTATGGCCGACATTGGAAGATACGAGTATTGATGTGTACACGGCGTTTATTTTCAACAAGACTCATCATTCTTTTGTGTGAACATTCCACACAAATTGATCTTTTTGAACCGAAAGTTAACAGCTTTTAACATTAATACCAGTACATACACACTGTTTAAATTTCGTGGAGTGCAAGGCTTTTATAGTACCTAGAGGCTAGAGAAAAGTGGCCGTTATTGGCACGCCACTTTTGGCACCCCCCCACAAAAAGACCATTTTAAACCAAAAGATAACAGCTTATAACTTTAATACCTGTACACACTTTAAAGTTATAAAATGCAATTAAAATTGATAATTTGATTAAAACCAAAAAATAAATAAATTTAGTAATATTTTTTGGGACTCAAGGTTAGGGGCTTCATAAGTCGGTTTACCCGACTGAACTTTCTTACTTGTTTTATTTAGTTCTTTATCGGGTCTGTTCTGTAATCACGGCGATTTGATATCACGGTGATTTTAAAATCTCCGGCGACTTAACAACACTTTTGGAGTTCGAAATCACCCGAACATAATTTGAACAATCTTTTTTGGGAGGCTATGAATAATAAACAGGGCGATTTCGAACTCCAACAGTGATAGTAAGTCGCCTGTGATTTTAAAATCACCGTGATATCAAATCACCTTGCTACAGAACAGACCCGTATTTCTCCCGTAAAATTTTCAAATATGATGATACGCCCTTTCTCGTTTCTAATGACGATAAACCTTTTGAAAATATTAAATTTTTAGCAAATCCAAAGATTATAGCGGGTTATGCAAACAGAGGTTTCATTTTGAATAAAAAAACGAATATTTCTTAAAGGAAATCATTGGATGTTTATTTAATTGTAAAAATGAGGGTATGTTATTAATAACGGAAAATAATATCCGTCAAATGGCAGCCACAGCTGCGCTTGCAGGACATGACCGGGATTTTATCGAAAATCATCCTGAGATGAAGTCCATTTTCACCTCGGAGGCTACGTAAACAAACAGAATTATAGCATTTTGGGACTTCCAATGTGTAACTGTTTGGTGCTGTTATTGGTCAATGAACCTTACTCTTTCGAAAATGATGCTGGACAAACTGCTATGGTGAATGGGTTGCACTATCGAACAATGATTAATGCTTTTGTATGGCCGACATTGGAAGATACGAGTATTGATGTGTACACGGCGTTTATTTTCAACAAGACTCATCATTCTTTTGTGTGAACATTTTCTAACAGTGTTATTTCTCGAAGCGGCGATCACAATTGGCCACCAAGATCTTGTGATTTAACACCTTTACACTTTTTCCTTTTTGGCTGCGTGAAAGATTCAAGATCTCAAAAATGGAGTTCGTGAAGTTATCGTACAGCCGCAAATGTGCGAATTGGTAATGGCAAATGTCATGAAAAATATGGCCCTGCAAGCGTAGCCATGGCTGCCATTTGACAGATATTGTTTTGCATTATTAATAGCATACCATCCTCTTTAGAATGAAATAAACAACCGATGATTTCCCTTAAAAATTGCATCCCCTTGTTGGCAACACTATGTTGTGGTAGACGTGAATAAAATCCTTCTTGATTGATAACTAAAAAAAGTAAACATTCCAGTACTCTAGTGAAGTGATTTCGCCAAAAAGCTAACAAAACGAACTTTCTCTTTCCCGGGCATATCAAGATTTCATTGGTTACAACGCAATTACATAGTTTAAATTAGTATTGCATTTCCTTTTTTGCAATTACTTGCAGATTTTTGTTTTTGTATTTGCCTTGCGGTCTTAATTTTTTCGAAGCCGGTACATTATAATATTAAAGCCGTCCAGATTTTGTTACCACTACAAACATAATACAGCTGATCTTTCAACCCTAGTACACCGCCAAGCGTTTAGTTGATACCGGCGCCGTCTTAACTGTTTTGATAACCTCAAATCTAATAACTCATCAGCTGACATTTGTTTTCTCTCGCAACAACGCCGATTATTTTCTCAAGCTGATCAACATAACCAAACTGCACAGTGTTTTGTTTCCATTGATTTTCTCCATTTATTATTTTCATATTGAAAATAATTTAAATGCCTTTCCCTTGTGGTGTATGTGATTCGGAGACTTCAGGAACCAGAAGTCTCCTTTGCAGATCCTGCGATACATGGTTTCATGCTGATTGTGATAATGTGTCGAAGTCACTTTTCACTGTATTGGATAAGAATCGAAACCTTTCATACACTTGTGAAAGATGTGTTAAAAATCCCCCGGATAATTCCGATGCAGCATTCAAATCAGAGATGAGGAAAATGTTTAATACACTCAGCAATTCTTTTCGTACCTTATCTGATGAGATAAAGAAGGAGCAAACCGAAATCAAATCCAGAGTTGATGCCGTTGTTAATGAAGTTCGTGCCGAATTGGCAAAGGGTTTACAAGAGATCAGAGATGACGTATCCAAATGCCAAGAACTAGTCGCATCTAATGAATTATCAACCCGGAATAAGTTTCTTGAGCTTGAGCTGCAAAATCACTCTCTGCAACATAGATTCAATAGATATGATATCGTTATTACCGGTCTCTCAGATAAACTAGAAAATCTAAAGGATGTTGCTACTTATTTATGCGCGTTTCTGAAAGTGGATATTACACCTGAAGATATACAAAGTGCTATGTATATTAAGAAAAACAACGCTGTCTTGGTGAAATTCAAAGAAATAGGCAAGCGGGATCAGTTGATGTCAGCGTATTTTAAAAATAAATCCCTTAAAGTCTCTGACATTATTGGTGGCAAAGAGGATAGAAGAGTTTATTTAAATGATAATTACTCTACATTGGCGAATAAATTAATGAGAATTCTATGGAAACTGAAAAAGGACATGAAAATTAAAGCATACACCATTATAAATCGAGAAATTCTTAAGATAAAAGTTTTTATGCCTACAAATGAAGCTAAAACTGTTAGCATACCAGAATTTTATGATTTATTTAAAATTAATTACCATCAAAATTCTTAATTGTTGTATTTTTTGTTTTTAATTTGCTAATGGATCTCATTTTTTCTCCTAGCTTTTTATGTTTATCATTTAATGTTTCAATCAAGTTGGGAAAATAATAATGAATCAAGTTTTCATATTGAAAATGTTTATTTTAAATTGGTTAAATTTTTTAATTATTTTAATAGTTTCTTGGCTCCCCCAATTATATGTTTATCGTATTAGTTATGATGGCTTATAATGATAATCTTGGTCCTATAGCAAGCGATAATTGTTTACTGAAAAACAGTATTTTCACCTCTTCTGGCTACTTAAACATTGGGCATATTAATGCCCAAAGTTTAAGTCCTTCAAATTCTAGTATAAAATTAGAAGAATTTAAAAACGTCTTTTTCGATTCGGGGCTAGATGTTATAGGAGTCTCCGAAACCTGGTTTAAGCCGAATATATTTTCCACTTCTTTGTCTATGACTAATTATAATCTGATCAGAAATGATCGACCTGATAATCGTAATCTAAATGGTCAACCTCTTCGAGCTGGTGGTGTATGCCTATATATCAATAACAATTTACGTTATAAAATAGTTTTCCGTGGGGTTCGTTATGGTGTCTGCGAATCTCTCTTTGTTGAGATTTTTGGTAGCAAGGCTTCTGTGATTGTTGGTGTGGTGTATTTACCCAACGGGGATGTAGATGTGTTTGAAGAAGTCCATTCCGACCTCTTTGATCGGTTCTCTAACATAATTGTATTGGGAGATTTTAATTATAATCTCTTTGATTCCACTAAATCTAATTATTTCCGATCTCTTGCACTGAGATGTGGCCTGCAGTGTGTTCACAACTGCCTTCCAACGCATCTACATGTACCCAACAGTAGAACTTCCCTACTAGACTATTTTCTCCTAAGTCAACCTTCTTCTATCGTCCGTAAAGGTCAGCTACAATTTCCTTTTTTTTCCTCCCATCATAGCTTCATATTCATTTCTGTTGAATTTTCTTCTCTTATATGTCATCGCTCGACGCAGTACAAGGACTACAAACGTACTAATGTTAATGAACTGTTTGATCAGTTTAATCAACTAGATTTTTCTGATGTTTTTAATACTAATGATGTTGATCTACAACTATACACTTTAAACGGAATTGTGGATACTCTTCATAGTTTTGTTCCTACTTCTTGGACTAGATCTAACTCCGGTGAATATTTATGGATGAATTCCAGAGAGATTAATATGTCTAGAAGATTGAGAGATCGGGCCTATGGTGAATATCTCAGAAACCCTGATGCAGTAACTTGGAAAACCTATTGTCGGTTGAGAAACAAAGCTAAATCTACAATAAGAAAAGCACGCTTTGAATTTGGCAGAACGATGTTTGCGGGTGCAAATAATTCTACAATTTGGAATAGGATACGCAAGTTGGGTGGTATTGGCAGAGCAAATTCAGATTTCAGTGACATAGATGTCGATTCTATTGCTATGAAGTTTATCAGTAATATGACTGCTGATAACAATGATATTTTTGATTTTGATAGCTTCGTGGAAAGAAATGAATTATTTTCTTTCCATATAGTTACGGAAAATGACTTAATACTTGCTTTGAATTCAATTACGTCTAAGTCTACAGGTTATGACGGGCTTCCAATTGATTTCATTAAATTAATTTGTCCAATGATTTTACCTTTGTTACACCATTTGATTAACACAATATTAACTACATCCAAATTTCCTACTGCTTGGAAGCTGGGACGAGTCGTTCCTATTTCTAAAAATGGCGGCGAAGGTGTCGACAATTTAAGACCTATCAGTATTTTGCCAGCGATGTCTAAGATTCTTGAAAATCTAATGAAAACTCAAATTTTAGAGCATTGTGATCGGCATTCACTTATTAATCATAACCAGTTTGCTTTCAGAAAGAATCATAGCACATCGTCTGCACTACTTGCTCTCACTGATTCCATTAGAAAACAGTTAGATAGAAGCCAACATAGTACCGTAGTATCGATTGACCTTACCAAAGCTTTTGATCGTATTAATCATTTTGTTTTAATCGACAAATTGCATAATAATTTTAGTTTCTCCAAGTCAGCTTGCAGGTTAATTCTTTCCTATTTGTCAGACCGCACTCAATATGTTTCTTTAAATGGAGTTAATTCTCAAATTGGATCTGTTACATCTGGGGTGCCTCAGGGCTCTGTAATGGGGCCCCTACTATTTCTTGTTTATATTAATGATGTTATTACCTCAATGACCAATAACTTTTGCCAGCCATTTGTATATGCAGATGACATATTTTTGTTATTCAGACCGGATACAAGTCAAACTCATATTAACAACCACCTCACTTTCATTTCTACATTAGTAAGAAATAGCAAACTTTCGATTAACCCTAATAAGACGAAGGCCATTACGTTTCATTCTAGTAACCGTAACGCTAGTTGTCCTATGCTGTTTATTGATGGTCAATTGATCGAGTCTGTCGATAGTCTTAAGTGTCTTGGAGTTACACTGGATTCGAATCTTAATTTCGATAGCCATATCAATTCTATTGCACATAAGGTTTGTCTTATTTTAAGAAGATTATATGCTCTTAAATCATACACTCCAAAGCATGTGAGGTATAGATTAGCTCATTCTCTACTTATGACACAAATAAATTATGGTATTGAAATTTACTCCGGAACCTGGGCCTACAACCTTGATAGAGTTGAAGTTATTGTTAGGAAAATAGTACGTTATGTCTATGAATTGAGAATAAATGAGCATGACCTTGTTACGGAACATGTCTCTAAATTCTTAAATTGTTCTATGCATGATTACCTTAATCTACGTGTTGTTCTCCAATTTTATAGAGTCATGAAATTTGGCCAACCAATAACTCTTGCAAATGAATTTTCTTTCCTTAACTCGACTCGTAACATACAGATCAATATTCCTATCATACACACCACTTTATTCGAACAATCATTTTTAGTAAGAGTACATCGCTTCTGGAGTCATCTTCCTAACTCTTTAAAGATATTTTCCTTCTCAATTTCTTCATATAAAAGGAAAATATTAAATTATTTCAGTGGCATTTTACCATAATTTATTTCTGCTACATTGCTATAGGATCTTATAATCCTTTCTTTCTTCGATTTTCATATGGCTGGGGGGCCATTTAATTTGTTCTTATGAAGTATTTTGTATTTAAGATTTGAAAAAATATAATGTTAATATGTAGCTACACATAACACATAGATATTAAACCTACAATACATGTATAATTGGCCTTTATAGGCTTCCTTTGTATTGATATTTGAAAATAAAAAATAAAAAATAAAAACTCGTTTTTCTAAATATCAAAATATTACCTCTGTTTGGATAACACGTTACACTACATTTTTCCTTATATTAGGATTTTACTTATGTTTGTTTCGCAAACTGAGTAGCTATTTAGTTATCCTAAATACTTTTCTGTATACCCAATCTGTATTTATATTATTTATTCCTTATATATTAATTAGGTTTAAACAAATCAACATATCATTATTTACCAATGAGTAGTTTTTTACCCTTGGTTAAAAAGCTTAGTTATATGCATATTGTAATTTATGTTTAATTGGCCAGACGGCTTTGAATTACAAGTTTGTATGAAATAAATGTAATGTAATGTACATCATATTGGCTCACTATTTCAGAGTGATTTTAAAAATCTTAAAGTTTATTTCATTGTCTTTGAAAAGCGCAAATAAAAATATTATCATTTCTACACCATTTTTGGGACATCGGCCTTTAAATGTATTGATCCCAATGAACATTTTCTCTGATAAATATATTCAAACTATTCGACATTTAAATTGTATGGGCTAGACAGATTTAATCGCCCACAAGCTCCTAATACAGTTTACCGAATTACTTGCTAACAGCCATTTTTAAATTATTCAATTCGAACGTTCTATTTTTTATTTCTAAATCCCAAAAATGATTTTAAATATTTTTTTATACTTCCTAAAGCTTTGAGAACTTTACAATATTTGTAAATCAAATATGTATTTAGTATTATACTGTAATACTAGATTAGAATTTAGAATTCTAATCAAAATTTCGTATAATTCATAGATCATAAAGTTCTACTCGAAATAATGTGGTGCTTAGACCACAATTTTAAAATGTCTACTCTCAAAAAAAAGAGGCACATCATGTGCTAAAAGATTATTTTCAATTGCAACAAAAGAAAAACTAAAGTTTGTTATAAAATAATCAAACCTTTTTCCCTTTTCCATGTTTTCGAAATAGATACAATCCTTGTGTGTGTGTTCTAAACATGTATCTAAGGAAAGAAAAAAAGAGAGAGAAAAAAACGATGTACATTAGAATAATTTTAAATATAAGTTTAAGCGTTTGCGACTTACGACTTTAAAGCCATATTTTAACAATACTTATATTAACAAATCTCATCTGCGTGTGCGCTACATACACATACAGCAAATATGTTCTGAAAATTTGAAAGAGAGACAGCGCTTTAGTACATATGTGTGTAATAAATAAAAATTAAATACAAATACAAAGACCATTTAATCTAGATTTGAAGGGTCTGATTAAACGGTTCTTGCGTTTGTGGTAATTAAATTGAAAAAGAAATTCAATGCATGTTGCCCAAATTATTACCAGAGTTGCACTCTTTCACAAGTTCACAATTGTTATATTCAAAATGAATACATATGCTTTGGACGTGTTTTGCCTCTGCGTTTTATGGAAAGATCGAACTCATGGCGTGAACGTAGGAAGAGCTGCATAGCTTTGTATGTCTCTGATGTCCTTCTGAAAAGGTAAAGAAGTTAATATAACCAGCGAAATTTGTAGAGAGGAGAAGGAGAAATGTTGAATAATAAATACAAATACATGCTTCATTTTCTTTTAATGTTTTGGTCATAGACAATAAGTAATATCTTTACTAAATAAACACTTCTTATTACAAAAACACGCTACAGTTTGCAGGTAGACATGCCCGTTCGTTATAATAATGCTAATTAAAACATTTCAAATGTGTGTTGTTATTGAATGGAATTTGTTTTCTTTTTTTAACATTCAATTTCCAAAATTACAACTCTTTACAAAGCATGGAAATTGGTAACTGCTCTCCCACCTTCCATCATCTCTCAGTTCATTTCTATACATAAATGGTAATTTTAAATGTACTTGTATTGGATAATAGTTATAACTACCGCTTATTTATATGTGAAAATTGTATATATGTATACGTATGCTATAATAATTATTTGAAAGATGTATGTATGTATAGGTAAAAATTTACATTTAGCATTGCTAGGACATGATGTGTAGCAAATCTTTCTGTTTTCTTCTATGTATATCAAACAGCCAGCATCCATTCACTGGTCGCATGCTAAGCACTTTTACATCTTCTCTTGTATAAACAGATGAGTGAGTGCCTGATTTAGGGAAATGCGTTTTGAGGGATCCAAAGCAAATATATTATCCAACAAGTCCTTTAGTTGGGTGACCTTACGATGTTGATCATCTGGCAAATTTTGATCGGCTATCAATTCTTGTTGCAAATTGCGTGTGGCTTTCATAACAGGCATAACTACGATTTTTTCCTGTCAAAGACAAAGAGATAAATAAATATTTTTTGTAATAATAAATAAATTGAATGTATACAAACAACATCTACAAGATTTGTTCTTTAAATATTATAACGCATGTTGCTTTAGAATTATTTAATTTGTAAAATTTCGAATTTCTTTCTTTTATGTCGTCCGTTTTTTACATCGTGCCATTTGAGGAAACTCGTGAATAGGCACAGAGTTGTTTAGATAATATAGTGACATTCTTACGAGAAGTATCAAACCGATTTATGAAAGAAGAGGACTAGATGTCATGCCATTAGAGCGATATTACAAATATATACACATAAATATTCATATTCAGAAATAAAAAATATATAAATATATTCTTTCCATTTATAAGTATATACAAGCCGCATAACATTATCTAATTATATTAATATTGCAAATAATAATTGCTCTAAAAACTATTTACTCACCCTTTCTGTAACTTTATCAATTTCATGATAAAGAAAATTGCAGCTTTGATCAAAATGTTGATCTTTGAATTGTCCTTTACGTATAATACGATTGGGAATTTTGCCTAAAAATACAAATAATTTATTAATTATAAAATTACAGAAATAAATTGCCAACAAAATGTTTAACCAACCTTTTAAATCCATAAAGTACTTTAACATTTGATTATTACTCTTTCCACTAAACAAAATCTTTCCGGTGTACAACTCGTATATAGTACAACCGGCTGACCACATATCAATACCATAATCGTAAGGTATACCCAGTATAATTTCAGGAGCACGATAAAATCGTGAAATTAAATAGGGTGTGATTTCATTATCATTTATAGTTGAGGCCGAACCGAAATCACACAATTTGAGAATTAAATTATTTTCATTTACCAAAATATTATCAGGTTTAATATCGGCATGAAGTATGCCTGTTTTCTTAAGGAGCTTTAAGGCCAAAAATAATTGTTGGGTATAACTGCGTACAGCCTTAATGTGTAAACCGACATTTTTGCCATATTTTTTTAATACTTCTCGCAAATTCATGGCCAATGGTTCAAACACCATACAAAGATGCTGGGGAAAAAGTAAAATAAATTAATTGTCAGAGCAGACAGATACAAAAACGTTAAGCATTACCTGTTTGTGGAAAAAGTGGCGAAATAGTCGCAGACAATGAAAACGATCGTCGGGATCAGCATCATTAAGCTTCTTCAGAATTTCCAATTCACGTAAGCCCGTCTTGTGCCTGTTGAGAATTTTAGAGGCACATTTCGTTAAGCAATTTTCTATGAAATATATTTTGGTTTAAAACGTACATTATTTCATTGTTTCGTATAATTTTAACGGCTACATTTGCATTTCCTCTGGCTTGATCTCTGGCTCTAATAACATTACTGAAGACACCTTGACCGGTGTAACCGTTTACTACGTAACGATTATCCAACGTTTCTCCAATGCGTACACGATAATAACCCTCAGCATCATCCCAATTATCGGTCAAGGATGGATTTTCGGCCATATTTTTATTTTGAACTATTGTATTAGGTGACTGTAAGAAATTATTAAATTCAATTAATGCCCCCATAATTGTTAGGTGACATAGGACGTAGAGATTTTGTCAGTGATTTAAAAAACCTTTAATTCAGTAAATTCATTAGTTTTAAAAAATAAAAAATGTGTCTTTTTTCATTATTGTGATCATTGCGACCTTATTTACTCGAAAAGAAACTACTATTTTTTAAATTATCCCTAAAAAAAAAATCTCAAACATCATATGTCTTGCAAAAACTCCAAATTCTGCTTAATTAGATTGATTTTTACAAGCCAACAACTCACATCGAAATTCGAGTCAACATCCTGGTCGGCAAACATATCCCATTCGGTTCGTTTTTCCTTTGTTACATTATTGGTGTTTTTATTAGTTTCCTGTTCCTGTTGCTGTTGCTCATCGGGCGTATTTTCATTAGCTTCCGTGGGCTGACGTGAGGACTCTGAGGTAATTGGTGAACGGGAACGAGATCGAGATCGATTACGACGTTCTGATAAGGAGGGCGGCGGTGTTGAAGATCGACGTTGGACTTTCTCCGAATGACGATTTATTTCCTCTTTTGTTTTGGTACTAGCTTCATTTTCCGCTTTAGGAGCTACGTTTTTATTCTGGTCAGTACCATTACCTAATTTCTGTGGAAAATAAATAGACATGGTTTTGTATTTTTAGACTATGGTTTAGTCCTCTGACTTACCTTTAATAACTCTTCTCTCTGTTTACGTCTCATTTCGATGATTTTCTCCTCATCGTCTTCTTCGTCGATATTAATATCGAGATTCACTTCTTCATCACTGCTTGAATCGATTTGTTGTGCCTTTTGTCCTTCGCTCAACGAACCACGATAACGGTCTTTGTCTGGACGATCGCTACGATCCCTACCAGTGCGTTGGCGATCACGTTCCCGCTTACGATCCGATTCCGCTTTGCTGCGGCTATGTGAGCGTTCACGCATCCATCTGTCACGATCTCTATCACGACCCCTCTCACGTCCCCGATCACGTCCACCACCAGCACTTAGGCGATCCGGTTGGCGTGTTCGGTCTTCGCGACCCTTGTTATCTCTGTCGCGACTCACATCGGTTTCACGCAGTTTATCCCTGTTAATTTCTTGACGCAAGTCTTCCATTTGACGATTGTGGTCGTAATGCTCTCTATGCCGTTGACGATTACGATCGTCTTCTACTTCGGGATGACGTCTTCGGTCCCGCGAATATTTATCACGATCGCCTCGGCGGCTTGAGGAGCGACTGCGGCTACGATTTTTCGATGCATTACGATCACCACGTGACTGTTGCTTGCTTCGAGACTCTCTTTGGTCACGAGAACTTTTGCTTTCTCTGTTCAGTGAGGATGACGAGGGCCGTTCTCTTCCTGTCTTGCTACGATCACTTTCCTTTGAGTACCTGACGCTGCGAACACGATCCACTGGTGTGTTTGGACTATCGCTAGAATCATCCAACAATATAACATCGTTTTCATCATTTGATATTTTATCATTAGAAATGTTATTTATATTATTTTTACTAGTTGTCATCGTTGCCGCGGATGTTGCCGTTGGAGCTACAGGGGGCATTTTAATTTTCTCACTTCCTGGCAGAGGAATTTTTGTGTCAGCGGCAACGGAGGCAATGGCAGCACGTTTGGGAACGGAATTGGGTCGACTATCATCTCCTTCGGTATCGGACATATAAGCACCTAAACGAGCTTGCAGCAATGCCTTCTGCTTCATCAAGTCCTCTAGATTCAAATCATCTTCAATTATCGTTACAACTGGACTGGCAACATCGATAGGACTGCAAGTATGAAAAATATATAAATAAATATGGAGTTTCTAAATAAACATTTCCTTCAGAAATTATCTTATAAGCACTACCCAGCTAACAAAATGCTCCGAATTTGTCTGACAGCATACATGTCTGCACAAAGTCGGATCGCTTACGACAATTCTTACCGACTTCGGACAGAATTCAGTTCGACACGTCTGAGGGAGCTTAGTTTTTGTTTTGTTCCGACGTGTCTGTACAAAATCAGAACGATTTCGGAACACAATATCGGATGTCATTGAAGAATTTGGTGCGATATCGTTACTTGTGTGTTGCGTTGTTGCTTTGTTATTTTTATTTTTTTGTACTGTTTGCTCTCATTTTTGTTAGTTTTAACAAATATTTTTTGAAAGACCAATACTGTTGTGAACAAATTATCTTTTATACGAATACTTCAAGGTATTATTTTTCATTTGCCACGTTAATCTGGTTATGAATTTTTTGTATTATTAAAGATTTGGCTGTGGCAAATATAAACAAGAGAAGACGAGACACAAGTGCCTAAATTTTTTTCTTGAAAGCACCGATTTTTTTATGTATTATTTGTTATTTTAAGTGTAGTTAGGAAACTAAAAAAATAATAACAAAAAATACTCAAAAACTGTAGGTTTTGGTCACAATTTAGCCCGTCGATATGTTAAGAATTCGTTCCGATTCGTCGGCAAAAACATCTGTATTTTATATGACATTCGGCAAGAATTCCGTCAGCAATCGGTCCGATTCATCGGCAAAACATCCGAATTCTGTATGATATTTGGCAAGAATTCGGTCCGATTCGGCACGACACGTCAAATTTCCCTTCAGAATTTCCCAGGAATTTAGTTCAGAAGTCGGTACGAAAATAGTCAGATTTCCCTCAGACGTGTCGGTCCGACAACTTGATAACCACTTTATGTTTTTTTGGTACCGATATCGGTCTAACATCCGATACGAAATCTGATGATTTTTCCGACAGTCTAACCGATTTCGGACCGAAGTCTAGACATTTTGCTTGCTGGGTACATTATATGACGAATCATTCAGTTAGATGGAGAACTAGAACATTAAATGTAATATAATTTGCAACTTGGCACTTACACATCGCTCTCCGATCCTGACGAGGCAATTTCCATTGTGGGTAAAACTTTATTTTGTATGGTCTTTGTTATCTCCTCCACCAAACTGCAGGGATCAGTTGGTAAATTGGGTTTGGTTATAACAAATTTATTCGTTTTTGTGTCATGCTCCACACGCAATGCGCTATTTACGTCCTTTTTCACCTTTTCCATGATCTCCGTAAATTTTTCATTCAAAGCCCCACTTTTCCTCTTCTCCACAATCACCTCTTTATCCGATTCCGAGTCTGAGGACGAACCTGAGCGACGCCGTGACCTTTTCTTGGAGGATTTCTTGTGTTTTTTGTGAGATTTGTCTGTTTTATTCGATTTCTTGTGTTTCTTATGCTTTTTGGATTTCTTATGGTGGTGACCGCTTGAGGAATGATGTTTGGAACGCTTCTCCTCGGGACCATCGTCATTGTTGGAGTCGTAGCTAGAGTGGGGTAAGTAAAATTATGTATACATTCTCAAACATCGTTTTTGGAACAAATCACCGCCTCAATCAATCGCAAATTATTTATAACCTATGAAGAAATGATGGAAATGAAATGAAATGACTATGATCTTACCCATTTTCATCACTAGTCATCTTTTATTTGGTATAAATATCTATTAAAATCCGAAAATAATACGAGTAAATACACAAAATTGTGAAACTTTTGCAGTTTGCAGACAACACAATAAAATGTCAAATGTAAATTGTCAAAATGTTATCCAAAAACCATGATACAATAATAGAAGGTAAAATCACTTGCCCAACAACAAAACTGGGATACAACCCATGATACATTAATAGAAGGTAAAATCACTTGGCCAACAACAAAACTGGGATACAACCCTGTACATCATTTTCGTACAATAGCTTGTCAAAATAGGCAGCCGACTCGAACAGCTGACCAACAATTGGTTGTCAAATACATTTTTTATTTGAAATTTGATTTTCTTTGAAAAGGATATTTTTTTCTAAAAATGTTTACCTTGTCGTGGATCTTGCGATCCCCTGTCCTTCGGAGTGAGTCGACGTACTGACCGGCGCTGGCGGCTGACGTTTGGCACCGACTTGGCTCAGTCTTTGGGGCGCGGTTCTTGTCTGTACGACAACCCAGGACAGGTGACAAAAAAACAAGGAAAAACACCAGCTTATGGATGGCGAAGATAACACAAAGGTAAGTAAACACCGGGACATATACTTAAGACGAAAATTACCGTTCAGTTTTAGCTTGCTTGGGCACCATTGGTGCCTGGACACTCCCACCCCACCATGGTATTCCTTCGTCCTTTATTTCATGGAATACCCCAGACATTTCCCACCTAATTTCCGGACTACACTTTACTCACCCTTTTCTATATTTGGCCCTTAGCCTTTCATTTTAAAAAGATGAAAAAATCATTATTTCTTTTCAAAATTCATTATAAAAACTCCTTTTTTATTTATAGGCTTGAAGCCTGTTCATTCCAGCTTACATATTTCTTAAAACGAAGGATATCCGAATTAGTTGGTGTATTTGAAAAAGGTAACATATATATATTCACTCTTATTCGAGCATTTAAAATTCACAATTAATCGTTAATTATTGGAAACGTTAATAAATTAATAAACTTTTGTTTCATTTAAAAATCTAAATGCAATGAGTCTTAAATAATTACGAAATATTCAACAACTCAATAATTATTCAACATATTTTAATAAATCATTTATCTTTCTTTTTAGGTTAGGACCCGGTGGACGAAAGTGGCTGATTCGCAGGTAAGTATAATGGTTACAGGTATGTATCAATGGTAAGGTGAGTATCCTCAATTCTTCGTATGATGTGTTGTATTTCCCTGATGTATAATGCTTCTTCTAGGGGTAAATTAGCAGGAGTAAGCGGCTGTCTGGAGCTTCTCTTGGTGGCAACTGTCTGGCTAGGGGATGCCAAAAGTTTGGTCGTCCGTATTCTCTGTCCGTCCGGCAGTTTATGAGGTAAATATGTCAATTTGTGTTTCTTTCATATGTATATTTGTTAATTTTGTTTAATATATCTTTCATTTGTTCATTTCTTCTTCTACCAGGAGCAAACAATTAGTGGATTGTATGGGCATTAACTAGACCCTTAAGACGATGGAGAACTACCCTAGGCCTGAGCTCAACCCTAGACTAACCGCGCACTTTTCACACTATTAAAAAGGTATGTATCTCATGACAAAAACTACTTGTTTGAACCTATATTTACTTTCATTATTATATTTAATTTTTTTCTCTTCATTCAAATATAGATACAAGTGACACTGTCTGGGTCTGTACGTCCGTGCGGTAGGCAGTTCAAAATGGTCAACTTTTGGATACCAGCGCATGCCAGGCTTGGTCATGCGTAGCTGCTGCTCCCTCGATGGACCGGACGCACGTTGAGGTGGCTGTGATTTCGCTCGTTCCAGTTAGGATTAGTTTTTAGTTTCGTCGCGATTGACACTTTTTGTATATTTTATATCATGTGATTGTCTTTTAAGTTTCTCTTGTTTTTCTATTTCAACTGATAGCAATTTAATTTTAAATTAAGTTTATATGAACTTTCATTATTTTATTTCATTTTTGTAAACTTTCTTTTAGTTCTTTTATTAAACTTTGTTTCGTTTGTATGTTTCAAATATAAATAAACAAATAAAACGATTTAAAAATTGCGTTTAACTTCGCTTTCCGGTTGGGGTTTTATAGTACGTATTTCGATGAAGCCACCGCGTCCGGTCAGGTTTCTTGCTGGGGTAAAAAGGAAAGAAATTTCTTCCATTTTGGAAAAAGAAACTTCTCCCTGTCATAAGTTTCTTCCTGTTTTTCTTTACCCTCAGCTACTGCTTCCCTAGCTACTGTCAGCTGTCAATTGTTTTCCCAAAAAAAACAGCTGGGCTATCACCTTCCTTTCCTCCCACACAGAAACAATCACAATAACACCTACCCAACACAACATTCACAATAATTATATAACCCCTCATGGGCGCACACGACAAACCCCACCATCCTGCAGACCTTAAGTCAAAGGATGGGAGGGAAAAAGTGCGAAATATTGCCTATAACTATATTCGACACTATCCACGTATTCGGTTAATTCACGAACTGGCATCTCTATTTGTCCTGACTTGCAACCCCTACCTGATTTTTGCCTTTAAATACTGACTTAGTACTCGCCTCCTCAACTTCACATCTTCAGATTAGTCGTACGATTAATTACATAGTTCTCATTTACACGAGGCAATTCCTTCCGATCAATTGTCAAAGTTTCTTGAAGCGAGATGTTTGCCTCGTGTGAAGTAGTACCTATGACGCCGTCTGCTTACGCTTACGTTATGACTACTCGCATAGCGTTTCTATTTAGGTAACCATCCGCCCGCTGTCATTATTATGAACGGCGTTCACAATGAATGAAACGACTCGGTTAATTGAATTAAATTAATTGGAATTTCTGAACGAGTGGACGGACGACGGAGGAGCAATTTTTATTTACGCAGGATATATAGGTAAGTACAGTGAAAATAGTAAAAAAAGGAACTAATAATTAAATAATTGTGTGTGAAGTGAAATAATAAATAAAAATTCGGAAAAAAAAATAAAGTGAAGTGTGCGTGTGTGTGTATGAATGACGCCGGGTCATTCATTAACAAAAGAAACTAACAAAATACGTGTGAGACTTTTATATGCGAGAATTTAGTAAAATAATAAATAAATGAATAAATAAAAAGGTGAAAATTCTATAAAAAGATACGTGGAAGTGGAAAAAAAAAATATAATTAGACAAAAATGCCAAATGGAAAAACCAACGTGATCGTGGATATGTGCGTGTGTGTGAATAGTGCCGGCAAGTGCTGAATGGGTGCAATATGTGTATGAATGTATGTTCGTATACAATTGCAATCATTCAGATGACGCGTGTTTTCTGGCGGAAATGTGCTAAGTCCGAAAAGCAAAAACTACAACAACCAAAATAATTCAATTGCACTTCGAAAAAGTGACATTCAGAAAAACTGGCAAATATGGTGGAAAGAAAATCGGCGAAATGATAATAAGAATGAAGCGAAAAGAAAATTAAATAACATTGTGCGAATAGATAAAGGAACGAAATGGGAAAATAAAAACTGCAGTGAAAATTAAAATCAAAACAAAAACAGAAACAAGGGATATTTATGAAGTGATTTTTTTTTGAAAGTTTGTATTATAAAATAATTTATAAATAATTCGAGAGCAAATTGAAAAACAAAGAAATGAGTTATAATGGTGTTGTTAAAAAAATCATAGTGTTTTGTGCAATATCGGGACTTGTGTTGTGTGGTTGTGAACGTTGTGTTTTTTTGGAATATTATTGTGAAAAATTAAACCGATTTTGTGTGTTTTTGTTTTAAATTTCACCTTGCGAGGTTTCAAAAAAAAATATATAAAATTAAATCCAGCTGGGAAAGTGATTGATAAACGAAAAAAAATAAAATGAATTTAGTGTCTTTTTCTTGAAATTATGTGCCGATTTTTTTTTTTTTTAAACACATATTTCTTTTATGGTACCGAAACGAAGTGTTCGTCGAAAAGTTAAAAGGAAATATTAGTGTTACCATGCTCTTATATGGATCTTTTAATGGTGTTGTGGAAAATTTTAAATTTTGCGGCTCCGAAAAATAGCAAATGTTGAACGTTTTTAAATTTATTTTTGAAAAAGAAAAAAAACAAAAACAACAACAAAAAGAAATTAAAAACTGTGAAACTTTAAGAAAAATGATTTTATGTGACCGAAAATTAATATTTTAGAAAATCGAAAACATTTTCCGAACTTTCATAGTTAATTTTCTTTAATTTTTGTGAAATTATTTGGTACTCTATAAAACCCACAAAAAATAAGTCGATTTTTAAAGTTATCAATAATTTTGTGAAAAAAAAAGATTACTTTTTTTTTTAAATTATGTAATTAATTAAATCGATCGCTTTACCACACAAACACTTCACGTTTATAGATTTTTCGTTCTAAAATAACGATAACTAATTGGATTTTCTTTTATTTTACCTTCCAGATACTTTAAATTGGATTAATGGCAGATTTGCGGCGAAGATTACTTCATGGATTACTCCCTACTTCATCTGCACCGAGACCAACTCAAGGATATATGTAAGTTTTTTTTTTTTGTTCGCTACTATTCACCAAAATAAATTCGATTTCCCCACTTCCTAAAAAAAATGGGCTTAGTACTTCAGAATTCTTCTCCATTTTATACAAAAACAAGATAGTACTAACTTTTAACCTAAGCCTATAAATAAAATCTAGTAACGCACTGTATTAATTCGAGATAATCTTACTAACTAAAACCTTACTAACTACTATTCACTTATATAGTTTTTCGTAGTTTCTCGAAATTATATATATAAACCAAAACCACTCGATTGGTGGCCTTTCCAACTTAGGTTCATTTTAAGCGACTCCCCAACGCCAAGAATAGTCCTTATTTCTGAATTTACAAATATTTTCGCGGTATTCAGCTGTGACAGGTTATAGGTATCCAGACATCTAAGACTAGGCCACACACCAAAACCTACGATGCCTGATACAACATTCCAACGGAGATATTGTTATATCTACGTTGTTTGCTTGTTTAATTTCCTGACTGCTCTTGCTATATTAACAACTGTTTCGCTCATGGCCCTGACTTCTCCACTGGCGCAGCTTAATGTCATAGATACCCTAGGGCAAGGTGGAGAATCACCACGGACTAATGATGGATCTTAACGGTCTACTCAGTGTTTACAGCTTTAGAGCCAGTCAGGATCGGCCAACGCTTCCAGTTGTAATCGGGCTTCGGAAACTCGGGTGTGTGGCTCAGTTGTCAGATGTTCTGGTATTCCTTGACCCCGCGGTGTGTTAGGACTGCTTAAATATCCTGTTTAAAGAATACGACCTACCCTCCTCACTCTTCACTTCCGTATATGAGACAAAAACCCTATTATATCGAAAATTCAACTAACTAGCGCGGGTTCACTGTTTCAGATCCTTAGCGTGGTAGACACCAAGTGGTTTACCTTTTGGATCTTCTATTTCGTATAGGCATCTTCCTACTGCTCGGACAATCCGACATCGGAGATATTTCTTGTTTAATTTAGCATTGATATTTTTCTTGAAGTCGCTCAATTGGTGATTTCGACGATACGCTTCCTGACCGGGGTAGAATTTCACAGGCCTAGCTCGCGTATTGTACTTCCTAGCTCGATCTACATACGCTTTTCCTAACCTTTTCCTTATCTGTTCCCTAACGAGTTCCAGATGTGTCCCTTTAGGAAGAGCAGTATATTCGGGGTCCTTCATGGCGTCCAATTGTTTCGCTAACTTGTATACGCTACCGTGAGTAATCATATTAGTTCCGAACAAGGCGAAGTATGGGGTCGTACCTGTAGAGCTATGTACGGACGAGCGTAGGGCACATTCAATGTCTGACAAATTCTGGTCCCAATCTCTATGGTCTTCTTGGAGATAAGACCTGATGGCTGCCAATACGGACTGGTTGACACGTTCTGAGGCGTTCGCTTGGGGAGAATATAAACCAGTCTTCCTGTGATTAACACCAAACGCATGGAGAAAAGCAACGAAATCCTTCCCAACGAACTGTTTGCCATTATCGGACATTAGGGTTTCGGGCACTCCGAACTTGTGGAACACTTCTTCTGTAAGGAACTTTATAACCTTCCGACTGGTCGCCTTTGCCATCGGCTTGAGGAGTACATATTTGGAGAGATGATCCAAAACAATAAAAATGTACGAGTTGCCATTCTTCGACCGTACGTATGGACCCAGAAAATCAATGTATATTTTCTGGAAGGGCCGGTCAATTGCCTCTTCTCCTGCCATGGGTGGGTGCATTTGTTGGTAGTTGGGCTTAGCTTCCTTGCATACTCGACATCTCTCAATAAAACTTTTAACATGGATGGTCATATTTGGCCAGTAATAAATTTCCTTTAGCCGCTTAAGCGTCTTATGGAAGCCTCCATGTGCTGTCGTGGTTGAATTGTGGGCTCTGGCTATCGTTTCCGCGGTTAACTCTTCCGGCACCCATAACTTCCAGGCAAATTCCTCATTCATCATATCTGTCGTCACTGGGATCGTCCTTTTAAAAATCAGTCCCTCCTTAATTTTCAAATCTGGTAGACTTTCCTGGCTCTCTTGGATTATTTGTAACTTATCCAAATAGTTCTCACTCTTGAACTCCGGGCTTTCTAGATCTACTAGGCTGTTAAAATCGTGGACCAATTCTTCCATGTTGTATCGGGAAAGTGTGTCCGGTACCACATTCTGGCTTCCCCGTCGATGTTCTATCTCGAAACTGTGCCCTTGGAGCAACAAGCTCCACCGAGCCAGACGTCCACTCAGTTCTTTGTTGGCCATCAACCATTTTAGGGACGAATGATCCGTGATGACGGTGAAGGGCATCAGCTCAATATAGGGCCGGAACTTCTTTACGGACATTACCACGGCCAAGCACTCTCTTTCGGTGACAGAATAGTTCTTCTGAGCCGGTGTTAACTTTTTGGATACAAACGCCACTGGATGTTCGTTTCCCTCGTCATCCTTCTGGAACAGCACGCCTCCGACGCCCACATCTGAAGCGTCACATTGTATGTAGAAGTGACGATCGAAGTCCGGGTGCCTTAAAACTGGGCTTTCCGTAAGAGCCACTTTCAATTTCTTAAAAGCCTCCTTGGCTGCTTCTCCGAACTCAAACGACTTCCCTTTCTTTAGAGAGGCAAATATGGGCTCCGAAATAGACGCATAGTCGGCGATAAATCGGCGGTACCACCCGGTCATTCCCATGAATCTTCGGACCTGTTTGGCATTCTTTGGAAATCCGCAATCCAAGATGGCAGACACTTTGCCTGGGTCTGGTTTTAGCTTGCCCTCTCCGACTATGTACCCCAGGTACTTCAGCTCACGGAAACAGAAATTAGACTTTGATACGTTTATTGTAAGCCCCGCCTCTGTCAGCAGATTTCCCACCTGCTCGAGTAGTTCCAGATGTGTCTCAAAATCGGGGGCCACGATCAGCAAATCGTCTAAGTAGACAAATACCCTATCACGGAGATGTGCAGGGATGACCCTATCCATTAACCGACATAACCTTTGGGCTGCGTTACACAACCCAAAGGGCATGACAGTAAAATGGTATAAGGGCCTCCCTGGAACAGTGAATGCAGTCTTTTCTCGACTTTTCATATCGAGAGGGATCTGCCAGAAGGCATCTTTCAGATCCACGCTCGATATGAAATACGTATCCCCAAGCCTGCTAAGCAACCCCTCTATATTCGGGAGTGGATAGGCATCCTTGACAGTAAGGACATTGAGCTTCCTGGCGTCAAGGCACAACCGATTCTTCGTACCTTTTCGTACTAAAGTTACCGGATTGTTCCATGGACTCTGGCTGGGCTCAATGACCTTCATGTCAAGCATCCTATCCAGTTCCGCAAACATAAGGCGTTGCACAGCTGGCGATACAGGGTAGTGCCTCTGTTTCACCGGTTCCGCCTCTGCCGTGTCTATGGTGTGTGTCTCCAGAGACGTTTTGCCTAGACCGAGGACCTCGAATGACGGGAACTTGGCTATGACTTTATTCAAACTCTCTGCTTGTTCTTTTGATAATTCATGTTTAGCTGGATCCACGGGCTCACTTTCTGTATCCTCTTCTTCGAGGGAAAGGCACTCTACACTGGCGAGAAGATTGAACGCTTTCATGAAGTCGACGCCGAGATATAGCGCTCTCTTTAAGGTTGGAATGAGGTAAAATGTTACCGACTTTTCTAATTTCTTCAGTTTGATCGTGGCCTTAATTCTACCCACTATAGCATGGGGTGTCCCATCCGCTGTTTTTATGGTCGAGCAATAGGTTAGTATCGGAACACCGATCTTCTCTGCCAACTCAAGACATCCTTGGCCGAGACAGGTCACTGTCGCGCCACTGTCTAGGAGACCTTCTACCTCTTCGCTGCCTATCTTGACACGCATATATAGTCTCGTGTCTTGGCCCTCATAAAGCACTGCGGAGGCAATCTCCCTACGGATGTTTCTTCTACCGATATAGCGTTTCCGAGCCTTATCCACTCTTTTTCTCCTATTCTCTTCACCAAAAATTCTTTTTCTCGCTTCTTCATATTCGAACATTCTAACCTCCAATGGTCGTATTTCCTTAACTCTAGGATTTAATTCATTTTCCTTATCCCTAAAATTCAGTTCATTTTCCTTATCACTAGAATTCAGTTTATTTTTCTTATCACTAATCCTATTCCTACTTAAAACGACTACCTTCGAGCTTTCCGATTCCACAACAACATTTATGGCTTTTAACGGGGGTTCAAATGGTTCGGGCGCGCTTCCCCCTTCATCGGGCCCGTCTGCCTGTTTCCCTTACATCGGGGACATTGTGGCTTCACTACATTCTCCATTCCACACCCGTAGCAGAAAAGGTTTCTTACCGTCGACTCGCATTCCATAAAGCCGTGACCCCTCTCCCTACAATTCCAGCATACATAGTTCGAAGTTCTCCCGATAGCGTCCACTTCTAGATCCGTTTCCGGTTCTACTGGCTCAAGCTCATTGACCCTCGGGGCAAACTGCTGCCGATGTGCCTGTGCTGCATGTCGCTGATTTATCAGCAGCAATTCGGCTTTGCGACACTCCTCTCGAAAGTGCTGTAGGCCAAACATCCGTATCGGAAACACCAGGGCGGCCATGGACGGTTTCAGGTTCCCTTTCATCATGTCGACGAGCATTTGCTCCGCTATTGGCTCTCTTTGCTGGTTCCTCAGTCGAAGCATCGCGTTGCAGAAGTCTTCGAAAGACTCCTGGGGACCCTGGCGTCGGTCCATCATCTTCCGTTGTACATCGAAATCGCTTTCGAATTTCCGGAACTGGCTGAGGAACGCTTCTTTCAGGGCCTGGAAACTGTGCATTTGCCCCATTCGCCTCTGCATCCAATACCAGTCTTCAGCTGGTCCTTCTAAAAACTGTGGAAATTTTACTAACACCTCCTCCCATCCACATCCGTGGTCTTGGCACAACTGCTCCAGGCGAAACATAAAATCCTCGGCCGTTATAGACTTGGAGGTCCCGTCAAACTTCAACCTCCATTTCTCCATCTCTACTTTCTTGGGCCGGCCTGTCGATACCAAGGGTGAAGCAAACCTGACGGATTGTTGGTTCTCCATCGGCGCGGGCATGTAGGCTGGTATCTGTTGGTAATGCTGACTTGGCTGGTAAGGCTGGCTTGGCTGGTAAGGCTGGCTTGGCTGGTAATGCTGGCTTGGCTGATAAGGCTGGTTTGGGTGGTACGGCTGATATGGCTGCTGGGCGAGATGGTACCCTGACTGTCTCGAGTGCTCGGCTCTATACCTTGATGGCTGTTCAGGCAAGTACTGGTCTTGGGGTATGGACGCACCCTGGTCGGTGCTTGATTTTTGCCGGGCAGTTAGCTGGATAGTTGGCTGGGCATTTGGCTGGTCTGTTAGTTGGGCCGCTGGCTGGATAGTAGGTTGGGCTGTCGGTCGTGCAGCTGGTTGGGCTGTTGCAAGCATACTTCGCTGGAGTAGCTGCGGAAGTAGAGACCTCAACTCCTCTTGCAACACCCGGAGCAGTTCTTGCTGTCCAACCCCTATGGCGGAATCAATCACTTCGTGCAGTGGAACCTCTGGATTTGGACGTAGTGGATTTTCATTTCCCACCTGCCGCCGCTCTCTGGCCACATTCTGCGCTGTCAGACTACTGAAGGCTGGTGTTTCGGGCGTCGACAGACCTAGTGACGAGACTGGACTGGTTCCCATTAAAGGCGCTGGACTCGACAACGCTGACGTTAAAACCATTTGGCCTGGTGGTATCATAGCTCCTGCTACTGATGTAGCGGCCATTCCTGTAGCGGCTATAGTTGTGGTTGTGGTTGTCGTTGCTGTTGTCGTGGTTGTTGCCGTAGTTGTTGTTGCCATCGTGTCGTTGGGTGGAATCGAATTCTCGTTCGTGTAGCTATTTGCTCTAGTTCCTACCATTTTACTATATTCTGTATTCTTTCTATATTATATTATTTAATATCAAAATCTATCAATCTTCAATTTTTCAAGAAACAAAAAAAGGTTACGCAAAGTGTAGTCTTTCTATCAGGTGGGTAAAAGCAAACCAAAACTAAACACATCTTACATAGAGAAAACGTGATACACTCCACTAATCAATTTTCCTTTCCTTTTCTTCGCAGGTGGTTACTTACCCCTGGTACACAATGAAAACTGGGATTGTGTTTGCTTCCTTCGGACAGACCTAAAAGGACAAGAATATAGCTTACCAAAGCGCATTATCGCAGGGCACTTTTGGCTTGGAAATTGAAATCATAAATAAAAGCGGACGGACAGGTAAGCAAACAACAATTTGGGCTATTGATTCTATTCATATTGCAAATGATGATGTATTTAATTTTCTCCCTCCAGGAACGTCGCATTCAACTATGGGTTCTGTGACCCTCACAGTCCTGTCCTACGTCCCCTTTCGGGAGCAGAAAACATCATGTCACACCAGTATGCCATCCCAATCCCCTGAAATCGTCCCTGTACCTCGCGGCTGTGGCTTCCAAAAACCTATAACCGGGTCAACCTTGACGATAACTGGACAGAGGGTAACACACTGGATGTGACGGCCAAAAGGATATTGGTAAAACCCGATTACTCGGGCCCCATGTTGTGGGCGCCATTTTTGTCGTGGATCTTGCGATCCCCTGTCCTTCGGAGTGAGTCGACGTACTGACCGGCGCTGGCGGCTGACGTTTGGCACCGACTTGGCTCAGTCTTTGGGGCGCGGTTCTTGTCTGTACGACAACCCAGGACAGGTGACAAAAAAACAAGGAAAAACACCAGCTTATGGATGGCGAAGATAACACAAAGGTAAGTAAACACCGGGACATATACTTAAGACGAAAATTACCGTTCAGTTTTAGCTTGCTTGGGCACCATTGGTGCCTGGACACTCCCACCCCACCATGGTATTCCTTCGTCCTTTATTTCATGGAATACCCCAGACATTTCCCACCTAATTTCCGGACTACACTTTACTCACCCTTTTCTATATTTGGCCCTTAGCCTTTCATTTTAAAAAGATGAAAAAATCATTATTTCTTTTCAAAATTCATTATAAAAACTCCTTTTTTATTTATAGGCTTGAAGCCTGTTCATTCCAGCTTACATATTTCTTAAAACGAAGGATATCCGAATTAGTTGGTGTATTTGAAAAAGGTAACATATATATATTCACTCTTATTCGAGCATTTAAAATTCACAATTAATCGTTAATTATTGGAAACGTTAATAAATTAATAAACTTTTGTTTCATTTAAAAATCTAAATGCAATGAGTCTTAAATAATTACGAAATATTCAACAACTCAATAATTATTCAACATATTTTAATAAATCATTTATCTTTCTTTTTAGGTTAGGACCCGGTGGACGAAAGTGGCTGATTCGCAGGTAAGTATAATGGTTACAGGTATGTATCAATGGTAAGGTGAGTATCCTCAATTCTTCGTATGATGTGTTGTATTTCCCTGATGTATAATGCTTCTTCTAGGGGTAAATTAGCAGGAGTAAGCGGCTGTCTGGAGCTTCTCTTGGTGGCAACTGTCTGGCTAGGGGATGCCAAAAGTTTGGTCGTCCGTATTCTCTGTCCGTCCGGCAGTTTATGAGGTAAATATGTCAATTTGTGTTTCTTTCATATGTATATTTGTTAATTTTGTTTAATATATCTTTCATTTGTTCATTTCTTCTTCTACCAGGAGCAAACAATTAGTGGATTGTATGGGCATTAACTAGACCCTTAAGACGATGGAGAACTACCCTAGGCCTGAGCTCAACCCTAGACTAACCGCGCACTTTTCACACTATTAAAAAGGTATGTATCTCATGACAAAAACTACTTGTTTGAACCTATATTTACTTTCATTATTATATTTAATTTTTTTCTCTTCATTCAAATATAGATACAAGTGACACTGTCTGGGTCTGTACGTCCGTGCGGTAGGCAGTTCAAAATGGTCAACTTTTGGATACCAGCGCATGCCAGGCTTGGTCATGCGTAGCTGCTGCTCCCTCGATGGACCGGACGCACGTTGAGGTGGCTGTGATTTCGCTCGTTCCAGTTAGGATTAGTTTTTAGTTTCGTCGCGATTGACACTTTTTGTATATTTTATATCATGTGATTGTCTTTTAAGTTTCTCTTGTTTTTCTATTTCAACTGATAGCAATTTAATTTTAAATTAAGTTTATATGAACTTTCATTATTTTATTTCATTTTTGTAAACTTTCTTTTAGTTCTTTTATTAAACTTTGTTTCGTTTGTATGTTTCAAATATAAATAAACAAATAAAACGATTTAAAAATTGCGTTTAACTTCGCTTTCCGGTTGGGGTTTTATAGTACGTATTTCGATGAAGCCACCGCGTCCGGTCAGGTTTCTTGCTGGGGTAAAAAGGAAAGAAATTTCTTCCATTTTGGAAAAAGAAACTTCTCCCTGTCATAAGTTTCTTCCTGTTTTTCTTTACCCTCAGCTACTGCTTCCCTAGCTACTGTCAGCTGTCAATTGTTTTCCCAAAAAAAACAGCTGGGCTATCACCTTCCTTTCCTCCCACACAGAAACAATCACAATAACACCTACCCAACACAACATTCACAATAATTATATAACCCCTCATGGGCGCACACGACAACCTTGCCAAAAACCAAAAAAAATTATGGGATAAGTTTATGGTTACAGGGTATGTTCAGTGATTTCATATTGATACCGGAGACACTTGGCAACGCCAATGCCAGTCCTATGAGATTGGCAATACATTGAAAAACAGTGAATAATATCCCAGCGACAATTTCTGGACACGATAGAATTGGTACTGAGTTTTTCAGAAGATACCACAAGCGGAAGGGAGCGGCAGGGGTGGTATAACACCACCCCAAAAGTTTTTTAGCCCCCCCAAAGATATTTCAGCCGGATTTTTTCAAATTTTTTTAATGCCAATCATCTAACAATTTTACAGTTACCAATGCCAGAAATAATAGGCGTGTTTTCGTTACACCATTAAGCGTGGTACTATGTTCATTTTTCACGTTGAAATCCCATATAAAAACAAAGTCGCGAAAAAACTGCGAAATTTTTCGTTTGTGGTACTCTGTTTATTTCAACGCGAAAAAGTAACATTTTGCGCCACCACAAATTTAACGCCGTTACAAATTGAACGCCGCAACAAATTTAATGCCGCCACCGTCGCACTCCCATTTGCTTATATTTATTTTTGTCCGCAAGAAACTCAACTGTTGTAAATATTAGAAAAAAAATTTCTTAATAAAGAATAATAAATTAAATTATCTTCCGAAATAAAGTAAAAGAATGCAAAGATGTGAAAGGCTAAATAATTATGTGTATGGAATAAACCAGAAGAGCGAAATTCCAATTGGATTGCAGTCAGGCAATGAAGCCGACCAAAATTATTGGCGGCGGCGGCGCATTGAAAATACCGATCGGCGGCGGCGGCGGATCAGCTTAGCCGATCAAATTTCAACAATCGGCTGAGCCGACAAAGTTCCAACAAACGATTGCGCACGAATGTCAATCGCAGGCAAAAATGGCGCTTTAAGATATTTACAATTAAACACAAAAAAATTAACACAAAAATGTAAGAAAAGTTAAGGAAATTTTGATTTAATGTCGAAAATCAGTTCAATAAATGTCTACTTAGTCTTTGTTGTGAAAGAGAATTTATTGTGAATGACATACCGCCTGTTGTTTTCTCTCTAGAACGACGTAGACTTTGTAAAAATTGGTTCGGCCGCTCAAGAGCTATTGTATTTTCCGTAAAAACCAAAACACGCATTTCTTTTAATAAATGATAGCGAGATTAATTTAGAAACTTTTTATAAATTTTTTGCAAAAATGAACTTTATTAAAATTTCTGACCCTACTGTATTACTTAGTAGTCACTTTCTTAATTTTCATGGTTGCATAAAATAAATCGATTTGACTCACTAAATAATAATGTGGAATTTGTCTTGTAATTAGATATGTACATTTATGTTTGTATATTTAGAACAATTGTGTGCAAAAGTCTGGAGTGCCTGTGATCTCGATTTGGAAATGCTTGTAAAGAACATACATAGTTAGTTGTTGCCAGCCATAGAAGTTGGAAGAAGATATTCCGTTTATGAATGGAAGTATAACTAAATAAATTATTTATTTTGTGTTGATACGATGGCGATGCTTGTGAGGTATCAGAAGCCAGGGTAATACAATGTTACAAATAACAAAATAATTTCCTACTGTTGTAGGAATATAAATAAATAAAATGATGTTTTGATGAACCGAAAAATATGTTTTATTATTATTTTTAAGGATTTACATTATATTTGTGGACATATATAAATTATACTTCCATCCATAAACGGATTTTCTTCTTCCAACTCCTATGGCTGGCAAGAACTCACTATGTTCTTTATAACCATTTAAAAACGAGATCACAGGCACTGCCCAATACCATTGTCCTACTGCTTCGGTAGCGTTTGCCGTCCACAAAGTTTTTCCAGGCTTTTCGTCACGATTGTTCTAAACATACAAACGTAAATATACATAAGTAATTATAAGACAAATTCCACATTATTACATATTAGGTTAGGTTAGGTTGAAGAGAGGAGACGTTTAAACGTCTCATGTCCATGGACATACACTTAAGCCAGTGGTTCGGCCTGTTGTGCTCTCCTTATTTATAATCTTTTTATACCTCACGAGTTACAGAAAATCGGTACTAGACACGAATTTTCTCAGTATCTTCCAGTCATATTCTCTGAGATGAGTCAAGTCTGGCAATACGAGTATGTCGGATCCGAAATGTTGGGATCTTGCATGTGTGAAAGCCGGGCAGTGACACAGAAAATGTTCCATCGTTTTGATGTTTTCTCTGCATGCCCTGCATTCGTCGTTTCCTGCTAGTCCTATGCGATGAAGATGTGCTTGTAAGCTTGAGTGTCCCGTTAGAACACTCATCATCTTACTAATATCGATCTTGTTTAGTTTCAGAAGACTTCTTGTTTTCTTTTCATTTGGGTCACCCCACAGTATCTTTGAAGTAGCTCCTACTGTTGCGCTATTCCACACAGTTTTATGAGCCATCACTGCCCAGTGCTTCAACTCATTTTTCGTGGCTTCGAAAGGTTTCCAATTTTCCAAGTTTATTACTCGAAGTTCTCTGCCCTTTGAAGCCAAGTTGTTTGGCCGTTCATTTCCAATCACTCCGTTGTGTCCTGGTACCCAGCAAATACGCAATTGACCATAGGCTGAGTAATCATTTATCGTTCTTTTACAGTCGAACACAGTTCTGGATTTGACCCTTTCCGATGTTATTGCTTTAATCGCCATTTGGCTATCTGTGAAGATAGCTCACACACTCCGTGATTGCTCGAACTTCTGCTTGAAATACCGTGTTATGGTCAGGGAGACGGAAGCGAAGTTCGACTTCTGGTTCATCAATAAAAAGTCCCAGACCCGTCCTTCCTCCTCGCTTGGACCCATCCGTGTAGCAGCTGGTTCCCACTGGCACATGGGCCAAAGTTCCATTTTCCGAAGAGCGTCTGTCTGGCACAAACGTATCACAGGTAGCTGTAAGCCGCACTTCAGGAATGCGGTCCGAGATTTCTGGCGTTTGAATGTGACCAACTAGATATTCTAAAATCTTCTGATGGTACGACTTGTGGTCTCGATTTATCCATTCACCCATCACTTGTAGACGTCTTGAAATAATCGAATCTCCAAACTTTTCTCGCAACAATTCAATTGTTTCATTTGCTGTGTGGTACGTACAAATGGCCGAAACGTCACTTCAAAATCATATCATCCCTATTGCAAAACCCGTTATAAAAGAAATACTTCCAAAAGGATAAGGTTAGGTTGAATAGGTTAGGTTGTCCATGGACATACACTTAAGCCAGTGGTTCGGCCTGTTGTGCGCTCCTTATTTATGATTTTTTACCCCACGGATTACAGAAAATCGGTACTAGACACGTATTTTCTCAATATCTTCCAGTCATATCCTCTGAGATGAGTCAAGTCTGGCAATATGTCG
Organism: Eudasyphora cyanicolor; assembly: GCA_963930755.1. Lineage (NCBI taxonomy): Eukaryota > Metazoa > Arthropoda > Insecta > Diptera > Muscidae > Eudasyphora > Eudasyphora cyanicolor. Next base: position 196,718,450 of record OZ005734.1, on the reverse strand, counting down.
GAACCGAAATATCGGGAACTTGCATGTGTGAAAGCTGGGCAGTGACACAGAAAATGTTCCATCGTTTCGATGTTTTCCCTGCATGCCCTGCACTCGTTGTTTTCTGCTAGTCCTATGCGATGAAGATGTGCCTGTAAGCTTGAGTGTCCCGTTAGAACACTTATTATCTTACTAATCTTGATCTTGTTTAGTTTCAGAAAACTACTGGTTTTCTTCTCATTTGGGTCACCCCACAGTATCTTTGCAGTTGCTCCTACAGTTGCTCTATTCCACACAGTTTTGTGAGCCATCACTGCCCAGTGCTTCAAATCATCCTTTCTGGCTTCGGAAGGTTTCCAATTTTTCAAGTTTATTACTCGAAGTTATCTGTCCTTTGAAGCCAAGCTGTTTGCTCGTTCATTTCCAATCACTCCGTTGTGTCGCGGTACCCAGAACTGAGTAATTATGACTGAGTAATTATTTATCGTTCTTTTACAGTCTAACACTGTTCTGGATTTGACCTTTTCCGATGTTATTGCTTTGATCGCCATTTTTTATCTGTGAATATGAAATGGTGTGTTATGGTCTGGGAGGCGGAAGTAAAGTTCGACTTCTGGTTCATCAATAAAAAGTCCCAGACCCGTCCTTCCTCCTAGCCTGGACCAATCAGTGTAGCAGCTGGTTCCCACTGGCGCATGAGCTAGTGTTCCGTTTTCCCAGGAGCGTCTGTCTGGCACGAACGAATCACAGGTAGCTGTAAGCCGCACTTCAGGAATGCGGTCGGAGATTTACGTTGTTTGAAAATGACCGACCAGTGATTGTAATATATTCTGATGGTACGACTTGTGGTCCCGATTTATCCATTCACCCATCACTTGTAGACGTCTTGCTGTGAGGGCTGCCTCATACTTTATACGGATATCTATTGGTTGCGTGTGCAGTACATAATTGCCCCGCTTATGCCTAGACAGCACATACGTTGCACTTTTTGCAATGGTATTACGTTGTACTTTTTGTCCATTGATGTCCACCACACTACAGAGGCGTAGGTGATTATTGGTCTAATCACGCTCATGTAAAGCCAGTGAGTCATATTTGGACGTAGTCCCCATTTTAAACCTATAGCTCTTCTGCACAACGACCAACATCTGTGTGCCTTTGTAACTCTTTCTTCAAGATGATCTTTCCAGTACAGTTTCTGATCCAAGATTACTCCCAAGTATTTTACCTTTTTAGTTATAGCAATTGTCTTATTCAGGAATCGAGGCGGGGTAAAACGTGGGATCTTCGTTTTCCTTGTAAATAGACATATTTCTGTTTTGTCTGGGTTAACATTTAATCCCCTTGGTTGTGCCCAGTTATATGCTATGTTAAGTGCCTCTTCAGCTCTTCTGCATAATAGATTTGGATGAAAGCCCCTTAGAAGTATTACAACGTCGTCTGCATAACAGACTGGTTTAAGTCCTTCATTGGTGAGGGCTTTTAGGAGACTGTGTATCGTCGTAACCCATAGAAGAGGCGATAAAATGCCCCCCTGAGGTATACCACGATTTACCTTGTCTCTAATTTTTACGTCATATGACCCACAAATAATCCACCTATTCCTTAGCATATTGTTGATCCAGTTTTTCAGCGCCCGGTCAACCTGAAACTCGTCTAAGGACTGGATAAGTGTATCGGTCTGTACATTGTTAAATGCGCCCTCAATGTCTATGCAAACAGCAAGTGTATACATTTCTTTACTGAAGGACTCTTCTATGTGGTGCACTACCTCATGCAGAGCTGTTTCCACTGATCTTCCTTTGACATAGGTGTGTTGTTTGAATTTTAGCCTGTCATCCGCTATTTTACCTTTGACCATGTCATCAATTATTCGCTCCATTGTTTTTAACAGGAAAGAAGTAAGGCTAATGGGTCGATAAGCCTTTGGGGTCGTGTAACTCGCCTTGCCAGGCTTTGGTATAAAGACCACCCTTGATTCCTGCGAGTTTTTTGGGGTATACGAATGGGTTAGGCATGCAGTGAACACTCCAGCCAGATGAGTTGATACCAGATCCACCTCATTCTGCAGAAGTGCTGGAAATATTCCATCCGGTCCCGCAGCCTTAAAGGGAGAGAAACTTTTTATCGCTTCTTTAACCATACCATCTGTTATATCCGTAATAGGTACTTGATGCAATACATTTTCATTCTGTAACTGTTCCTCTGTTGGTCCAGCATTACCAGTCGGAAAATGAGTTTTCATCAAGAGCCTTACGGTATCCTCTATAGTTTCCATCCTCTTACCCGTTTCATCCACCAGTGTTTCGGTTTGGACATGAGTTTTTGAGAGGAACTTTTTCATTTTGACATGCTGTTAACGCTGTCTACTTGTTCACAGAAAAGCCTCCAGGAGTTACGTTTCGCCGATCTAACGATTTTATTGTATTCTTTGAGTCTTCTGTGGTAGTCGTCCCAATATACTGATTGTTTTTTACGTCGAGCTCTATTGTAAAGTCTGCGGACATCTTTGCCAATCGAGCAAATTTGTCCTGTCATCCAGGGTTTTTCAAAGGCAGATTTCCTTTCTCGAAGTGGGCAACTATCTTCGAATGATTTTACAAGAGCCTCGGTAATCTTCTTAACATTGATATCAATGTCTTCTGCACATATGTAGATAATCGCGTGTAGGCTGCCCCAATCGATTTCTAAGTAGATTTTCGAATTTAGTCCAGTCGGTCTTAGCCTTATTACGGAAACTTATGTGGTTTGGCGGTGGCCGTGCAATTTTAAACCGTATATAGCGGTGGTCTGAATAGGAGTGTTCATCCGAAACCCTCCACTTATGAATCTCATCAATAAGATTTTCTGAACATATCGTTATATCTAATACTTCTTCCCTAATTTTGTTAACAAAGGTTGCAGTGTTTCCTATGTTAAGAGTTATGAGGTCATTTGTATTCAAAAATTCGATAAGGGCGTGTCCTCTTTTATTGGTGTTAGTACTACCCCAAGCGATATGATGGGAGTTGGCGTCACATCCAATAATAACTCATTACTTGTGTGTTTGGATTCCCTCACCAGACGTTGTAATTCCGACGTAGATGGCAATGTCGGCGCATCGAATGGCAGATATATTGACGCCAGGTACATATTTCCATTAACTTGCCTCAGCACCGTTGCGTCCGATGTTGACAACTCTGGAGAGAAAATAAAACATAAGATTTTATGGCACAGAATACAAGTCCTTGGACGAGTACCTGTGTTAGCGTAGAAAAGGTTATAGTTCACATGGTTTAATCCAGTAACCTTGTTGCTAGTTGTCCATGGTTCCTGGATCAAAACAATATGAACCCTGCCTTTATTTATGATGTCCATCAGAGCGTTGGATGCTGACTCGCTCCGATGGAGGTTTATCTGGATGACCTCAATCATTGTCCTTCCAGTAAAAGTTTCTTTTGGGAGTCTATCCTATCTGGTGGCACCCCCTCATTATTTGGTAGTGGGTCATTCTCCTCCTTTCGTTCACTACCTATTACACCATCTTCCAGTCAACAAATTTTGGGAGGCGGTGTTATTTTTGTCGCTCCCTCAATGGTTTGAATCGTTTTGTGGCTCTTTTTATTTTGATCACCACCTTTGCTGGGAACTTCCTGCAAAAGTGGCGGTACTAATGGTGAACTGGTGGTGTTATTGACTACTTCCACATCAGTTTTTGGCAGTGTCTCACTTGTCTCCATCCGTTCAATACCAGTCTGTGCCTCTCCAGACAGTATATTTGGACTCGATTGATTTGTCCTGCCAATCGGGACCTTTCCAATTTTGAAAAAGACTGCCCAGATCAAGAAGTACGCCATGCCCTTCGCCATGAAAATATTGTTCTTGGATTCTGGGTCTATGCCTAACACGAGGAGAGTACCCTCGGTATCATTCTTCCTATAGAAGACTTCCCACTTTCTCACGGAAAGTTTTGAATTCTGTTTGCCAATGATGTCTAATGTGTACTCTGATGAGAACTTACTGGGACATCCCTTAACATATAGGGTCGTTTTTATGAGTTCAGGAATGTCGCTTCCTTACCAATTTTAGCTTTGCGCCGTCCCAAGGTGAGGGGAAGCTATCCACAAGTTTTACGAGGACACCAGCGCAGCGTTGTGATGCCAGCCTTAGGATCAAAACACCCCTCTCAAACTTTGCAACTCATTACTTCTGTTTAACGTATAAGATTCCATTTTAAAATTATTGAATTTGGAATTTATTTGGTTTGAGACCATATGTTCCATTTACTTTCTGTCTATTCCAAGAAAGTAATAGAAACAAATACAAAAATTGGTAGAGAGTTTTAATTGCTTGGTAGAATTGACTGCAGTTTCGATAGACACCACTCTATCATCTTCAGAATTCAGTAGCAATAGTGTATGTCTTTAACTTAAATCAGCTGAAATACTTGAGGAAGCAGAAAATTGAATTTAACAAGAACTGCTAACCAAACCCGTATTTTACCGAACTAAGTCAACATACTAAAACTCTCATACCAATACATTTTTGTTTTTTGCTTGGGTTCGCATCGCGAACCACGAAAACAAATGTAGTTTTGTCAACGGCTAATGCCGACGTCATCGTACCTCATGTGTTTGTATGTGTTGTTGTTATTTATTGTTGGTCTGTGCTTTTGTTATTCAGTCAGAATTTATTTGGTTTGAGACCATATGTTCCATTTACTTTCTGTCTATTCCAAGAAAGTAATAGAAACAAATACAAAAATTGGTAGAGAGTTTTAATTGCTTGGTAGAATTGACTGCAGTTTCGATAGACACCACTCTATCATCTTCAGAATTCAGTAGCAATAGTGTATGTCTTTAACTTAAATCAGCTGAAATACTTGAGGAAGCAGAAAATTGAATTTAACAAGAACTGCTAACCAAACCCGTATTTTACCGAACTAAGTCAACATACTAAAACTCTCATACCAATACATTTTTGTTTTTTGCTTGGGTTCGCATCGCGAACCACGAAAACAAATGTAGTTTTGTCAACGGCTAATGCCGACGTCATCGTACCTCATGTGTTTGTATGTGTTGTTATTTATTGTTGGTCTGTGCTTTTGTTATTCAGTCAGAATTTATTTGGTTTGAGACCATATGTTCCATTTACTTTCTGTCTATTCCAAGAAAGTAATAGAAACAAATACAAAAATTGGTAGAGAGTTTTAATTGCTTGGTAGAATTGACTGCAGTTTCGATAGACACCACTCTATCATCTTCAGAATTCAGTAGCAATAGTGTATGTCTTTAACTTAAATCAGTCAATTCTACCAAGCAATTAAAACTCTCTACCAATTTTTGTATTTGTTTCTATTACTTTCTTGGAATAGACAGAAAGTAAATGGAACATATGGTCTCAAACCAAATAAATTCTGACTGAATAACAAAAGCACAGACCAACAATAAATAACAACAACACATACAAACACATGAGGTACGATGACGTCGGCATTAGCCGTTGACAAAACTACATTTGTTTTCGTGGTTCGCGATGCGAACCCAAGCAAAAAACAAAAATGTATTGGTATGAGAGTTTTAGTATGTTGACTTAGTTCGGTAAAATACGGGTTTGGTTAGCAGTTCTTGTTAAATTCAATTTTCTGCTTCCTCAAGTATTTCAGCTGATTTAAGTTAAAGACATACACTATTGCTACTGAATTCTGAAGATGATAGAGTGGTGTCTATCGAAACTGCAGTCAATTCTACCAAGCAATTAAAACTCTCTACCAATTTTTGTATTTGTTTCTATTACTTTCTTGGAATAGACAGAAAGTAAATGGAACATATGGTCTCAAACCAAATAAATTCTGACTGAATAACAAAAGCACAGACCAACAATAAATAACAACAACACATACAAACACATGAGGTACGATGACGTCGGCATTAGCCGTTGACAAAACTACATTTGTTTTCGTGGTTCGCGATGCGAACCCAAGCAAAAAACAAAAATGTATTGGTATGAGAGTTTTAGTATGTTGACTTAGTTCGGTAAAATACGGGTTTGGTTAGCAGTTCTTGTTAAATTCAATTTTCTGCTTCCTCAAGTATTTCAGCTGATTTAAGTTAAAGACATACACTATTGCTACTGAATTCTGAAGATGATAGAGTGGTGTCTATCGAAACTGCAGTCAATTCTACCAAGCAATTAAAACTCTCTACCAATTTTTGTATTTGTTTCTATTACTTTCTTGGAATAGACAGAAAGTAAATGGAACATATGGTCTCAAACCAAATAAATTCTGACTGAATAACAAAAGCACAGACCAACAATAAATAACAACACATACAAACACATGAGGTACGATGACGTCGGCATTAGCCGTTGACAAAACTACATTTGTTTTCGTGGTTCGCGATGCGAACCCAAGCAAAAAACAAAAATGTATTGGTATGAGAGTTTTAGTATGTTGACTTAGTTCGGTAAAATACGGGTTTGGTTAGCAGTTCTTGTTAAATTCAATTTTCTGCTTCCTCAAGTATTTCAGCTGATTTAAGTTAAAGACATACACTATTGCTACTGAATTCTGAAGATGATAGAGTGGTGTCTATCGAAACTGCAGTCAATTCTACCAAGCAATTAAAACTCTCTACCAATTTTTGTATTTGTTTCTATTACTTTCTTGGAATAGACAGAAAGTAAATGGAACATATGGTCTCAAACCAAATAAATTCTGACTGAATAACAAAAGCACAGACCAACAATAAATAACAACAACACATACAAACACATGAGGTACGATGACGTCGGCATTAGCCGTTGACAAAACTACATTTGTTTTCGTGGTTCGCGATGCGAACCCAAGCAAAAAACAAAAATGTATTGGTATGAGAGTTTTAGTATGTTGACTTAGTTCGGTAAAATACGGGTTTGGTTAGCAGTTCTTGTTAAATTCAATTTTCTGCTTCCTCAAGTATTTCAGCTGATTTAAGTTAAAGACATACACTATTGCTACTGAATTCTGAAGATGATAGAGTGGTGTCTATCGAAACTGCAGTCAATTCTACCAAGCAATTAAAACTCTCTACCAATTTTTGTATTTGTTTCTATTACTTTCTTGGAATAGACAGAAAGTAAATGGAACATATGGTCTCAAACCAAATAAATTCTGACTGAATAACAAAAGCACAGACCAACAATAAATAACAACAACACATACAAACACATGAGGTACGATGACGTCGGCATTAGCCGTTGACAAAACTACATTTGTTTTCGTGGTTCGCGATGCGAACCCAAGCAAAAAACAAAAATGTATTGGTATGAGAGTTTTAGTATGTTGACTTAGTTCGGTAAAATACGGGTTTGGTTAGCAGTTCTTGTTAAATTCAATTTTCTGCTTCCTCAAGTATTTCAGCTGATTTAAGTTAAAGACATACACTATTGCTACTGAATTCTGAAGATGATAGAGTGGTGTCTATCGAAACTGCAGTCAATTCTACCAAGCAATTAAAACTCTCTACCAATTTTTGTATTTGTTTCTATTACTTTCTTGGAATAGACAGAAAGTAAATGGAACATATGGTCTCAAACCAAATAAATTCTGACTGAATAACAAAAGCACAGACCAACAATAAATAACAACAACACATACAAACACATGAGGTACGATGACGTCGGCATTAGCCGTTGACAAAACTACATTTGTTTTCGTGGTTCGCGATGCGAACCCAAGCAAAAAACAAAAATGTATTGGTATGAGAGTTTTAGTATGTTGACTTAGTTCGGTAAAATACGGGTTTGGTTAGCAGTTCTTGTTAAATTCAATTTTCTGCTTCCTCAAGTATTTCAGCTGATTTAAGTTAAAGACATACACTATTGCTACTGAATTCTGAAGATGATAGAGTGGTGTCTATCGAAACTGCAGTCAATTCTACCAAGCAATTAAAACTCTCTACCAATTTTTGTATTTGTTTCTATTACTTTCTTGGAATAGACAGAAAGTAAATGGAACATATGGTCTCAAACCAAATAAATTCTGACTGAATAACAAAAGCACAGACCAACAATAAATAACAACAACACATACAAACACATGAGGTACGATGACGTCGGCATTAGCCGTTGACAAAACTACATTTGTTTTCGTGGTTCGCGATGCGAACCCAAGCAAAAAACAAAAATGTATTGGTATGAGAGTTTTAGTATGTTGACTTAGTTCGGTAAAATACGGGTTTGGTTAGCAGTTCTTGTTAAATTCAATTTTCTGCTTCCTCAAGTATTTCAGCTGATTTAAGTTAAAGACATACACTATTGCTACTGAATTCTGAAGATGATAGAGTGGTGTCTATCGAAACTGCAGTCAATTCTACCAAGCAATTAAAACTCTCTACCAATTTTTGTATTTGTTTCTATTACTTTCTTGGAATAGACAGAAAGTAAATGGAACATATGGTCTCAAACCAAATAAATTCTGACTGAATAACAAAAGCACAGACCAACAATAAATAACAACAACACATTATTGAATTTGTTAATTAGATTGATTGATTTTATGCTCAATGTGACATCACATTATTTCAATCATTATATATATTTAAGCATTTGAATTGAATTCCCTTAATTATAAATACAACCTTGAATTGCATTGTTCTAAAAACCCATTATTTAGTATGTAAGGATGGCAACAACCATCATTTACTTTATCCGTGAGTGATGTTCGGCCTTCTCCGAGGTTGCCTGCGACGAATAGCAGACTTCCTCGGTCTTCTTTTCTCCCGACCGTCACCAGCATCACATCACGTACTCTCATCTTAATAAATGTAAGTTATCATCCAAAACTGCAGTTTTTCATTTCGCTTAGGAAGAAGAAGCATCCCCGGAGTATTAGTGTCCCCGCAAATAAACTCTTAAGACTGGAATTGAGTCCAGTCCACATTGAAAGCTAGTGTCCTCAGACAAACCCTTCGTCATCTCACATTGGAACCTAAGTTCCACAGTCAACACCTCGTCATATCGAACTGGAACCTAAGTTCCACCACTGTAGGATCTCTTCGAAGTAAATCCCCACAACGAGTTTAAGCTCAAATCAATGTTGCAGTTACACCAGTGAAAGAGCTGAGGTAGCCACAACATTCCACAACTTCGATTGGTGATTCATCCTTAGATTCGAGGACGAATTCCGCTACCCTCGTATAGACCAAATCTTGGAAGTTACTCTTTTGGTCTTCGGGGATTCTGCCAGATGCACTACTGCTATCAATTATGGCGTAGCATAGATCGTCTCGAAAATGTTGTTTAGCTATATTAGAATAAGACGGTGGCTTCTTACCCTTCTTTATGGCCAATTGATTTTTCCGTGTCTGTAGAGTCTTTTTGGTTAAAGCCTCATCCTTAACGGATGATTTGGTTGACTTAAACTGCGTTATTGGGTCAACTTTACCGTACACAATCGAAGGACCCAGACTATAGATCTCCTTTTGTGTGGTTACGTTAGGCTTATCCGAATTACTGGAAGACGGCGAGCCCTTTTTCTTCTTAGTCACTTCCACAGCGCTATGTTCTTCGGGAGACCTGACTCTTTTAGCGGCCTCCATGTTTGTATTGGATGTAGAATTGTCAGGTTCATCCCGTAATAGGTTCTGTAGGTTCAACTTATTCAGTTTCCTTCTTTGTGCCCCTGACAGTCTCTTTGAGTTAGCAACAATAGTGATATTGGTTTCATTTGATGATTCAGAGTCAGCGTCCCCACTGGCTTTTAAAGCCCCGGCTGGGTTCTGCTTCATTTGTCTTATCATTTGTTTTGCCTGCGGCTGGATGTGCTCTTGTTTCACTTTCGACTACGGGATCCAAGGCAGCAAAGCTCGTAGAAGTTGCTTGCTCACGATTGTTCGATAACGACGACACATGACTCGTGAGTGAATCAACGCTTGTCGCCGGCACTGGGTTTCCCCTCCCCTGCGCCGCAATCTCCTTCGTCTTTTTTGGTTTAATCATAAATTTGTTGGGGAGACACCCCGATAGCCAGTATTAACCCGTAATAGGTACGTCGGTATAGGCCTTCCAGACTGAGCTCAGAAATTTCTGTCCAGAGACCGATGCTTCCAATTCAACCTACGCTTTATAAACAACAAACCTCCTGGTGGCGTAGTAGGTAGGTGAATAGGTATTGCGTAATAGGTTAAAAACTATCCGCTCTGCGATAACACGTCCGTTAGCTACGACAGGCGGCGACTGACTTACATATAGTTACATGCCCTTCCAGTGTTTTGCACTTTTTTGCTTTGCTTTGCTATCCAATCGGTATGTCGCTCTTCTCGTTTATTCAATATACATATGTAATTATTTTCTGTTCCAAAGCTTTGCATTAGTTTTCTTTCAGACATTTTTAATTTTATATTCTTCATTAGGAAATTTTATCGCTAAGATTGCAACAATTGAATTTCTCGCGGACAAACATGAATATAAATAAATAGGAGTACAATGCTGGCGGCATTCAATTTGTTGCGGCGTTCAATTAATTTGTAGCGGCGAAATGTCGATTTCTCAAGTTGGAAAAACTTAGTGCCACAAATGAAAAAATTTCACTCATTTTTTCACAACTTTGATTTTTGTATGGGATTTCAGCGTGAAACATAGTACCGTGCTTAAAGGATTACTTCTTAGATTTCTCGCGATAAATAGTGATATTGAAAAAATGATCCGAATTGTTTCAGGAAAGTGTTAAAGAATTCAAAACTAAGTAACCTACCAACTTCTTCCATTTTCCATCCGTTCGGCCTTTTCGACGATATCTTACAAAGTATTGTGAAAAATCCTATTTTTGAAGAAAATTTTAATAATATTACCTTTTTATGATTTTATCGTAAATTCTGATCGGTCATAAATAAAATGAGACCATTTCGAAGAAAATCGATGCATTATTTAAAAAGCTGTAGCTAATTTAGTAAGGTTTTAACTTTAAAACATTCTTATCGATGTAAAATTTTCAAAAACAAACTTTAAAAACTAACAATGGATATTTTTGAGTTTTTTGGTGTCTAGCATCAGAATATATGCATTGAAACAGAAACCCAAGAAAAAATTAGTTTTTGTCGACCGGTGTTATTTCAGTTTTCACTGTTTTACTCGAAATTTACTTGTCGTAACTAATCAACATCTTACATAAATACATAAAAAACGTTATAGAACGCACCACTTATGTTAAATTGAGTGTATTTAATATTCTTTTGTTATTAAATGTATGTATATTATTTGTATACATAAATATCACAATGTATAAAAAATATCACAATGATGCATACAAAACATGCAAATTTTTTTTAGTCTCTTTAAACGTTTAAAATTTTAATTCGAGTTGTAATTGGGAAATACCTGATAGTATTTTAAACGATATATCTATGTACATATATATTTATATATGTATTATACGTATCAAATGTGTAATGTAGAATGTGTAAAGAAGTTTAATGCAAGTGAAACTTTTTACATAAAAATACACCATATACATGCACACATATAATTTTAATACATATGTATGTATATACACAAACATGTTTGGTCGTATATAAATGAAAGGCGTAATTAAAAAATTACAACGGCGGCGATTTTAAGCCTGTATGAGCCGATAAGAACGGCGGCGATTTAAAGCCAATTTTAGTCGACCTATCGGCGGCGGCGTGGCTCGGCTAAAACCTGGCTGGCTTCGTTCTCTGGTGTAAACAATAAATTTTTTTGTCTGTTTCGCACTGTTCTTTCTTCGCAGAGTTTATTGATTCGAAAAATCCTTATTACAATGGGTAAATACGCTTATAGCTAACATTTTTCATTTTTACGAGATAACTTACATACATTAGGTATCTTACAAGTTATATATATTTAGTTTCTTAAAATTATGTATTTCTACATTTCACTTATACTAGTTACCATGCTTTGTCGATATATTTAATATTTTCCCACAAAATCGAATTACAAAAAGGGAATTACTCATCATTTTATTGTTTTTACTTAATACTATGACTTAAAAATAACACTTAATAATAATATATACAAAAGGGAGTCCCGATTATTGGCGCGTACTATATACGGTGTCGTCCAAATCGTAGCTATCTATCCGGCGATGATAGAATAGCAATTGGTCGCCACGGTATAGCCCGCCGTCTCTATTCAGAGTTAAAAGACCAGCAGGAGGCTGGTATTTTAATTCGGTTAGCCTGTCTAGGGTGGTGTCTAGATTTAGGCATGTCCTCATCAATTCATTATCTAGAGAGGATGAGCTCTCAAGGTGCCGAATTGCTGTTTTGGTTAAAAACACATCAATACGATCGAAGTCAATCGCGCCGTAGATAGACCGATTCGAAGGTTTCCGTACCGTACCGTCGTCCGCGATGGTGTTTCGAAGACCGAGGGATGTAACGAGAATTCGTCGTTCCCATCGCCTAAGTCTTTCCATTTGGCAGGAAGAGATTCCAAACCAGGATGGAAAGGCATAGGCCATGATGGGTCTGATGATCTGTTTATAGACCAAAAGTTTCACGTCCTTGCTGAGTCCTCCGCGTCGCCTCAGCAAGGGGACGTAAAGGGAAAATAAACGATTGACTTTTGCCAAAATGTGATCCATATGTCTCACAAATTTGAAGTCCATCGAAAAGACAACGCCAAGGTATTTTATACTGGCTGATGTCCGAATTATTTCATCTCCTATCTTAATGACAGGAATATATTTTTGCGCATTAGAATAAAGGAGCTTGCGCCTACCTTTAAATATAATGCTATCACATTTTGATATATTCAAACTGAGTCTCCATCTGTCGAAATAGTTCGATAACTCTAAAAGATAAGAATTTATCCTAGAGTTTACAGTTGAAGCTACTGGCCCGGAAGAGGCAATGAGTATATCATCTGCGTAGATCAAAAGCAAGTCACCAGAGGGTGGCTGCGGAATGTCACACAGAAGAATATTGTAGAGGACTGGACCGAGGAGAGAGCCCTGCGGAACCCCAGCCACTACATTTTTTCTCTCAGAGAGGTCGTTACCAACCTTAACTCTGTATGAGCGATCTCGTAGAAAGTTCGCTACCATCCGACAGGTGTTGCCACCAAAGCCGCGGGTCAACATCTTGAATAAGATGCCGGCGTGCCATGCAGTGTCAAACGCCTTGGAAAAATCAAGACTAACTGCAATGGTCACATGGCGCTTATTCAAGGCCCTGGCTACATGGTCGGATAACACTGAGAGTGCATGGGAAGTGGAATGACCCTTGCGAAAACCGAATTGGTTGTCCGCAAGTATTCCGACATCTTCTATCGTGTCCCTTATTCTGTGCAACAGGAAGTGCTCCAGAAGTTTGCCAAAGGCTGAAAGTAGGGATATTGGTCGATAGTTGCTGCTTTGCTTGGGATCAGAACCAGGTTTTGGGATAGGAACCGTTAGTGATTCCTTCCAAGCCCTGGGGAAATATCCCAAGTTTAGGCAGTGATTGAAGATTATGGACAAAAATGTCCAAATCATTATATTGGTCTTTTTCAAGACAATATCCGGAATTCCGTCAACTCCGGCTGATCGACGGTTGCGTTTACCTCTCAAGGCCTCACCGACCTCTTGAGGTGTCACAAAACCAACGTTTCGCCAGATCGTTCCCTCACCGCGGATTGAAGCATCCGCAGTGAGTTCATCATCGAAGTTGAGGATTGGGCTCAAGTCGTTCAGTTCGGAGACTTCACTATCAATGAAGTCATTGAATGTGTTGTCTCCGGTCTGGTTCGAAGTCCCAGACGACTGAACGCTGTCAGCGAGAAGATTCGCTTTACCCATATCATCGGATACGAGAGTGCCATTAGCGTTAAGCAAGGCAGAAATAGGTGCTCGGGCTTTTAGCCCGGCTGCACCTTTTACTTGTCTGAATGTTGAGTTGTTTACTCGGATGGATTGCAGGAAGGCAGTCCAATGTGAGCGCTCGAATTCAGCAATTTGGCCCTGGATAATTCTATCCAGGTTTCGAATTTCAGCCTTTAAGGTGGGATATCGGCCAGGGTCTTCCGACCGATGAAGAATCCTTCGAAGGCGTTTCTTCTCCCGTATAAAATTAATTATATGGGGTGGAAGATTTCGAAGTCCTCTATGGGTGGAGTTCATTCGAGGAATGTTCTCTTCCATAGAGTCGCGGAAAGCGGTGGTCATGATGCCCACACACTCATCGATTTCGACGGTCGTAACGTTCCGATTGATCGGAAGTTCGCGATTTTCAAGACGAGTTTCGAGGCGTCGATTAAAACGATTACGGTCAATTTTATCAAAGTCAAAGTATTCTTGTCTTCTGTTGTCAGAAGCAAGTCCACTTTGACTTAGTACGATCTCCACAGCTTTGTGGTCAGATTCGAAATCGAGAGTTCTGAGTCCAGAGGCCTCAGTCTCTCCCGCGAAGGATAATCCCGAGGAGACCATGAAGATATCTATGTACGAATTCGTACCGTATCTTGTAGGCCCCTCGGTGTTTGCTATCCTTAGTTCCGGACACTCCAAGAGGTAGTCATAGAGAGACTTGCCTTGAGGGTTGGTGACGTCACCTCCCCAACTTGGGTGTTTCGCGTTAAGGTCGCCGCCGATAATAATATCGTCTTGACCGAACATGTCGAGTATCGGATCGAGTTGATTCGCGTATAGAGTATCTTGAGGCTTGTGGTATAAGGCGACAGTTGTCAGCCATGACCCATCAAGTTTTTTAACACGCACGCAAGTATTCTCGAAGCTCCCGAGGTTTAGAGTAACCCTCTGGGAGTGAACTTTTTCTTTGACAAGGATCGCAGTGCCGCCACCGCGTCCGAGTCTGTCTTGCCTATACATGGTATAGCCGCGAAAATTTACTCTATTTACCGGATTTAATTTATGTTCAGCGAGCAGAAGAACATCCGGTTTGTGTTTCCTTAGAAACAAATCGAGGTAATGTCTCCTGTGCATCGAAATGATGGAGTTGACATTAACGAAAATGCATTTAATATCTCTAGACATTAAAGGCTATAGATTGTGCCACAGCAAGCATGGCGTTGCGTTTAGCTTCCTTGGAGGGCAAGGAATTGTAATCGGCCGCGTGTTTTTTAATTTTCTCGATAATAGCGAAGAAGTCCATACCGAAGAACTCTTGGCTATCTTTATTAAAAACGTCCATGACGTTGAAATTGGTTGGTTTTACCCGAGGGCTGCTCACACTCGGTTTTATTGCCGTTGCAGCTGCGTACGAGACGCCGCTGCGGGCAGTGCTGGTAGCCTGAGGGGAAGGGATTTCCCGCGCAGGTACTGCACGTGCTACCTTGGCAGATGCCTTGGTAGCGGTGACGCGTTTAGCGATAAACGCTAGACGCTTCGGACAGTTCTTGGAACTGGCCGTATGTCCGTTGGTTTTGCAATTAATGCAGTGAACCTCGAACTCTGGTTTTTCAACCACAGCGCCCGTTGTAGGGTCCTTTGACATTACCTTTTTAGGGGTAAATTGCCCCTTGGCAGGTATTTTGCATTTTGCGGGGCCGTGATCGCCTCCGCATTTAACGCAACGGTATGGCATGCCGCAATTGGTAGCCACGTGGCCGAAGCGTTGGCAGTTGAAACACTGCGCGGTTTTCTTCTTTTTATCACGAGTGATCTTTACAATGCAGCCAAGGATGGCGTGAAGTTTGTAAAGACCGGTGATGTCAGATTTACGGGACAAATGGATTAACCATTTGCCCCATCCGAGTTTGGCAATCCTGAGGATTTCCAAAGAAAGTTTGGTCCCGGCGAGGTTAGCGCGTAGGTCTGCCTCGTCGTACGAGTCGGACAGACCTGTAATAATAGCCGCATGCGGTTTTTGGCCCTTCGGAGAGAAGGTGAAGAAATTGCGTTTCTGCTCTTGGAGCATACTCCGCAATTTCGAATAATCGTCGAGTGTGTAGACTACGACGTTCGTTACCGTTTGTGATGCAAGTTTGCACACAAAATTGTTATGCCCGAGATTCCGCGCGATTTCGGACGTTAAGTTTTTTACATTTTCATTGTAAACGGTCAGTACCGGTACTGCCTTTGCACTTTTTCTTAAATTATCACTGTTCTTAATAGTAGGTGACTTACTCTTATTCTTATTGGCTGCTACTGTTGAGCTCGCCGTCTTCTTAGATACTGCAGCTGGGGTCGTCATGGCCTTGGCTGCTTTGTTTTCTTGTTTGGCGTTGGTCCGAGCTCTCTTGCTCTGGACCTGGTTCCATCGGGCTGCATCCGCTGATGTCGATGGTCCATCGGCGGGCGTCCTTCCTTCGCTTTGGGGTTGTACCGGCAATTGTACAACCGCCTGTGAGGCTGGCGTTGCGCTCAGCACCCTGATCTTCGGCTTCGGTGCTGCCGTTGAATCGCCGTTCTGCTGCACTTCTGGGGTGCGGCTGGCATCATCATCATCTTCTTCCTCTCCGACGGACATTTGATCCTCTTCTTGAGAGGATTCTTCCGTACTGGATATTTCTTCAGGGCGTGGTAGTTCACGCTCTTTCTCCAACTTAGCTAGTCGGATCGTCAGCGTGTTGAGGAGATCGCGGAAGTAATCGTTCTCCTTTTTCAATTCTTCGAGGAAGGCCTTGGAGATGGTCACCATTTCCTCCTCGTGTTGCCGCTTCCTGGTATTGGTGGGAATATCCGCCATACTAGGTAGCAGTGGGTTTTTGCACTTTTTGTTCACTTTATTTTTTATCACTTTCACTTTTGTTCTTTCTTCGCAACTCATGACACCATTGCTACCAGATAGTGAAAATCCGCCACTTATTGCTTATGTGCCAGTTAGTGGAAGTCAGTTTTTTTCGTTGCAAAGTGCTAAACTAAAATTGATAGCTTGTAACGAAAACATGCCTAATATTTATAAGTTTTTGCATATGCTGTAATGAATTTCAAAACTGAAATGTTTGCAATAAATTTGGAAGTAGATGAAGGATTCTTAGGTTTCGTAGATTGTTCTGTAAGTATATATGCCAATTATTTGCATAAACTTATTCTTGATAATGCAAGGCTCGGAGAGGCATACTAAACGGTTACGGCAACTACTTACACATGGCGGAGCGCGGTAATTTGCTTATTTGGGAATGAAATAAAAAAGTTATGAACCTTAGAAAAATGTATTTTATATTTTAATTATATTGAACAGTAAGGGAATTTTTAAACTACATGGTTTTAATAGGGTATCTGGCAAATGTCGATCTTCGCTATCCACACGCTGCTGCATACGTTTTCTAAAGTTTTCATGAACTCTAACAAGCATGTCGACTGGTATTCTGCCAATTTTAGCCTCAATATTGTTAATTAGGTCTTCCAAGGTGTTGGGACGGTTGACATAAACTCAATTTACAATTAATTGCCGCCCAGGAACACGTAGGGGACCAGCGAATCGTAAACGAAAAGCACGCTTCACTGCAATGATCGAGTGCGCATTTGAAAAATACGCTTCAACACAAAATGACCCCTCCTCACGTGTCCAATGCACGAAAGGCAGACGCACACAAATCTCCCGTCAGCCACTATACTCTCCAACCTCTTCGACCGACAGTGCCGCCACAGCCCGCAGTGCAAAAAAGCAAAATCACGCGCTACAGCCTGTAAAAGTACTTTTAAAGATTAAAAAAATATATATATTTCGTCTACACTGTCAATTCACCTTTGCCTAACTTTCTGTCATTGTTCGTACATTTGCAGCAGTTTAACAGGGATGATAACGTTCTCCGATCTGGCAATCGTGTGTACTTAGCTTAAGTTAAGCTATGTACACACGATTGCTGGAGCAATCCCAAAACTTGAAAAACGTACCATATGACTCAGACATTCACCACCAAAATTATAACATCTTTATTTTATATTTTCTTGTACTTATTTTACATTTTTATACTTATTTATGATTCTATTTGAAAAGTTTCTCATATGACTTCTTTTTTCGTTATTTTGCTGATTTAGTTTGCAAATACACGTACCGTACAAATCAAATTTCAGCAGATTTAGCCGTCCGTTTATGTTTCGTTTTCGTTGGGTAATCGTTTACACTGATTTCCATAAGTCGGATCGAATCAGCAGATTCTTTATTCTGCGGGGGCGTTACGGTTACGTTTGCCTAAGTGTAGATTCACACTAGGCAATTTTTTTCAAGCAAGTGCCACAGTTTCTTGAGGAAAGAGCTCTCTGCATCTCCCTCCTACAACCTTTGACACTTTCTTGGAAAAAATTGTCTCGTGTGAATCTGGACTAACCCAGTCTTGAGTCATGCGTTTTGGAAATTGCTCCAGCGGGCAACGTTACGGCTGCGCTAAAGTTATGTTACGATTTCGTTTGCCTAACTCGGCCTATAGTCTGACTTACTAACGTTGCCAACGTTTCCCTGCATTGACGGATTCTTTTCGGAAAAGTCGAATTCCGAATTCCGGCCGATATTCTTCTTCTTGTCATTCTTGAAGTAAATCTGTCATCGCAATAAGAAAATCATTTATTGCAATAAAATTAACTTTAACAAGAAAATATTACCGAGAGGTAAATTAAATTATTCTAAATTGGTGGTATGGTTTCAGTTCTCTCAACTTAATTTAATTTTTCATTTCCCCTTTCATTTTTCTACAACGAGCAGCCAGAGTGTTGCAAAAAGTCTGACCGTCGTTAATCAGTGACAAAAAAGATTTTCTTCAAGAAAAAGTCAATAGTATGGTGGTGTAGGACGACTATCCTATAACAAGAAGAACAACAACAGCGCTACAATAAAACTACTAAAAGCAATCGAAAAAGAAATTATTTTTTTTCATATAACAACGAATTTTATTCTACGAAGGGAGAGTGAGATTTTTGATACACAATGTCAGCTGTTCAAATTATAAAGGAACAAAACAACAATGAGGACCAGAAAGCATGTGGTTCAGGTTCTCCCTTAGCAAGCAATGCTCCAACAACATCTACACAAGATGCACCTGCCGCCGCCACCACAACATCATCATTACCCCCAACGGAGGGTGCTAAAGATGCTGCTCAGGATGAAATGTCTGCAATGGCAGATCATTATAAAAATCAGGGAAATGATTATCTTAAGGGTAAGTGAATAAGTGTGGTAATTACGTTTACGACGTCAATGTGCAACGTGCAGCAATCAATTGAATGGACAATACATAATTATTTTGGTATTTCAAGCCAAAATGAATTGGAAGGCAGAAAGCAAAGTGACAAAAAAAATTTTGCGGTATAACTAAACTACTTATTTGCTTTTGCTTAAGGACTCCTTCCATTTTTATGGTTTTGCACTTAGGAGTACAATGCAAACAACAAAGGGACGTTAAGACGTCTGGGTGAGTTACGAAAAGTGGGTGACACCATCTTATTCCATGTCATGGTTATCTCTTTGAAGTTCTTATTCGGGTTCCAGTAATATCGGCAGAGGTCTGAAATGAAAAAGCTGATTATCGGGTCTGTTCTGTAGCACGGTGATTTGAAATCACGGTGATTTTAAAATCACCGGCGACTTACAATCACCGTTGGAGTTCGAAATCGTCCGGTTTATTATTCATAGTCTCCCAAAAAAGATTGTTCGAAATATGTTTGGGTGATTTCGAACTCCAAAAGTGATGTTAAGTCGCCGGTGATTTTTAAATCACCGTGATTTCAAATCGTCGTGATTACAGAACAGACCCGTATCTTTTAACATTTAAAGCCTAATGGGTCGATTATGGATTGCAACCCATCAATTCAGTTCTCCACTGGAAACGCAACTGAAATAAAAATTGGTATTATGTATGGCAACTTTTGTCAGTTGCGGTCGATAAAAGTGTTTGACACTTTGTTAACTAAAAATATTGTAAACAAAAGAAACAATTCAACAAAAAATTGAATTTAAACTACAAAAATTCTATTTTTAATGGTAAGCTCAGTGGGACTATTTTTTGAAGATGAAATCCAATGTCTCTACAACGTCAAATAGTGGATTTACAGCCAAATCAATATGCAATAGGTCTTCTGCCGCCTGCTCCAATGGCGATAAAGATGGCTTACCACCTGTGATTTTATAGATTGCTTTAAAATGATTCTGCACTATTTGCCATTCGCCGGAAGAGATGCCTGGCAAACATTAGCCACAGTGATCAAACGCTTCAAATGGGCTATACGATGTTCTGTTTCCCAGAGAACCTGTCAAGTTCCTTCTACTTTGAAGGAACTCTCTTACCATTTTGGCGATGGCACGGAACCGTGAGATAGGTGACAAAAGTTTTGCTGTCTCGTGCAGCGGAGCGTGAGGAGAGCATTAGATACACAGCGTAGAAGAGCTAGTAGGGAACGAAATTGTTATTCGATTGGGCACCGGCATTTTAATGGAAACTACGTTCCCATGCGAAATGCAAGATTAGTAGCTTCTGATCGTGTATGCTATTCGTTTAGGAAATGTCACAGCGCTGGGTGCTCTCTTGTATGTAGCTAGCATGGCGGTCATATTTGTATGTTGGCATTTCTGCGTATTGTATTGGCATTCTGCAAACTCGCTCTCTCCAAATTTATCTCGGACACACTTCATCCGTAGCGACTTTGGTTCCACCAAAATGCCTACATCGCGAGCTAGATTTGGCTAGCTCCATTTTCTCTATTAACATCACAAATTGTTGTTAAAATATGTAAGGTTGATGTTGAAAAAATATAACTACCATTTAATTGCACGCTTTATTTTTTTTTAAAAAAAGTACATAGCAACCACAAATAAATGGTTGCCGAAAAATCCCCCATTTAACAACCGAAGTTGCATCGCAATTAAACGTTGGTTGCAATCCATTATCGACCCATAAATCCGACAAAGGAAATGATGAAAATGATCCGAATAACCAGACTTCTTACCATGGTGTGCCATTGGTATATTATCAACCCCGATCGATTTAGTGTTAACTTTAGATAAAGCTTCAAACACTTCAAACAAAGAGAAATAATCCCCCGAATCAACGAAATCATTAAATTAATATCATTGCAAGAACTTAAAGTACCAACAAAGTATTCGTACAAGCCATCAACATCAAGATCTACATCAGCTTTTTTATAAAAAACACAGCCCGATGCTCTGAGGACCCTCCAAAGGTCTTGAGTTGTAAGAAACAGATAAGCTGCAACGCAAAGAGAAAGAAGGGTGTTAAAAGCTCGGTTTTAATAGAATCGAATCTTTATATATAAAATCCTTTGTATGTTTGTTAGTAACTCTTGATATCCGAAACCATAAGAGCGAATGGGCAAAAAATTGCACATAAGGTTCAGTTCAGGATCACCTATGTTTTAGAATTATTTAAACCGTGATAAATGCGGAGTGGTCAAGTTAATTTCAAAATCCGCATTTCCAGAGCGATTTAACTTAAATGTATGCGTGGTTTGTCTCGATTATAATTTGTATGTAGGATTCTTACCCGCAGATGGTGCTGTAGTGGACATATGTCCAAAATACTATTACTATGGTGATTTTTCCAGAAACTCGGAATGTATGCGTTTTTATCCCCTCACCTTAGAGAGGAGGGTATATATCATTTGCTACGAGCCAAAAGTGTAACACATCGAAGGAGTGAACTAAGATCCTAAGTATGTTCGGTGGAAATCCGTTTTGGGTCATTTTAAGTCATTTGAGCAATGTTCGTCCGTCCGTCTGTTTGTCTGTGTGTCTGTCTGCTGGCTGGTGCGCACGATAACTCTCGAAAGGAGTAACCGATTGACTTCAAATTTGGTATGCGGTAATATTTTTCTCCATCTCCGGCTAAGTTCGAAGATGGACCACATTGGTCCACTCCTTCTAGTACCTCCCACACAAAGGGTTAACTTTTAGTGAAATATTGATTCTTTAATACCTTCTATACTACTTACTCGAATCTTCTGAAAACATAGTATTAGTTTGTCAAGAAAAATGGGCGAAGTGGCCACTCCCTTTTTGGTACCTCCCACACAAATGGACCATTTTGTACCAAATGTAAACAGCTTTTAACTTAAATACCAGTACATACTTTAAAGTTATTAAACGCAATTTAAATTTATAATAATTTAATTGAAACAAAAAAAAATAAATTTACGAATATTTTTTGGGACTCAAGGTGAGGGGATTTATAAGTCGGTTTACCCGACTTAACTTTCTTACTTGTTTAATGAAATATCAATGAACAACCAAAATACATCGCGAGCAGAACGGGCATGATGACGTCTGCTGGGGTAAATTATAATTGAAATCTTCAAAGACAATAATATGGGTAGTGTGGTAAGTAAACCACCCCAAGCAACAACCTGGAGTTACCAAATGTAACCTCAAGGAATAAAGACTCGCAAGAGCTGGCATCAGAGTATCTAAAAAAGGTTTTGTGTCTAAGTTTCTTAGAAACGTAAAAACATATACCTCCAACTCTGGTACAAAGGTCATTACGAACTATTTTATAGCCAGGAATAGCCAGCACATTATCAGAAACACTTTCATTTAACAAGGACTCTGTGACCGCAAAGATACCAAACAAACTATCCCCCATAATAACCCTAATTTCATCCAATATATGTATTATACTACGGCAGTTCCAATGAGCAATTTTTAATTGGCCACAAAAAGGTTGTAACACAGAACTAAAGTAATCATTGTCGCTAATTATTGGACCTAAATTATCATTAAGAGATACTACCGCGGGAACCAAATAATTTTTAATGATGTAGACAAATTATTAATATATAACATTATGCAATTAATTACAAAAATCTAGTTCATACATAATTATATCATACATATTATGATATAATTATATCATACATATTATGATATAATCATATATATTATGAGTTGAAAAACAATAGAAACAATAATAAAATATTGTAAGGGAATAAAAATCAGGAATTAATACATATCAAGAAGAAACAGCTCCTCTATTATGCAACTTCTCACACACAAATATTTTATACTTCACCTCACTCAAAATAGCAATCGGCTTGACTGCATTCTATATTTTTAACCAGACAATTATTTTGTCTACATAAAGCGTTCAGCTTCCCTGTAGCTGGAGGAAAATGATTATTAAGGAAGAAACGATTGTTTAAGTTCCCAGCAGCTGGTTCTGGTATGATTTTAGAAACCATAAGTGGCTCAGTCTCACAGTTTTGAAGTATTCACCCATAATGGCATCACGTAGGGTGCAGAAGAAAAAATTGTCAATAACACGAAGAGTAACAGATGTACTGTAGTGTTTTTCCAGATCAGTGTGTTTTCAACAACGTTAAGAAGGCTCTTCAAACAATTGGGGAGACCTTTAATCACAATGTCAGCTCTGTTAATTCTTCTAAAGATTGCATTAGAAGAATTGCATTTGTGCTTCCAAAAACGATATTTTGCCATCGGTGGAGGATTCTACATTATGTATAAGTTTATTGTTTCCATAATTCCCGACATAATTTCTTTAATGCAGGATTCTAGTACGTCGTAATTCCGTTTGTTGCACGGTGTAATGTATTGGCAAAGAAAGTCAAGTCGGTAATTTTGAATAACTGTGTGAACTCTAAATTTTAATTACAATTATTTGCCACATTACAATGTTTACTTATTTTGTTAAAATTCTTTTCTAGATAAGGATTTTTCAAAAGCTATTGAAATGTACACCAAAGCTATAGAATTACAACCAAGTAATGCTATATATTATGCCAATCGCTCATTGGCACATTTAAGGCAAGAAAGTTTTGGATTTGCTTTACAAGATGGTATTGCCGCAGTTAAAGCAGATCCCACATATCTTAAGGGGTATTATCGTAGAGCAGCAGCACATATGTCTTTGGGAAAATTCAAACAAGCTCTGTCTGATTATGAATATGTAAGTATATTTCTCCCCAGCGGATTTTAGTAAAGACGTTTGTTTAATATTCAATACTACCATTTGTTGTTAGGTATCAAAATGCCGTCCCAATGATAAAGATGCTAAGTTGAAGTTTACAGAATGTAATAAAATTGTGAAAATGAGAGCATTTGAAAGAGCTATAGCTGTGGATAAACCTGAAAAAACATTAACTGAAATGTTCAGAGATTTTGAAAATATTGGTAAGTTTTATATTGGCAATGGGTAAAGAGTAGAAATGACAATACAGACAATGTTTCTTTTTCTACAGCAATTGAAGAGGATTATACGGGACCTATGCTAGAAGATGGAAAAGTTACTTTAAAGTTTATGTTAGAACTCATGGGTAATTATAAGCAGCAAAAGAAATTACATCGCAAATTTGCCTATAAAGTGAGATATTGAATATAGGTTTTTTTGGTATATATGCTTTACTACTTTCCTATACAATTGTCCTTGGCAGATTCTTTGCGATATCGACGCTTATATGCGTACACAAGATTCAATGATTGATATCACGGTGCCGGATGAGGCAAAATTCACAATTTGTGGTGATATTCACGGTCAATTTTATGATCTTATGAATATATTTGAAATTAATGGTCTACCTTCCCCTACAAATCCATATCTATTTAACGGTGATTTTGTGGACAGAGGCTCATTTTCTGTGGAATGTATATTTACGTTATTTGGTTTTAAGTTATTATATCCAAATCACTTTTATTTATCAAGAGGTAAGTATAGAAGGGTTTAGTTTATTATTGCACCGTCAAACATTTATTCATATTCATTGTGGCAGGCAATCATGAAAGTATAAACATGAATCAAATGTATGGTTTTACCGGCGAAGTAACTGCCAAATACACTAGCACCATGGCCGATATGTTCACACAGGCATTCAATTGGTTACCATTGTGTCATTGTATTAATAAGAAAATCTTGGTCATGCATGGCGGCCTCTTCTCAAACGATGACGTTTATTTGGATGATTTGCGTCGCATCGATCGTAATTGCCAGCCACCTGAAGATGGTTTAATGTGCGAACTGTTGTGGTCCGATCCTCAACCCTGGGCTGGCAGAGGGCCATCGAAACGTGGTGTTGGCATACAATTCGGTCCAGATGTAACAGAGACATTCTGCAAGCGCAATAATTTGGATTATGTCGTGCGATCACATGAAGTTAAACATATGGGTTACGAAGTAACGCATGAGGGTAAATGCATAACTGTGTTTTCGGCACCCAATTATTGGTGAGAATTAAAAAAAACATGAAATCACACACTATTATGCATTTTATGTTATGCATCTTTTCTCTATTACAGCGACACTATGGGTAATATGGGAGCATTTATAACAATTAAAGGCAATGATTTAACACCCAATTTCCAGTCATTCAAAGCTGTGGTAAGTATTAAGATAACCTAATAATAAAAGAACATGGCGCCGAACTAGTAGAATTAGAATATAATTTAAATATCATGGGGAAAATAAAACACTTTTTGTAACAATGAAATTAGGTGGAATTGTCGTAGAAGCACTACTATCCCAAGTAGAATGAAAAAAAAGCTCAAAAGTTGGTGGAATTTAACATTAGCTAACACCTCAAAGAAATGAGAGTTTGTGGTTGTATGACGCAGAGGGTGATTTACTAATTCTTCCTCATCTTGGTCTCATTATGCAAGACCTTCAATATCTTGGCGTACAATAGGGCAGTGACCCGTCATGACAGACACGTTAAGTGAGAAACCGGTGGATTTTTGGCTTTTTGAGTTTAGGTAAGGAGACATGACTCTGAAATGTAAGCAGTTCCTGACTAGTAACCTGTCATTTATTGCCGTAAGAACACTATTTCTCAAGAAGAGCGTGCTGGTCGCTAGAGCCATGCCCACATATTCCAAATCCCCCGCAGCGTGTAAGGTAGTTCTTTGTGTTGAAAGTTGTTGTTGTTGTTGTAGCAGCTTGGAGACGCTGAGTTGATAATCCTTAAGTCTATTTCTATTACAGACTTCGTTCCGGCATATATCCGATTATCGCGGGAACCTTATGTTGTTTTCGTCCACTCAATGTTGTCCGGTTGTAAATTAAAATTCGTCTGTTAATATCAGGGAATGGATGTTATTTGAGTGTTGCCGTTTCTATTCTCCACTAGAAGCGCTGCATATCTGTTAATAGTCGTCATGGTGTTATGTCTATTTTTAGCTTCCCTGTTGACTTGTGTGATCAGATGTTGTTGTAGTGGTAGTGCGCCCGGTGAGTTATTTTTAGCTGCAGAAACTCGAATTATGATGAAAACATGAAATGTTGATGTTAAATTTTTCCAGTGCCATGGCTGGGAGTTGAACCCAGCACCTTCGGGATCCAAGTCTAACGCACTAACCACTAAGCTACCGAAGGCCAAAGTTCGAAGGTTGAAAGTTCATCTGCTTTGCAGTTCCCTGGTATGTCCCTGTGGTCATATCAGGTGAATACTGAACAGTTCAGCCATCTCGTTAAGAGAAACGCGACAGTCGAGGGTAGTTTTTAAATTTAGGAATTTAATTCCATGGACTTGATATCAGCCTGCCTACCAGAGAAAATATTGATACCGACTTTGGTCAGAATATTATTTTCCGCCATTCCGCTACCTATTTAATAGCTCAGATTTCTGCTTGATAATCACTGCAGTGAGCAGGCAGGTTTTTTGCAATGGATAACTCAAGCTCCTCGGAAAAGACACCATAGCCCAATTGGATGTTGAGTTTGGAACCGTCAGTATAAATGTTAACGAATCTCTTTTGTCTTGGGATACAACCATTACACTCCTATCTATCACGTATAAGAGTGAGCCGCTTCTTGGCAAAAAGTGGTTCAGTCATATGACCGAATGGTCAGGTATTGTATCTAGAATGACACTATGTCAGTAGTCATTTCCTGATATAATATTTAGTGTTTCATTTGGTGTCCTCTCAGCACACCAGTGATACATATAGCAGCCGAAGCGTGGGTTTCTGCAGAGCTGTCCACCAGACGACAATGCTCTTTTACAGGTATATAGCGCCTACCTTCTTTGCTCTTTCCAAAATGTTGTGTTTGAATTTCAACATCTTGTCTAGTAAAATACCTAAAAATTTTGCGCTTTCTAAGAAGGTAATTTCAATACCTGCTGAAAATAAGTAGTCGGATTTAATGCAAGGCCATTGTCCAACCCCAACTTCCGGTTGTATGAAGGGCCTGCTGCAGGGAGTATCTATGAGTACTCGGAAACCACCCTCTAGCAGATATTGGCACGACATGTGCATAGGCAATAAGCTTAACATTCATCATCTCCAGAGAAAGCAGAATATTGTTCATGGAGATATTCCATAGCGGAGGAGACAGAACACCACCTTGGGCCGTATACTTTTATGAGACTAAAAGTATATGAATTTTTTTTTGGACACGACTAAAATTTTTTTTGAAATACAGAAACTTTTTTAAAGTCTCCTAAATTACTTATATTATAACTAAGAACAAGAAATAACTAATATTTTAATTTACTTTTTTCTTCTTCTACACAGCCTCACCCCGATGTGAAACCAATGGCTTATGCAAATAGACTTATGAGCTTATTGGCGTAGTCATCTTAGACATGTTAACTTCTTCTTCTTCTACGGCTCTAATGTTTTCAAAACAATCTTAAATGCAAAAAGTACGCTAAGCCACTTTTATACAATAAAAAGAAAATCATGCAACAGCAAGCGAAGAAAGGATGAAACATCCTCGATCAACTTCTGTCTCAACTACAGCAAATCATCATCAGCAGAAGCAACAATAACAGCAACAACAACAAAACAGAAACAGACAAAAACCACAACAACAACAGCAACCAGATATTGCTAAACAAAGCAAGCTTTACACATAGCATACAATGAAAAAGAGTAAAATTGAATTTGATCCCAGAACAAATTAACTAACAGTCACTTCGAAGTTGCATCCAGGAGAGCGAACAAAAATTGTTTCTTGTAATCAAAAAATAATATGGAAATTGTTTAAATTTATCTAAAATTACCTATAAGTTTTTGTTTTTTTTTTATTTGTTTGGTTTGTTAACTCTTTTATTAGCGTATTATTTTTTAGCATGTTTTCAATATTTTAAGAAATTAAAACGAAAATAATGTTTTGATGCCATTTTTCTATAATTTATTTTATTCGAGTTTTTTTTCTTTTTTATATATACTTTTTTTCTCCTAATAAAAACAAATTGTACACAATTTCTTGAAAAAAAAAACAAATTATTCAAAAGTAAATAACAATATTCTTCTATTTGGCTGTAAATATCATTCACTAACACCACTCTACAAAATGCTCTAAAAACAACCTTATCTCTGCCCCCACAATCACATTTCTCATTTAATTGAAATAAAAAAGTACTACCATTAGGTATTATATACGATGAACAATAAAAAACAAACATAATATTTTATCGTAAAATAGTAAGAAAAAGACATTTATTTAAAAAAAAGAATTAGTCAATAATAAAGAAAACATCATCTAAGAATAAAAATATTTTAATTTTAATACATATACCTACAGTCAGATACACACACAGTACAGTACTACATCATAACTAAAAAATTACAAAAGGCAAATATAGAGCAATTACTAAATGTAACAAAACAAAGAACAAACATAGCAACAACCATCATAACATATATGTATGAGAGGAACTCCAAATACATATGTATTTAATAAAGAAAGAAATTTTTATGAAATGAATTTCATTTTTGGACAATTTCTTTTTGTATTTCATGAATGCTAGCGTAATGTGGGAGAAATCTGGCAACGTTGCCATGAACAGCTGCTAAATTTATTGGACTCTTTTCGAAATTAATATTAATTAAAAATTAACTAATTAAGAAGCTTTTTGGTCAAAAACTGACTTTCGCCTTGCGACTAAAATTGCTGTGGAGCTCTACAATTATTGGTTTTGTGCATAAAGCTGTAAAACGGATTTTGGTTCTTTGATTCTTGGCATTTTGCTTGCTTGGATACCTTGCCAACAGCCCGTGTTTATACTTGTTCTGTGTGCAAGGAACACATAAACAAATCAGTATATAAGACTGGTTATACCAATTGTCCTGATTATTTCTATCTCAACTGTGCAAATATCAGTGAGGAAGAGGCACGTACTAATAAAAATGTCACATATACGCGCCAGAAGTGCATGGACACTAGCAATAGTGACGTTGTTGCCTGGAAGCAGCGCTTAGAGGATATGGCCAACTCTGTACAAGCCCAAATGGAGGGACAGCTTAAGAAATGTATTCATGTAAAATGGAGGAGGTGCTCAAGTCAGTTTGTCAAGAATTTGTTGATTGTATTGATGAGGTTAAGGCTGAACTCGCTAGTTGTCGCCTACAGATTGCTCGGTTGGATAAGACGTTAAGTGATAAGAATGCATCTGATGAGCTCACAATCACATTATGGAGAGGAGGAAGAATCGTGCAGATATTGTTATCAGTGTTTTACCTCAAGCTTTAAGCATTTATGAGACCCGGTGTGTAAAACGATCAACGATAACGACCACTTAACTCCGCTTGCTCTGGGGATTTATTGTTTAAGTGTCGCAGTTGGAGGAAAAAGAAAAGAATAATAAAATATCTACTATTAAATTAATTAATGGTGCTACAAAAATATATCGACAAACCGAATGAAAACATACTGCATGATGCCTTCTTGTTGGTCGCATATCAGCTGTTTTTCGAGTAGAAGTCATGCGAACGTTAACGTTCGATATCTTGGATCGGGCGGTTAGTCTTGATATACAGGGTGGCTGATGAAAGCTGCTACCAAAAAAAAAATTAATAACTTTTTTTCTATTTAATGAATATGGTAAATTTTTTATTTTATTTTGCAGATTGATTTTTAGATTTAACAAAAATGGAACACTGAAACAAAAATTTGGATTGTCCGCCGCTATTACGCACTGAAGTCCGTAGTTTCGGTTCAAAGAGAGTATAGGGGCACGTTTGGCGGCAATCCTCCGAGCATATGGATCGGACGGAGGAAACAATCGCTGCTGTAGCTGATGCCATACAAAACTATCCAAGAGTTTCGACAAGAACGTTATCTGCTCAAATGGGTATAATCAGACAGTCATTGCAGTCAATTATGCACAAAGATTTGGAGTTATTCCCATATAAAATTCAAATGGCCAACAAAGTGAACTCAGCAGACTTCCCGATTCGCTTGGAATTTTGCCAGAAGTTGCTTCAAATGGTGGAAGAGGACGGAAACATGTTGTACAGTCTTTTCATGTCTGACGAAGCCCATTTCGATTTAAACGGCAACATAAACAAACAAAATTGTCGAATATGGAGTGCTTCCAACCCACAGATACTCCATGAGACGGAATTGCATCCACTTCGTGTCACAGTGTGGTGTGCCGTTTCATTACGCAGCATTGTCGGGCCCTACTTCTTCGAAGAAAACGGTCACACCGTTACAGTTACTGGAGGCCGTTACTTGAGCATGTTGAGAGAGTTTTTCTATCCAAAATTACGCCGAATGAGAATTTCTTTCAACTCTGTGTGGTTTCAGCAAGATGGTGCAACTCCTCACATAGCCCGGCCTATTATGACAGAATTGCGGCGAAAATTTCCCAATAAGCTGATATCCAGAAACTCCACATTCCGTTGGCCCCCCAGGTCGCCTGACCTTACTTCACCTGACCTTTTCTTGTGGGGTATTGCAAACAGGAAGTCTACAAAGCAAAACCAACAAATTTGAATGAACTAAAGCAATCCATTCGAGAAACAATTGCGGCTATTCCCGTCTCAACTCTCCAAGCAGTAATGAACAACTTTTTGGTAAGATGCCGCACATGCAATGAATAAAAGAAAACTGAATTCCATACACTGAGTTATTTGAGTTTCTTAATGTAGCAATATTCATCAGCCACGCTGTAATGAAGAGATTCAAAGAAAGAAGCTTCAACAATTTAAGATTGAATTGCTACTATTTTTCGATTTTTAGTTGTTTCTTTGAAAATTTTACGTTTTGTTTTTGTTTTTTGTTATTCGATCTGTTGTGACTTTTCATAGTTTTGTTTTTGACTATTGAGTTCGAGATCGTTGTTTTTGTTTTCTGTTAAACAGAAAAACAAACCTTCACACAAAAATCCATAAAAAATAGAAAAAAATCGTAAAAAAATAGTTTATTTTAAAAGATAACGAAGAAAACAATTCCTATTTGAAAAAATCTATTGATAAATTTATTAGTTATGACCAATATTGTAAATGTAAGGGAAACACGAAAAAAATAATTTTTCATATTTTTTATTTTGTTTGGGAGTTATTAAATTGCGGCTATAGCGCCCATTTTTCACAGAACTGTAGGTAGGCACTGGATGCACTTTTTTCGGGTATGTTTGTTCCGCATTTTTTTCCTATTCAATATCTACAACTTTGCTTCAGACACAAAAGAGATATTCCGTACGATATGCCGAGGACAAAATATAGAAAAAGTGCTAAAAATCCACCTTGAGCAAAAAAATTCATATGGCCATTAAATTATTAATTGAGCCAACTTGCCTAAACGAATGATGCAGAAGTTCTTATTTTTGGGACTACTTTCATGTCCCCTCTCAGAATTCCCAAAATCATGTGTTGTACTGTGCTATCAAACAACATAGAGCAAAGCGACTGGGATTGTGACACTGTGGCGTATGAGTGCTACTGCATATGATGTATATTATTGATACGCCACAGTGGTAAAATTGCAAAAAGTTTTACAGCCCGTTTGTCTATTTCGCACGAAGCGATGTGAACGAAGAACAGCTGATTTTAGACCTACTAAAAGGTATCAGAACGACAAAGTGACTGCGGTTTTTCGTTCGCATCGCTTTCGTGCGAAATAGAGAAACAGGCTGTTCAGAGAGAGCTAGTTGGGTATTTTAGTTCTTTTAAGTGATCGCTCATTTAAATTCAGTTCAATTGAGTGAACTAGTTCGTTCGTTCACCAGCTCACTTTCATTCACCAGCTCAGCTGCTTCTGTAGATCAGCAGTTCAATTCAGACGCTATTAAAGGAATCTGATTGGAACATGAATGGAATGAGTTGAATGAAGTCGCGTTTGTTTAGGTACAATCCTAAATTCATGCTGTCATAAAAACTGACAAGAACACATGACAGCTGAGAAGAGAGTACGAAATGAGAAAAGTGAGAAGGCAATGACATGGTTGCTTCATTGAAGAAATGTTTTGCCTTTTTAAATGTCAATCTTTGTTCACCTTTTTTACGGCAATATATATTTTGTTATGGCTTTCTTGTTTTTAGGCATTTGGTCAAAAATTCATCCGTATCGCGAATAAAAGGTGAAGAACTTCGAGTGGGGTTTTACTAAGAGTTTTTAGCACGGAGCATTTGTTTAGATCGAGAGATAATTCAGATGTTGTGACCGTTAAATGTTTTGGAGTAGAAGCGATGGCTGTGTAGACGCGGATGATAATGAGATGGTGATGTTGCTGAATTATTCCAAATTATTGTGTAACTCAACAAGAAATGAGAAATATATTACATTTCAGTTGTACGTTATAAAGTCTATTTTAGGAAGAGATGCTCACCCTTGACGCTGCCGTGGGAAAATGGTCTTACAAAGGGACGTTACTCCAAGTAATGTAACTTGACGAAACTAATTTACAAATACAATAGATGTAGGGAATTCAATAACAATTGTGAACTTAATCGAATACAATTCAGTAGCTTATTCTACTACAATTCATTGTCTTATTCTATTACAATGATTAGATTAACATTAGGTTGTAACATAACACAGGTATAGACACATTTTGCTGCCGATACTTTTTGAACTGTTCTTTAGTAAATTCGACCTCCTGAATACGAATCTGCAGTCGGTTTTTGCCTAGCAGCTCCCGTTTTCTTGTTATCGGGTAGGGCGTTCCAAACCTGACCACTTAGAAATACCCAAAATAATTGTGAAAAGAAGAAAATAAAACATTTTTTGTTTGTATTTTTTGCCGTGTATTTACCAAATATATATAACAAAATTGCTCGGGATGATTTACACGGATTCTGTGGCTAAACGACATTTTTGAAAATTAGCTCTCAATCACTTACAGTATTAGTAATAAGAAGATGAGATTATTTTACTGCAATTCCTTATCATAAATATAAAAAAAGATAAGAAAATGAACACTACCTGTAACAGAGAAGAAAATTATCTAAACAAACGTTTGTTACGTGTATATCAGAAAAGCATATGCACTTTTTAAATACATAGTAGGGTAAATTGGATATTTCTGTAACTCAAAAACTAGAGCTGCTAGGGGAAAATGGTATTCAGTTCGAAATCCGCGTTAAAAGTATAAATTAAATCAGCTGCAAAACTCAAGGCACCAAAAAATGATTTCTTTTTTGCAGACCTGTGTAATAAATACAAAATAATTGGCAAAATATTCAGATTTGTCCAAATGGTCTACATTTGTTCCCAGAACAATTTTTTTTTGGTATTCAGAATTTCCAAGTTTGATCGGAAAAATCGGGAAAAGGGAACAAATTTCGGGAGAAATTTAATTCACGATAAGGACGATTATGAAGCATCTATTATTGTGTTATTTTCCGTTGAATGTAATGCAATATTCGTGTCAAATGCACTTTCTTTTCGGCAGTATGCATTTTTTGTGTTTTTATAGTTTTGAAGACTTTGCTCAAACAATGAAAGCATTCTCAGTCATACATTGAATTAAAGGTATGGGCTTTAAATGCCACGAATTTAATTTATACAAAGGTTTAGGAAAAGTGGGCAGGAAGTAGTAAGATGGTGTGAGGGTTTATACACAAATAAAATTATTGTTTAGGAATATCTCCAGGGCTTTCCAATTAGAGTGATATGATTTCTTTGAAAAAAACACACTTATTGTTAAGGAATTCAAAAGTTTTTTATTTAATGTGAAGTACAATCGATACAATTAAGTTCTAAATAAAACGTCTTTCAAATGGCCTCCACGACTTCTTCTGCAGGAACGAATTCAATGAACCCAATTTTCGAGCACTTTTTCCACTAAATCAAGTCGTATGTCATGAATGGCACGTTCAATATTGACTTGTAAAGCTTGAAGAGAGTCTGGTTTATTTCGAAAGACCAATGACTTCAAATAACTCCACAAGAAATAGTCTAATGGTGTTACATCACAACTTCTTCGAGGCGTAGGTCGACTGGAAAGTGTTTTTTTAGATTTAAAAAAATGGACTTAGCGCGCGAAAAGTTGCAATTGGAGAACGATTATTTTGATAATAAAACTGAATAATTTGTAAACGTTGTTCTTGCGTATATCTCCCCTTGATGAAATTGTAAACACTACTGAATACAATGAAAAACAAATGACAGATCATGACATATTACAAATGGCCGAAACGTCACTTCAAAATCATATCATCCCTATTGGAAAACCCGTTACATGTTTAAAAACGCCCTTCAAAACGTTTCATTTCATTGATTTAGAGTAATACCTTACAATTTGAAATATATAAGTAACAATAATAATAGTTTTAAGCTGTAATTTTGAATTTACATATATTTATTCTGTCGACTCATCAAGTAATATATCATTATGCAAGATTATACCGTCCTCTCAATATAGCAATAGCCTATAATACACTAGGCGTAGTGTATTATAGGCTATTATTTTATTGAGTGGGCGATACGATTTCAATCATTGAGGAATTTTTGAACGTAAAACATAAAACATAAAAAAGGTGTTGATATATTCCTGAATACTAAAATGTAAATAAATATTTATTTCGTAAATAATAATCCCAAATATTTAATATTTGTGTGTGCCAAATATAATATAATTCGAGTGTACCCTAAACATTTGTATATTTCAAGCAGAATATGTTTGGGACAATATACTACAGAAGCGGTTTTTTCAGCGTGTAGCAGTAGTTAGCCCAACACTATTGCACGGCATTGTGGTGTCGTGGACGGCAACTAAAAAACTATCCATCACCAAACTACTATCAAAAGTTCAGAGAACCGTCTGCATATGCATAAGCGGAGCGTTGAGAACTACAGCGACTGAGTCTCTACAAGCCTTACTCCATCTACTGCCCATTGATATTGTGGCGAAAGAAGTTGCCACCAGAGCGGCACTACGATTGAACTGTCTATCAATGTCGTGATATGAGAACTGCGGCGACATGAGGATATATATATAGTAACTTATCGAGTGGCCTATATACCAACGGTGTACACCTTCGGGAGGAACTTTACCACTAATGGCGAAACGAATTCTGTAAAACAGTGCAACATTTTCATGGCCCTTTTCTAGAAAACTCGACTTTATACCACATAATTTGAGGACCACTTAAAAAGGCCGAATATTTTTCGGAATTTCGCGTAAATGGTGCAACATTTTTCAGAATCGATATCACCATAAGACACCTGCCAAACAGGAATGTGTTGGCAGAAACCCAGGAAATAGAAAACATCTCCACTTCTACACAGATGGTTCGAAGTTTGATGTATGTAAGGTTGGCTTCGGAGTGCACTGTAGAGAACTCAGTCTTGATATAGCTCATTGACCCTAGACCAGATACCTGAAGTTTCAATCTAGCCGAAATAAAACAATAAGGGAAGTCGCCAAGTAACTGAATCGCAATGTAGTGACCAACACTGTCGTTGTCATTTATTCCGACAATCAGGCTGCCATCAATTCAATGGAGGCTACATCCCTAAATTCACAAACAGTCTTCGACTGCCGCAGATCTCTGAGTATGTTAACATAGACCTCATATGGGTACATGGGCATAGGGATATCCCGGGGAACCGCAAAGTTGAAGAACTTGTTAGGAAAGGGACGACATTACAAATTCAGCATTTTTCTACTCATTGATTGGACATGAAAGTAGCGCCAAAAATAAGAACTTCTGCATCTTTCGTTTAGTCAAGTTGGCTCAATTAATAACACTGTGCAACAGTGAAAAAAATACACGGACTTGTTCGATTCTACTATCAAAGGGTAGTATAACCCTATACTCCCAAAAACCAAAAAAACGGTCAAATTCCAGTCAAAACGCGCTTTATTGGCATCGTTATTGCTTCGACCACTAAATCGTTTGACAACATTGCTGCACGAACAAGAATTTGACCTTTTTTGTGTTTGTGTTCTGCTTTGAGCTTTTGTGTGTTCTTACACATATAGTGACATTTTATGGCCAACATTTTTGTAGATCATTTCATACCCGTCCTCCCCATTTTAAGGGGTGTATTTTACGTTTTTTAATATGGGGCAACAAATTACAGTTATGTGGGGGAGCTAAAGGGTTAATATGTTCCACAAAAATATTGGCCTTAATATTTCCTATAAATTTGCTGAACATACCCTATGCCAAAAAAATATATTTTTGTTACATAATAGTGAAATACTAACATTTTTGGGGTACAATGTGGTTTTTTGAGCTATTTAGGGTGCCCAGACACGTTCAGATTGTATTGACATGTTTACAAAAGTTGTTCAGATTTACGTTGGCTACAATTTTGCCAACCATTATTATTGAAAAATTACGAGTCCCTGGAGGTTATGCTGAAAAAAGTGAAAAAAAAATATATTTTTTCATTTACTTTTTCAAAAAAAAAAATGCCGGAAAAATTGTTTTTTTCGCAAAAAATTTTAAGAAACTTTGTTCAGCATATTCTTAGCTACATTATTGCCAAATATAGTTAAGCGGTATCACCAAGTCTGAATTAGTTGTAGGACAAAAGCTGATAACACCCTTTTCGAGGGTCCCACTTATTTTCAGAAACTTTGGAGGCCCATAAAAAAATATTGGTCACCACTTTCGGCAAACCGAGTATAGGGTTATACTACCCTTTGATAGTAGAATCGAACCTATACTGTCAAGTCCGTGTATTTTTCAAAAAGTGTTCATTTGTTGCATAGTGTAATTAAATGGTGTAACTAATTTTTTTGCTCAAGGTGGATTTTTAGCAATTTTTCTATATTTTAACACGGTTATATCTCGGTATACCGTACGGAATATCTCTTTTATGTCTGAAGCAAAGTTGTAGATATTGAATAGGAGAAAAGGAGGAAGATGCGGAAAAAGTGCATTCAGTGGCTTAAAAATCGCAAAAATGCCCATTTTTCCACCTTTTCCCCATTTTTCACCTTTTTGCCCAATAATTGGATTACAAATCCACAAATACGCTGTTTTTTTTCTTTATAAACTTTATTTTGCATGAAAATAAAAATTCCGATTGATATTACAGCTATTCTTACACAGAAAATATGAGATTTTTATATGTTATCTATGCATGGAAACAAAATTTAGAACATTTGCAATAATTGTCAATATCCATCCTCGTTGAAGTTGACGCTTGTGGTTCTGTTGATCATGTTTTCTTCGTAGGTTGTTTATATTCATGTTCTGAGTATGCATCATCATCCGAGTTAGACATAATATTCAAGGGCATGTTTTGTTCAGTGTGTTCACCAATTTCAGTGTCATCTTCATCTTCGGTGCTTTCATCTTCAAACTGCATAATTTTAGAACTCCACCAACAAACCTTCGTAAGCAATGCATCTATTTTTTTGCCTTTGAATCGCTTTCCCATTTGCATGGTCACCTGGTAGAACCTCTCTCCTTGTTCGTCCGATTCCTGAGGTAATTGCGCCAAAAAGGAATCAAGGTGGAAATGCATGAAATTTAAGTTTAACGTCATGGATGCATTGATTTTTTTTAAATAATAATGCAACTTGTCCACTCGTGTCCGCATGCCATCTCGCTGTACACACTTCTTTCCTAAAACGCCTTCGATGACGCACTTCCAAAAAAACAGCATTTTTGTGGATTTGTTATTATTGAACAAGAATTGAGAAAAATGTTTAAAAAGTGGAAATTTTTACGATTTCTTAGACTGGATGCAATTTTTCGGGTAGGTTTGCTCCGCATTTTTTCTCCTATTTTACTACTTTACTTCGGACACAAAAGAGATATTCCGTACGGTATACCGAGAAAAATAATATAGAAAATGTTCTAAAAATCCACCTTGAGCAAAAAATATATCCATTAAATTATTAATTGAGCCAACTTGACTAAACGAATGATGCAGAAGTTCTTATTTTTGGGCCTACTTTCACGTCCAATTCTCAGAATTGAGTCCCAAAATCATGTGTTGTGCTGTGTTAGTATTTAGGCATGAGGCAATCAGGCAGTCCAAAGAAAGCTAAACAAATCTGGCCAAGATACGAACTTAGAAGGTCAAAATGTCTAGTCGCACTTGAGAGGAAAAGACTTGTTACTTTAGTGTCAGTTCTGACGGGACACTGTCTGATCGGTGAACACGCCAGTAGGTTGGGTATTGACTCCAATGACTTCTGCAGAAGCTGTGGAGATGGGGAAATAGTGAAGAGAATTGAGCACTTGCTATGCGGGCACTTGCCCGCTTTGAGTAAACGGAGTCTGGATATACTGGGGTCGTCCTTTCTAGGCAGTCTAACAGATCATTCCGGTACCGATATTCCTACTATCGATAACTTTGTATATTAAGCAGGTTGTTTTCGATGAGGGACATAGCCTGTGGTAACACTAAAGACCTAAAGTGGTCTATGTGATCTGGTAAAAAACTAACCCAAACCTACATCACCAGACTAAAAGTGGATCTAGCTACCCCAGTATTTTTTTGGCATTGCCTCTGGCCCATCTGTCACTACTACAGTGTGGTGTAGGGTATACAATTTTTAACATAGAAGTTTGTAACACCTCTATCTACCCAGCAAAACAAGAGCATCCAAAGAAGCAATAAAAATCCCCAACTTATGATCCGGAAGTTGTTCTAATTTGGATTTTCAGCAATGAATTTAACAAGGGGTTGTCGCGCCGGGGAAGTACTTCTTTGTCACCACTTTTGCACAACTCTTTTAAAGCACTGTAAGATTTGCTTTTTTGGTGTTGTATTTATTTGATGAATGTATGTCGTTCTTATTAACATATTTGGGTCCAGAGATTTCATATTTTAAAGGAATACAAATGTTGACATAGGGAAGGGAACGTATAAATAATATACTATTGGCCAAAGAGATCAACGATCATATATATGTATGTATGTTTAGGACATTTGAAGATGTCTGTAATCTGTATGGTGTAGATGGCTCTTGAAAAGTGTGACCCCATAGTGTAATTAACATTCTCACAAAAAAAAAAGTTTTCCGTAGCCCCGGTTCAGAGAGTAGTAAAGTACCACAGTGTGATACAGTATGTATGGTATGGTATATTTAATTACCACAATTTCTTTTAAAATTATTTAATTACAACCTACACCACACTGTGGTACAATTTATTATGATTTTATGCATTTGTTTCTAACACCAAAAATGAGAAGAGATATATAGAACCATCGTTTATTATACCGATCGACTTAGAATCACTTTCTGAACCGATCTAGCTATGTCATTTTGTGCATGCGTTCTTGTAATCTATGTGCAGGTCACAAATATAGTCCGACCTCAAAGAAATTTTGTACATATCTTTATTTTGGGACAAGACAATTCGTATTGAAATTGAAAGACAATCCGTATTTCTTTCGTCTAGGACGAACGATCAAAAATCTCTTAACTATTTGAATATCAGTTTAGAACCAGATATCATAATATATATGAATGTACCTTCGATTTAGCTTATACCCTCTATAGAAGATATAATTTCCTTTCGATGTTCATGAAATTTGGTAAAGAGTGTCTTATTTTAACAGTTAATATATGTGTGAACAATATCGGTTCAAATTTACATATAGCCCCACATACTCCCATGGATGTGTACCTTCCGATTTAGCATCTAAGCTCCATAGAAGTCATATTTTAGTCAAATGTATCATATTTTGCACAAAGGAACAACTACAAAGGTTAAATAGATGAATACAGTACGTTCTGTCTAATACAATGTGAGTTACGCCTTTTGTTCTTTATCAAAAACGAGCACTTGATGTTACGTCTTTTTTTCTTGAATAAAATCGTGATTTTTTGACGATAAACGAATTTTCATTTTTTGAGGGTTACGCTCTTGGGTATTTCTGGTGATGCTATATTAACATTTTTGGAAAGTATAAAGTGTTGTTAATAAATTCAGTTTTTATCGCAATCCAATGTACTACAATTCCAAAATTTAACATATTTCGAAGAAAATCAGCATACTTTGAAATGACTTTATGTTATTTTAATCGGCTATGAAAAAGTCAACTTGTAGGTCCGATTTATCGACCTAGCTGGTTCTGGAAGCTAGCTAGTCGACTAGCTTCCAGAACCATTAACTAATTCTGATATAGCCGCCATATAAATATATATTTCTTCCCTTTAGCACTATAGACGCAGTATTTTACATATATATCATAGCCCTCATACATATGTTCCTTCCGATCTGGACTTTTATCACTTCACAAGATTTATTTTACATCCAACCCATAAGCGTAGGAAGGGGGTGGCTGGGGTGGTCTAATACCACCCCAGAAGTTTTTTAGCCCCCCCCCCCCCACAGATATTTCAGCTGGATTTTTTAATATTATCAATTCCAATCATCTATCAATTTAACAGTTACAAATAACAGAAATAATATAAATTTAAAAACTCAAAAGTTTGCAATCAATTTGGAAGTAGAAGAATGATTCTTTGGTTTCGTAGATTGTTCTGTAAGTATATATGCCAATTCTTTACATAAACTTTTTTTTTTGGAAAAAATAAGATGGGAAATATTCCAATAATTGGAAGTCTTTTAATGGTGCAAATGTAATGTGTTTTAATTCACTGCGAGGCATATATAATTAAAATTAGGTAATTGTTGACTCCTATTTGAACATACAATCAGCATCAACATTTTTCAATGCTGTACGTACATATTTCCAAACCTTTCGGATTTGATTTAAAAAAACGCATAAAATTTAGAAAAAAGTATGAAATATTTGTTTGAGTCGAGAACGGTCTATATAATTCAATGTTTAGATGATTTCACGATATATGCCAATTCATGATATATGCCAATTGGCCGCCTCAAAGTGAAATAAACTTAAATAATCGTTTGTTAGTCGATTCATGGTTAAATTATAGACCAAACTGAACATGTTTGACAGTAACATGTTACACGAAAATATTTAGCAGAGCTGCCAACAAAACGCTTACCAAATTTGTTTCGGTTAATTCAACATTAGTTAAAAGCCATTATGAAGATTTGCCTGATGATACGAAAGCGTTTTAATATTGGAGAACAGATTTAAGTCTTGCACTAAATAAAGCAGTAAATTATTTGGTAAAGCTTTGAATTTATTGATGATTATAGAAGTAACCTGCAAATTGACAAGGAATCGCCAATCATAGAAATTAATGTGCCAAAAATATCTTCAAAACTCATATGACAATAAGCCAATCAAAGAAAGAAAAGGTTGATAGAAATGCATAAAATGTGGATCCAAAAAAAATTGAATAAAAACAAAATCGCGTCGAATTAAAACATGACTAAGATCTACAATGAACCAAGATCCTTGTTGAAATTTGACCATTTAAAATATCGAAAACGAAATAGTAAAATTGTTAGCGATATTCTTATTTTTTTTAAAGAGAAGAATAATACATTTTTTATTCTTACCCCCATTAACACAAAACAAAATAAGCGAGCGTTAGAGCTAACGAAAGGTAATTTCTATGGAATTTGACAGCTATAACCGGTAGTTAGCTCTTACACCCAGTTTTTTTATTTATTGTTAATGGCAATAAATAAATAAAATAGGGTTAAGAGGTAACTACCGGTTATAGCTGTTAAATTCGATACAATTTAACTTTCGTTAGCTCGAACGATCGTTTATTTTGATTTGTGTTAATGGGGGTTTTTATATTTTATTTCATACTGCTATTTTTTATGTTCATTATAAAATATTTAATTCCTTTTTACTTAAATAATAAAATTGTAGTAATTGTTTTTAAACAATTGTTGTTTTAAAAGAGCGAATTCTTGTTTATGTAAAATATTAATTTATCATAGAAAGGTTGTAATAAATCGTATTTCAATATGAATTAATTCCTTACTTTTCGTTGACAATATCATCCGTGAATAATTTTAAAGCATAAAAACAAACATTTCTTCTTGGGGCTATAGCCCACCCCAGCAGAAATCCATTGCTACGCCAATGATCCAACCGTTTTAAAATGATGCATTCTTGGGTTAATAATTTATATTCCGAAATCACATTTTGGTTAGTTATTTAGAACCATTTTTTCGGCATTTAATGAAATGCCGAAAAAATGCTCATACTTATGAATTGGAAGTACTTATAATGTTATTCTTTTGGAAGTACTTCTTTTATTTTTTGCTGGGTATATTTATTGGTGACCCTTAAAGTCTTAATCGTCATAAAAATCTAAGGCGATTTGGCCATGCTCTTCTGTTGTAAACATGCTAAAA
The DNA here is from genome assembly GCA_963930755.1 of Eudasyphora cyanicolor. Lineage (NCBI taxonomy): Eukaryota > Metazoa > Arthropoda > Insecta > Diptera > Muscidae > Eudasyphora > Eudasyphora cyanicolor. The sequence goes on along the minus strand of OZ005734.1, from coordinate 196,676,241 downwards.
TCTACAAATATTGTGCTAGATGACTGAAATTTGGTACAGATATTTCTTATGGCTCCAGGTTGCTTGGTATTGAAAATGGACAATATTGGTTCATATTTGGATATAGCCTACATATACGAGTATTGCATCTGTCCGATTTGTTGCCATAGAGACTACAACTTTCAACTGATCGGGCTGAAAATTGGTATTTTGGGAACTCTTCACACGAATAACGATCGCCATAGGTCCACATAAACCACACATTTCAACGAATCGGGCTTTAATTTGGTAATATGTGTTTATTAGTACCCGAAACCATTCACATGCGATCCATGGTGGAGGGAATATAAAATTCGGCATGGCCCAACATAACACCGTCTTTACTTGTTTACTTTGAAGCAATATTTCCAAATATCTGTGATCAAAATCACAATAACTATTTTAATCAAAATTTTTATATCAATTCTATTCCAAGAATTTTACAATTTACTTCAAACTTAAGAAAATATGAAAAAAAATTAATAATTTTTGTTTGACGTGGAAACTCAAAATTTTAGTGTTAAATCATTGATAAAACTCAGATAATAAAAAAAGCCCTGTTGTACTTGCACTGATACTCTGAGAATCGTGAAGACGGCGATAGTATCCGAAAGAAACCCTGAAAAGAAAAGACGATAAAAAAATGAGGTAAAACTATTCGTCACTCTTGGGTATAATTATTCAGATTTGCTAACCTGTTAACCGACAGTCGCGAACGCTGTCAGTCTTTAGACAGAGCTTTACGTGAAAAACAGAGACCAACCATATATGGCAGTGGTGGGTATATTCCAGGTAGATCACCGAGCAGATCGCCGACAAGAAGAGTTTGTGAGGCACCCCGTCATGTACCCAGTAGCCCGGAAATATTTCGCTATGCAACCAATGTTCCTTCATATGCTTTGGATGAATTTGAAGTTAGGACTCCAAGACAATTCCAAAGGACAGAAGAATTGCAGTGTAAGCTTTAAGTTATTTTTTAATTCGCTGATAAGGAAATATGTAGTTTAAAAACTCTTCAACGTGTATGTCTAGATGATCATCCCTTGGAAGAGTTTTCCTTTTTGGAAGCAAAAGAACCCGCACAGCCTGATGTTTTTAATGTAAGACCTCCCCAATTCGAAGATTTGCCAGACGAACTACTCGAAGAGTATGAGGAGCCTTCATTTTATGAACCGTCCCCGAATGCTTCATTCGATGAAGTAATGTGTGCTTTTGCTAGTCCAAGATCAGCGACACCCAAGATAATTAGACCGAGTGAAAAACCGACACGACAGACACCAGTAACGTTGGAAACCGAATCTCCCATCGAAGCTAAGGGCCAAACTCCTCTATGTCCTTATGTAATAGAACCATTGCCAGATGATCCATATGATATTCCTCCGCATCCCAAGGATCCCCAAGATGTTGTGGCATTTATTCGTCGAGCACGAGCTATACATAGATTAAAAGCTTTGCAAGAAGAAGAGGAAGCAAAAAAAAGAGTTACTGCCACCGAGAAACCGGAAACTATAGCAAAACGACCAAAAAAAGCGGTGCCAAGAAAATCGCAAATTGGGAAAGCAATACCAAAACCAGATAAAGCAAAAACGAAGCAGCAGTCTACTGTTACAGTAGATCATCCGCCGGATTACATAGAACCAGAATATGCGGCAGCTATTTTACGAGCACGACAATTAGCTGGTTTGAAAACCCGAAATCCTAAATTGCTGCCAAAACCAAGTACCCCCGCCGGACCACCATCAGCAGCAGTAACTTCAACGAAATCTCCACCAGCAGTCAACAGAACTGTACAATCACCTGACGCTAGGTCTCCATTACCAACCTATGAGAATATTATGAGACGTATTGCTGCCATTCGAGCTAAAACAGATACAGCAAAAGAAGCTTTGTATGTCCAAAAATCTCCCCAAGGTCCAAGAGAACAAGTAGTCGATCAATTAGATGAGTACGAAGCTTTAGAACAATTCTATGGAGCTCATGCTCCTGAGTGTGCACTTGAGCCTCGGCAGGATCAAAATCTGACCGATCGTATCGAGAATTTAAAACGCCAGCTCTTAGAAACTCCACCTGTGGAAAAGGCCCCAGCGAGTAAGGTTTTTGAACTGCCTCCCATAATACGCTATTATGATTTAATAAAACGCCAAGACGAAATGCTTAGACAGAAAGCAGAGATGGAAATCGAAGATGAGTGTCCAATGCCTGAATATGATGTTGATTTACAACAAGTTCAAGGCATTGCAGATTGGCAATTAGCAGATCTATCTGCTGATACAGTTTGTCCATCGCCAGCTCACGAAAGGACGAAAATCGACAAGGTTAAAATGACCTATCCTCAAACTATAGACATTTCTGATATAGCAGATGTGTCAGCATATATTCTGTCTGATGAGGAATTTTCGGATTCTCGTATTGATCTTGAGCAGCGGCAACAAGATGAGCTGTTTGATATATCGATGCCCAAAGAATTTGTCGCTGAAGATTCCTGCCCTACAGAACTAGGCATAGAAGATATAACATCTCCGGAACTAGATGATTTATCCATCTCTCTGCCAGAAGCTCTCGAACCGGATTATCCCTTGGAATTGTCCATTGATAAGACCCAAGGAGAACATTTACAAACTGTTGGTGGGGATCAGCAACAAACTCCCGGATTTTTGACCTCAGTTGTAAGTGCTGTGGTGGATAAATTCAGAAATATATTTGCAACCGCTCCCACTGAAGAAGAGGGGTCAGAGTTAGACAGGTGCTCATTTAATTTAGATACTTCTTTGCCCAATTTGTTTGAAGCGACACCTCCACGGCCGCAAATGACATCGAAAACGTGTCCTTCCGACCAAAAACCAAAGCCTCAAACGGAAATCCCTCCACAGCCAAGTGCTGAATCGCCCATTGTAATCCCTCCCTTTCCCAAAGATCCAAAGGATTATGCAACCATGGTGAAAATAGCACAACTTATACAAAAGCGAAAGGCCAGAGAAGCTAAAGAAGTTGAAGCCCAAAATAAAAAAGAGGTTAAAAAATCGAAAATTTCTGAAATAAAATCTAGTATACCCAAAAGATCGGCGGCGCCTGGTAAAAAAGCTTTAAGTAAAAAGAAAAAAAACGAACCTCCTCCAAAATTGTATCCACCCGGTGAATATTCTCCCAGTTATGCCGCAGCTGTGGCTAGAGCTAGAGTTTTGGCAGGCTACAAAAATCGTTCTGCCATCTTAAACCCGCAAAGAGCGGCAAAGCTTGCAGCTTTGAAAGCTGAAAGAGAGGCTGCGTTGGCGGCCGAAGAAGCCCTGCCTCCAGTGGAGAGAATGCGGAAACGTATAGCTAGGATAAGAGAAAAAAGAGGCCAACTGCTTCGTCGTCAGCCTTCAATTGACACACTCGCTGCCTTAGAAGCTATTCGAGAAACTCTGCCCAAGCCACAGACGCCGTCTCTAACCCTCAAACGTAAATGGACACCGGCTAAACGTAGCCTTAAAAGCAGTGATGAAGTTTTTTCCAAGCAATATGAAAGAGCTTTGGAAAAGCTTAAACCCATGTCTCCTATACGGGAGGAGACATATGATGAAGGCGATCTTATGCAATTTTCTCCATTACGGCCACACGAAGGGAAATTAAGATTGCAGTATTTGAGAAATCAGGCCCTGCGCCGTCAGGCAGAATCTGAAGTGTGTCCTAAAATTCCTCCTCGAACCCCCGAAATTTCTTCCGATATAACATATACACCCATTAGTTTAGGAAGTCCCAGCCCACGACCCAGAACAGAGGAAATAAGAAAAGAGATCGTTACAACAAAAATCGATGACAGGGGTTTTGAGGAATCTGTGCGAGAAGAAATTTTGGAAATATCGAAAATTGAGAATGGCCAAATGCAGACAACCACGAGAAAAGTAACCACAACAACTGATGAATTTGGAAATGTCATATCTCAGGTGGAGGAAGAGAAAAGTCAGATGACCGGTAACGATGATACAATCATGGAAAATATTGAGGCAATAGAGGCTCCAGAATTTCTCGATACTTCCGCGATTTCAACAAGCGGAGATCCAACAATACCCACACCATCAGAATTAATAGAAAAGATAAGATTACAAGTTCAACAAAAGCTTCAAATGGTTTTACCACGAATGTCATTAGAACCTAAAAGTCCGACAAAAATAGATTTTCCGGAAGATTTGCCGGAAGAGCAGCTATTTGAAGTTGATATGCCCGAATTGGCTATGACGAGCCCAAAAGGGCAAGAAGCTGTTCCATTAGCAGCTAGGGAAAGATCGCCGAATGTCTCACTGCCCTACTGCTTAGGAGAAATGCCACCGTCCACGCCAACACCCGCTTCACCGAAGGTGTCACCACCACGTCCGGCAAGTCATAAGCCTGAAACTACCGCAGAAAGTAATGCTTCAAAAATATCTTCTCCTGAGGGACCTATAATAATACCACCTCCTCCTAAGGATCCCAAGGATTATGTAGCCATGGTAAAATATGCCCAGTTAATACAAAAACTAAAAAAACAACAAGAAGCCAAAAAGGCGGCTTCACATCCTTCTCCACCTCCTGTCACAACGAAGAAAGCGGTTAGAGTTCCCATACCAAGGAAAGCAACGGGTCCCAAAGGTCGTGCTAAGAAACCTAAGAAATTGCAGGAAGATAAGCACGAAGAATGTCCGGCAGAACCACCACCAATTCCAGCCGAATATGCTGCAGCAGTTGCTAGAGCTAGACAACTGGCTGGATATAAGAATACAACTGCACTTTTGAATCCAGAAGCTGCAGCAAAAATAGCTGCTGAAAAGGCCGCTAAAGAAGCCGAATTGGCCGAGTTTGAAAAATTACCCGCATATCAAAAAGTAATGAAGAGAATGGAAAAGTTGAGGCAACTCCCACAAACAAGGAAAATTCAGCCCTCAGCAGATGTTTTAGGTATGATAGAAGCAATTCGAGCCAATATACCGCCCATGGAAACAGTTCCTCCATCGCCTCCTGCAACAACCACCACTCGAACTCATCATTCTCCAGTGGCAGCGATTCAAAGCCGATCTCAACCGTCGGAAAAACTGAATCGAGAAATTACCAATAAAACTTTGAAAGAGTCCGAACCTATTGAACAGACCAGATTAGATCAATCACGTCAACTTTCGCAAAAGATTACAACGCCTAGTCTAGCTGAAGAGACCTGTCCTAGAAGTACTTCATTAGAAGAATTTGAAGCTTTGGAAAGAGAGGCTGTAATCATGCAGAGGCCGGAAAAAATCACAATCCCAAAACATACTGAAGTTAGCTGTCCTTTAAGTACATCTTTAGATGAATTTGAAGCACTGGAAAAAGAGACTGCAAATCTAACAGGATTACGAAAAATTACGGAGCCCGATTTAGCTGAAGAAACCTGCACCAAAAGTACTTCCTTAGATGAATTTGAAGCTCTGGAAAAACAGGCAACTGAAGTTAGCTGCCCTTTAAGCGAGTCCTTAGATGAATTTGAAGCACTCGAAAGGCAAGCAGCTGCAGAACATAGCATAGCTCAGAGAATGGCGGAACTTCAAACAAAGCTCTATGGAAAAAGTGAAACTCCGAGAGGTACCGCGGGAGCTAAGCCTCGACGTAGAAACATAATGCAAGAACTTGAGCCTATCGAGGACCAAGAATTTTACAAAGAGCTCATTGCCGAGTTTGGACCTAAGCACGAGAACTTGCAAGCAATAAGTCGAAGGCCTGTAGATAATTTGATGCTTGCGACACCTGTGTGTCCCAAGGAACGTTTTAGGCAAATCAAAGAAGCCCAGTCAAGACACTTACCTTTGAAAGAGACTGCTGTTTGTGAAGATCAGAGGGGGGATACACCAATGCCTGCTTATAGTCCCATTCCTTTCTCAACACCCAGTGGAACATTAGGTCCAGCTGAAACACGCGATGCTATTCCAGTTACAACTACACAGGATGGTGTGCTTATTGATCTGCAGACCCCACATCATCAATTCAAGGCAGTCAAACAATTTAAAGATCTTGCAGATATGCCCTTTGATGAACTAGAGTTTGAAGATGTTCCCGCTTTCGCAGATATTTCATTTGATAAGCCCGTTAGTCCGCCACCCCAACCCTCTGAGCTTATAGATAGAATACGAAAGCAAGTACAAAAAAGATTAAAGGAAGAAGAAGACAGAAGAGAACACAGCTTAATAAGTTCTCTAGGTAAACTTCCCAAATTCCCCGAGGAACTCCCTGAAGAGGAATTATTTGACTTGAGCGCTCCAATATTCGCTCAGACACCGGTCAGGGAAATTTCCCAAAGAGAAAGAAGCCCAAGTGTGTCTTTGCCGTATGCTTGGGGTGAAGTGGCTCCAACTACACCAGCAGAAACGACCGCACCTGCGGCTACAGCAAGACCACAAAGTCCCACAAGAACTGCAATATCTCTGGTAGTGGAAGGGCCAAAAGTTGTTTCACCCGAAGGTCCTATAATAATACCACCATTTCCTAAAGATCCTAAAGATTATAAAGCAATGGTAAAGATATCTCAAGCCATATATAAATTAGAACAACAAAAAGCGGCAGAAAAGGCTGCTGCTCCATCTCCTGAGAAAGCAAAGCGCACAGGTCGTATAACTTTATCTAAATTGGGCAAACGACCTTTGAAGGAGGGAAAAATTCAGTTACGGAAAAAGCTTGCAATGAAGAAGAATATTGGAGAACATTTGACGACTGCAGATACTGATAGAGAATGCCCAGCAGAACCTCCACCAATACCAGCCGATTATGCAGCAGCAGTTGCCCACGCTCGCCGCTTAGCTGGATATAAAAATACAACTGCTGCCCTTAATCCGGAAATAGCGGCAAAAATTGCTAAAGAAAAAGCTGAAGCTGAAGAAGCTGCTGCAGCTTTTGCTGCTCTCTCAGAGCACGAGAAACTTAAATTGCGCATGGAAAAGTTGAAATCAAAAACCAAGGGAAAACCTAGAGCGAAGGCCACCATGGAACAGTTAGCTTTCTTACAGCATTTGAAAGAAACCTGTCCAACCACTCCATCTATTCCTTCTCCTCAAAATGTTGATGTGACGGAGACTGAGACACCGAAAGTTATGGCCTCAATACCACAACGTCTGTCTATAACTCCACGTGCTAGAAATGAGAAAGGAGTTTCCTATTCAGAGGAAACAGCTGAATTTGAAAAGTTTGAGAAAATTGAATTTCCTCGGACCTGTACTCCCGCCAAAGCCTTACCACCATTAGAAATTAATAAAATTATAGAAAAAATGCAACAGCAACAATTGGGAACACCAAGATATGTGCAGCCACAAGAAAGATATAAACAACTTTTAACTCAGATGCAGGCAAAACCTAGAACTCCACAGCTGCCCACACCCATTAAAAGCCCAGACATTCACTATACTCCCGTTACTTTACAAACAAGTCCAACATCGTCGGATAGATTTAAACGTACGGAAAAATCAACCCATAAAATTAGCAAAAGTGGTGAGGATACAATCGAAGAAGAGATTACTGAAACCTCGAAAATAGTAAATGGAGAACTGCAAGAGATAACCACGCACGTTACCACAACCACCGATTCAGCTGGCAATGTAACCTCACAAATTAATGAAAGTAAGCAGGTGACGACTACGGCAGACACTTCTGCAGTGAATGAGGAATTGGAATTAGAAAATATTGACGAACCCAATTTTCTCGACATAACTCCCCCCACTCCAATAGCAGCACCCAGGCCAAAAGATATCATAGATAGAATTCGCAAAGAGGTACAGAGTAGACCACCGAGACCAGAAGTACCAATGGGTCGTCTCATTGAGTTAAGAACACCGCCACGGCAGTTACCATTGCCACAAGAAGTTCCCGCAGAGGATTTGTTCGCAATGACATGCCCACATTTGCCCAAAACTCCAACAAAATCTCCTACACAACCATTGCCGCGAAGATCCCCCGAACGTACACCAAACATTTCCTTACCCCAGGTGTTCACGGCAACACCAGAACCGCCGACACCACCGCTGCCACCAATTTCACCACTACGTCATCGTATACCATCGCCAGAAGGTCCGATCGTAATTCCACCGTATCCCAAAGATCCCACAGACTATGCGGCCATGGTACGAATGTCTAGAAAAATCCATGAGCTTAAAGCTCAGCAAGAGGCTGAAGCTATTGCCTTAGCGGAGGCGGAAGCGGCTGCCGCTAAAATAGAGGCCAGCAAACCTAAGAAAAAGACCGGTAAGCGTCGAAAATTGGTAATGAAGAAACGTGAACAAGAGCCAGGAAAAGATTCAGCTACACAGTTGCCACCGGAGCCTCGTGAATGTCCCACTGAGCCACCCCCACTGCCGGAGGGATACGCGGAACAAGTTGCAAAAGCAAGACAACTGGCAGGTCTAAAAAATACAACTGCCGCATTAAATCCCAAAGTTGCGGAAAGAGAAGCAGCCAAAGCCGCCGCTGCTGCTGAAGCGGCGAGGTTAGCCCAAGAAAGAGAGGCAGCAAGACAAGCAGCCCTAAATGCTCCACCACCACCTCCAGCCGACTATGGCACGTTAATGGCGAGAATTACAGAAATGCGAAAACAGGGCTATATGCCAGAAGCTAAACCGTCGATAGCAGCTACAGCTTACTTGGAAGCAATGAAAGTTATGGACGCCCCCGTACCAGTTACTTCTCCTAGCGATAGCTTACCGATAGAATCTCCAGAAACACGTTATAAAAGACTTGTAGCTGCAAAGGCCAAATCTCCTCGCATCATTGAGGAGATTTCCACACCAAAAACACCACAAATTGAAGATATTCCCCGCTATACACCCATACCATTTGGTAGTCCCCGCGAGAAGTCTCCGACTAGAGTTTTTCCATTGGACGGCATTGAATTTGATATGGGCAAATTTGAAGGTTTACAAGAGTTAGGCGTTCTAGGAGATCTTGAAGAGCCAAGTTTTATGGAAATCAGTGATCGCTATACATTATCAACACCTAGAACTCCTCAGCCTACCCCATCTCGATTAATTAGCAGAATACGACATCGGGTATTAGAAAAATTAAAAGCAGAACATTTAGCTAGTCCGACACGTCCGCAAAGTACGCCTCAACCTCTACCTCAACCTCCAGCGCTCAGTTTTCCTCAGGATTTAGACGAAGAAGAACTATTTGAATTAAGTGCCCCTGATTTTCCACAAACGCCTCAAAAACCCCAAACCCCAATCGCCAGGTCACCAAACATATCAATACCACAATATTTTGAAAAGACCCTTTCGCCAGAGTTACCGACCCCAAAGATTCCCACACCTAAGTCTACAAGACGCAGCTCGAAATCTCCGTCACCACCCCTACCCAACGTGCTAACCGAAGAAGTAAAATCACCGCCACTACTGGGGGTACATCCTGGTTTAAGGGTTAGAACTCCCCAAGGAGCAAATATAGTGATACCATCACATCCAATAGATCCCACAGATGTTGTTGCTATGATACAGAGAGCCCAGCTGATACAGAAAATAAAAAATAAACAAGAAGCCGAACGAATGCAGAAAACTCAAGCGGTTCGCAAACTAGCAAAGCCAATAAAACCAGGAAGAATCAGACCGGGAGGAGCACCGCCAAGAACCACAAAGAAATCTTTGAAGGCAGATGACAAGTATGGAATTCAAAACAAAAAGGAGGCAGATTCAATGACGTTAGATTCTCCAGTGGAACCACCACATTTGCCCTATGATTACGCTGTAGCCGTGGCTCGTGCTCGTACAATGGCAGGTCTTAAGAATACCACAGCATTGCTAAATCCTCCGAAACCACCACAGGACTATGCCACCATAATGGCTAGGGCAGCAGCTTTACGCGCTCAAATTGGTGAAATCGAAGAACCTGACGAACGTGAAATGGAAGAAGCGCAGAATGTAATAAGACGTAGACACAAAGCTAATCAACAAGAAGCTAGTGATATTTTGAAAACTCCGCCCCCTGCAATAGAACGATATCGAGCATTACGTTCGAGAAAACCACCAACGGAAACCCCAATTTCTTCCCAAATTCCCTACACGCCGACACAGACTGCAAATGCAGCTGAGTTACCAAAATACACGCCAATTCAGTTAGTTACCACGCCAGTATGTCCATTTTTACAGAACATTTCTGAACCTGATCTAGGTGAAATTTCCATGCCGCCCGAATTGTATAATGAATTAGTTTCGTCCCCCAAATATACTACAAAGCAGAATATTACGGAACCCAATATAGGGGACATTTCCATGCCGCCCGAATTGTATAATGAATTATTTTCGTCGCCCAAATATCCTACTACGCAGAATATTACAGAGCCTGAATTCGATATTGGAGACATTTCCATGCCACCCGAATTATATAATCAATTAGAGTCTTCGTCTAGATGTCCTAGAACGCAGAATATTACCGAACCCAATATAGGAGACATTTCCATGCCCCCCGATTTATATAATCAATTTGAGTTTTCGCCCCAATGTCGCATATTGCAAAATATTAGTCAACCCAAATGTCCTACAACACAGAATATTACGGAGACTGAACCCGATATAGGAGACATTTCCATGCCACCCGAATTATATAATCAATTAGTGTCTTCGTCCAGATATCCTAGAACGCTGAATACTACCGAACCCAATATAGGAGACATTTCCATCCTGCCCGATTTATATAATCAATTCGAGTTTACACCCAAATGTCGTATACAGAATATTAGAGGAATCGATATCGGAGACATTTCAATGCCGACTGAGTTAAATACTGATTTAGAAGAAAGATTGCAATACCAAAAATCACCACGACAACTATCAATGTCCCCTCGCACTGATCGTCGATTGCCAGAGGAATCAATGGAATCCTTCGAGTTGGCTGAATTCAAAGCTCTTGAACAATGTAATGCAGAAACACCAACAAATAGGACAGAGCGAAATCAAAATGACTTAAGAGCTCGGGAGTCGATGAGGCCCCAGTACCAACAATCTCCCCGACAACTATCAATGACCCCTCGCACTGTATGTCGGTTACCAGAGGACTCCATAGAAGCTTTCGAGTTGGCAGAATTTGAAGCTTTCGAACAATGTAATACAGAAACACCAACAAACAGGACTGAGCGAAATCAAAATGAAACAAGAGCTCGGGAGCCGATGAGGACCCAGTACCACCAATCTCCCCGGCAATTATCAATGACCCCTCGTACTGTATGTCGGTTACAAGAGGACTCCATAGAATCCTTCGAGCTGGCTGAATTCGAAGCTCTCGAACAATACAATGCTGAAACTTCTTTAAAGAGAAAGGAGCAAAAAAGAGTGGTTGATAACTCCAATAGAATAGAGCAGGCGTCAAACGGACAGAGATCGTTGAGGACCAACATCCAAGAATCCCCCCGACAGCTACCTACATATAGGCCAAATCAATTTACTACTTCGCCACAATGCCCTTTTTTACAGAACATTTCTGGACCTGATCTAGGAGATATTTCCATGCCGCCTGAGTTATATAATCCAGTAGGTCCGTCGTTTAAATGTCCTACAAGGCAGAATATTACGGAACCCAATATAGGGGACATTTCCATGCCGACTGAATTAAATACTGAGTTTGAGGAATCTATGAGAACTCAATACCAACCACCACTCCGACAGCTATCCATGACCCCTCGCAATGTATGCCGCTTACCACAAAATTCAATTGAATCATTCGAGTTGGCCGAATTTGAAGCTATCGAGCAGTACCACGCTGAAACTCCTTTAAATAGAAACCAGCAAAGACAAATGGTGATGGGAACAAATCCTAAACGTGCCAAATCGCCACCACCGAGAACAACTTCTGGAAAATACAGTGCTGTGCAATCCCTTCAAGCAAACGAAGGAATGTACAGAACACAACATCGCCGTTAGCAAAATACACTCTTTGTAGAAAGTGTTAGTAGAACATAAGAAAAACAAACTCGCAAAAATTAATTATGTTTGTTTAAATTTATTGTAATTATCGTATAAAATACAAAACGTATATAATTTTATGATAAGCGTGTGATAATTAATATCATTGGAATAGTTAAATGATTCCTATTAACTGAGGGGAACTTTGTCACTAAGATAACTGCCAGAGAGGCTTGATGATGGCTTTAGAATACACTGTAGCTCACAGACTACCAGATACCTGGAGAGTCTATCAAGCTGAAATAATGATGGCAATTATGGAAGTCGAAAAGTGGTTGAGTCGCAACATAGTTGTTGTTGTAGCAGTAGCAGCAGGCTTCAGCGACTGCGTCAGAATGTATGTCAGACATGCCTGGTTTGATCTTTGATCTAGAGGTTTTCTCTTGTAGCGTTGGACATAGCGCGCTAGATAATGAAGGGCTTTCCTGAGCTGCCAGGGAGGTGGAAGCCTGTCCACAAGGTGGTGGTTGGGATGCCCGGGATGCTAGCAACCAAGCAGATACTGCTTCGAAAGCAAAAAAATAATGTGTCGTCGCACGGGTATGATCTTTGTCTCCTAATGTAGGTGCTCCACCCTGTCGCATTTCTTGGGACGGCATTTTGGCAGGTCTGCAGTTTTCCACAGACCAACGTATCACTTTGTAAGAGGTCAACAAGGTTTCTTTGTGGGTTCCCCATAAAATCTAACATGATTATCCTTGTTCCTACTTCTCATTTTATTGCAGATAGCTGTGGCATGAGCGTTAGATCGGCTATCAAATGTAAAACCAAGAAGCTTAGGCTAATTGGTTTGTCGGAATTATAGTGACATCGACTATCACATTGAGTTGCTCCTTCACTTGCGATATCCATGCAGTAAACAGTGTGGTAGATGATCTGTTGTCGAATATCTTCCTCGCAGCGAAGAAATTGGCAATCTCAGCCAGGTAGACATTCAGCCTTCCACATAAATATGTCATCGATCATGGGGCCCGACGCCAGAATCGTACAGTCATCAGAATATGATACGATTTGAATGCCGTTAGGTGGTGCTGGAATTGCAGAAAGGTAGAGATTAAACAGTGCCGAGATATCACCCACCTTGGGGAACTCCCTTTTCACTCTACGGGGTTTGGTCTTCTTGCTTCTGAATTCCACATACGACTGACACCCACACATGTAATTAACGATACAACGTCTCAAACTGTTCGGGAGGGACGTGTTGGCGATGTTTTCCAAAAGCGTGGCGTGGTTGACAGTTTCGAATGCCTTCGATAGGTCCAGTTCCACGAGGACTGTCCTGTCACGTGGATTGTTCTTGTTAAGACCTTGGCTTATATGCGTGATTATGGCGTGTAAAGCAGTAGTCGTACTATGTTGTTTTCTTCAGCATCAATTGACCAAGCGCTTTGAATGACTTTGCGCAACGGATGACATTTGCAACTTCTCCTACTGTAAATTGTGTTACTACTTCTTCGGCTCGGAGAGCATGAATACGACGCATGACTCTCCTTTTCATCCTATCACTCTCGGGGTGCTCCATGAATTGCCGGTTAAAATAACACGCACCAAATGTGACCGCCGTCCGGTCGTCTCTCCTGCCAGGATTCAAGAGTGACATAACCGTTGCCCACAATTTACCGTTATCGCATCTTAGGTTTAGGTTAGGGTGGCGGACTTTTTTTGTTGACCAGTTTAGGTCCCTAGTGTTACCAAGGGCTGAAATGTCCCTCATCGAAACCAACCTAGATAGTACGAATAGCGGTACCGGAAAGATTTGTTAGACTGCCTAGAAAGGCCGACCCCAGTATGTCCAGTCGTCGTTTACTCAAAGCGGGACAGTCGCGTAGGAAGTGTTCAATGCTCTCCACTACTTCCTAATCACCACAGCTTCTGCAGAAGACATCGGAGTCAATACCCAATTTTCTGGCGTGTTCGCCGATCAGACAGTGTCCCGTCAAAACTGATACTAACGTAGACAATATTTTGACCTTCTCAGGTCATACCTTGGCCAGATTTGTCTAGCTACGAGGGCTGCTATATATTTCTGGGCTAATAATGAAAATGCGAATATTTATCATCAAAGATGGTTTTATTATTTTTCAAAGTATTCTCCAGCATGATTTATACACTTTTGCATGCGCTCAAACCAATTGTTGAAGCACTTTTTCCACTCCGATTGAGACACCTCAAAAACATGGTTTTTGAACGCTTCAACAGCATCTTCTGTCGACGAAAATTGTTGACCACGCATTTTTTTCTTGATGTGCGGGAATAAAAAGAAGTCATAGATCAAAGATTCGTCACCTGTGACGATCTTATAAACGTCTTTTGAAGCATCGCGATCGTACATTTTTTTAAAATTTCTTTGCACCAATCGACATGAGCCTTTTTTTGAGCGATTGTCAAATTGTGCGGGATCCAACGAGAACAAACCTTTTTTACGGCCAGGTGTTCATGCAATATCGAATGTATGCTGGTGGAAGAAATGCCCAAGGATGCCTCTATCTCACTGTATGTCACATGACGATCTTGCATTATCAGTTCACGCACGGCATCAATGTTCTCCGGCACAAAGGCCGTTTTTGGACGACCTTCGTCTTTGAGCGAGCGTCGGCCACGATTGAATTCATTAAACCAGTTTTTCGCAGTGCTATAGGATGGTGCTTCATCGCCGTACAAAGATTTAAGTTCATCGATGCCCTCTTGTCGTGATAATCCACGTCGAAAGTTGTGAAAAATGATCGCACGAAAATGTTCACGAGTTAATTCCATTTTTTGCCAAATTGAGTCATTGTAAACAGCACAAATCGTTCTGAGTACGTTTATGCTAAAAAATGTCAAACTTTCCAATGGAAATGTGAGATAGTGCCACGCAACACTTAGTGTGCCTGGCGTCATCCATATATATATAGCAACCCTCGTAGCTACCCTACAGGTGCCGATTTCTGTTCATCTTTCGTAGGACTGTCTGATTGCCTCTTGCCGAAGCTAAAGCTTGCACGTGGATACTCGTAGTGGCGCACCAATATATGCAAATTCTTCGAGAATTTGTAATGTCGTAGCAACTTCATCGGCTTTGCAGTTCCCCGGGATATCCCTATGCCCAGGCACCCATATGAGGTGTATATTAAACTGCTCAGCCATCTCGTTAAGAGATCTGCGGCAGTCGAGGGCTGTTTGTGAATGTAGGGATGTTGCCTCCAGAGAATTGATGGCAGCCTGGCTATCCAAGTAAATGACAACGCAAGTGTTGGCGACTCAGCCACTTGGCGACTTCCCATATTGCCATTATTTCGGCTTGATAGACACTGCAGGTATCTGGTAGTTTGTGAGCTATATCCAAACTAAGTTCATCACAGTGTACTCCGAAGCCAACCTTTTCATCAAGCTTCGAACCATCCGTGTAAAAGTGGAGATGGTTTCCATTACCTGGTATTCTGTCAACCCAGTCATATCTGGCGGGAATTATAGTGATGTAATTTCTCTCGAAGGTGTACACAGTTGGTATATAGTCCACTCGGTCGGTTACCATAGCACTACACTTTGATATCCTCATGTGGCCGTAGTTATTGTACCTCCACATTGATAGGCAGTTTAATGTTATTGCCGCTTTGGTTGCAACTACTCTCTTGAGAGGGCTTGTAGAGACTCAGTCGCTGTAGTCCTTAAGGCTCCGCTTTTGCTCAGGCAAGAAGTTCAGGCAAGAAGTTCTCTGAACCTTTGTTAGTAGGTTGGTGATGGTTAGCTTGTCAGTTGCCGTCCACAATACCACAATGCCGTATAACAGTATTGGACGAACTACTGCTATATATGTATACTCAGTGGACGATTTTAGGAGATAGGCCCCACCGCGACCCTAAAGCCTTTTTGCAGAAATATAAGGCGACGTTGGCCTTCCTTAAACCTTCCGACACGTTAAGTCTAAATAACAGTTTCCTATCTATGTAGAATTATTCCTAAAAATTTTGCACTTTCAGAAAGGACTAGATCTGTTGCATTTTCCGAGGTGGAGGGTGCACATGTGGACATTATTCATCCTAGTAAAGAGAACCAATTCTGTCTTGTTTGGGTTAACGCCCTGACCGCTGCTTCTGGCCCATCTAGCCAACTTGTTCAAAGCCACCTGTAGGATGTCTCTGAGGACGTTTACGAATTTGTCACTCACTGCGATTGCGACGTCGTCCGCATATGCCACGACCTTGCAGCCACAACGTTCTAGATCTAGCAGCATTTCATTCACCGCTAGGTTCCAAATTAGTGGAGACAGTGGGGTCCCTCTGTTTACAAACCTTGTTAGAGTTGTGGACCCTAGACATGCTGTTATGCGTCTTCTGTTGAGCAGACTTTGAATTAGTCTCTATGTCAAGAAATGCCACCATGGTGAATTCCTTGAAATGCAGGGACGATTCGATAGTGATCACAAGTTCGTGCAGGGCTGATTCTGTAGACATGTAAGCATGTTGGTTCACCGACAGGAGTTTTGTATCCGGGTTTTCCCTAATGAGATAATCTAAAAGCCTTTCCAGAACTTTCAATAGGAAGAAGGATAGGCTAATTGGTCTGAAGTCTTTTGGCCAAGTGTGTGATATCTTCCCTGCTTTAGGTAGGAATACCACTTTGGTATCCCTCTATCGATTAGGGATGCATGAAAAGCCTCATACAGCCTACATAAATTTTCTCCAGCCAGGGGATAATGTACTTTAACATTTGCTGCATTTCTGCTGCAGTGATGCCGTCTGGTGCAGGTGACTTGAAGGGCTCAAAGCTGTTAATAGCCCAGCTTATTCTGGATCTTTCAGTAAACAAGCAAGAGGCGCTCGCAGTTCACTCGCACTCTTGTTGGTCCTGCCGATCCTCGGGTTCTGTTAGGAAGTTCACCGGGAAATGTTTGTCGAGCAGTACATTTAGCGACTGCTCGCTGTTTTTGGTCCAGTTATTTGCCTCATCCTGTAAATAACCCACTGTACAGGGTGAAGCAGATAATATCTTCCTCAGCCTTGCGGCGTCGGCGACCTTTTTCACTTCGCCACAGAAGATATACCAAGAGCGTATTTGCGCCTTCCTAAGCTCCTTCTTATATATCTTGAGTTGCTCTTTATAGGCATCCGAATCATTAGCGACCCCAGTATATTTCACCTTTTTGAATAGCTTATTTCAGGTCTTTTTCCTAGATCTTAGCTCAGAAGTCCACCATTGAGGTTTAGTTTTACCCTTGTTACTTTGTTTTGGACAGGTTTCTTCTTGAATGATGTGGTGATATTCACAACCAAATTATCCAGACCGGCTTTGTCATTTGGTTCGTACAGAAGTTTAAAGTTGAGGACTTTCTAGAAATTCTTCTCATGCAGGTGTCAAATTTCTGTGGACGGCAGGTTTTGCGAGTTTGAACTCAATATAATGGTGGTCGTCCAGTACATTCCACCCAATAATTTTGTCTGGCAGCCGGTCAGTAGCAAACGTTACTCGAGTACTTTTTGTTTGTCTTTAATTGTAAAGGTCGGTTTAATACCTATGTTACAAATAGTTACACTGAAAAAAAAAATAGTAATAAAACTAATGATGACACATTCTTATATTAAGTATGCTACCTCGGCATCAATTCAATGAAAATTTTCATTAAAATAATGAAAATTTACACGTTTTGTACGAAATTTTCCTTATAATAAAGTTTTTTGAATTTGAATTAATGACTATCTAATCATTAGTTTTGTGTACGCGCTTCTTTAAAAGTACGCATTTAAATTGAAGAAGAAAATCATTATTTTTGTGCCAATCCGCATTATTTTAAGTAATATTTCAATACTTTTAAGGATTTTTTACATTAACACTATGACGTAGACATGTCATAGTTTTAATGCCGAATCGGACTTAATTAACAGTATGAGATATTTGAGTAATAAATTTAAGGCTATGCTCCCCTTAAAGGAAAGGCTGTCTTGGTAATAAATTTTATGACTATTGTCATTATTTTTAAGAATACATACGAGAGAATTATACAATCTCTCCCTCCCTCTCTCGCTCGGAGAATCAGTTTTGTTTGGTAATGTGTGAATCAATAATTGTTATGGAATGCTAGAAGAGAAAATAGAGAACAGTTCTATTCGTTTTCTTTTAAATCGTCAGTTATTTACAAGCGATGGAAGGAAACGGTTGTCTGTTTTCGGGACGCGGATTGTGAAAAAAATTGGTTGCTGTGAATATGTAAGTATACGTGCATACATACGTGCATATTGCACCTAAAATTTTTTTAATATGGGCTGTTAACAGTTATTTTTGCTAAAGCATAGCAACAACAACAAATGAAACCGTCGTGTACATGTGTGTATGCATGTGGTTATGCCGTCGGCGTCACCATCGATCTCTGTGATAAGGGAGTGCGTGTGTCATAGTTATTTTTGCAGTATTTTATTTATGGCGATGTACATGCGATTTTGAAGGAGATCTTGTTTGTAAGTCCTGTGAAGAGATTTGTGCCAAATGGATGATAAAAATGTGAGTAATAGATTTTGTAATACTGAAAGAGACAATGGGAAAATGTTTACGTACGTGAAAAATAATATTATTATTCTGAAATAAACATCTTATTGGCAATTACAAAATTAACAAAACACATTTTAATTGAAAGTATTTATTTATTAAAAATACCAGCGCATAATGCAGAAATGTAAAATTATTTGTGGCAATATAGAAATTTATTATTAATAATATGTTATACATATAACTATCTTTTTTAATTTTTTTAGTAAAATAATTTTAGAATGGGTCTTTTGTGAGAAGATTGGCAAATTTTACAAAATATTTCAACGTAAGTATTATATTATATATTATATATTATTTTTCTCTTAGTTTTCAGCGTTTTCCAATTGTGATATGATAAAATTTATTTGCATTTTTTTTAGTTTATAGATAGTTTTATTTGATTTATTTTCAGAAAAAATTTAATTATTTTAATTTTAGATCACGCAATATTTGAAGATAAATGTGATGGATATATGAAAAATGCAAATTACAACAACTAAGTGAGATTTGGAAACAATAGATTTGGAAACAATATTTGTAAGTACATATTATGTATTTCTGAACAAATATATTTTATTTGAAAATCAAGAAATTTAATTTGGAACGCATATACATATTAATGTATTAGAACAAAATATATTTGCGAACTGACGTTCACATATAAAATACGTGTTTTCACACAAACAAAGTTATTGTTAAAAAGTTTTCCAAATATAATTTATTTAAAAAGATGTTTGCCTTTTTTGAATTTTAGTTTAAATTTTTCCTTGATTTCGTGTTCATAATTGCTTCATAAGTACTTCATAATTAAACCTGCTGTTAGATTAGGCCCGTTTGGTCTGATTTTTGTATCGTTTCCTTTATAAACGGTAATATATGTACACGGGGCAAAATCGTCTTTTTTGATATGTTTGAATCGAAAGAAAATATATTTGGAACACAAATTTTTAAATATTTTATATTTCTGAGCAAATAAATTCAATTTGAAAATCAATAAAATATATTTGGAACGAATATATTAATATATTACAACAAAATATATTTGCAAACTAAATTTCTCAAATACTTTATTTGTTTAAGTACAAATAAAATTATTGTTGAAGAATTTCTCCAAATATATTTTATTTAAAAAATAATTTCAAATCTTGTGCTGACTTTTTCGAATTTCATTTTTATTTTTTTTGGTTCCTAATTGTATCAACCTCCCAGTTATAATACCTTATGCAGCATTGACGTTTGTTTCAAATCAATCATTTCAAATTTCTAAGTATTCCAAGCCATCATTAATTGTCAATCCACCAAAAAATTTATTTTCATCCAAAATTATAGGATTTCAATTATTATTTATTATTTTTACGAACATTAAAAATTTCTAAAAAAAAAAATTTTAATTTGTATCGAAAAATAATAGTCCCAAACAAAAAAAAATTTGAATAAACAAAGATTTGTTTAGAACAAAATCTTCCCAAATATATAACCTTTGTGGGTACCAAATATTATATATTTAGAGCGTACCCTAAACATTTATATGTTTCAAGCCGAATATGTTTGGGACAATATACTACAGAAGCGATTTTTTTTCAGCGTGTATGTATAAATATTGCCTTATAATTTGGTCCAAGGGATATTTTTGTTTTACTGAAATCAAAATAATGAGCGTTTTTGCTGAAAAATAATTGTAAATAAGCTGCTTTCTTTTCACGATGTATTGAATAAAAATAAATATAAAATATTGTCTTCCATATTCATTTTATATGAAAAATGTAATGTTGACCAAATGGACTCTTAATCTAGGATTCGTACAGATTTGCTAATCTAACACCAGGGTTAAGAATGCCATAAGCATCATTAGCTTTTGTTTTACAGAAGTAATTTTTAATAAGTTTTTGTAGTTTTGTTTGCTAACAAAACTTAAGGTTTTAAAATCTAAGTCACGATTGATTTTTTTGAGAAAATTATTTTTGATAACTTAATTTATATGAAAAATGTCACTTTCGCCACTTTCAAAACAATCAGTTTCTATTATTAATTATATCTTACATAAATATTTTTTTTTTTAACTTTTAGTACAGCAAATTTTTTATGGATCTATTATGAGAATTTGTGTCGTAGAAGAGTGACTAAATATTTCAGTGTAATTAAGTATATTCCAAAGATTTTAATATATCTCTTATTTTTCAACATTTTGTGACAGTTTTATGATAAAATTTATTTATTATCGTATATAAATCATTCTGTTTGACTATATTCAAATTATTTTCATTTCAGTTCGCGCAATTGAACTTTATTTGGATATATGAAAAATGCAGTGGGGAATTAAAAATTTACAAATTGCAGGAAATGAGTGAGCATACAAACTATGTATATGATATAATAATATAATATTTGTTTTATATAATTTCTATTTAAATTCCAGCCAAATTCTAGGTTAAAAATCATTAAGGTCGGTTCCGATAAAAATTGTTCATGGACAACAAATAGAGAAACGAATCCCGCTATAGAATCGATACATAACAATACAATATTCGAATAAAAGTCAAACTTCATAGTGTGTTGGCCGATTTGTCTTTATACAATTACATTTTGTTTTAAATTATAAAATGTTCAAGGTTATCCGTAATATGTATTATATTTTTTTGTATAAAAATATAATACAATATAAAATATAACAAATAAAATATATATTTAGAAAGATAAAGTGTTGTGTTATTGAATTTTCTATGAATATTAAATGATTTCAAAGAAAATGATTCATTTAAAAGAGTAACATTATAATCAATATAATGTAACGAATTTTCCATACATATTTAAAAAAACTGTATTTAAATTCATGTATGCCTTAAATTAATTACCAGTATATTCTTATATCAAGGACAAACATTTTAAATTTTATTACGATAATGTTTTAAATTATGATATTTTACTAAAAATAAGCACGCGACATACTTAAATTTACGCAAAAATGTGCTTATTTTAAGACCAAACATAATTATTTTTATTACCCAAAATTCTTAATTCTATGAAATGCAACCTCAAAACAAGTACTATTCACGTCTTTAAATTAACTATAAAACCTTCTTATTTTTATAGCGATTGTCTTTGGCTCGAAATCATTGCCGAAATCTTAAACTTTACGAAAAATTCATTGATTTTCAGTACGCTTTTTTTTTAGTGTAGGTTGGTAGTTTGAATAAAGTCAAGAAGCGAATCACTCCTATTGTTTATATCCGTACTACTCCAGATAGTATGATGAGCGTTCGTGTCTGAGCCAATAATCAGCTCGAGCTCGTCAGACGTTGCTTCTTCTACTACTTCACCGAAGAGAGCTGTCGGTACCACAGCTTCATAAGGCATGTAACTGGATAGGACCCAATATATGCGATTACCGATCTCCAAACGAGCAGCTGTTTGGTCTTTACAATTTAAATTAGTCAAGAGAAAGATACTTACATCTTACCTGTCCAAAATGCAGGTTCTTGGAGTGCCTTCACAAAGTTGGGTGTTGGATACCGCACACCATTCCTCCCACTGCGCGGGCTTCTGTATCAGGACGATGTCTACTGCACCTGTGGACAGGCGCAGCAATAGAGCCGCTGAGGCTGCTTTAGCGTGATGGATATTAATCTGTAGAATTCTTACCATCTGTGGCAATCAACAGGTTCACATCCACCCCGAACTCTTCGTCCATATCATCGAGAAGCATGTCCCCGCCAGATGCGTCAAAGAGTCTGGAGACTCCTCGCAGCTCCTCGGTGTCCGAAGTAGAGCTTTCGTCCTCAGAGAAGGACGTTACAGATCTTCTGTTAGAGTTGGAGTCACCAGTGAGTACCTCCGCACTTCCAGGAATCCGTGTATCAATCACGGTTGACGACTCACCTTCCGCAGTGGGAGCTGTATCCTACTTGTATACCTTCAAGACTATATCGAAACCATATTCCACGTTGTATATGGAAGGTGGATTCCGCGTTAATGATCAAATTGGCCTGCCGCTTTTTACCATCCGCCTCACCCACCTTGCTTATTCTCTAATTATGGGTCGGCAGGCCAGGATTGGAATCATTTATTATCTCCAATATATGAGCCGGGTTGGAGGGCTCTTCTGTAACCCAGGTGATGGGTCTAGGGTGACGTTTTTGCGACAACATCCAACTGGACGCCCGGCCACATCTCACCCGCTCCACTCAGAGCAGCCTTATAGAGGTCTACGGAACTGGCATCACCGATATATAAGAGCTTTACTCTCCCCTGATGCCATCCTGCATCGTTGCAGACTGGTGGTTTGCCCGGCATTCCTCTACGGACATCGAGATAATGAGCCATAATGGCTGATTGCACATGGCTCCATTTGTCCTTAAGGATGGATCCATCCTCATTACTTCTGTCTATAACAGCCATCACTAGACTCTGCTTCGCCACTTTATTGCATGGCTTGGTTGGTGTCCTGTTGATGGTGACATTAGGGCCTCTGATCTGATTCTTTTGACTTTATTAGCCTTTAACATTTAGAAGCATGGCTTTAGAAGCATCTATGACGCCTTTAGCCCATGTAAGTGACTCTTTTTGTTTTTCGGTAAGAGATGAAACCTCAACAGCCTCCAACTTCGTTAAAACTCTGAGCGCTATCCGGTGCTCATTGTACTTCCGTTTCGACGGTCGGACATGACGACCGAACGACCACTTGTGAGGAGTACTGGAGAGAAATTTTCACCATTTTTGGTGTGGTCGCTTTGGGCCAGTCACAGTGGTAACACCAAATGTAGATTTGTCTAAGAACTTTGATACAGTAGACCATTGCCTAATGTAGTACCATATACGGCAGGCAGGCATATGTGAAATTTCGAGGCATGAAATCAAAGGCCCGTAAGATAAAGTTGAGTCTCCCTCAGGTTGAAGTCCTATCTACACTATTATTCAACTCTTATATCAGGCCAAACTTCCTGCACCGCCAGAAGAAGTAAAGATGGTAAGCTACGTCGGTGATTGCACTACTTATCATGGCAACGGGCGTAGACGTGAATGAAATTAGTGCCAGAATCTCCAGCTATCTGGCCTCCATTTAATCATTTATGCAGGACAGAAACCTAGAAATCTGTCCGTCAAAAGCAATTGTAACGTTATTTACATCATGAGCCAAGGAAGTGAGGACACTTGACATATCTATCAATGGAAGGACAATTCCAACTGTCTAATATCTAGAAATCTTTGGTGCCGTATTTGACAACCACCCCACTTTTTCGATAAAACTAAGGTACAAGGAAGAAACAAGGTACCCAAGGCGCTGACGTATACATGCTGCAGTGAGGACCGCGAGACGCAGGTAACCAAGTACATATACATAAAAACCGACAGCCCGTTCAACCGGATGTGTCCAGATGACGAGTGTGGACCATCTTCATGAGGAGAGGAGGTTACTGTCAGTGCAGCAACATGACGTGTTTCTCACCATACGGTATCTTTTGGCGTGTCATCTGCCTGGTCATCCTAACCATCACATTTTGATGCTGAGTCCAACTATCCTCAACTCGTATCATACAATAATAATGGGTTTAGATGGTAGATGCCCCGAGTGCCGGCAAGGACCACAGGATACCGCGCACCTATTTCAACTTTCAGGGAAAATCATATGGATACAGGAAAAAAACTGTTCCAACAACAACATATGGTTTATAAAGTAATCATATACAAATTTCTTCTTCTTCTGTCCATTAGAATTGGATGTATTAGTTATGCTTGTGATCCAGATATTAGGTCGTTAGTAGATATAAAATCAAACAGTGACTCACCTTTGTTGCCCATTGGCGTCAACGTTCCTCCCCCTTATAAGCACACTATAAGTTTCTAATTTTCGTTACATTGATTTTTTCTTATGACAGATAAACAAAAGCCATCCTTGTTTTGCCTTTGATTCTCCATTTAGGGCAGTAACGTTTCCATAGCTAAAAGAACGAGATTCAATTAAATTAAATTAAACTGTTCCTAACAACCTAATTCACACATTCCGTACATGGTTTTAATTTGTGATTGTCAGTTTAAGATCTTAGAAAACTAATATAAATACAGTTTATAAATCATTATTCAAAATCTTTTATTATGTCCTTGATTTTCCCGCCATCATGATTTTTTTATTTTATGCCAAATTCTAAAAGTATACATTTAACATTTTCTTCATACAATTTTAAATGTGATTTTTTAATGATTGTTAAGTATATCAACGGTCCATTGTATGAGCACAGTTTTGTATAAAAAGATACGGCATACCTTTGCAATTCCTTCGGTTGTTCCTTGGACAAATACAAAGAAACAATTTCGGAAATTTCATTTAAATTTTTTCCATCTAAATCAAGACACACAATGAGTTTTGGGAATGCATCCAAAAGTTTTAATTGGAGTTTGTATTCTTGAGTTTGCCTAAAATGGGAAACATATTTATTAGATATAAATATAAACAACAAAATAATTGTATGATAAGAAATGTATATAAGAAATTTAACTTAATTTTAAATCCTTTTAATTTCCCCTTTTAAGGAATATTATCAGGAAATTTGATAAAAACAATCTAAAAACAAAGTTTGACTTGTTTTTATGTTACTCAAAAAAGGATAAGAAGCGTTTTTTCGAAATTCGTACATTAAGGGACACAATGAGGCAAAAAGGGATACAAATTGTAAAGGCATATTATTGCACCGGTAAATCCTAACGTAGTTAAAATCGTGAAATTATGTGTGAGGGTAGTCCTTGTGAAGCAAACTAGAAATTTGGATTGAAGATAGTCCTTGGGTCTTAGAATTGGGATTTTTTATAGCACCATCAAACAAAAATTTTGGAAAAACTAAATTTGGAAATTCGTACTTTAAGGAGGAGAATGAAGCACAGTGGTTAAATATGGTACCCTAACCAATCTAGAAATTCGGTGTTAGGGTAACCCTTGTGACCAAAGATGCGTTCTTCTAACAAAAATAATTCTTAAGATATGATTGTTTGTTTCTTATTAATTATATTAAAAAATGTGTAATTTGTGATTATTTATTTTCGGGAAGCGACATGACGATTTTATACATGATTGAGGGGAGCCAGACTTTTGGTTGAAAGGGTTGGGGAAGCCCTGCCCCAGATAATTTCGTCATCATTGTATATTATTGAATAGAAATTGCAATTTTTTAGAAAATGATGTCGAAATTGAATTTTATTGAGAATTCCTTCAAAAATTTACAAAATTTATTTTTTCAAGAAAATCTTGTCGAAATTAATAGTTTCTTGCAAATTGCATCAAAATTTTATATTTAATGTAAATTTAGTAGAAATTGAATTTTTATACAAAATATCAGCAATATTTATTTTATAGGTAATATCATCTGGATTGGATTTTAATAGTAATCACAGTTTTACTGAAAGTACTGCCAAAATAGGTATTTTTGAAAACATTTATCAAAATTGCATTATTTCTAAAAATTGGACCAGTGACCCTTAAACAAGCCAGTCGCCGGTCCGCAGACCGGATTAAAGGTGATGACCCTGCCATCGATTATAGGTCAATAGACGAATTAAAGGTGGTCGACCTTTAATGCGGTCAGCGGACTTTAATCCAGTCATCGATCTATAACCCCGGATTAAATGTGGACGAGCGGATTAAAGGTCAATGACTGATGGTTGGATTAAAGGCAAGTGACCGGATTGAAGGTCGATGACTCGTTTAAAGGACGATGACACCTGTTTAGTGGCCAGCGCCCGGATAAAAGGTCGTTGACTTTATTAAATTTTCTGGAAAAATGCAATTTCAAAGAAATTTTCAAGAAAAATGCAATTTTAATGAAATTTTAAACAAAAAATAAATTGCAACGAAATTTTCCTGAAACAACCATTTTGAAATAGAAAATCCGAAACTTTTCAAAAAAAAAATCAAATTTGAAAAAATTTTGTAGAAAAATGAAATTTTGAAGAAATTTTATAGAATAAATTAATTTTCAATGAAATTTTTCAATAAAAATTTATTGTCGACCAAATTTTCCAGAAATATGCAATTTTGAAGAAAATTTCCAGAAATATGCAATTTTGAAGAAATTTTATAGAAAAAATAAATTTGCAACGAATTTTTTTAGAACAAGTGCAACTTTAATGATTTTTTTAAAATACCAATTTTTAAAAAAAAATCTATTAAATTTTCAAAGAAAATTCGTTCCCTACGAAATTTTGTTGAATGTTATTGAAAATGAAATTTTTAAGAAAAATGCAAATTGCGAAATTTTCAAAAAAAGATATTTTAATAAAATTTTGTAGAATTAAATTTCACCAAAATTTTCTAAATAAACTTAATTTTGAAGGATTTAAAAAAATGCTTTTTTAAGGATTTTTAAAAAATTCATTTTGAAGTATTTTTTTTGTAAATAAGCGATTTTTCTATAAAAAGCCTTCTATATAGACATTTAATGCGACCAGCGACCCTTGAACCGGTCAGTCGCCTTTAATTTAGCTAATGGTCTTTAATCCGGGGTAAGGTACCGGTTAAAGTTCGATGATTGGATTAATGACCACTGACTGGATTAAAGATCGATCACTAGATTAAAGGCTACTGACCGTATTAAAGGTCGATAGCCGAATTAAAGGTCAACAACAGGATTCAGGTCAATGGCCAGATTAAAAGTGGATGGATGAGATATGTTGAACAATTTGTTAGCGGGAATGCTGTAATTTAGTGTATATGCATTTAATGACAGTACACGCGATTGGTCCAAAAGTGGTCGGGATCGGAAATCTAAAATCTTGGGCATCGAAGTGGACCAGGTCCAGCTAGTATAACATTAAAAGCAATCTAATTACTTGATCTCGGACTTAATTTCTTAATTTTCTAAAAATTAAATTATACAATAAAACAAAAAATAAGTTTACTTACGCAGTTATTTTTTCTTTGCTTGAGTATTGAGCTGCTTTCTGTAAAAATCCTTTGAGAAATGGTATAACATCACTATGAAATTAGTTGGAACAATTAGAATTGAATAGCTCACAAATTTTGATAACACCGGATACTTACTCCAAGCTTCTTTTGGTTATGAAGTCTTTGGCATATGTGGCTAAAACTTCTAGAAGTGAAAAACAGCGATTTAAAACCAAGGCATTTCGTTGGCGAAATTTTTCCACAAAAGGTGACCATATCAAGTGCACCAAGGGCAGCAGTTCATTTTCATAATTTTTTAATAAAGGTAAACCACAGGTCAGACATTCCAAAGATAAAATCTGTAGTTGCTGTTCCGATAAATTTATGAACTTAACAACTTGCTGCAATATAGATTTAATCATTTCCACATGACGAGGCAATGACTTTTCTTCTTTGTCTGTTTCTCTAGTCTCGTTGGTTTGGTCTTCTTTCATATTCTCATCGATGTGCTCGATGTCATGTTTAGAATTTACATTGGTCACAATGTCATCTTCTATTGCCTTTTTATCTTTTAGCAATTCTAACCATGATTCCAATAAATCACAATCATTGTCTTCGCAGTTTACATTTTCTGTCTGCATTGAAACGACATCTTCAAGTTCCAGATTACACGTCAAAAGCCAGTTTGTCATGTGTCTTAGGAAAGCATTAAATACTTTTAGATATGAGATACTATTTTGCGTTTGATATGCCTTGGAACATTCCCCATAAATGGTTTGAAATATCGATTCCATATGTGGTAAAGTGTTGCGAGACGAAAACTGTAAAACTACCGTAAGAATATCAACGGCTGATTTACTGTCGGGAGTCTTCAACGATAGAAAATTAAGACAAAATAAGTACACAATAAATCAATTTATTTTTGTATTCCATACCCTTTTCAGCAAAGTATTCAAATGGTAAGTGATGTAGTCTGTGTGGCTTTCTATGAGCTGAGTGACTCTATTAAAACGTAATGATTTTTGTATGGAAACCAGAGCAAAATTTGCTGCTCTATAGATAAATGAATTGCTATGAGCTGCAAATAAATTTGAGAATTTGTATAACAACAAACTATCATTGTACAAAACTTACCTAATTTTAATAAAACTTTATGCAAAGCTTGAAATACGTAACTATCAAAACGTTCACCTATATATAAAGCACAATGACCCAAGCAATCCATGACAATACAGGTGTGCAAAACATTAAACTCAGCATCAGAAATGGTAACATTATCACTTTCATTAAAATCTATGAAGCATAATATAATTTTGTATCAATAAAGCTTTGCTATAAAAAACAGATTTTTTACCTTCAGTTTCGTCATCAGAATCGCAATCTTGTTTTCGAATTTCTACAGCAGATTCATAGAGGCCAGGAGTTCGATCCACAAACCAATCTGTATTCTATAATAATTTATACATTTATTAGCGTTTATTTAGCGTGTAAATAAATTAAAAAATAGTTATTACAATTACAATTTATTACAATTGCAATGTTAAACAATATATAAATAAAAGAGTTTTGTTCATAATTAAGCCAAATTCAAACGAATAGTTATTGGGAACTAGACTTGATAAGAAATCCTTTTTTCGGAATTCTAACTTTCGGGTGCAAATGGGGAAAAAGGACATGGTACCAAAAAAATATCAGAGCTAAAATCATTAAATTTAGTGCGAGTGCAGGTCTGGATACGTAGACCTAGATTAGGAAGTTATTATCATAAATTTTAACTTTTTAATACAAATAAGACAAAAATAGATAATATAACCAAAAAGGTAATAACCAAATATAAACGAGTAGAGCTACAATAATTGGTTTCAGAGTAGTTCTAGGAACGTAAACTAGAGATCAAAAGATATTTTTCAAAATTCGTACTTTTATAGATGAAACGGAACAAAAAGAAAGACAAATGCTTTCAAAGAAAAGTCTAAACTGTTAAAGCTATAGTCGAGAAATTTAGTGTGATACCTTATAAAGTAGACATAGAGTGGTTATTTTTCGACATTTGAACTTTTGGGTGAAAACGGCAAAATTGAAATAAAATGATGCTGTCAATTTTTTTTAAATCCAAAAAAAAACACTTTCCAGTCGACCTACGACCTTGACACCCATGAGCCATATTTTAGCTCTCGTTTAGAGCTAAAGAGGTCTTTTTGCCATTGACCAAATGAAACAATATAATTGTTGCGAGAAAAGTTTGGAGATTCGATTATTTCAAGAAATTGTGATATTGAATGGCCTCCAAGAAGTTGTGATATAACACCATTAGACTATTTCTTGTGGGGTTATTTGAAGTCATTGGTCTATCGAAATAATCCAGACTCTCTTCAAGCTTTACAAGTCAATATTGAACGTGCCATTCTTGACATACGTCTTGATTTAGTGGAACATGTGCTCGAAAGTTGGGTTCATCGTCGTAGTCGTTCCTGCAGAAGAAGTCGTGGAGGCCATTTGAGTGACGTTTTATTTAGAACTTAATTGTATCGATTGTACTTCACATTAAATAAAAAACTTTTGAATTTCTTTAACAATAAATGTGTTTTTTTTTCAAAGAAATCATATCACTCTTATTGGAAAACCTTGTATATACATATATAAAAATGGATGTGTGTATGTGTTTGTATGTTACGTATGGACTGATGTTATTTTGTGTAGATGCATTTGATTGCAGTCTACGTAATTGGTCCAAAAATGGGATCGGTCCAATGGGTTTGGTTGGCACTGACCATATGAGCCAAGATTTGAAATGGAGATATCTTGAACAATTTGTTAGCGAGAGAGCTGTAATTTTTCGCATATGGATTTGTTGGCAGTCTACGTGATTAGTTCAAAAATGGACGGAATCGAAAATCTGGGGCAACGAAGTGGACCGGGTCCATCTACAGGGTTTTCTAACAAGAGTTGTTATTTTGAATCACCCGGTATTTCGGTAGCTGTCACTTTTGAAGGTTTTATTCTTTGAAATTTGACAAGTAGAAACTACGCCATTACTAAAAGGAACGATACACGATTCAACAACGCATTGAAATTATTAAAATTCGAAAATCATCGAAAAATCATCTTGGCTGATGAGGCCCATTTCCACCTCGGTGGCTACGTCAGCAAGCAAAATTGTCGCATCTGGGGCTCGGAAAAAGAGTTATCGTTGAGAAGCCTCTCCATCCTCAACGTGTGACTTTGGTGCGGTTTATGGTCCGGCGGGGTCATTGGACCTTACTTTTTCGAAAATGAGGTTGGATTAACAGTTACGGTGAATGGATTGCGCTATCGAAAGATGATTAATGATTTTTTATGGTCGGAGTTGGATGGTATTGATATGGACAATGTTTACTTTCAACAAGACGGCGCCACGTGCCACACAAGCAACGAAACCATTGCTCTGTTACGGGAAAAGTTTCCGGACCGTGTTATCTCTCGAAGAGGAGATCACAATTGGCCACCGAGATCTTGTGATTTAACACCTTGCGACTTCTTCCTTTGGGGCCACATGAAAGATAAGGTCTACGCCAACAGCCCAGCGTCGATTCAAGACCTCAAAGATAGAATGAGGCTATCGAGGACATAGGGCAGCCACTTTGCGATTTGGTTATGGAAATTTTCATGAAAAGGAAATGGTCCTGTAAGCGTGGTCGTGGTGGCCATTTGGCTAATGTTGTTTTTCATTATTAACGGCATACCTTCCTCTTTATTATGAAAAAAACATGGATCATATATCTCAAAAAATGGCATTTTTCTTTGAATACCAAAATAACACCTCTTGTTGGAAAACCCTTTTAGTAACTGATATACATGGTACAACAAAAAACCGTCACTGTCACATGAATGAAATCATAATGGGAATGTTTTCTCTTTCGAATAAACCAATAATATGTATAAATAATTCTTCTTTTGAAATTTATATCAAATATTATATTATATATAATTATTCGAATATCAAAAAGGTTAATTTTGTAGTTGTTGTATTGTTTTTTTAAATTTTTTTTTTTTTGCAATTACCTTATCATTTTTAATTTTTGTTACATTATCCGGCTCTAAGGCTAAATGCCAATGCTTATCGTCCACTAGTTCATCCAATAATCTCTTGACGTTATCAAGATCATTATATCTGAAATTGCTATCCTTTTCTTTTGCCGTTGATACCCACAAAAGTGTTAATAGAATTTCATTGATGGCGGGATTTTGTTGTTGCAACATTTCCATGAGATGATCTGTAATAATTCGATTTAAACCCGATATGCGACCCATTACAAAACAAATTTCCTGCAAACACTTAATACATCTATCGGAATTCACATGTTTAAAACGACGCCATGGCAATTTACTTGCCTCTATGTCATCACAATCGATGTTCATATCACGCAAGGAATATTCTTCCACAAGTAAATTAATTGAGATATTCAATTCTAGAGCCGACAACAAACACATGCAAAACATTTCCAAATTTTTAGGAATAGAAAGTAAAAATTGCAATTTGTGGGCACTAACGGATTTGAGGAATGCCTTTAGAAACATAAATTCCGTATATTGTTCGGAATCATCGCACCGTTGTATGATTCTTGGCAATTTCGTTAGATGTTCATCGAATAGTAGTTCGGAATTTTCATCAAATATGTCAGCGTTTGCGTTAATCTTTTGCATACCATCTATGCAATTTCGACAAAGATTTCTTATATGTACATCTTCATCTTCTGTAAATGCTACAACATTCTCGAGCAGGAAAACGAAATTCTCTTTAAGGTTATTGTGGGCACAGTTTTGTATTAACAAACAACACATTTCGGCATATTCTTTGCGTATTTTTGTGGAAGCATGAGATCGTAATATATTAGTTTCCGCAAATATTACTCGTAATTTCTTGGAGGAGGCCTGTATCCATTGCGCTGTGCGACCATCACATTGCATCTGCTGCATGCGTGTCTCCAATTGTTCACGATTCTTTTTGATGGCCAAAATGTCATTTTCTGCAATTGAATCTGTCGACGTTGCGTGATTTCCCGAGATTAGTTTTTTAAATGATTCCACATCGTATTTGGCATGTATTACATCTTCCATAGTTTCCTCATAGATCACACATAATATTCGGCCCAAAGCTTTTATGGAATTCTGAAAATTTGTAATGATTATTATTTTAAGAAATTCGTTAAATCCGCTCTCCGCAATGAACCAACAATTTTTATAGTTTCGCCTAACTTATCGTCAGCTAGGGCGGTCCGATAGAGTATGGTAACAATTTTAGGCAGGAATATAAAAAGTACATCTGCCACTTGATTGCGCAAAACAACGTCCATGCGGTCAGCCTCATCGTGAACGTAGAAAACTATCATTAGGCACTCCAAGGAGGCAATGCTAAGAAGTAAATTACAAGAATATGAAAATGATAAGAAAAATTAAAGAAGTTACAAATGTGTATAATGCAAAAATTGTGTGATAAAACCTTGGAAATTATAAATGGAATTTGTTCATAATTTAATTATGAGTAATTGTAATTGGGTAATTAATTAAATAGAGTTGAACCAGGTATGTGGTATGTTGGTTGTAAAACGTGGCACTTACACTGCCCTACGGCCCCAAATCATTTTTTTGTGCAGTTTTTAATGTAATTTCTTTTCGTCCCGTCGAATAGATTATGTCAGCACTAAAAACTGTATAAAATATTAAATATCGTAACTTCTGATCCAGTTAAGATATTTGAACAAAGACCATTGGAAAGGTTGTAAAATAAGGGATTATTTTTGAATGTAAACTAATTTATAGAAAAAATATATTTATAAACATATATTTAAAATAAATTAAAATAAATTTTGTTTTAATAATGGCCCTCCAATTTTCGATTCTTTTTCCTAAAATTAGCTCACAGTGTATACTATTAACGACAAAAATCAAATTCATGGAAAACAACCCCGTTATGTAATTATAGCAAAAACATGTATTCCAATATTTAAGAAAAATAATAATAATTGTCACTTATCTTAATTTTTTTTTTAAGAAAAATGTTTTTTATTGCCATAGTAGTAAACACATAGAGCTAATTTTAGGAAAACATATTTTTAAATTCGAAGGGGTCAATATAAAAAAATTATTTAAATATTGAAAAAAACATTTGTTTTTTCTGCCTTTGAAATGATTTTTATCTTGTTAAAATATCTTAACGCAATCATAAGTTATGGCATTTACCATTGAAAGCCTTTTTAACCTATCCCAAACTTCCACCTAGTATAGCTCGAAAATGAGTCGACTGCCGCACTATCCCTTTGCACATAATTTTGTATACACATAAGCTAGTGAATCAAACAAGAAAAATAAGGAAATTTTTAATGTTTGTTCCGTTTTCCAGAGAATCCCTTATATTTGAATAGCATATAAACTCCGCTTAACTTGATTGAGGCCACCTTGAAAAATGTTTGCAACTGCTCTTTATTATTTAACTATTGGCGGAATAGAACGAGGATTTTTTCAAGATAGCCTGGTTATTAGTACCAGAAGAAAACAGAATGGGATTCGTATGTGTTGTTGCAATAACAATACAATGTTCACGAGAGCCTAAAAATGCATTTAGTAAAAACGATACAATAAAAATATATATATAGCGCAAAATTTTTGCATTTTATCCTTAAATTGTAAATATTACAGCACCAAATTGTAATATTTTTAAGTACAAATGTATGTATATAATTATGAAGTAGAAGAGAAATTAAAAGTTTCTTAACTCTTGTCAATTGTATCTTGCTTTTTCATATTATACGCAATAAATACTGAATTGAAATTGAAATATAGTGCAAAAAATGTACTTTTTCACAGTTTGCAGCATTCACATCATCCAGTAGTAATTTCACGAATACAATCAAATTTTTAAGTTAAAATTAGTTCAGCATTCAACACGCATATTTAGTCCCCTAACATAATATTTCGTCAATTAGTTAATAGATATAGGCCCACTGGTATTTATAACAATATAACAATAGCCCATAGAAAGTTCGAAATAGGTTTACTCAAATCGTTTCCTTTCTGTTACATTTTTAGCCTAATGTTGTTTTTGTAAAACAAGTAACAACCAGTATGCGGTTATTGGAATTAAATTCCCCTATTCGTTCACTTACATTTATTTTATTTAATTTGTTTTTGATATACAGTCATTCATAAAAGAAAAATGTTAATTTGAACCTCGAATTTTCGTTTCGTGCAACATTTTCTACCACTTGCTTCTTTACGCCTTCGACTTCGTCTACAAAATCGTGTCGCACGCCTCATGTCGCAGGACCAAGTCGCACCATGTAAATTGGGTCATATTCGTACAATTTACTATCTAGGATAAGATCACTCGAAATTTCTTTTAACATAATATTTGTATCAATTAAAATTAAACTTTGAAATTTGTTCAAAATAATTTTTTTAATTTCCTCTTATGGCGATTCCTCATCAAAACATTTTCATTTTTGTTGCTTTTTCCCTAAAACTGGACTTTTATACCACATTTTGGAATTTTGAAAAATGAGCTATGATTAATTAGAGGGACTACATCAGTTCGACATAAAAAGGGAACATATTTTTTAATATTTCACGTCGACGGAGTACCATTTTTTTCAGAATAAAAATAACCCTTAGTATACTTACACTAATTTCTTATATTTTTCATGTTCAATGAGGTCCACTAATGTCAACAAGATCTGGCCCAAAATCATAGACGAATCTTTGCAATAGAATTGTTCCAAAACATCTGTGGTCGAACGTCGAAGGCATTCGGACATACATTTTACTGCAGCCAATTTGATTTCTTCCGAAACATTTAATCTCATGGCAGCTTTCTCGCATTGCCGTATTTGTTTTAGTACCACCACTAACATTGTACGTAAGGCGGTCAATTCCTTCAAATACACTTTGGATGTGACAAGGGTAATGCATTCCAAACAACTGGTCCTTAGCTCTTGATTATCGCTGAAAGAAAATGTAAATAGAAATAATTATAATGTTCATAAATCAATCAAGTATTTGAAGTACAAAATATTTTATACAAGTGTCTGAATTACATCAATATTTTCCATTTTGCATCATTAATAACATAATTAACTCTTTTGGTTTTAATATGCATCATTATTTGTTTTGATGCGGAATGGTTCCAAGTTTACGAAATAGTCATGTGGCACATAAAGCCAGTTTGCATGGTTGGAATAATACGAATTCGCGGAAAGTAACTTGTGGTACAAAGTTAATAAAACTCAATATCATTCAAACAAATCCGCCCGAATAGTATACCTTGTCTTTCGCGACTTTAGTATGTACTTTGGAATTAAAAGTGCGATGTTGAGGAAAACAAAACGGGGTGGGGGTGGGGTTTTCCAAATGAAGGTGTTGATAATTTGGGTGTTCCCTCCGATGGCATCCCAGGAGGAACTGTTTTGTGAGGAGTTCACAATGATCTTTCACTGGAATGATCTTCGCTTCCTCGTGAAGGTGGTCAATGGGTGTCATTTTAACGCATCCTGAGATGGTTCTTAAGGCAGCGTTCTTGCATGCTTGCAGGTGCTCCCATTGAGTTCTGCTCACGTTAGGTGACCAAACTGGGGCTGCGTAATTCAACGCCGGCCGGCTAATTGCTTTGTACGTTGTTGACAAAGTTTATTTGTCCATTCCCCAAGTGCTGCCGGCAAGCGACTTGAGGACTTTATTCCGGGAACGTAATTTGTTGCAAACGGTGGAAGTGTGCGCTGAGGACGAGAAGAGACTGTCCAGTGTAACACCGAGAATTTTCGGGTGGTTTGTGGTCGGAATTCTTACTCCATCGACCTCTATTGGCAGTTGAAGTATAACTTCTCTCGTCCAAGTAGTGAAAACAGTGGCAGAGGAAATGAGGAAGAGAAAAAATGCGGTAAGATCTCTGAGATAATGATTGATTTTCTCGCAAAGGCTGTCGATTCCATGGCCCCTCGCTAGGACAGAGCAGTCATCCGCGTATGAGATTATCTCAACCTCAGGTGGGTGAGATGGGAGTTTGGAAAGGTAGAAGTTATAAAGGACAGGGGAGATTACTCCACCCTGTGGGACGCCTTGTTTAACTCTACGGGGCTTTGAGGGCTTGTTCCTAAACTTCACGAATGACTGTCTGCAGCACATGTAGTTCACAATCCATCTCTTGGTCGAGCTGGGAAGGCTGGACTCATGTATGTCCTTAAAGAGAGTGGAGTGATCGACCGTGTCGAAGGCCTTTGACAGGTCAAGGGCCACAAGAACGACTCGTTCGCAGGGTCTTTCCCATTACGACTGTGGCTGATACATGTTGTTATTGCGGTGAGTGCGGTGGTGGTACTGGTACTGTGCATCTTCAAGAAACCATGTTGATGTTCAGCGGCTGGCAGATTTCTGATCAAGGTAGGTAGGAGGAGTGCCTCAAGTGTCTTTGCGACTGGTGATAGAATGGAAATGGGTCTATAAGACACTCCCTGTGTCGCAATTTTCCCTGGCTTGAGAACAGGTACCAGCCTTCCCATTTTCCAGAATTCCGGGATTATTAGGGTGGTTATAGACATGTTGAGGATGTATGTAACATACTCGTTATACATACTACTGGATTTCTTTTACTTATCTACTTACTCGCTTAGTTCGTCCAGCTTCAAAACTAATGGCACCAAGATGTGTATATTAAATATATTCATTTGCATCCAATTGAATTGCACCAATTCATTTTCCAATTTAGATAACGTTTCCTTGTTCGGCTGACGCAGAAATGAGTCCATTGCCGGCTTTATTGAATTAACAAATGGCTCCAGAGAAGACATTTTAAAGGAGTTTAAATCTTAAATAATATTTGTTCACGTATTTTATATTTATTTTTATTTTCGGACATAAGGAATGAGAAGCCGGCACTCTATGGTGAACAGCTGTAGCTGTTGTTGTTTATTTAGTATTTTCAGTACCCTCCTCTGAAAGTCTGCATTTACATGATACTTTTTTTTTAAGTATTAAGCATACTTATCGGCGTTTTGTGGGCGAGAGAGGCAGTCGGAAACGGGGGGAAAAAAAGTATGCCGTACTCGTGCTTATCGTACTCATCGTTTTGTGTTTTTCGTTCGCACTTGGAAACAACAACAATTCACACAGGAAAAGGCGAAACAAAACAAATGAAAATAAGTTAAGTATTGAAAAAAAAGTACGCGTGTGAACGTAAATACTTTTTCAAAAGAGAATAAGCCGATAAGTTACTTAAAAAAAAAGTACCATGTAAATGGGGACTAATAAGTCTCCAAATAGTACTCACATATGTAAAGCTGTTTCGATGGAATGGCAGAATTATTAAAGGTAGATGCAATTGTTATTCTTTTTATTTATTTATTAGATATTTATTTTTAAATATTATCTTACGTTACTACTTATTTTTTTTTAATTAATATCCTCCTGTAGTTATTTATTTAGGATATATTATTTAATTAGGATATCTAAATGTTATCGATGACTTTGACAATGTCAATGTCGCAAAATAAAAAAAAAATAATCAGCTACCTTTATTAATGTGTCATGCCACGAGCATTATTTATTTGTTTTGTGTTTTGATTAGAAAAAATACTTCTTGACAAAAAATGTCGGTGGCCAAGTACTTTAATCGTTCAATTAATGAATCTTCCAAAGAAGTAATAAAACGCGTTTGCCTGCTTAAACCAATGGAGCCGGAACATCAGATAATACAACTGGAACCTGGTTTGAACATTGTGGGGCGCCAAAAAGAAACGGGCATAAGGGATGCTAAATGCTCAAAAAAACAACTTGAGCTGGATGTGGACATGGAAAATGCCAATATTAAACTCAAAGTCCTCGGCCTAAATCCATCTGGTGTGAATGGTCTGATGGCCCTTCAACACACAGAATGTGATGTGCTGCACGGCGATGTCATTGAAATAGTTTATGGAAGACATCCTTTCGAAATACATTTCAAACCCGCTCCCGAGGTAACTAATAAGAAACTCCCAACAACACCAGCACCACAAAATGAGAATATGCCAGCTAACGATGTAGGAGAAGAAAATGAGTCGGATAAATGGAGTGAGGTGGAGAATGGTAAAGCGTTAGTTTTTACCAGTAAAGGTGTGAAAGCCTCCTCGAAAATCGCCTCCTACGATATGGATGGCACTATCATCAGAACAAAGTCTGGAAATGTTTTCCCAAAAACATGTGATGATTGGATGCTGAACTATCCTGAGGTGTCCAAAAAGCTTAAAACCCTATTTGAGGATGGCTTTAAAATATGCTTCTTCACAAACCAGGGAGGCATAGCAAAAGGCAAAACAGACTTGAATGAATTTAAACAAAAAATTAAACAAATTATAGCGAAATTACAAGTACCGGTACAAGCATTCATAGCCATTTCGGATGGCTATTATCGTAAACCATTGCCCGGCATGTGGGAACATTTAGAGAGATGTGAAAATAATAAGATTGAGATCAATAAAGACAAGAGCTTCTTTGTCGGTGATGCCGCTGGTCGACCTGAAATTGGCAAAGGAAAAACAAAACGTCGAAAGGATCACTCATTGGCTGATCGTTTATATGCCTTTAACATCGGTTTGACATTTTACACACCGGAAGAACATTTCTTGGGAGTCAAGCAGGAGGAATGGATAAGGCAAGAATTTGATCCAACTGCAAATTTTGAACATATTTCATTGTTGGAGCCCAAAGACACTAAGATACCTGCTGACAAATGTGAATTGATTATAATGGTGGGTTTACCGGGATCTGGTAAGTAGTCTATCATTTAAATAATATTTATTTCATTTTAATCTATAAAAGTCCTTATGAACATTATGCTGGAAGATATATTACAAACCAAAGGTATTCATAAAAAACAGTTAAAAACTTATTAATAAAAACTTACGCAAAATAGGTTATAGAAGAAACAAAAATTAGTTATTTATTTAAAAACGCATAATAGATTAATTGTCCATGTCGTTGTTATTTATTTGATATGATGAATTAGAACTCTTCAACTAGTGACTGTACGCAAGCGTTTTGATATGAAGAAACTTGCCAATGATGGAAAGCGTAGCGAAACAGCAAACGCAATGAGGGGAAAGACTGCTTACCAACAGCCACGGCACGATCATGCAGAAAGTTCAATTGTAAATCGACAAATTCCTAAGAACTGCCTTATATTCTGGCCAAGCACAGTTAATAATATAGACCTTTGGAAGAAAATGAAAATGGATTGAGCGCACACTCCGGCTCTTTCAGAGCCGCACTGGTTTCAGTCCAGTATGGCAGCAAAATACGAGAACGGCCAGCGAAAACTTGGCGACGAATAATACAAACTGATGGTTATGTTAGGAAGGGTGGTGCATCTCTGCACCTCCACTCGGAGATCACTTTTGAACCATTGTGACTCCCTTCTTTTTGGCCTATTGTTATGGTGTGGTCTGTGGATGGGGAACGTGAAGAAGGATGATAAAGATTGTAGAAGTAGGAAATGTGAAGTATTGAGAGATGTATAGTTAAAAGAAAAAATTAGAAAAGGGGTCATAACACAAGAAGGAGCATCGAATGCTCACACACACATACTGACTGCGATCCTGACTATCGTTTCTTGATAGTTATGTTCACTCTGTGTGTGAGTGCACCATGCGTATCCGAATGCATCTATGCCAACGCAAAAGGAAACTCGGATAACTACCCAGGTTATGCCAGAGACGTATACAGGGTATAAAGAAGTTTATTTCAGATACTACATAATCATATCTCGGTAGAA
This sequence comes from Eudasyphora cyanicolor, assembly GCA_963930755.1. Lineage (NCBI taxonomy): Eukaryota > Metazoa > Arthropoda > Insecta > Diptera > Muscidae > Eudasyphora > Eudasyphora cyanicolor. Next base: position 196,636,169 of record OZ005734.1, on the reverse strand, counting down.
TTAGTTTTAATTCTTTGTTTGAACTAGCAAATGTTTTGCGATTAAACAGGTATCCTTTGGCTCCACTGCTCGAATTGAGCAGTTATAGCTCCTATGATGAGCCTCAGACTCTGCATATCCAGTCCAGCAGTAGTTCAGAGTTTGTGGCACTCAACTTGGGCTACATGGCCTCTGAGGTCCCACTGCTCCAGGCCTGGTTGACCTTGCCTGAGATCCAGTCCATTTGACTTCTATGGAAGTGGCTGAACGGAGGGTGTAATGCTCCTTTTGCCGCTTCGTACACATAGCGAATCCCTCTATCGCAAATTCATCTGCAATTCCGTTTCCCGCTATATTACAGTGTCCCGGTACCCAACTCAATGAGACACTGTAATTATTCATTAGGTTCCCTAGTGCTTGTCTGCAATCCAAGACAAGCATTGAGTTAACTCAATGGCTTCCGACTGCCTTTAGTGCAGCCTTAATATCGACATATATCGTTACTTTTCCACCTGTTTCAATGATGTCGTCTCTGATCGATTCTGCTCCTTCTGGATGGCTGAATTTCTACCTGAAACACACTGCATTCATTTGAGAGTCTGAACGGTATTCTGAAGTCTGTTGTCTATATGTAAAAACCTGCTCCGATGCCTACATCCATTTTTGATCCAACGGTAAAAGCTGCTCACGCCTCATGCTGTTCATCGGAATCATTCCAGGATTCCTTTGAATGGATAACTATCTGGGGTATCTTATCAAAGACCAGTCTTGTGACCATATTATCAAAAATTCCACTGGAGTCTCTGTGTCGGTCAAACAGACTTTCTTTCAGGACCAGTCGAAGCAGGTTCTTGCATAAAAATGGATGTAAGAAAGCTAAAAAAACATGGGAGGAAATAAAAAATATTGTAAAGATAGATTTAATTGGAATAATCTTGTTGAAACCCTCGCCCATGTGATGACAAACAAATCGCAAAACGCCAAAAATTTCCCTTTCAATTTTATTGGTCTTCGAAATTAAATTTTAATAAAATGCACACATGGGTGTAGTTATTTTTCACTGTAATTAATAATTTGATTTTAATAAATGCAAATTTGTCCTAAAAAAGAATTCAGAATATGCATTTTGCGACTTGAAATCACATGGGCGCCTATGTTCTTTCGTTCTCGAGAACTGGTTTTGTGAAAAGATCATTCATGTTGGGATGTTCGTTACATTCAAAAGCCTTCCTAATGCGATGAAGACATTTAATACGTCCGACACAACTTTTCATAACACATTCATTCAGCACTTTGAACCATAATGTCCCAATTACAGGAGCAGCTTCTAGGCTCACAATAAAGCCTTTTCTTATATCTAAGCAATTCAAATTTATATCGTAGATCCAAGGTTTCAGAGCGGAGCTGGCGGGGTCTTCGCACAATATAAGATAAATTCTGCTTCTCTCTGACAAGAACTATTTTCGATTCCGCAGTGCACGTTACTTCACATATTATGTCAGTTAACTACGTAGATCTCAAATCAAGTAGGTATATAGATTTTTTATAGTGACTTTATTAATTCTTTTTTTTAGATATTATGGAATATAATATTTTTTAATAAGTTTAACCCTTAGAAGTATTTCGTCACCAGAAACGAAAAAGGGCCTATCATCATATTTGAAAATTTTAGAGGAGAAGCAAAAAACTGAATAAAATAAAAAGTGCTGTCGTTAGAAAAACGGGGTTTTCAGGATAATATCTAAATTTAATGATGCATATATTAAACCACACAAATATGATTTATAACTTTTTTGTGAAAATTGCGTGAAAAAGGATTTTTTAACTATGAAAAAAGAAATAATTTGTTGTTAGGCCCTTTGGAATTTCGTTAATAAATTCGCCATTTTTAATGTTACGCCGCTTAAAATTTGTCAGGATGTGTATTTTGATGCAGTGTACCGAAATTCATCAAAAACTGAATTTCCATTTTTCTTGTTGTTACGCCCTTTTTCGTTTCTTATGACGATTTGTAAGGTGTACAATATTCAACATTTGTATGTCATAATTTTGTTAGAATTGCCCAATGGTCTTTGCAATCGCAAATTAATAAGTGATATGACAATATCGACATTTGAAGCAGAATTCTTTTTTAAAAAATTCAAGGAAACTGATCCCCAAAATTAGTGGTGAAATTCAACATGTTTCAATTCACTTGTTTAGATATCATTTTTGTATATTCGCCCCTGTACTGGGGGCATCCGCAAAAATTTTCCCTTTTTCTCGTTAATCACATAGATTTCGGTTTTCATTTATTTTTGTAACAAGAACTGTTTATAGGACTAATAATAGAAAAAATCATCCAAGTCGGAAAGTTTATGGAGATAACGAAAGCCGTACCATTGAAAAATTGCGGATTTGCGAAAGTGAATACTAGCACAGGGGCGATTATCGCTTAACTTCGGTCATTAATTTTATTTTAGTAGAAATATTTTTTAAATAATTTTACAATATAAACGTCAGCCCTATGCTTTTACTATTTTTTTTCTTTTCTAGGTAAATCTCACTTTTGTAAAGAACATCTTGTACCACTGGGCTATACCATTGCAAATGCCGACACAGTAGGCAGCTCTCAGGCATGTTTAAAAGTTTGTGAAAATGCTCTCATGTCCGGTAAATCATGTGTGGTGGATAATACAAATGTAGATGTTGAAAGTCGAAAAAAATTTATAGAACTCGCAAAAAAGTTTAAAGTGCCTGTGCGTTGTTTCACAATGATCGTTAGTGTAGCCCAAGTTAAGCACAATATAGCCTTTCGTCAATTAACGGATACAAAACATTCAAAAATTAACGAAATGCTTTTAAATATGATGAAAAAGAAATACACCCACCCTCATTCGAATGAAGGATTTGTGGAAATTGTGAAAGTTAATATAAAGCCCGTTTTCAAACGTGATGATTGGGAGCGTCTTTATACAATGTATTTGGTGGAAAAATAAAAAAATGTTATAAATAAATAGAGATTTTTCAGAGTTTCTTATTAAAAATGGAAATGTTTTAAACGTACAAAAACTCACACACGCGAATTCGTGTAAATGTGAAATGCTTTTGGAAATCAGTCTAAAGTGAAAATACGTTTAGCTATGTCATCTATTAACCAATCAACGGCACTTAAGAGTTTTTCTCCAGTCACAGCACTAACTCCCACAACCAACCAGTGATGTGTGGTAATATCGTCTAGTTGTAAGACCTGGAAGATGAACATAATTTATTAAAAAAAATCTGTCTTTTAATTAATACTACAAAGTCATAAGTTACCTCTTTGATTTCACTTGCTGTTAATGCTCCTGGCAAATCTTGTTTATTTGCCAAAACCAACAAAGTAGCTCCGGCCAAACGTTCTTCTTGTAATAAAATCTCTAGTTCTTGTTTACATGTTTCCAAACGCATTCGATCAGCACTGTCGACGACCCACACTAAACCATCGGTACATTCGAAATAGTTACGCCAATATGAGCGCAGTGATTTCTGACCACCAACATCCCACATATTTAATGTGTATCCATTGTGTTCCAAAGTTTTTATATTAAAGCCCAAAGTAGGAGAAATTGTATTGATGGGTTCTCCATTGAACCGTTTTAGTATGGTCGTTTTGCCGGCATTATCCAAACCCCTTACACCAGAGAAAAAAAGAAACAAACCCACACACACATCACTATGAATCATCTGACACACTGAATCGGTATACTGAACGTAGTATTCATTTCGTTCCCAACAACTTACAGCAATAGTATACGCATTTCTTTTTCCTTCTGTCTCATTTTCTTCAGGACCGACAGAAACCCCATGATTTTAATTTATAATTTATTAAATTTCAAATAATTTCACAATTTACTGTGCAGCTGTGCGGGAGATCCTCTTTTGTTTATATTTTATAAACGGAGTGGAGACTTTTTATAACGGAGACTTGGATTTCTAAAGCCGCCTGCAACAGAAAAAATCGCCGCCATTGTATTTTTGAACCGGTGTTGTCAAAAATAGTATTAAGACAGTGCGTAAACGTAACGTTTCTGTACCAATATATTAGTAGCGATTGCCCAATCACAATTGCTTGCTGTTACATATTAGACGTGTTTTCGTTACAAGCTAGCGATTTTAGTTTAGGACTTTGCAACGAAAACAACTGACTTCCACTTACTGGCGCATAAGCAGTAAGTGGCGGATTTCTTCTATTTGGTAGCAATGGTGTCATGAGTTGCGAAGAAAGAACAGTGCGAAACAGACAAAAAATTCGTGAAATGTATTTATAAAACATAAATTTACTATTCTATGTTCAATTATTTACACTATCTCTTTTTGCAAATATTAAAATAATTTTTCATTTTTGTTCTTCTTCCCGTTAATTCACAATAATGGACAACAAACTCTCCAAAAATGAGATGTCATAGACAGGAACATAAGCACCAAACATCATCGGGAACTAATAATGCTTAAAAGTGCTTAGCTCCCCATACAAGCACATATGGTGTAACGAAAACACGCCTATTATTATTTATTATCAGCTGATTCAATCTGACATGGAATTCAGTGAATCGTTCGCCGTCTGCAAACTATTTAATTGATTTATGTACTACAGCTGCCTAAATACGTATTTGGGGTAGCTGTAGTACATTTAAATGCATTTGAAGTCGAAAACAGTATTTGCGGGGTAGTAGTACATTTGAAATCGAGTTTGACAGACGTCGGGCGCATTCACTGGTATTTAAGGGCATCTCCTAAATACCGGTTAATGCGTCCTGCGTCTGTCAAACTCGATTTCAAATGTATGGAAATGTACTACAGCTACCGAAATACGCACACGGATACGCCGGATAATTTCAAAAAATCCGAACTTGACAGTGCGCTTACAACTACAACGAAAGAAAACAAAACAACAACAAAAGAAAACATAAACACAAACAGATGACAAGCAGCATTTTATTTTGGAACAGTGCACGAAGTAGAAAAATATTAAATATTGAATTTGCTGGAAATACCAAATACAAACTGGTAAGAATTTAATATTTTACTGTAATAATTTATATCAAAATGTGTTTTCAGATTAACAGCGAAGAAATGATTGAAATAGCTGGGACACTGCCCACTTATGGAATACAAAGAAGCCTCTCCACAAATGTGTAAAAATCAAGAAGGGCACATGGCAAGCAATTTCTCTGAAGTTGTCAACACCAAGTAAATTCCAAAACTTTAAAATATGTACCAGCATTTTTGTATTAATGTTTGTTAATTCAACAGAAACGTGGGGAATCTATTCGTGCTGCTTGGACGCAAGGAATCCATTTTGATTCCGGTCGGATCTAATCTAAGAAAATCGTTAGTCCAGGTGTTTGTTCTTCCTACAATGAAGCATGTGACACGAGCTTTTTCCCAATAGTTTTTATTTCCATAGCTTTACGATGCTGCATTTGAATTCTATGTTCAACGAGGACATTTGGAAATATCAATTGAAACTGGCCAATAAACAATTCTCTACTTTGAAGCATGATTATATGATAGAATTTGATTTAATAGCGACACTGCCATGTGATATAAAACACAATTTAGTCCCAACATGGCAAGTGCCGACAGCTTCGATAGATTTGGTTGGCGTTTACAAAGTCAGGAAGAGAATTACAGGTCTTTACATTTTGCACAACCAATAAAGAGTTTAAGAAACATAATTTGACTTCGGTGTACAAAACCAACACCTTTAGATACTCCACGATATATTAGCAATGTTTCCGTTCTTCTCTAATGAAAAACAGTATCTTGCATAACAAACAAATTAAAACATATAACTACAATGCTATGGAATTTTTGTAGTTAAAAAACGTTGTGTCATTGGGGTGTATACACAATAATACTGCTCGAATGCAAACTATCAAATTGCTTCAGTGCAGCTTCTACAATCTTTCCTTATGAAAACTTAGTTAGAAAGTTGAGAAGGCGAAGAAAAATGAATTGCTGTCTGAAAATGTTTAAAATTCGAATGCCTCCTGGCTTAGGAATATATTTCTATTCCTTCTTCTTTGTGGTTTGTCCAGAATATTTTCATAACATATAAATCATCCATAATATCGATATTGCTCTGAATATCCACTCCAAATGTAGAAAAACAAAATTTTTCAGAAATGGGGATGATAAATCAGCTGTTTTCTGTTTACTGCGTATTTCGGTACAGCGCGCGTTAAAAATTATCCATCATGCGTTTTTTTGACAGACGCTGACGCATTGACTGGTATTTAAGAGACACCCTAAGAGTTAAGGTATGTTTAGACGATTGCCTGATCGGACAACATTGTCCGAAAAATGGCGGAAAAATGCAACCCTGTGAACGTACAACCGTGTGAACAAACAATTTTTGTCTCGCAACGTTGGCAGAAAAGTCATTGTGAGATAATTTGCAGATTTGTTGATGTGCGAAGTTTATGCATGTGACAACAGCGCCATTGCCAGAAAAACTTTTTATTGGCAACAGTGTCTATAAAATATTTTAATTGGCAATCCTGCATATAAATATTAACAAAATATATGAAATTTGAAGGTTTTCTTGCAATCGTCTGAACAGTCAATTAACATTTGCCTAACAACCTGTCAATTTCCGTACATTTGCAACAATTTAACAGGGTTGATAACGTTTGCCGATCTGGCAATCGTCTGTACACACCTTTACTCTAACTACTAGTTAGCCAACGAAAACAGAACGTAAGCGGAAGGCTGAATCTGCTGAAAATTGATTTGAACAATTCGTTTTCATTTGCAAACAAAATCAGCAAAATAACGAAAAAAGAAGACATTTGTGTTGAGCTTTAGAAATGGAATGATAAGTAATAATAAAATGTTAAAATGTTTGCAAGAAACTTCGTCGGTTGAATGTTGTGACCAGATTTAAGATTTTAAACGCAGATAAGCTTAGAGCTAAATTAACCTTTCCAGATGGCAAGGAGGTTATACGTGACGCCAAAGAATGTTTCTTACTTTTAGAGGACTCTGGTGGAGTAACTAACTAGGAAAGATGACATTACACTGGGGATGCTCGGGTGGGGTTGATTTTTTTCCATACAGGGTGAAGCTGATTTTTCAAATCAGTTCCACTATGTGTGGGGGTCATCCCAGCTTGGTTTCGTCAGTGTAACTAGTTTTGTTATTTGTATTTTACTATACATTTACTGTCAAACCTTGATATAACGAATTTGGAAATGAATTTTGATACTGCCTTACAAATCGTTATATTCTGGTTCATTTAATCATTATTTTCTAACTTTTTTTAATTGTTATGTTTTGATTTTTAGAATTAAGTTTTGATCTCTTTTTTTCTGCTTTGATCAGCTGTGTAATGTTAATGCGAATTATTCAATGGAATATAATTCGAGTTTCAAAAGTTTAGATTTCATAATTTTTGTATTATTTCATTATGATTGGTTCCCCCCCATAGTTACTTTCTTCATCTTTGATGTCTTCTGATATAAATATGGGTCAGGTGATTAGCAATAATGCGTATTTTAACTCTGTTCTGGGAGCATGTAACGGCAAGTTTAATGCTGCTCATTTAAACTGCCGTAGTATTAGACCGTCTTCTAATTCAACCAAATTTGATGAACTTAAGTCAATTTTGGCTGGTTCTCATCTGGATGTTCTTGGCATTTCTGAGACCTGGCTGAAATCTGATATTTCAAGTCGTGCAGTTCATATTCCTGGGTATAAATTCTTAAGAAGTGATCGGAAAAACTCTAGAGGAGGCGGGGTTGGAATCTATATTTCTAACCAGTTAAAACATAGGGTAATCTTCAAATCGTTTGTTTTGGGAAAGTGTGAGTCACTCTTCCTAGAACTTTTTTCAGGTGAGATGAAAGTTTTGTTTGGTGTGGTTTATATGCCTCCTCCCGGGGATTTTGTTATTTTTGAAGACCTACATCATGAACTTTTCTCTCGTTACACTAATTTAATAATTGTAGGAGATTTCAACTGTAATATGTTTGATCCTCCGAAAGCGAATTCTGTCCGTTCTATATGTTTTCGCTTGAATTTGTCTGTATTGCACAATTCTAAACCCACCCATTTTGATGTTGCACATGGCTCGTCTTCTTTGATTGATTTTATGTTAGTTAGTAATTCGTCTATGGTCCACTACTCTGAACAGGTTTTCTGCCCATCAATTTCAGACCATTCACTTATTTTTGCTTCGTTTGATATCTGTGTAAATTGTTTGGATGAATTTGTGGAGTACCATGATTATAGAAATATTGATTGGAATGGATTGCTGAACAGTTTGTCTTGTTTTGATTCTAATGTGTTGAATACTTTAGATATTGATGTCAAATGTTCTATTGTTTCTTCTTTGATTGCGGAGCTATTTACATTTGTTCCCGTCGTAAGGAAAAGAGTACGACATGATGATGGAAATTGGATGAAGTCTAATGACATTATATTTGCTAGGTCTCTTCGGGATATGGCTTTTATTGCCTATCAGCAAAATAGAACACGTGCGAATTGGTTGACTTATACACGATACCGTAATAAGGCAAAGTCTGTGATTCGTAGGGAAAGAAGAAAACATTACTCTAGAAAATTTAATAACATGAGTTCTACTAATCTATGGCGAGTTCTAAAAGGATCTGGGTGTATGGTAAATGATGATTTGTGCTATGATGGTGATGTTGATGCTGCTAATAGTTTTTTTGCTCGTGGTTCACCGTTAAATCTATATGATGATGTTGACTTTGATAGTTTTCGCGAGTCTGATGATGATTTTTCATTTAGTTGCGTTTCTGTTGATGATGTTGCCGTTGCCTTAAATAAAGTAAAGTCTAAAGCTATAGGTATTGATGGTATACCTATTGAGTTTTTAAAAATAATTTTTCCTCACATATCTGAGTGGATTTTAAATTTAATAAATACTATTCTAACAGTATCAGTATTTCCATCACAGTGGAAAACTGCTCGTGTGGTGCCTATACCCAAGTGTAATGTTGTTAATGGTCCGGATGACTTAAGGCCAATATCGATTCTTCCCGTTTTATCTAAAATATGTGAACACATAGTGAAGGAACAAGTACTGCGACACACTAGAGCGAACATTTTTAATGGCCAATTTGCGTTTCGACAAGGCCATAGTACCACTGGGTCGCTTCTTCATATGACCGACTATGTTAGAAGTGATATTAATTCAAATAAACGCAGCGTAATGGTGTCTTTAGACTTGACAAAGGCGTTTAACTCGATTTCCCATGGTATAATGATCAGGAAGCTAAGGGATGATTTTAAGTTCTCTATAACTGCTTGTAAACTTATTATGTCCTATTTGTGTGGTCGATCCCAGTTTGTATGTTTGAATGGGAGAACGTCTAGTTTACTTCCGTTAACATCTGGTGTACCGCAAGGATCAGTGTTAGGGCCTCTACTTTTTATATTATATGTTAATGACCTTTCAGAGTATGTGCGTGACGACATGTGTAAACTGTTTTTATTTGCAGATGATGTTTTTCTTGTTTTTAGTGGTTGTCGTGACTCTTCTGAAGTTTTGGAAAGCAATATAAATTGTTGTCTTACTCGTATTGCTCAATGGGCGTCTCTCAATTATTTGGCAATTAACCCTTCCAAGACAAAGGCAATGATGTTTGGGGGTCTGACATCTGAACTTAATGTTGTCCTGGGCCAGTCCAGAGTCAATTTTGTAGACCATCACAAATGCTTGGGTGTCATTATTGACAATAAACTGTCATTTGAGATACACACAGATTTTCTACATAGAAAAGTTTATATGTTACTACGGAGATTATACTCCACTAATATGTTTTTACCAACATGGGTTAAAACTAGACTTGCTTCTACACTGTTAATGCCTCAAATTTTGTATGGATTAGAGGTCGTATCCGGTACAATAGAACGTGTTTCTATGAAATTAAAACGAATCGTTAATGCTATTGCTCGATTTGTATATGGGGTTAGGAGTCGTGAGCATATTTCTGAATATGTTGATAGTTTTTTGGGCCTTTCCTTTGAACAATTTGTTAGCTATAGAAATTTATTTCTGTTTTATAAGGTGGTTCGAAGTGGTGTACCTGTTCTATTGTACAATATGTTTAGATTTTCTGTCTCTTCTAGAAGCACACAGATTTTTATACCCAGAATTTTCAATTCCACGTTTGAAAGATCATTCGTTATACGAGTTGCTCGTATATGGAATCATTTGCCCATTGAATTGAGGACTTTCTCGCACTCTAATAATGCCTTTCGTTTAAAAATATTCAGCTATTTTTCGTCAGTACTGACTTAATTCTTTTTGAAATGCATCTCTAATTACTTGTATATTATGTTTGATATATACAAACTTTTTACTATTACGTTTTGTTGCTAATCATGACTCACATTTTACTTATTTATATAGTTATGGCTGGGGGGCCAATCATATATGATGATTAGTATGTATATAGTTTATTTTTAAGATTCTACTTAGGAATATGTTACAATGTAATACATTTTTTTTGGCCTTATAGGCTTTAGTATTACTGAATTGAATAAATAAATAAAAAAAAAAAAATAGTCCTACTTCACACAAGGCAATTTTTTCCAAGCAAGTGTCAAAGTTTGTAGCAGAGAGATGCAGAGAACTCTTTCCGTCAGCCCCTCTCTCCTACAAACTTTGACACTTGCTTGGAAAAAATTACGTCTTGTGAATCAGGACATAATAGGCTGAAAAAATAAAATAAAGATGTTATAATTTTTGTCATGAATGATTGTCATATGGCACGTTTTACAAGTTTTGGGTAAATGCTCCAGCGGCAACGCTAAAGTTATATTACGGTTTCGTTTGCCTAACCCAGCCCATTACGTTTCTTCCGTATTTTGTTGACAACGCCAAACTCGGAGCGTTTTTCAGTTAGTTCGTAGGTCAAACATTTTTAGAATACAACTCTGTTCTCCAGAAACTGTCAAAAATATCTCCATCCATCCATATGTGAGATTTTGCTAGCCTTCAGAATAGCACCAGTTCTACGAAATAATTTTCCTGCGAAGTAAAACCCAAAAAGTACCTTGAAGATGTTGAATTTGTCCAGAGTAAGTATATCATAAGAACTGCATTCCCAAGGAGAAATATATTTTCCACAATTCTTTGAAATTAGCAAGAAACACCACATTTTTAACATATTTCATATTTTAAAAGACATTACGTAAGATAGGTTATATTTTACCGATTGACACTGAATTTTATCAATACCATTCCTTTTTACAGGCCGTCGTTCGTAGCTTCACCACCTCCGGTGTTCAGCGTACTGTTGCCAAGGGAGAGGTTGAAAAGGGCTACTTCGAAATCAGGAAAGTCCAAGAACATTTCCAAAAGAAGGATGGCAAACCCGTCTTCTTGAAGGGTTCGGCTGTGGATCAAATCTTATACCGCATCACCGTTGCCCTCAGTTTGGTTGGCATTGGTGGTATGGGTAAATTGTTCTACGATCTTTCTGTCCCAAAGTCGGAATAAATACAGAGCATTTGTGTTTATATCTATGTTAGAAACTTTAAGTACTGTAACAATACTTTAGCACCCTTTCCTATATTTCTGTGTTTTTACCAGGCATTTGTAAGTTCTTATTGTCATATCATATTGTTTCGTAAAATTTCTAATTTGCGCTGTTTTTTTATTTACAGAGATTTCCTTAATCCCCATAGGCAGAAAAAGCATTTTTGAACAAGAGGACACGGTATTGATGCACTGGCGTCACAGAAAATTAAACATTCTTTAAAAAAGCATTTAAAACATAGAAATATATGAAATCATAAGCTAAATACTTCTCTTTTACTTACAAATGTTTTCAAATACTTCCTATTGCGCCAGATAAAAAAGTGATTTACAGATCAGATAATAGAAATATGTAAGGGCTCTTTCTGGCCGTAGGGGCCACATTCCCATAATGTTCCCACCATACATCCGCCATGGAGGTTTAATAGTAGATGGTGAAATAACCGCTCCAGATTACTATCGACTGTCGAAACTTGTATAAATACAAATGAATACCTTAAAATTATTTAAAATAAATTACTTAAAATATTTTATAAGTGAGTAAAACTGTTTGGTCTTTACCAACAATTGTCTTCTGTAATCGAAATTAAAGTATTATTTTAAAATAACACTTATTGTGCACTTTAATTTCGATTGCAGAAAGAATTGTTTGTAAAATCCAAACACCGTTTCATTCACCTTACATGGATGTGGTTATTTATAATTTGGTACGAACTAAAAGTGTGAAGCATCAAAGAAGTCCCTAAATATGTTTGGGACAATCCGTCTCAGGATTAATGTAACCCTTTATTATCGGGAGTATCCGTCTGGCTGATACTCCCGATAATAAAGGGTTGCACGCAATAACTATGTGGTAATATTTTCGTCACACTTGGATTAAGTTCGAAGATGTATAACATAGAATAACTATACCGTATTCAACTAAGTCCGTCTGGCTGATACTCCCGATAATAAAGGGTTGCCCGCAATAATTATGTGGTAATATTTTCGTCACACTTGGATAAGTTCGAAGATGTATTACATAGAATAACGATATCGTATTCCTCCCACACAAACATTCAAAATTAGAATGATATACATACAAACCTCATAAATTCTATATGAGCAATTAACTGAATTTCTTGCAAATAAAAAATTGCCGGACATCTTTTCCCCCACACACAAAGGAACAAAATAGTACTAAAACTTAATAGATAATAACTTTTATTGAAAAAATTGGGTTTTTGTGATGCGCCCTTTATTACTCCCACACAAAATTCATACGACTAACAATCAGTTCACCATAACTTCTGTATGAGGCATGTCCTCAAACTCGGAATTTCTAAGAACTTTTGCAATGACATTAGGCTGGAAAAAAGGGCAAAATATAGCTATCGTTTTGAGATCTCTCATACAAAGCACAACAACAATTCAAGTTTCATTTCTGAATACACATATTTTCGCACTAATTTTTTAACTATTTTCTAAACTATTGAAAGGAACTATTTTTCTATATAAGATGTATGAAACAAGCCATTGAATTCGTATTAAAATAACGTTTTTTGCGAAAACAGCAATTTTAAAAAATGGGAACGATCAATACTGGGGAAGCGGCATTCCTAATTTCATTTATTTTTAATCCTTGATTCCAATTTCAACAACTGGTCAACATTTTCAGTCTCCATAAATCACCGAATGTCACAATTTTCACAGTCAGCCAATTCTAACCACATTCTTCATCTTACTCCTTCATTCTCATTCGCCTGTGTGAGATGTTCCATCATATATTCTAGCATTTTGGTAATCAAATTATTAATCAAAGGCTTTACATTAAAGCTAGTCAAATAGATTAAAAATGAATGAAATTTACATTCCATGAAAAAGTATTTGCTTTCTAATATTGTATAGTAGAAGTAAATTGGTCTAGAGCCAGGAGAGTATCCCAGTTCAAAAAATTGAATTTATTTTTAATACATTTTAATTTTTAATATTTTCCTTTATGTAATATTATAAAATTAAAGATTACGCGATATTGTTTAATGAATAAGGTTTTATAAATGATAATATTACAAACTCTATGCCCTCGTTTAACTAAGCATAGTAATTCAAATTTGCTTTCTTCTTAGCCTGTACTTCCATAATGGCGTCCATGAAGTCTTCGTGTGTTACTTGAGTTGCTGATCGCCGTAAAGCAATCATACCCGCTTCAACGCACACCGCTTTACATTGGGCGCCATTGAAGTCATCGGTGGAACGGGACAATTCTTCGAAATTAACATCACTGCTTACATTCATTTTACGCGAATGAATTTGCATAATACGAGCACGAGCTTCCTCATTTGGATGTGGGAATTCTATTTTACGATCTAAACGACCGGAACGTAGCAGAGCGGGATCTAAAATGTCAACACGATTGGTGGCCGCAATAACTTTAATATCGGCAGTAGAACTGAAACCGTCCAACTGATTCAGTAGCTCCAACATAGTACGCTGTACTTCACGATCACCGGCTTTCTCGGAATCGAAACGTTTTGTACCAATAGCATCTAATTCATCGATAAAAATTATTGCCGGAGCTTTTTCTTTGGCCAAAGCGAAGGCATCTCGAACCAATTTGGCACCATCACCGATAAACATCTGCACCAACTGTGGACCAGCCAACTTCAGGAAAGTCGATTTCGTTTGAGCAGCACATGCACGGGCCAATAGAGTTTTGCCAGTACCGGGAGGGCCATATAGAAGAACACCTTTTGGGGGTTGGATACCCAAGTTTTTGAATTTTTCCTTGTGTGTCATTGGCAGAACAACAGCTTCGATCAACTCTTGAATCTGTTTGTCCAAACCACCAATATCTGAGTACTGTTCGGTGGGACGTTCATCAACTTCCATAGCCTTGACACGAGCGTCATACTCAGCGGGCAGTGTTTCCAAAATTAAATAGGAATCCTTATTAACACCCACCAAATCGCCTGGTTTCAATTTTTCTGCATCCACCAGACCTATGACGGGTAAGAAGTATGCTTGACGAGTGGATGTTTTTATTACAGCGCATTTGCCTTTGCGTTGGTTATCCAAAACTTGAACAGCTCCGTCGTCTTCATCTTCTTGCGCCTCCATGTCCAAAAGCTCAATAACATTGGAAACAAGATATGGAAGAGTTTTGTTAACCTTGGAGAAAACACAAGGAGAAAATTAGAAGTGACCTCGCAGAAATCATCGTGAGAATACTTACCTTTATTTTCTCCGTGTTGTCCTTAATTTTATCATTTTGTGCTTGGATTTCGTGTGTTATACGCATAACCTCACTCTTCATAATCTTGATTTCATTATCCATCAGACGAGTCCTGCTAACAATTTCATCTGTGGACATACGCATAACTTCCTCACCCAACTCCTCACCATCCTCCCAGATGGACTTATCTTCCAATGTAGCGGCCATTTTAACAATTTGTTAGATTATTCTACTTAAATGTGAGAAAGCCTTTATTATATTCAAAACACGATTTGTATTATTTATTTACTATTTTTTAATTATTTGTGTAAAATCTGCAAATTATTCCTCACTTTTCGATGACTTGTAAATTTTTGTTTTGTGACTGCTTGACAGTTGTCGGCTAGCAAAAAACATTTTGCAAATCATACAGTGTTGATTTTATGTTGACATTCAAAGACCTGGTTTAGTCTCACGCGACCGTAAAGGCCCAGTTAGGCAAACTTAACCGTAACACGGACGGCTGAATCTGTTGAAATCAGAATTGGACGTTCCGTTTACGTACAATTTGACAACAGCTGATACTACATGTTGTTTACAATTACAATTGTATGTTCACCGAGAAAAGTAAAGAAAATAATTTATTAATTATTTGTTGTTTAAAAGTGCAAATAAAAATGAAAGACGAATATTGATTTCATTGGTGCAGTCGCACGAGTATTTATAAAATAAATATAATCCAGCATATAGAAAAAACGAGAAGCTTGGAAGCAAATTGGCAAGGAGCTGGGCGTTACAGGTGAGTTTTATGAAGATCGCGGCTGACTCCATTAAAAATTAAATTTATAATCTGCTTCAGCATTCTTTTGACGACAGTACGAGACAATCATTGCGCCAATCTTCTTCATTGTGGTTTAATTTGACAGCAATATAAGCGTCTCTACAAACGTGGACTTATTTATAGATTGAGATTGGATTGGATTTGGCAAGTCCCTCTTCAATGGAAATAGACATAAGTAAAGGGTTTTCCATTATGGACATACGAATTTTGTATATTAATAAAACACAGAATATTTAAGATATAGAGTTCAAAATTATTCCAGGTGTAGTGCAAATGTTACATTTTAAGAATGAAATTCAATTTCGGTCATATGACCACCACAAGCCCGTCAACAGCGATCTATTCTTTGGACCCAATTTTCCACCACTCCTGTTCACATTTCGACCGGAACGTTGGCAATTTCGCGTTGGATGTTGTCTCTAAGCTCGTCGTTGATTTCGACCAAGGATATTCCTCAGAGGAAACGCCGCATCGCCAATAAAAAAATGAGGAAAGGCTTCAGAGGATGCTGACGATAATGGTTTACTAGGAGGTACTGTACATAAAATAACTGATTGGCCAAACGCAGAGTACTGGAATATAGCTGTATTTAATTTAAATTAAGAAATGTAAATTGTTTGTATTAAAATAGAATATAAATAAATTGAAGTTTAATGGACATACCCCCATCGTGTTGGCTGCCATAACTTCCAACATTAACTGATATGAATGTATAGTTAGCATCGCAGATTCCCACACAATTCGGCATATCCCACATTCGTTGAAAATCATTGGCAATGTGTTTGTACTGTTGTGTAGTTTGTTCACTTAATTAAATCGGCGAAAGCAAGCGCCACAAAACTTCACTGCATTCTAAAATAATATTTCGAATTGTTGTTTTCCCAGCTTGACTCCATGCAATCGATTGTATGGAACAACCGTGACCCAAATATTTACAATTTTAATGAATAGAATGTTAATATTTCCCAACTTGGAATCATAGGATAAAGCAATATTTGACATACAGTGGTGTTATTGCTAGTCTCTCTGCCGGTCTAATCCGTTGCTTTGGCGTAGTTAACTCATATATTAGGCATGTTTTCGTTACAAGCTAGCACTTTTTGTTTAGCTCTTTGCAACGAAAACAACTGACTTCCACTAACTGGCACATAAGCAATAAGTGGCGGATTTTCACTATCTGGTAGCAATGGTGTCATGAGTTGCGAAGAAAGAACAGTGCGAAACAGACAAAAAATTCGTGAAAAGTATTTATAAAACATATATTTACTATTCTATGTTCAATTGTTTACACTCTTTTGCAAATATTAAAATAATTTCCCATTTTTGTTCTTCTTCCCGTTAATTCACAATAATTGATAAAATCTCTCCAAAAATGGGATGCCATATTGCTAAATATAGGGTGCCCAATCTGGCAACATCATACTCGATTAAGACATGAACACAAGCACCAAACTTCATCGGGAACTAATAGTGCTTAAAAGTGCTTAGCTCCCCATACAAATTAAGCACTTATGGTGTAACGAAAAGCTAAGCACTATTAGTTCCCGATGAAGTTTGGTGCTTGTGTTCATGTCTTAATCGAGTATGATGTTGCCAGATTGGGCACCCTATATTTAGCAATATGGCATCCCATTTTTGGAGAGATTTTATCAATTATTGTGAATTAACGGGAAGAAGAAGAACAAAAATTGAAAATTATTTTAATATTTGCAAAAAGAGTGCAAGCAATTGAACATAGAATAGTAAATATATGTTTTAAAAATACTTTTCACGAATTTTTTGTCTGTTTCGCACTGTTCTGTCTTCGCAACTCATGACACCATTGCTACCAGATAGTGAAAATCCGCCACTTATTGCTTATGTGCCAGTTAGTGGAAGTCAGTTGTTTTCGTTGCAAAGTGCTAGCTTGTAACGAAAACATGCCTCTTATGTGTTGTTGTTGTCAGAACATATGACTCGTTTTCTCGACGTTGGCTAATCGCTCAAACGGGCAACGGTAAAGATAAATTACGGTTACGTATGCCTAACCCAGCCTTAAGTCGTGCTACATACGAGGCAATTTTTTCCAAGCAAGTGTAAAAGAGCTCTTTCTGCCTGCCTCTCACTCCCACAAACTCGTTCCGGAATATATCCGATTATCGCGGGAACCTTATGTGGTTTTTCATGTGTACACAGTGTTGTCCTGAAGTAAATTAACATTTGTCTTTTAATTTGAGGGAATGGATGTAAATAACATTTTGAGGTTTCTATTCTCCATTAGAAGCGCTAAATTTCTGCTAATAGACCTCATGGTGTTATGTGTATTTTTAGCTTCCCCGTTGACTTGGGTGATCAGATGTTGTTGTAGTGGTAGTGCGTCCAGTGAGTTATTTTTAGCTGTAGAAACTCAAATTATGATAAAAACATGTTGATGTTAAATTTTTTCCAGTGCCCTGGCTGGGAATCGAACCCAGCACCTTCGGAATCCAAGTATAATACACCAACCACTGAGCTACCGAAGCCGACTTAAATACCAGTGAAAACGTCCGGCGTCTGTAAAACTCAAAATTCGTCCTATTGTTTTCTTAGGGTATCTCTTAAATACCAGTGAATGCGTCCGGCGTCTGTCAAACTCAAATTTCATCCTATTATTTTCTGTGCATACAACAACACTTTGACAGACGCAGGACGCAATTCACCGGTATTTAAGAGATGCCCTTATACGGAATTTTTATAATAGGCGTGTTTTCGTTACACCATAAGTGCTTAAACTTTAAGCACTATTAGTTCCCGATGAAGTTTGGTGCTTGTGTTCATGTCTTAATCGAGTATGATGTTGCCAGATTGGGCACCCTATATTCAGCAATATGGCATCCCATTTTTGGAGAGATTTTATCAATTATTGTGAATTAACGGGAAGAAAAAGAACAAAAATTGGAAATTATTTTAATATTTGCAAAAGATTGTAAACAATTGAACATAGAATAGTAAATATATGTTTTATAAATACTTTTCATGAATTTTTTGTCTGTTTCGCATTGTTCTTTCTTCGCAACTCATGACACCATTGCTACCAGATAGTGAAAATCCGCCACTTATTGCTTATGTGCCAGTTTGTGGAAGTCAGTTGTTTTCGTTGCAAAGTGCTAAACTAAAAGTGCTAGCTTGTAACGAAAACATGCCTAATGCAGTGACAAATAAGTAATAATAGAAAATATAATTATGTTGTTGCTATATTTGTTGTGATTGTTAGTCCTGTATCACTCGAGGCAATTTTTCCCAAACAAGTCTAAAAGTTTGTAGGAGAGAGAGGCAAAGAGCTCTGTCCGCATGCCTCTCTCTCCTACAAATTTTTACAATTGCATGGAAAAAATTGGGTCTTGTGAATCAGCACTCATGGCACGCTTTTCATATTTTGGGTAACTGCTCCTAGGGCAGCGATATGGTTATGCTAAAGATACGTTGCGGTTTCGTTTGCCTAACCCAGTCGTATGTATCGTATCGTAGTATAATTGGCGCCAAAAACAATTGTTTATTTGTTGTATTTGCAAAATTATTATTTGCAGTTTTGTGTGCTGCAGGCCAGTATTGTTTGTTTATAACATTTAGCAAAACTGATTTAAAAAAAATAAATAAAAATATGGAACAAGGTGGTGGTAAGAAAGTTCTGCAGAATACAGGAAAGTTTGTTTCGGAAACTAGAACAGAAGGGTAATTTTATCAATCTAAATATAGAAGTATATATATTTACATATTAATATACATACATATTTACTGATTTCTATTCTATAGAGACGACTTTTACAACGAAGCTGGCTACCGACAATCACGAGAAAATGATAAAATTGACTCTAAATATGGATTTGATCGTGTCAAAGATGGATTGGAGAGAACTGGCTACCTTATAAACATGCATACCGTAAGGGGTTTGGAGGAAGGTACAACTGTATATAACAACTACATTTCATATCATTGCAGACAGAAGTGTTGGATGAGGATCGTCGTTTAGTGGCCGCTTTAGATTTGTTTTTTATACAAATGGATGGATCCCGTTTCAAGTGTACAGTGGCTTACAAACCCTATATGTTGCTTAAACCCGACGAGAAGCAAGCATTGGAATTAGCTCGATTCCTAAGTCGTAAATATGCCGGACAACTGGCTGGAGTTGAACATATTTATAAGGAAGATTTGGACTTGCCCAATCATCTGTCGGGTCTAAAGCAGCAATACCTTAAGTTATCCTTTCTTAATCAAACAGCTATGACAAAAGTTCGCCGCGAAATTATGGCTGCTGTTCGAAAGAATACCGAACGGGAAAAATCCAATACATTTTACTTGCAAATGTTAGCATCGTCTTTGGCAGCCAATGCTTCAAATGATAACGACAGCGGCAAGAAACAGCTCGATTACTTTGATAGCATTAAAGAGGTGCGTGAACACGATGTACCCTATCATGTACGAGTTTCCATTGACTTGAAAATATTTTGTGGTCAATGGTATAATATACGTTGCCGCAGCGGTGGTTTTGAACTTCCTATAATAACATCTCGACCAGATATTTTAGAACGTCCAGAGCCTGTAGTTCTGGCTTTTGATATTGAGACCACAAAATTGCCTTTAAAATTCCCCGATGCCCAGACGGATCAGATAATGATGATATCGTATATGATTGATGGCCAAGGTTATTTGATTACAAATCGTGAGATTATTTCAACGGATGTAGACGATTTCGAGTATACTCCTAAACCAGAATTTGAAGGAAATTTTATAGTTTTCAATGAAGAGAATGAAATGCATTTGATACAGAAATTCTTCGATCATATTATGGAAGTACGACCTCATATAGTGGCCACATACAATGGGGATTTCTTCGATTGGCCTTTTGTGGAAACCAGGGCGGCTGTCTACGACTTGGATATGAAACAGGAAATTGGGTTTTCAAAGTCAAGGGAAGGAACTTATTTGTCCAGACCATCGATTCACATGGATTGTTTATGTTGGGTAAGTGGCTATTGGCATGTACATTATATGCACATTTCAAAAAGTAAAATAAGTAGTCTAGGTTCTGAGTAAAACTATCTTATAAACACCCTTTACAAAAAAAGGCAAAATTTACAGAAAATTCAGTGGCATATTTAATCTCTTATAAATGTTTTTTATTACTTATTTTGTGGTAACTTCCATACAAAGGGATGAAATCGTACTAAAAAAGAAAACTTTATAACATTAATACAAGTACACTTAAACACTTGAAATTCAAAGTGTTATATTTTTTTGAGAAATGTCCTTATTTGTCAAACACCTTCAAGGACACACATACATAAAATTAGCAAGTTCATACGAAAAGAAATCTGCCAAGAGTGTGAACAGTTCAGAAGTTCTGATTAATCCAACAAAAAAAGACTTCTTGAATTACCGTTTTAGGAATTATTTTTTAGTTAGATATCTAAAGATAATAAAAAAACCCATATCATAAAAACTGTTGTATTAACATTTTTAAGATTTCTTAGCCACACATTCAGATGACTATTTTTTACATAACGTAAGGTGGATAGAGTATTGGTTTTTTTTGAGAACACCAACTATGTGTTCAAATTACTTATTTTTTTCATTACCAGGTTCCTCAAATTTATTCTTGAAGCAAAAGAACAGTACAAATTTGGACAACAATTTTAACAATCTCCGTAAACTATTTTAACACCCTCTCCCCATAGGTGAGACGTGATTCATATCTTCCAGTTGGTTCGCAAGGCTTGAAAGCTGTCGCCAAGGCCAAACTACGCTATGATCCAGTCGAATTGGACCCCGAAGATATGTGTAAAATGGCTGTAGAGCAACCCCAGGTTCTGTCAAATTATTCCGTTTCCGATGCGGTTGCCACGTATTACCTCTATATGAAATATGTACATCCTTTCATCTTCGCTTTGAACACTATTATTCCTATGGAGCCGGATGAGATATTGCGTAAAGGTTCTGGTACACTTTGCGAAACTTTACTAATGGTACAGGCCTATCATGCCAACATCGTCTATCCCAACAAGCAACAGAGTGAACTAAATAAGTTGTCGAATGAGGGACACGTCTTGGATTCGGAAACATATGTCGGTGGACATGTAGAAGCTTTGGAATCGGGAGTGTTTCGTGCCGATATACCGTGTCGTTTTCGTTTAGACCCCAATATGGTGCAGACATTAATGGACAATGTTGATCGAGTTTTGAAACATGCCATTGAAGTTGAGGAGGGTATTCCACTGGACAAGGTCAGCAATTTGGAAGATGTTCATAAAGAAATCTGTCAAGGTTTACAGGGTCTTCATGATATACCCAACCGTTTGGAACAGCCTGTGATTTATCATTTGGATGTAGGCGCTATGTACCCTAATATCATCTTAACCAACCGTTTGCAGCCTTCTGCCATGGTAAATGATACAGATTGTGCCGCTTGTGATTTTAATAGGCCAGGCGCCATGTGCAAGCGTGTCATGGATTGGTTATGGCGTGGTGAAATGCTGCCGGCCAGCCGAAATGAGTTTCAACGGATTCAGCAACAATTGGAGACAGAGAAATTTCCCTCTTTGTTTCCGGGAGGACCTACTCGAGCTTTTCACGAGCTTTCGAAAGAAGATCAGGCAGCTTATGAGAAGAAACGTTTGGGTGACTACTGCCGCAAGGCTTACAAGAAAACTAAAATTACCAAATTGGAAACAAGGACATCGACCATATGCCAAAAAGAGAACAGTTTCTATGTTGATACTGTTAGAGCCTTCCGTGATCGGCGTTATGAATATAAAGGACTAACCAAAGTTGCAAAAGCAGCGGTAAATGCTGCTGTTGCCTCGGGAGATGCATCGGAAATTAAGGCCGCAAAAGGTCGAGAAGTTTTGTACGATTCTTTGCAATTGGCTCACAAATGTATTTTGAACTCCTTCTACGGTTATGTTATGCGACGTGGTGCCCGGTGGCATTCTATGCCTATGGCTGGTATTGTGTGTTTAACGGGTTCTAATATTATCACCAAAGCCAGAGAGATTATAGAGCGTGTGGGTCGACCCTTGGAATTGGATACCGATGGTATTTGGTGTATTCTGCCAGCTTCATTCCCCCAAGAATTCACCGTAATGACTACTCACGAAAAGAAAAAGAAAATCAACATTTCCTATCCAAATGCTGTACTTAATACTATGGTGAAAGATCATTTTACAAATGATCAATACCATGAACTGGTCAAGAAGAGAGACGAAGGTTCAACAGAGCCGCCAGAGTACACTATAAGAGACGAAAATTCTATTTTTTTTGAAGTTGATGGTCCGTATTTGGCCATGGTTTTGCCTGCTGCAAAAGAGGAAGGTAAGAAACTCAAGAAGCGTTATGCAGTATTCAACTTCGATGGTTCTCTTGCTGAATTGAAGGGGTTCGAGGTGAAACGACGTGGTGAACTGCAGCTTATTAAAAACTTTCAGAGTTCTGTCTTTGAAGCCTTTTTGGCTGGCAGCACTTTGGAGGAATGTTATGCCTCTGTGGCAAAAGTTGCAGACTATTGGTTGGATGTACTCTACAGTCGGGGCTCCAATTTACCCGATTCTGAGTTGTTCGAATTGATTTCGGAAAATAAGTCTATGTCAAAGAAATTGGAAGAGTATGGAGCCCAAAAAAGTACTTCCATTTCAACGGCGAAACGCTTAGCTGAATTTTTAGGAGAACAAATGGTTAAAGATGCTGGTTTAGCCTGTAAATATATAATCTCGAGGAAGCCTGAAGGTGCTCCGGTTACTGAAAGAGCTATACCGCTGGCAATTTTCCAGTCTGAACCCAGCGTCCGAAGACACCATTTACGACGCTGGCTAAAAGACAATACAATGGGTGATTCGGACATTAGAGATGTTCTCGATTGGAACTATTATATAGAACGTTTGGGTGGAGCTATACAAAAGATTATTACCATTCCGGCAGCTTTGCAAGGCCTATCAAACCCAGTACCAAGGGTTCAACATCCTGACTGGTTGCACAAGAAAATTTCCGAGAAAAACGACGTATTCAAACAGCGTAGAATAAATGAAATGTTTACGAGCAGGCCCAAGCCCAAACCAGCACTTCCTTCGTCCAGTAATGACAGTGATGCGAAAAATGTAGATATAGCTGATATGGAAGATTTGGCTGGATGTGAAGACAATTCCTCCGACGGTAGACCTAGAGTTACCAAAAGAAGAAGAAATAATTCGGATGAGGATGAAACTCAAAATGCTCAACCGGAAGCATCATCATGGCGTCAAGCCTTGGGTGTGCCACCTCCGATTGGAACGACACGTAAAGAAATTTTGGAATGGGTGAAATTTCAAAAACGTAAATGGGAGTGGCAATTCGAAAGACGTCAACGTTACAAACAACAAAATAAACGGATGCGAAATGATGATTCCAACAACAATAACCATAACGATCACCAAAGTGCTTCGAAGGGAGCAACATCTACAGCTACGTTGGGTGGTTTCCTTCGACGAGCCCAAAGAACTTTATTGGATCAAATATGGCAAATACTACAAATTGTACCAGTTGACGATCTGGGACACTTCACTGTATGGGCAATGATAGGCGAGGAATTGCATCGAATTAAACTAACGGTACCACGTATATTCTATGTCAATCAAAGAAGTTTAGCACCACCAGAAGAAGGACAAATGTGGAAAAAAGTTAATCGTGTTTTGCCTCGTTCACGGCCTGTCTATAATTTGTACAGATATAGCGTTCCTGAGCAAGTCTTCAAAGACAATTGTTTAGGAATGTTGGCCGATTTGGCTACTCCTGATATAGAAGGCATTTATGAGACACAAATGTCTTTAGAATTCCGGGCTCTCATGGATATGGGTTGTCTGTGCTCGGTGCAACGCGAAGAGGCAAGACGTTTAGCCGGATTGGCTACCAAAGATCTTGAAAGCTTTTCGATCGAACAACTTGAACAAAAATCTCAAGCGCATATTAAATATCTGCAGGGCTCCAATGCTAAACTAAGGAAGATTTTTTTATATCAGCACAATATACCAACAGCCAAGAAGGAAATATGGGCTCTTTTCTTAATGGCCAGTAAGAAGGCCATTGTAATTGCTTTAGATACAGTGCGCACCAATCAAATGCCAAATCTGAAGAATCTGTATACAGCCGAACGTTTGGCTCTTATAAAAAATCTACAAAATGCTGAAGATATTGAAAAAATACCCGCCGAAGATTTCCAATTTGAGATTTTTATAGAAGTTGATGTTAAGCAAGTATATCGGCACATCCAGAGGGCATTGACTTCGTATAAGGAAGAGAAACGAGGTCCCTCCTTGATATGCATGCAAACCGCTCTAGATGCTCGTAAGCTGAGTGCCAACATGCCAATCGTCCTCGATTTTGCACAGGCTCAAATTCATATATCAGACGATGCCTCGCTGTTGTCCGGTTTAGATTGGCAGAGACAAGGTTCACGGGCATTGGTTAGACATTTTTTGAATCTTAACAATGTAGTTGAATTGATGTTGGATCAATGCAGGTACTTCCACGTACCCATAGGCAACATGCCACCCGACACTGTGTTGTTTGGGGCCGATTTATTTTTCGCTCGACTATTACAGAAACACAATTTCGTTTTGTGGTGGTCCCAAACAACTAGGCCTGATCTGGGCGGTCGGGAATCTGACGACAGCAGACTCCTGGCAGAATTTGAAGATAGTGTGACGGTGGTACAAAACCAAGCGGGATTCTATCCTGAGGTGTGTGTAGAATTGGCCTTAGATAGCTTGGCTGTATCGGCTCTTTTACAATCCACAAAAATCCAAGAAATGGAAGGAGCCTCATCGGCCATAACTTTTGACGTTATACCACAAGCCTCGCTAGAAGAAATGATTGGCACAGTTCCGGCAGCTACTCTACCCAGTTATGATGAGACTGCCTTGTGCTCTGCGGCATTTAGAGTAATGCGTTCCATGGTCAACGGTTGGCTTAGGGAAGTGTCAATAAACCGTAATATCTTCTCCGATTTTCAAATTGTACACTTCTACAGATGGGTACGATCCAGTAATGCTCTGCTCTATGATCCGGCTCTGAGAAGATCTTTGAATAATTTAATGCGTAAAATGTTTTTGCGTATTGTGGCCGAATTCAAACGCTTAGGAGCTACCATTATTTATGCTGATTTCAATCGTATTATACTATCGTCGGGTAAGAAGAGTGTTGCGGATGCTTTGGCATATGTAGATTATGTTGTACAGTCATTAAGAAACAAGGAAATGTTTCATTCTATCCAGCTTTCATTTGAACAATGTTGGGACTTTATGTTGTGGCTTGATCATGCAAATTATTCTGGTATTCGTGGACGTTTGCCCAAAGGATTAGACGAAACAACCTTGGGGGATGTAACAGCAGCAGCTTTAGCTGCCCAAACGGAGAAACGCCAGCGAAATGTGGAGGCCCAAGATTCGGATAATGAAAATGATGAAGACGATGATGATGTAGAAGAAGTGCCAAGAGCTGAAGACGACGATAACCCAGCCGATGAAGAAGAACAATTATCCCTTGAACTTAATTGGACTATAAGCGAACATTTGCCAGACGAAAATGAGTGTCGCGAAAAATTTGAAGCCATAGTTACACTCTTCATGCAATCATTGGCCGAACGAAAAACCACTAAACAGGCCATCAAAGACATTTCACATGCAGCTTTTGATTTCATCATTAAGCTGCACAAAAATTATGGCAAAGGAAAGTCCAGTCCTGGTCTGGATTTAATACGTACTCTTATCAAAGTATTAAGTGTTGATAAGGGTCTGATGGAGGACATCAATGACCTACGCCGTAACATGTTGCGTTTGGTAGGAGTGGGTGAGTTTTCTGATTTGGCCGAATGGACGGACCCGTGTGATAGTTACACTATATCCGAGGTCATTTGTAAGGCTTGCAATCATTGTCGTGACTTGGATTTGTGCAAGGATAAACATAGAGCCATGAAAGATGGCATGTAAGTATAATTAGTATCATTGTTTTTATTTGAATTGAAATAATTGTCGCATTTTCCAGACCCGTTTGGCTGTGCGCCCAGTGTTTTGTAGCCTATGACAATGAAGAAATAGAAATGCGCATTAT
This sequence comes from Eudasyphora cyanicolor, assembly GCA_963930755.1. NCBI lineage: Eukaryota > Metazoa > Arthropoda > Insecta > Diptera > Muscidae > Eudasyphora > Eudasyphora cyanicolor. The sequence goes on along the minus strand of OZ005734.1, from coordinate 196,609,532 downwards.
CGATGTCGTCCAACGAAAGCTTATGTCATTTGTCCTCCAAGATTTACGATGCGCCCGGTGCAACGAAATCAAAAGAGAAAATCTGGCTCAGTTCTGTACGTGCGCCGGAGATTTTATACCACTGATATCGGGCAAAGAAATCGATCATCTGTTGAGAACCTTCAGAAAAGTGGCAGAATATCATAAAATGGATTTGTTATATGAAACTGTAGAGCAGATTGTATTCGCAAAATGACAACGGTTCCCCAATCAATCTGTTATTTTATTTAAGATGTAAATAAAGTTTTCTATTATAATAATTTCAATTGTTTTTCGGAATTTGTTTCATTTTATTTTAAATAAATTTCTGTTCAAACTGAAAAACAATAGAAACTTCTATATTGTGCCAAAACAGAGATTGGATTTTTAAAACCTAATCGTGGGTGTTTATAGCACATTACCGACTCAAGATGTTCTGCCCCGAAGCACAGATTTTGAACAGCACTGTTGGAATTATTACTCTATTTAAGTTGTATTACAATCTAGTTGGCTGAGGTGATGGGATCAATTTTAACTTCTGGGAACTTGAATTCCGGGAATTTAGTCATGTCGGTTTTACCATCGCTGCCGAATTGCTTGGCAACACGTTCCAATTCGTTCTTAATCTCACGTTCGATTTCGGGAGAGGAATCAACAACTTTGCCACCACTAAAATGAAATTGAAGGAATACTATTAGTTTCTGTTCTAGTTTTGTAATTTTTAAATTTTTTTTAATTACTTACGCTGACTTCTGTTTGTATTCACGAACTTTGTCCAAGAACAATTGTTGGATTGGATCCGAAGCTTTGCTCAAGGCTGGTGCAACGATACCAATGCTGCGGCGGGCTTCGACACGCAATACGCGAACACCATTCAAGATACTTTGGGACAACATCTACAAAATACCAGATAAATATTCAGTGTTATATTTTTTTGCAAGAATTTGGTAACCTTAAAAACATTAAAGGTTATGTAATGATTTTTTTTTCATGGATTTTGCTTCCATTAAAACTGCAAAATAGTGTAGGGGGAGTATTTCTTGTGATCGTCACTTATTTATTATGATTTCTACATTATTTTGCATATACCCGCAAAAATTACCTTTGCTGTTTTAGTTTTCTTAAAATATTTTCTAAAAGAACTCTAAAATCCAATCGCGAATCTCGCTCTCTTGCACAAGTATAAATATTTGACAGCACTAAAATACAGCAAAAACCGACTGTCAAATGTTTTCGGAGTTGCCAGTAGTAAAAAAACAAATTTCAAGTGGGGAACCTAGAGACCTAATTAAATAGCTTCATTGAATTTTTGGAGAAAATAGTCGTTTACCACCCCTGAAAATAAAACCAAATTTTTTCGGCCCTGCAAGCCCTCTGTGAAAGGCCCTAGAGGTCCATATATCATGCGTCGTGGGTCCACATATCACTTAAATGATAGGAAATTTTGCGTAGAGTAGTAATATTACAAATATCGGGATATCTAGAAAAGACGATAGAGGACTTGAAAATAGATATCAAGTCCATACATTTTAGACCCATTTGATTTTTTCTGTTGCTACAAATTCTATTTTGTTCCCTAAATTTAAAAAAAAAATAATTTTAAAGGATTATTTTTTTTTGGGAAAAGTTCCACAGGCTAAATTAATTTTAATGGATTTCGTTTTTCGGAGCCCTCCAGATCGAAAGCTTTTATTTTTTGTATGATAAAACAAACTTAACACTTCGTGTTCTTATTTCTATATTTTCATAAACCATTGCTTACGGCAAAACATATGCTGTTTTTGCGTATATTTCTTAAATGCTGCGCGGTAAAATATAGTTTTTGGCAATTATTTCTGTTGTTTTTCATTATTTAAGTGTTTTTTATAGAGATCTCGAAGTTTTTCGATATTTGTTTCCATTAATTTGAGTGGTTGCATGGTATGTGAACCCAAGGGCCATTTTTCAAGTTTCGGGACTATGCAATAATCTTTTGTTTAAGTTAGTTCAGTTTCACACGAGTCAATTTTTTTCAAGCAAGTGTCAAAGTTTTGTTGAGAGAGCCAGGCGGAAAGACCTCTCTTCCTCTCTCTCTCACAAACTTTGACACTTGCTTTAAAAAATTGACTCGTGTGAATCTAGACTTAGTATTGATCTTTTCGGGGCTGGGTCCATGAGGGCGTCATGGGTCCGACCAAATTGTCAATTAATTTTCTTGTTTTTAGGTTCATTTTCAGGGGGTGGTAAAAACATTGTTTCTAAAACGTTCACCATAAACTGCATTTTTCCCTTTTTTGAAAAAAAAGTGTAAAGCAATGCGCCTGCCGCGTCATTGTGCGATACGTAACTTTACCTTTATTTTATTCTTTCACAGCGACATCTACACATCCTAGGGATTTATCACACGCATACAAAACCCACACACATGCAATTTTGCCAGCAAAACTTTCCAGCTGATCAACGAAGAGGAAAGGATAAGAAATAAACAAAAATATCAAGCGAAAAGAAAGGGGAACAGACAACAAAATATTGTCCATGTTTAAAGTTTGGAAGACATTTGGCATCATCATTCAGTGATAAGCGGCGGTTTTTCGTTTACTTCACATTTTACAATAAAATACAAATAAAATTATTAAGATGGGACGAACAAACGCGGTGGAGGAAGAATTGAAGAGCTATTTCAAATCTCACAGTAAAATACGGGAACAAAAAGCGCACACTTCAAAGGTAGAGTAGAGGGTCCAACAGTTCCACCAGCAACTTGTATCTTATATTGTTTGCGAAATTTGCAGGTTCACTCGGTGGGATGGAGTTGTGACGGCCGGCGTCTTGCCTCGGGATCATTTGATAAAACAGTTGCAGTGTATACTTTGGAAAGAGACCGAGTGGTACGTATATATACTTAGCTAGTTCACAAAATAGAAATGTGCCACCACATCCTTTGCAGAGTAAAGAAAATACTTACCGTGGCCATAGTGGCTCTGTAGATCAACTCTGCTGGCACGCTTCAAATTCTGATTTACTTAGTACTGCGAGTGGTGACAAAACTGTACGTATTTGGGATATACGAGCCGGAAAATGCTCATCGGTTACAAATACAAAAGGAGAAAATATTAATATAACATGGTCGCCGGACGGCAAGACCATAGCTGTTGGAAACAAGGAAGATCTGGTCACATTCATTGACACAAGAACCAACAAAATCCGAGCCGAAGAACAGTTCAACTTTGAGGTAGAATTGATGTTTGATTTTATAAATAATAACTCATCACAATACCATTTTTTAGGTAAACGAAATAGCTTGGAATAACAGCAGTGATCTGTTCTTCCTCACCAATGGCATGGGCTGTGTCCATATACTCAGTTATCCCAGTTTGGAATTGCAACATATTTTGAAAGCTCATCCCGCTACTTGTATTTGCATCGAATTTGATCCAACTGGCAAATATTTTGCAACAGGCTCTGCAGATGCCTTGGTCAGTTTATGGGATGCCAATGAATTGGCCTGTCTACGTGTTTTATCGCGTTTAGATTGGCCAGTTCGTACCATTTCATTCAGTCATGATGGCAAACTGATTGCTTCGGCTTCCGAAGATTTGCTTATTGATATTGCTCACACGGAGACGGGAGAGAAAGTCGCCGATGTATCTGTGGATGCAGCCACGTTTACGGTGGCTTGGCATCCCAAACAGTATTTGTTGGCATTCGCCTGCGACGACAAAGATAGTAACGATCGACGCCGTGAAGCTGGCAATCTTAAAGTTTTCGGATTTCAGGAATAGTGAGATACAATAAACTGTAATTTTTAAAATAAAATAAGTTTGGTCTAATAAATGACCGCCATATTTAAGGAATTTTTGTTTTTGTGTGGTCAATTTATTTTTGTCATGGTAATTTAGGTGAGTGAAGAGGGACATAAATTGAATATTTCTGTAGCCAATGACCCATAGTAGGGTAAGGAGAAATGAAGCATTTTAAACATAATTAGCTTATAACAATCTCTAGATGGCTACCTAAATCTTCTCACTCGCATACAAACGTACGCGAAATTGATTATTAACCCATCCTGAAATTGATTATTAAGACACTGGGGTGTCTAATTACAAAATGGTCTTTGCTGATATATGGAAATCAGTATAAACGATTAGCCAACGAAATGTAAACGGACGGCTGAAATTTTATTTGGACGTTACGTTTAAGTGCATTTGCAAAGAAACAAAACAACGAAAAAAGACATTTATTCGAAACTTTTGAAATGGAATGATAAATACATACATATGTAAGTAATAAAATGTGAAAATAAGATCAAGAATATATAAAATAATGATGTTATAAATAAAGCGTGATCCATTTCGAGGTTTACTACTTTTTTAAAGAAAAAAACACAGAAAATTCAAATTGAATAGGGAATGTTTATTATCATTTGAAAGAACATTATTGGGCATTTATTTTTTGAAGATTAAGTCTATCAAATGTTGGCCGCGGCTACGTCTCAGATGGTCCATCCGTTGAGTCCAATTTTCGATGACTCGTTCGAGCATTTCGACCAATGATCGGATCGGGAATCGGTCAATTGCAAAAAGATAGCTCTTAACGAGAGCTAAAATATTGCTCATGGGTGTCAAGGTCGTGGGTCGACTGGAAAGTGTATTGGCGATCGATTATTTTGATAATAAAACTGAATAATTTGTAAACGTTGTTCAGGCGTAAGTCTTTCCATGATGAAATGCCACACAATACTTAGCAAAAATAACATGACAGCATGACACGACTCAAACGTGATCTGTCAAAAAAAGGCTATTGAAAAAGTATCTCTACTTAGATCACCCTATATAAATATGCTTTTGTTGTGAATGTTTGAGTCATTTGGAACGTTTTTCAATTTTTGGGTAATTGCTCCAGCGGGTGTCGTTACAGCTGCGCTAAAGATAAGTTACGGTTTCGTTTGTCTAACCCGGCTTTTATATTTTCTGTTGACGTCGTTTTTTTTTCGCTAGCGGCCGCAGTCGTTGATTTTTTCGTAAACAAACACAGCGTTGTTAAAAATATGTACCTTAATGGGAACATACTAATTTACTGAGGTAATATAAATATCAACTATGTATTGTCTTACGTGTGAAAAAAACTAAATTATTTAAGAAAAAGATAATAATATTCGGTTTATATTTGCCAATATATAAATATTATGTTAGTGCACTTCACATTTCCAAAGATTTGATAATAGACTACAGGTAAGTGCCCGCACATTAATGTTGTTCGAGCAACGACACGTCAGTCAAAAGTCGAAACGACGATACCAAATGCAAAACAACGACAGAAAAAGAAAAACAAAACTACAACCAACTTTTTTGTGAATTAATTTATACTGAATTGGAGAACAATTTCGTCACATTACAGAGTGAAATAAGAGCAGCAGCTGCACAATGAAACTAGTAGGCTTAATCGCCGTAGGCATTTTGCTAATTGTGCAGATTTCCCAATGGGAAACTGCCTCCGCTGAACTGCAGGGACCGCAAGCAGTTTCACCGCCTGGCAGCAAAGACAAAGCATCGGACAGCTCAAATATATCGGGTCAAGACAATGCTGACAGCTCAGGGAATGAGGAGGGGACCAATGATATACCCAGCAACCAGCGTAAAGCTTCTAAATATATTGATGAACAAATGGAGGCTGCCAAAGCGGCCGCACAAATCGCAGCCAACATCCAAGGAACGGAAGCGGATGGCAAAAATAAATTGCTAAAATTCGCTATTTTCGAACGTTTGTGGAGCGAAGAAGTTGTGCGGAAAAAGCTTCAGGAGGAGATTGAACTGCTGGAGGCGAAACAAGAACCCCAAGAAGTGATTGATCCAACACCGGAGCAGATAGAGGGTATGTCCATATATTTTATTGAACATGACAATGAATGACAGTTTCTACACTTCCTTCCAATAGCTGAAAGTATGTATGAAAATGCCATGGAAATGTTGTCGAAGCCAAATTCGGATAAACGAGTTGCCTTCACACTGATTCGTAAAGCGGCGGAAATGAAACATAGCAAAGCTCGCGCTGAATTGGCTTGGGCCAGAGTTTTGGGCCATTATATGGATTTTGATTTTGAATATGCTGCAGCTGAATTCGACGAGTTAGCTAATGAGGGTTTGCCCGAAGCAAATATGGTAAGTGGAACGAAAGTTGTTAGACAACATGCGTTATTATCTAGTCCGCATATATCTTGGCTAAGTGTTTCCCTCAAAGAAACTAATTGCCCCTTCAAACATATATTTTAAAAATTATATATTTTCATACAACGGTTTACCAGTTAGATCAGAAATATTAATTTTGAAAATCTTAAGTGAGCTAAATAACTTGTTAAGAGCATTTTTAAGCATTCAAATAAGAAAACTGAAACATTTTGACAGTTTCTTTTGAAACTAAAGTCATTTATGGTGCAGTTTACAGTTAAATATTATTTATTTATGTAATTATTTAATCGTATTTAAATTCTATCAAAGAAAGCCCTTAATGACCATACGTTGAAAAAACTTGATACTAAAACCTAACGCACAATCAGACATAAGTTATCGCAGAAAAACTGTTAAAGAAGATATACAGGCGGATTTGCAAATAAAATACTCTGACCAGATAGGAATATTTTGTACTAAAAACATAGTGTGCAGGTATAATTGAGGAGGTACTTTTCAAAATTTGACTATTCCACTTTTTACAGAAATGATTTTTTTTGCTTGATAGCATTCAAGCGAAAATAAAATTTTGCGAAGTATCTATAATTACACCGGAAAAAAAGAAATAAAAGGCATGATTTCATGAAAAGTAGATTATTCCACTTCAAAATGACATTACCCATTTTGAATATGCATTTTTGGAACAACATTTGATTAATCCAGAAGTTAATAACCGATTTTTGTCTAAACTGAAACATAACATGTTTTATCCCAAATTTTTCAAACTTCTTAAAGTACAAAACCCGTGGCCACAATGTGTCCGTAAGAACTAAACTGTACTAAACTGGTAGGTTTGAATGGAAACATGATTATTCCTCTGGAGCACATAACAAAACATGTTTATTCCAATCAGCCGCCACAAAACTTGATTATTCCATTTCAAATTTTTGATTTATTCAAAATATATTAGTGGTACATTTTTTAATCCTATACAGGGCAATGACTAATGTTGACGTCTTTAATAATGCACCAAAATTTTGGGTTAAATACATAGGGCCATTCCTATAAAACTATTTTCTCAAATTGTGGAAAAACACAATGTGGAATAGACAAGTTTTGAAAAGTACCTCCTCAATTAATAAATTAAAAATCGAACTGCTGCTTGCTTAAAAAAGCAAAAAAACTGACACATCATTCATTTCATGTCAAACCGAACGATTTTTCGAAAAAAAATCTGATCGACATTCACGATTGTCTTGAAAATTTGCATATGCGTTTTACTATGGAAATGAATTATATTATCGTTGGCGAGAAAAAAAACCAAAAATTTTTTTTAGGTGTTATAAGCATTTGAAATCTGAAAAATTTGGAAAATATCTGAAAAGCCGTATTTCGAAATTTATGTACTATGCGATCGCTTGGACGGAATGTTGAAGGCTCGTTTGTAAGGTCTTGACTTGTAGTTTTAAGTACATATAATAATGGTGGTTAAATTAACGTTTTTAAATGCATCAGTTGCATATGCAACTTCATTTTGCATCCTGCACTTCAATAACACCAACTTAATATTCTGAAAAAAATATAGTCATGTAGCCCCATTTGTCCTAATCTGATCCTACAAATTCAAGACATGCTGAATTTCAAAACAATTGAATGTAAAATACTGCTTCTATAGGGCTAAAGTACCAAATCGGACAAAATATATAAAGGGTGTTTTTTTAGACGTGTGGTTTTCAAGAAGAAATAAAACATATAATTTAATGTTATGGCCGAGAATTTAGCTTTATTATAAAGATAAGGCTTTGCCATTATGCTTTAAAAATGATTGCGGCAAGTGGCCGCCACATATGGCTCGAATAAATTCCAGCCGAGAGTCCCAATTTTGGACTACTTTTTGCAGCATTTGGGGCTGTATGTCAGCAATAACGCGCCGAATATTTTCTTCCAAGGCGACAATAGTGTCGGGCTTATCTGCGTAGACAAGCGACTTCACATAACCCCACAAAAAAGTCCAGCGGTGTTAAATAGCACGATTTGGAAGCCACGTCACAGAGTAGATGTAACTGCGTCTGAACAATGGCTTGTGGATTATCATTATTCCAAATGCGACAATTTTGTTGATTAACTTACTCATTCATCCAAAAGTGAACTTCATCGCTGAACAAAATTTTCTTGTTTTGTTGCGCGATGCGTCGCGCGAACCCTTCCATAATTTTGGTAATACATTTGCACAATTTGCAAAAGTTGTTTCACAGTAAAGCTATGTACAGACGATTGCCAGATTGGACAATATTGTCAGAAAAATTGCGGCAAAATGCAACCCCGTGAACGTACTACAGTGTAAATTTGGGCTATATTCATGTTTGTAAAATATTTCATTTAATTTATTTCAAACATTGTAATATAATTATTTATTCCAAAAATTCAAAACAACAATACGTTATTTTTCTTATTTACAATGCTAAAAACGCAGAAAAAGAAAATATTATTTCCTGATTTTACGATTTTTCTTGTTTTGTTTTTACGAGTATTATTTTTAAGAATACGTGTCAGCCAAATGATTTATTTGGAGAATATTCTATGTTAAATTTGGAATCAAACTGATAAGAATATTTTATTACTTTAATTGGATGTGTCATATAAACATACATATGTATGCATCCCTGACATTTTTTGTTGGTAGTTCTATACAAATTTTATTTATCTCTGACTAAGCTCCTTTATATAGCTGACTAATTTTGTGCCTCTGAAGAATACATAGATTTATAAAAATGTATTTCATTTTATTACATTTCAGTTGTTGTAGGTAATATATCGCCAAATTAATAGATTGATTCTTTATCTATTACAATTTAGTGGGCGGCTTTTTCCGAGTAAAAATTGTAGCTTGTACATTTTTCATGTTTAATACTTTTACTATATTTCAGTTCCCGTACTTTTTAGAACTTGTTTACTCTTAGAGAAAAATGCTTCACAATCAATTGTTTCAGTAAAAACATATTAAATAAACTGCGTACAGGGTATTAGACTTGGTGCATTTGTTTGTAACGGCTAATAAACAAATAGATCGAGCCATAGTTTATTATACCGATCTACATAGAATAACTTTCTGGGTCGATTTAGCCATGTCCGTCTGTCCATGTATTCTTGTGATCAGTGCAGGTCGCAAATATGAAGCAATCTTTACGAAAATTGGTACAGTTGTATTTCTTAGACTAGGGACGATCCCTATTAAAAATGTGGCATATTGGTCCATGTTTTGATATAGCCCCCACATAAAGGTCCTCACATTTTTTAATTGATGGCAGAAATTTAAGAATTTACAATTTATTTTGGACCTAATCGTCCCAAATAAAAATGGTGCACATCGGTCCATGTTTTTGTATAACCCCCATATAAATGTCCCCACCGATGCCACTTCTTGATGCTCTAGGGAACAGATTTTTCCCATATAAAATCTCCGCCAATGTCAATTATTGATGATCTAGAAACGCGTTTTTCAATTGATCTGGTTGAAATTTAAGAATTAATACTTTATATTGAATATAATCGTCCGTAGTAAAAATGGGTTACATCTGTCCATGTTTTGGTATATCCCCCACACATAAATGTCCCCACCTATGTCCTTGATGCTCTAGAGAACTGATTTTTCATCATGATCTGCCTAAAACTTAAGAGTTCATACTTTATACTGGACATAATAGTTCCTAGTAAAAATGGGGTACATAGGTCCATGTTTTGGAATTGCCCTCATAAGAATGCATTTTTCAATTGATCTGGCTAAAATTTAAGAATTTATACTTATATTATATTTGTTATGTTACACCTAATCTAATGAAAATGGGGAACATCGGTCCATGTTTTGATATTGCCCTCATATAAGGGTCCCTGCGATTAGACTTTTTTATTCTAGGGCACGAATTGGTTAACCCATCATGCGGAAAACTTAAAGCTTTTGTACTTCATATTGCCTTAAATCATCTATATTGAAAATGGAGTGTAGCGGTCCATGTTTTGATAAGTATATGAAGGTAAACTTTTTTAACCTACGTACCTGGAATTTATAAATGTCCTCTACTTAACCAGCAACTGTTCATACTAATAATGGATCTTCGTGCATTTGTTGGCAAGCAATAGTGGAGGGTGCTATATTGTCGGCCCCGCTCGATTTTAGTCTTTCCTTTCTGCTTTTTAAATAAGTTTATTTAGATTCTTCTCTTGATAACCGTGGATTTCACAAGTTGGGGACATTCTACCTATCTACTAAGCTAAAGATATAATTTAGATTTTCGCTTAAAGAGTAATATGTGCAGCTAATAAACTATTATTACTCCTGACAGTATTTGCATCCTACATAATTGTAGCTAAATAAATTGCTTCATTTCAGGGCCTTGCTTTCCTCTACTCAGTGGGTGTGGGTGGCAAAAATGTCAGTCAACCATTGGCTCTAATTCATCTTACGCTGGCAGCTTTGGGTGATCATACCTATGCCCAAATGGCTTTAGGCTACCGTTATTCATTTGGCATTAATGTACCGGCTAGTTGTGAAAAATCTCTTTCATACTATAAAAAAGTTGCCAAGAAAGTGGCACTAAAGGTGACATTTGCAAGTGGTCCTTTAGTTCACCGTGTAAGACTCTTGGACGAATTGGAGAATCCCGGCAGCCAAGAGACGGAAATTGTTGATTACTATCAATTGTTGGCCGACAAGGGTGATGTGCAGTCACAAGTTGGTCTGGGTCAGTTATACTATCAGGGTGGCAAAGCCATACAGCAAGATCATCAAAAGGCCTTGGAGTATTTTACATTGGCGGCAAATGCTGGCAATGCTATTGGTTACGCCTTTTTAGGTAAACTTTATTTGGAAGGCAGTGAACATATCAAAGCTGACAATGAAACGGCATTTAAGGTAAGTGTGCACAATTTGTAGAGATTTACATATGTATGTGGTTCATTCATAATTTGAATTCATTTTATTTTAGTATTTTTCTAAAGCTGCCAATTTGGGCGATCCTGTGGGTCAAAGTGGTTTGGGTTTAATGTATCTCAAAGGTTTGGGCGTACCCAAAGATCCTTTGAAGGCTTTAAATTACTTTACCATGGCTGCCGATCAGGGCTGGGTGGATGGCCAGTTAATGTTGGGAAATATGTATTTCAGTAAGTTGTCGGGCTATCATTGCTGCAGTGCTTTTGATTAATTGTTTTTTTTTCTTTGCAGCTGGAAATGGGGTCAAAACTGACTTTAAATTAGCTCTGAAGTATTTTAATTTGGCTTCGCAGTCTGGCCACGTTTTGGCATATTACAATTTGGGCTTTATGCATGCTTACGGTATTGGTATGTTGCGTTCTTGTCCCGCCGCTGTAGAGGTAAGTTGTATTTCTCAAAATTTAGTGAAATAGCCCCCGCTTTGGGAAAGTACTCTTGCCGACTACAATTAGTCAGAATTGGTTCCCAATTGGAAGGATTTGTATCATTTGAACATAGGTACACTCTCTAAGAAATTATTACATTTTACTTTATTTTAAATAAGCATACAATTCCTGTACTTCGTATTTTTGTGGTTAAAACGAAGGCAAAAAGATCCCAAAAATGTTAGTCTCTCCCTGTAATGAGATTATAATTAAACTGTATGTGCACCACAATGTATCCTCGATGACAACAACTTTCCTCGCATAACTTCCATTCGCTAAATCGAATGCTTTATTTAGATACAAAGTTTGCTGGCTAAAAAAGAGGTTAGTAATGTCAAAGAACAAACAAAGGATACACATCAAGAAGTATTTCTCTTAAAACACCCGGCATCCCGGCTCATCCTCTAACTATTGTGGGGACCTATAGTAAATTTTTGGGAATTCAGGGAATATTTTTGTCAAATACTTTGACTTGACTTTTGATATATCATTATTTTTGGACGGAGATTTTCTTGCGTACGGGGATGAGCTTGAGTGTCGGGAGTTTTGGGAGAAATACTTCTAAAAAACCGATAATGCCATTCGATTCAGTGGATCGAAATTATGCGGTGTAAGTTGTTTTCAACGAGGATACATTTTTATAGTGCATTTTGCAAACACAGCGATATTTTTTGAGAGAGAAAAAGATCCTAAATGCTTATCAACTCTTGGGATTAGAAAGACAGGGCTAAATGAGTCCAAAAAGGTTGGAAAAGTTACTGTCTTCCTGGATATACTAATGGGTTTTCAAAATATGTTACTTTTATAATTAAAAAGAGACGAAAAGGGCCCAGATAAGGTGCATTCGTACTGTAATTTGTATATAGCTGCCATCAAAAAATGTTGTGCCAACGTTGATAACGAAAAATAATATCTTATCAATGGTAACTTTTTATAAGTATTTTAGTATTGATTTCTGGGTAGTTGAGTAGATCTTAATCACATATCAAATGCAATCATTATAGTTTTTAATTTCTTTCATAGTTCTTCAAAAATGTTGCTGAACGAGGACGTTGGAGTACAAACCTTATGCATGCATATGCGGACTATAAAAATTATCGCATCAATGAAGCCTACATGCAGTATGCCCTCTTGGCTGAATTAGGCTATGAAGTGGCTCAATCGAATGCCGCTTTCTTGCTCGATCGTGGCGATGTTACTACATTCCATGATCGCAATGAAGAATTAATTCGTGCCTTCTATTATTGGAAACGTGCTGCCTCCCAGGGATATTCCGCCGCACAAGTTAAGCTTGGAGATTACTATTATTACGGTTGGGGCACAAATATAGACTTCGAGACCGCGGCCGCATTATACCGCAAAGCATCGGAGCAACAGTATAACGCACAAGCTATGTTCAATTTGGGCTACATGCACGAGAAGGGTCTGGGCATGAAAAAAGATTGGCATTTGGCAAAACGTCTGTATGATTTGGCGGCGGTGACCAATGCTGATGCCAAAGTTCCGGTGGCCATAGCATTGCTGAAACTGCAATTGTTGGCCAAAATTGAGTCTATAAAGGAGGTGGGCAAGCAACAATTTCTTATACAATAATAAATCATATAAATTGATCCGTTTTTTCTCCCAAATTATTATAGTCTCCTTACAAATTCATATTTTATTTGGATGAAAATATTGCTGCTAACTGGGATCTGTATATGATCACCATTCTAACTTTGTTACTTGGTTTTATAATGTACACCAGACGTACACATGAACAACGCCAACAAAACCAAGTGGAGAATAATCAACCCCAACAACTTCCCGAAAATGTGGAGCAAGCAAACAATGAAAATGCGTTAAATAGCGAAAATGATAATGAAAGTGCTGCTGCTCCTGTTGCTGCAGCTACAGCTACAACGGAAGACACGAGTTCCCCAGCAGCGACTGCCGATACAACGGCAAGTCCAGCAATAACTTCCACAACAAGTTCTGCTGCAACATCCGGAACTTCTACTTCGACGTCATCAACAATCCACTCAACGACTTCAACGGCAACTGCAACACCGACGACGACGACAACAACAACTACAAAAACGACACCAACAATACCTTCAGCTGCTTCGAACTCCACCGCCGATCCCACGGAGTAGTAGGGATCATTTGTTTTATTTTTATTTATAACAAGGAAACACAATTGTTCAACATGCATACAATTAAAAAAAACTCAATAGATTTTCACATTCATAAGTAGTCAATCATCTATTTTTTGTTTGTTTATTTGAGCAATTAAATGCATTCTTTTTTAATTTAGAACAAAGAGATAAATTGTCTATGTTGTCTGTACATATTATTTGTCTTTCCTTTTTTGCAATATTCTTTAATAATAGTAATTCCTTTAGCTTAGTTTTTGTTCTTAGTTTCAATGCAAGAAAAGGAAAGAGAGAGAAGAGATGAGATGAACACAAAAATAATGAAGCAAAACCATTTAATTCATTATCATTCGTTTGTATATTTTTTAATGATAACTACTATTAATAATAATTATTAGCGAGAAAAAGATTACATGATTTTATTTTGAGTTCTTGTTTAAAATGTAATAAAAATTAAAAATAATTGATTATTTTTCTAATACATATATTATCTAAGAAGAACTGAAGACGTATAAAATATATATATAAAAAAAGTAATATAAAATTAAATTGTCTATTATTTTTTTCTACAAAATATTTGTTGGACGATTACGGGACAAGAGAAAAACAATTGAAGAAACGTGGGGTGAGAAATTTCTAATACATATGTTATCTAAGAAGAACTGAAGACGTATAAAATACATATACATATATATGTATAAAAAAAGTAATATAAAATTAAATTGTCTATTCTTTTTTTCTACAAAAAATTTGTTGGACGATTGCGGGACAAGAGAAAAACAATTGAAGAAACGTGGGGTGAGAAATGGAGAAGGACTGAATAAAGTGGATAATTCAGGATCTCTATGCTCGGAAAAGGAAGGAGGAGGGGATTCAGTTTGTTCAATTTTCTCTTCTGTTAATTCATCGAGTTGAGAAATGGAGAAGGACTGAATCATTTTATCAAAATATTATTTAACCGACTAAGCTACACCCTCACTTTGTGAGTAACGTAATATTGTAAACAGGGTGAAGATGCCAGAACGTTTAAAAAAATATTCTTTATTTGTAAGTCTATGAAAACACATACATACATAGATGATTGCTGCAGATGTTATGGGGATGTTGGTTGTGTTCGAAAGAATCTGTCAATTTGTGTGGGGGGAACCAGAAGTGGTTTGATGAAAACTTCTATTTGCGCTGAACAGTAGATACGTCAATGGTATTGTATTGTAAGTGTTTATGTATACTGGTCTCATCGCCATGAGTCATTAAATTTTGATATAATTTGGCCATTTTATGTGGCCAAACCGGACTGTTGGTACTATAAAAGTATTACACTACACAATATTTCAAAGTTTACATATATGAACTGGTATTAAAGTTATAAGCAGTTAATTTTTTTTACAAAATGGCCTTTTTGTATTGGAGGTATCAAAAGGGGCGGAGCCACTTCGCCCATATTTCCAATAAGCTATTACTAAAGGGTGGTTAAATTGTAAGGGCCGATGTTGAATGTGAACCACACCTAAACGTCAAGTTGTTTTCTGCATTTCATTTGACATTTTAAGCCTTTTATGAAAATGGGCGTTCAAATCAAAATGGATTTCGTGCACTTCGTGATGTTTTTTGATCAGCATAATCGAACAAATGTGTCCACAATCGGGAGAATTGTGCGCAAATTTCAGCAAACCGGGTCTGTAGGAGATGTGAAAACACCTGTGCATGCTCGCCCAGTTCATTTGGTGCGGCTTATGGGCTGGCGACGACATCGAAATGAGGCCGGTCAGGCAGTTATTGTGAATGGTGTTCGCTATCGTGAGATGATAACGAACTTTTTATGGCCCGAATTGGAAGATATGGGTGTGGACAATATGTGGTTTCAACAGGAGGGTGCCACTTGACACACAGCTAACGAAACAATGGCTCTTTTGCGCAACAAATTCAATGGCCGTGGTATAAACCTAGACAGGAAATTTTCCTTCAGACCTAATATATTGGAACGCGTAAGAAATACCAACGTCGCCTTATATTCCTGTAGGAAAGCTGTAGGGGCTCGTTGGAGCCTCTGTCCTAAAATCGTCCATTGGACGGCATTGTGGTATGGTTGACGGCAACTGATAAACTATCCATCATAAATTTACTATCAAAGGTTCGAAGACCTGACTGTCTATGCATATATGGGCTTTAAGCACTACAGCGACAGAGTCTCTGCATGTCATACTTCATTTGATAAAGGGTCATTAAGATTAAACTGTCTATCAATTGTAGTGAAATGGTAACGGACCGAGCGGACTGTACATCTTCAGAAGCAATGGTACCACTAAGATACCTTCAATAGAGGAATAGGTTGGCAGAATATCAGCAAATAGAAAGTATCTTCACTTCTACCCAGATGGTTTGAAGCTTGATGAGAAGGTTGGCTTGGGTTTACACTGTAAAGAACTAAACGTCAGACCAAACGATGTGGAACGTTAACGTTTGCATGACTTCTATGTGAAAAATAGCTGATTTGCGACCCTGTTACACTCTCCGAGGTTTGGACTACTTATTTCTGAATTCAACATACGACTGGCGCCCACACATGTAATTGACGATCTACGTTTCAAACTGTTCGGGATGGACGTGTTGGCGATGTCCTCAAAAAGCGTGGCGTGGCTGACAGTATCGAAGACCTTCGATAGGTCAAGCTCCACGAGAACGGTCCTGTCACCGGGCTTGTTCCGGTTAAGACCGCGGCTTACATGTGTGGATATGGCGTGTAAAGCAGTAGTCGTACTATGCTGTTTTCGTAATACATGTTGATGATCGGCAATTGGAAAATTTCCAATCAGGCTCGGGAGTTTAAGCGAATCATACGTCTTCGCTACTGGCAAGAAAATGGAGATAGCCCTGTAGGATTATACCTTACTTGCATCTTTGTCCGGTTTCAGTAGCGGGACCACTCTGCCTTTTTTCCAGGCTTCGGGTATTATCAGAATGGTCAAGGACAGATTAAGGACCATAGTCAGATACTCAACTCCCGGTATGTCAAACTGCAGCATCAACATAGAAATTCCATAGGGGTCCAGCGCTTTGGATGACTTAGCGCTACGGATGACATCTGCAACTTCTCCAACCGTAAATTGTGGTGGTACTTCTTCAGCTCGGAGAGCATGAATACGACGCTTAGCTCTACTTTTCGCTGTTACTCACGGGGTAATCTATAAATTGCTGGTTAACATAAAATAAAAAATGTGACTCCCGTCCGGTCTCTCCTGGATCAGGGTTACCATAACCTTTTTTCGCAAAGGAGGACTTTTGTGTCAGAAAAGGAGGACATTTGTAACATTTACAAAGAGAGTTTGGAACTTTCGGAGGACATTTAAAAAATACAATTTCCAATGATAATGATTTGTATTTTATAGCGCTTAGATGCCAAATCGGAGGGCTATATCTAAATCTGAAAAAAATTTCTTCAAATTTGCAAGGTTTGTACTTGGGTGCTACATTTAAATTTGAGCCGATTTACACCAAATTCGGCAATGTGGGCCCTTGGATCATGAAACTCCATCCTGCTTAATTTCAAAGTAATTAGATATGAAAAAGCTTCTGTAGCGCTAAAAGGCCAATTCGGAAAGAAAATTTATATAGGGCCTATATATAAATCTGAACCGACTTTGACCAATTTTTTCCCAGGTATGAAAGAGTCCTTATTGTCAAATTTCAGCAAGATCGGAATGAAAATGCGACCTGTACTTAAGGAACAACTTTTAATAGACAGAGAGACAATCGGCGCACTTTAAAGTGGGTTTAGGTTCAGTATTGATTATTCGTTGCTGATCATTCGCAGTGAACGGACGTGTTTATCACATAGCGGATAGTTACCAGTACCTATTACGCAATAGCAAAAATCTGTACAAAATCTGTAAGGCCTACATCGTAGTACCTATTACGGTCTAATACAGACAAAATAAAAATAAATTCTCTTGACGGGGATGCCTTCGTGTTCCGATGGAGCGCGGTTCCCCAATCGTCCGACTGTCCGTCCGTTGGTCTTGGCCAAAGCCGACCACACCAAAAATGGTGAAAATCTCCCCCAAGTACTCACAACAGGTGGTGCGGTGAGGGGTAAACGTCATGTCCGACCGTCAAAACGGAAGCACAATGAGCATCGTGTAGCGCTCAGAGTTTTGACGAAGTTGGAGGCTGTTGAGGTTTCGGCTCTTACCGAAAAACAAAAAGAGTAACTTACCTGGGCTAAAGGCGTCATAGATGCTTCTAAGGCCAATGAGTCGGCTGAAAGAGCCACAAATTCAGCTGTGTTAACGGCTAATAAAGTAAAACGAATCAGATCACCTGATGAACCCCTGCCTTCGAAAAAGGCAAGAGGCCCTAATGTCACCATCAACAGGACACTCACCAAGCCCTTCAATGAAGTGGCGAAGGAGAGTCTAGTGATGGCTGTTATAGACAGAAGTAGTGAGGATGGATCCATCCTCAAGGACAAATGGAGTCATGTACAATCAGCCATTATGGCTCACTACCTCGATGTCCGTAGAGAAATGCCGGGCAAACCACCAATCTGCAACGATGCAGGATGGCATCAGGGGAGAGTAAAGCTCTTATATTTCGGTGATGCCAGATCAGTAGACCTGTATAAGGCTGCTCTGAGTCGAGCGGGTGAGGTGTGGCCGGGTGCCCAGTTGGATGTTGTCGAAAAAAACAACATCCCTAGTCACCCTAGAGCCATCACCTGGGTTACAGAAGAGCCCTCCAACCCGGCTGACATCTTAGAAATAATAAAAGATTCCAATCCTGGTCTGGCGGCCCATAATTGGAGAATCAGCAAGGTGGGTGAGGCGGATGGTAAAAAGCGGCAGGTCAATCTTATCCTAAACGCTGAATCCACCTCCCATATACAAGGTGCGAGTGCAACCCTACAATATGGCTTCGAGACTATAGTCTTGAAGATATACAAGCAGGATATAGCTCCCACTGCAGAAGGTGAGTCGTCCACCGTGGCACTTCCTGGAAGTGCGGAGGTACCCACGCCTATTATTTCTGGTGACTCCAACTCTAACAGAAGATCTGTAACGTCCTTCTCTGAGGACAAAAGCTCTACTTCGGACACAGAGAGGCTGAGGGGAGTCTCCGGACTCTTTGACGCATCTGGCGGGGACATGCTTCTCGACGATACGGACGAAGAGTTCGATAACACCCTTGTCGGGGTGGATGTTAATCTGTCAATTACCAATGATGGTAAGAATTCTACAGATTAACCTCCATCACGCTAAAGCAGCCTAAGCGGCTCTATTGCTGCGCCTGTCCACAGGCTCAGTAGACATCGTCCTGATACAGGAGCCCTACGTAGTGGGAGGAAGGGTGTGCGGTATTAGGACACCCAACTTTAAACTGCTTGTGGCCAACTGTGAAGGCACTCCAAGAACCTGCATTTTGGCCAGGAAAGATCTAAGTATCTTTCTCCTGACTAATTTAAGTGGTAAAGACCAAACAGCTGCTAGCCTGGAGATCGGTAATCGCATACCTTCAATGAAGTGGCGAAGGAGAGTCTAGTGATGGCTGTTATAGACAGAAGTAGTGAGGATGGATCCATCCTCAAGGACAAATGGAGTCATGTACAATCAGCCATTATGGGTCACTACCTCGATGTCCGTAGAGAAATGCCGGGCAAACCACCAATCTGCAACGATGCAGGATGGCATCAGGGGAGAGTAAAGCTCTTATATTTCGGTGATGCCAGATCAGTAGACCTGTATAAGGCTGCTCTGAGTCGAGCGGGTGAGGTGTGGCCTGGTGCCCAGTTGGATGTTGTCGAAAAAAACAACATCCCTAGTCACCCTAGAGCCATCACCTGGGTTACAGAAGAGCCCTCCAACCCGGCTGACATCTTAGAAATAATAAAAGATTCCAATCCTGGTCTGGCGGCCCATAATTGGAGAATCAGCAAGGTGGGTGAGGCGGATGGTAAAAAGCGGCAGGTCAATCTTATCCTAAACGCTGAATCCACCTCCCATATACAAGGTGCGAGTGCAACCCTACAATATGGCTTCGAGACTATAGTCTTGAAGATATACAAGCAGGATATAGCTCCCACTGCAGAAGGTGAGTCGTCCACCGTGGCACTTCCTGGAAGTGCGGAGGTACCCACGCCTATTATTTCTGGTGACTCCAACTCTAACAGAAGATCTGTAACGTCCTTCTCTGAGGACAAAAGCTCTACTTCGGACACAGAGAGGCTGAGGGGAGTCTCCGGACTCTTTGACGCATCTGCAATATGGCTTCGAGACTATAGTCTTGAAGATATACAAGCAGGATATAGCTCCCACTGCAGAAGGTGAGTCGTCCACCGTGGCACTTCCTGGAAGTGCGGAGGTACCCACGCCTATTATTTCTGGTGACTCCAACTCTAACAGAAGATCTGTAACGTCCTTCTCTGAGGACAAAAGCTCTACTTCGGACACAGAGAGGCTGAGGGGAGTCTCCGGACTCTTTGACGCATCTGGCGGGGACATGCTTCTCGACGATACGGACGAAGAGTTCGATAACACCCTTGTCGGGGTGGATGTTAATCTGTCAATTACCAATGATGGTAAGAATTCTACAGATTAACCTCCATCACGCTAAAGCAGCCTAAGCGGCTCTATTGCTGCGCCTGTCCACAGGCTCAGTAGACATCGTCCTGATACAGGAGCCCTACGTAGTGGGAGGAAGGGTGTGCGGTATTAGGACACCCAACTTTAAACTGCTTGTGGCCAACTGTGAAGGCACTCCAAGAACCTGCATTTTGGCCAGGAAAGATCTAAGTATCTTTCTCCTGACTAATTTAAGTGGTAAAGACCAAACAGCTGCTAGCCTGGAGATCGGTAATCGCATACCTTCAATGAAGTGGCGAAGGAGAGTCTAGTGATGGCTGTTATAGACAGAAGTAGTGAGGATGGATCCATCCTCAAGGACAAATGGAGTCATGTACAATCAGCCATTATGGGTCACTACCTCGATGTCCGTAGAGAAATGCCGGGCAAACCACCAATCTGCAACGATGCAGGATGGCATCAGGGGAGAGTAAAGCTCTTATATTTCGGTGATGCCAGATCAGTAGACCTGTATAAGGCTGCTCTGAGTCGAGCGGGTGAGGTGTGGCCTGGTGCCCAGTTGGATGTTGTCGAAAAAAACAACATCCCTAGTCACCCTAGAGCCATCACCTGGGTTACAGAAGAGCCCTCCAACCCGGCTGACATCTTAGAAATAATAAAAGATTCCAATCCTGGTCTGGCGGCCCATAATTGGAGAATCAGCAAGGTGGGTGAGGCGGATGGTAAAAAGCGGCAGGTCAATCTTATCCTAAACGCTGAATCCACCTCCCATATACAAGGTGCGAGTGCAACCCTACAATATGGCTTCGAGACTATAGTCTTGAAGATATACAAGCAGGATATAGCTCCCACTGCAGAAGGTGAGTCGTCCACCGTGGCACTTCCTGGAAGTGCGGAGGTACCCACGCCTATTATTTCTGGTGACTCCAACTCTAACAGAAGATCTGTAACGTCCTTCTCTGAGGACAAAAGCTCTACTTCGGACACAGAGAGGCTGAGGGGAGTCTCCGGACTCTTTGACGCATCTGGCGGGGACATGCTTCTCGACGATACGGACGAAGAGTTCGATAACACCCTTGTCGGGGTGGATGTTAATCTGTCAATTACCAATGATGGTAAGAATTCTACAGATTAACCTCCATCACGCTAAAGCAGCCTCAGCGGCTCTATTGCTGCGCCTGTCCACAGGCTCAGTAGACATCGTCCTGATACAGGAGCCCTACGTAGTGGGAGGAAGGGTGTGCGGTATTAGGACACCCAACTTTAAACTGCTTGTGGCCAACTGTGAAGGCACTCCAAGAACCTGCATTTTGGCCAGGAAAGATCTAAGTATCTTTCTCCTGACTAATTTAAGTGGTAAAGACCAAACAGCTGCTAGCCTGGAGATCGGTAATCGCATATATTGGGTGGTCTCCAGCTACTTGCCTTATGAATCTGTAGTACCGACTGCTCTATTCAGGGAAGTAGTGGAAGAAGCAACGTCTGACGAGATCGAGCTGATTATTGGCGCAGACACGAACGCTCATCATACTATCTGGGGTAGTACGGATATAAACAATAGGGGTGATTCGCGTCTTGACTTAATCTAACTACCAACCTTAGTATTTGTAACATAGGTAATAAACCGACCTTTACAATTAAAGACAGACAGGAGGTACTCGACGTAACGTTTGCTACTGACCGGCTGTCAGACAAAATTATTGGGTGGAATGTACTGGACGACCACTCATTCTCAGATCACCATTATATTGAGTTCAAACTCGCGGAAAAAGCGCCTAAACCTGCCGTCCCCAGAAATGTAAGGAAGACAAAGTGGCACCTGTATGAGAAGAATTTCAAGAAAGTCCTCAACTCTAAACTTCCGTACGAACCGAATGACAAAGCCGGTCTGGATAATCTGGTCGATCATATCACCACATCATTCAATAGTTCCCTTGAAGAAGCCTGTCCGAAAACAAGGTACAAGGGTAAAACTAAACCCCAATGGTGGACTTCTGAGCTAACGGCTATGAAAAAGACCTGCAACAAGCTATTCAATAAGGCTAAATCTACTGGGGTCGCTAATGATTGGGATGCCTATAAAGAGCAACTCAAGATCTATAAGAAGGAGCTTAGAAAGGCGCAAAGGCGCTCTTGGTATACCTTCTGTGGTGAAGTGGAAAAGGTCTCCGACGCCGCTAGGCTGAGGAAGATATTATCTGCTTCACCCTGTACAGTGGGATATTTACAGGATGAGGCAAATAACTGGACCAAAAACAGCGAGCAGTCACTCAATGTACTGCTCGACACACATTTCCCGGGCAACTCTGTAACAGAACCCGAGGATCAGCAGGACCAACAAGAGTGCGAGTGGACTGCGAGCGTCGCTAGCTTCTTGACTGAGAGATCCAGAATAAGCTGGGCTATTAACAGCTTTGAGCCCTTCAAGTCACCTGGACCAGATGGCATCACTCCAGCAGAAATGCAGAAAATGTTAAAGTACATTATCCCCTGGCTGGAGAAAATTTATGTAGGCTGTATCAGGCTTTCATACGTCCCTAATCGGTGGAGGGATACCAAAGTGGTATTCATACCTAAAGCGGGAAAGATATCACACACTAGGCCAAAAGACTTCAGACCAATTAGCCTATCCTCCTTCCTATTGAAAGGTCTGGAAAGACTTTTAGATCATTTCATTAGGGAAAACCTGGATACAAAACTCCCGTCGGGGAACCAACATGCCTACAATAAGGGCAAGTCTACAGAATCAGCCCTGCACGAACTTGTGAGCACTATCGAATCGTCCCTGCATTTCAAGGAATTCACCATGGTGGCATTTCTTGACATAGAAGGGGCTTTTAACAACATTCACTCAGATGCGGTAATTGCGGCACTGTCACATCTAAAAGTTAACAATAGTTTGATTAGACTAATTCAAAGTCTGCTCACCAGAAGACGCATAACAGCATGTCTAGGGTCCACAACTCTAACAAGGTATGTAAACAGAGGGACCCCGCAAGGAGGAGTACTGTCTCCACTAATTTGGAACCTAGCGGTGAATGAAATCCTGCTAGATCTAGAACGTTGTGGCTGCAAGGTCGTGGCATATGCGGACGACGTGGCAATCGCAGTGAGTGGCAAATTCGTAAACGTCCTCAGAGACATCCTACAGGTGGCTCTGAACAAGTTGGTTAGATGGGCCAGAAGCAGCGGTTTGGGCGTTAACCCCAACCAGACAGAATTGGTTCTCTTTACTAGGATGAATAATGTCCCACATGTGGACCCTCCACCTCGGATAAATGGAACAGATCTAGTCTTTTCTGAAAGTGCAAAATTTTTAGGAATAATTCTAGATAGGAAAATGTTATTTAGACTTAACGTATTGGAACGTGTAAGGAAGGCCAACGTCTCCTTATATTCCTGCAAAAAGGCTGTAGGGTCGCGGTGGGGACTCTCTCCTAAAATCGGATATATATAGCAGTAGTTCGTCCAATACTGTTGTACGGTATTGTGGTATGGTGGACGGCAACTGACAAACTAACCATTACCAACCTACTAACAAAGGTTCAGAGAACTGCCTGCCTGAGCATAAGCGGAGCCTTAAGGACTACAACGACCGAGTCTCTACAAGCCCTACTCCATATACTGCCGATTAATATTGTGGCGAGAGAATTTGCAACCAAAGCGGCAATAAGATTAAACTGCCTATCACTGTGGAGGTACAAGAACTATGGTCACATGAGGATATCAAAGTGTAGTGCTATGGTAACCGACCGAGTGGACTATATACCAACTGTGTACACCTTCGAGAGAAATTACATCACTATGATTCCCGCCAGAGACGAATGGGTCGGCAGAATACCAGGTAATAGAAACCATCTCCACTTTTACACGGATGGTTCGAAGCTTGATGAAAAGGTTGGCTTCGGAGTACACTGTGAAGAACTTAGTCTGGATATAGCTCACAGACTACCAGATACCTGCAGTGTCTATCAAGCCGAAATAATGACAATATGGGAAGTCGCCAAGTGGCTGAGTCGCAACATAGTAACCAACACTGGCGTTGTCATTTACTCGGACAGCCAGGCTGCCATCAATTCTCTGGAGGCAACATCCCTAAATTCACAAACAGCCCTCGACTGCCGCAGATCTCTTAACGAGATGGCTGAGCAGTTTAATATACACCTCATATGGGTGCCTGGGCATAGGGATATCCCGGGGAACTGCAAAGCCGATGAACTTGCTAGGAAAGGGACGACATTACAAATTCTCGAAGAATTTGCATATATTGGTGCGCCACTATCCACGTGCAAGCTTTGGCTTAGGCAAGAGGCAATGAGGCAGTCCAACGAAAGATGGACAGAAATCGGCACCTGCAGGGTAGCTAGACAAATCTGGCCAAGGTATGACCTGAGAAGGTCAAAATATCTTCTCGCACTAGAGAGGAAACGATTGTCTACGTTAGTACAGGTTCTGACGGGACACTGCTTGATCGGCGAACACGTCAAAAGATTGGGTATTGACTCCAATGACTTCTGCCGAAGCTGTGGAGATGAGGAAGAAGTGGAGAGCATTGAGCACTTGCTTTGCGACTATCCCGCTTTGAGTAAACGACGACTGGACATACTGGGGTCGGCCTAACAGATCTTTCTAGTACTGATATTCGTACTATCGATCGATAAATTTATATATCAAACAGGTTGGTTTCGATGAGGGGCATTTCAGCCCGTGGTAACACTAGGGACCTAGACTGGTCTATGTGAGCTTGTAAAAAAAAAATACGGCTGCCACCCTAACCTAAACCTAAACCTAGGTTCAGTATTTTTAGGTGTTAATTATAATAAATAAGTGAAGCGGCGTTAAGATCTGACATACCGTATTTTGCATATCCTCCACCATAGATTGAATGTCAACTGTTTTTTGATTCTTTGAAATTTGTTGTGTTTGTTGCGTTAAGAAGTAAAATCTTGAGGTACCTTTGTGTGGGGGCTATATCAAAACATGGAGCTATGATGACCATTGTTCGCCTGAAGGGCTCTGGATACACATACACCCAAATTACCAATTTCAGTTTTACCAGTTGAAATTTGCAGTCTCTATGGCGTTATAAGTCAAATCGGATAGAAGATGCTAAAAATTGATCGATATTGCTCATTTTCAACCCCAAATTACCTGCAGCTATAAGAAGTATCTGTACCAAATTTCAGTCATCGAGCTCAATTATTGTAGTACTAACTTTGCTAGTATAATTCATGTGGAGGTTTGTGAACAATTTTAATTTGTAACAAAAGGAGGACAAATCCATCATTTTTGAAAAAGGAGCGAGGACGGGAGGACACTGGTTAAAAAGGAGGACTTCTGGTAACCCTGTCCTGGATGGATTCGAGAGTGACTTAACCGTTGCCTACAATTTACCTTTACCGGAACTTAAGTTGCACTTCTTCAAATGATCCAGCCATTTATTCCGCTTATATTCGTCAACTTTCCTACTGATTTCTAGATTCAGTTCCCTGATTCTAGGATCAGCAGGGTTAGAACGACGAATTTCATCACGCCCGTCTGCTACTTCCGCTGCATCTGCTGGGATGCAGCGTATATCGGGTATTCGATCAGCAGGGATAAAGCAAGCGCCTGCTGCGTTGATTTCTTCTCAGCTACCCGAACATCTGAGGGGATGGGTAGTTCATTGAAGTTGCGGTTGGTGAATTTTCTGAACCCGCTTCAGTCAGCATTCCTTTTATTCAGGCGTTCAGAGATGATGAAATCGGCTGGTCTATCTATGGAGAGGATTATGGGGAGGTGGTGTAATCCCAATGAAATAACGGTCTGCCAGGTGACGTCATTTATCAGAACAGGAGACACGATGATGATATCTGGCGAGATACTTTAATCACCCTTATCCGTGTGGGGGCGTCCTCATTCACTGTGCAGAACGTAGACCCATCTATCTGCTCAGCCAAAGATATGCCTCTATGGTCATTAGCTAGGAGCGAATGCCAAAGCTCATGATTGCCATTAAAGTCTCCTAGGACCACGCGGTTATTGCCCTGCAGTAACAGACTAATGTCCGGCAAATAACGCGAAGAACAGCTACCAATCGGCGGTATATATCCGTAATACAGCTCTATCTCGGCAGTCCCCGACTTAACTGCTACCCCTATACATTCAATATATGGGACTCTAGATTCAAGCTTAGGCGAAATAGGTCTGTATTGCTCAGAATGGTGTAATAGGGAAGCCAGTCCCCCACCTCCACTTCTAGTGCGATCCTTACGTAGCACATAGTAACCCTGAAACTGTGCAAACTGCATGCATCGTTCAGCTCTGTTTCCTGGATCATAGCGACCTTGACTACAATCTCATTGATTTTGCCGCAAAGACCATTGCAATTAAATTGCAAGAAGGATTGCAATATGTGGTGTTAATTGTGGAGTTGATTACGGTGCTGAGTTTTGCTGTCGATTTGGATATATGTATGGGATAACACAGTTCTCGGCCTAAAAGTTGGTTTCTTTGAATTGAATCTTGTTCCCGCGATATGCAAAAATGTTTCGACGATATGTTGCAAGATATTGCGAAAAAAATCGATTTTAAAAATTCATAATTCAAAATGCAAATTCACATCATTTCATGTTTTTAATACAACAGAGTAGTCTTCAAACCATGTTATTAAATGTTTAAATTACGTTGTTTTTTATATCCCAGAATGTTTAATTGTCCCATGTGATGTTAGTTGGTTATATTCTGTTTACATTTCTAATTTTTTTTGTAAGTTTATTGTTAGTTGTAACAGGAGGCGCTAAAGTAACCTTTCGATGTTTTTTGTGCCAAAGTCACCGACCGATTATTGGTCAAATAAATAGTCAGCAATATTCCGCGTTCTGGAGCAGTGTAGCGTAACATTGTTTATTAACGTGTATTTCGCATGTGTTTACTACACAAATGTCAACATTAGGCATTAGGGGCCAATCGCAAAATGTATAGCATTTTCTGATAGGAGGATTACTTTTGCACCACCTTGTATTAAGGTAGTAGCCGCATATTCTTTTTTTACCTTTTAGTTATTAGTTACTTTATACATACTCTTTAATATTTCTGTGTTTTTGTAGTATTTATAACCATATATGGCCCACGGCTCGGTTTAATATTGAATAAAAAATAAATAAAAAGTCTAAAAGTCGACTTCTTGATTTTTTCAAAAAGTCGAAAAGTCGACATTTTGCCGTAACTATATAACCCTAGTTCCGAATACCTATCTTCTGCACAGTCTTTCCATCTCCTTCGCGGCCGTCCTCGCCGTCTAGTACATCTGATGTCATAGATTAACATTGACTTTTGCGGTCTGCCTCCACGTTTCCTTGAAGTTCATATGATTTTCAAACGTGTGAACTACTTTCAGAAAATCTCTCTTGTGAGACATTTCTCATGAAACACTTAGTAATTTGCAGAACGTACCCCTGTACATTTATGTCAGAAATAATTTGAAATTTTCAAAACGGGATAGTAAAACAAAATTTCCAAATATTCGTCGTTGATAGTTCACAATATGCTGCAGTTGTTGAAGGTAATTTCCCAAACAAAGAAAAAGATAAAAATGTATTTTCCATGCAATTTTCTTTTTATTTTTTCTCCAAAGCCAATTGTACGAGCCAGTTTAATGCGATCCATTGCTGGAACCGCACTTCGTTCGAAATGTTCGGTTCCACCAAAAATGCTACGTTTACAGCAGAAATTCCAGGAGAAAAATAATCTACCCATACATTTAAAAGGAGGAGCAATGGACAAAATTTTATACCTCACCACATTGGGTTTATCTGGCGGCGGTATTTTCTATACGTTAATATTCTTGGCAGGCTATATAATTGATTGAACATATACATAGGAATCGGATTGATTGTTTTTAAAAATAAGTCTTTATTCTTCAATTAACAATTAAATTATTCTTGAATTTGAGTACAAAAATTAGAATAAAACATTTGGATAAACACACACAACAATTTTGAATAAATGTCTTAACGAAATCGATTAAAAACTTAGTGATTAATGCTTAAATTTAAAAAAGAAAACAAACGCGAGTTCCAATTTCACTAACTAACTGTGAGGGTGGGGTGGTTTGTCTTCTTCGTCAATTTTGTCTATAACACTCTTGAGACAATCTTTGGTCGATACCTTATCCAAATTGCATAATTTCGTTAGGTCCATTGTGGAGATCTGTTCAATCATGTCTTTGATGCGTTCCTGTTTAATGATGGACTTTACTGATTGCCTTGTGGAGGAGGATTTATCGGTTTTCTGGTCATGTTTCTCTATGGAGTCATTTTCGATATGTTTGCCCTTCGAACGGAAGTGCTGTTCTATGAGACGTCGAATTTTCAATTTCGTAGCTTTCGTTTTGCGATTCACTTGACCCAAAGCTAAATTGTGCAATTCTTGGAAATTTATTTCTTTATGCACGGGAGTACTATCGGTAAATTCATCGGAATTGGGAAGATCTTCATAGGATTCTACGGTGGATACAATAGCATCATCTTCTAGGCTAACAGCGGATCCTAATAAAGTGGATAATTCAGGATCTCTATGCTCGGAAGAGGAAGGAGGAGGAGGGGATTCAGTTTGTTCAATTTTCTCTTCTGTTAATTCATCGAGTTCTTCCTCTTTGTTTAGTTCTTGTGAAGTTCTTGGAATATTGCCACTACCTGTAGACCTGTCTTCTTCGTTGGATGACATTCTTAACTTTCTTGGTTTCTTTGATTTGGAGCTGGATTTTATTATTTCCTCTTCTAGAGTGTTATCAAGATCCTCTTTACTTTCTCTGACATTGTAATTTTTTAAAACCTTTTTTCTTTTCTCTTTTACTTTTTCTACAATTTCTTCATCATCTCTTTGTAAAGTATCCTCTTTTGTGTCTAGAATTTCCTGAGATTTGTTCCTTTTCTTTTTGCCCTTGGATTTTTCTTCAAGATCCTCTACTTCTTCTGTTACTTCGCTGGATTTTTTATTTTGCTTTCTGTATTCAGTTGTTTCCTCTTCTACATTGTCTTCATAAAGTCCATGTTGTTCCAAGGACTTTTTATGTTTCTTTTCATTAAACTTTTCAACTTTTGGTTTAATGGAATCCTCTGCTGGCTCTTCAATGGATTTTTTACTTTTCTTTTTGGTCTTTTCGCTGCTCTCTCTTTTAATTTTCTCGGATTCAAAAACTTCGTTGATCACTTCTTCATCCACCGATTTCTTTTTCCGCTTTTTAATTTCTTTTACTTCACCACTACTCAGCGATGCTTTAACTTTTCCTGATTTTCTTTTCAAAATCGCTAAGCAGGGCTTTGTTTTAATTTTTATTGGCACCAGTGAATTGTATTGAATACCAATGCTATTGAAACAGTCTACAAATTCCATGGTATCAAAATCTTCTTGTAACGATGACCACAATTCATTATTAAACTTATTTTTGGCTTCCACTATTAAATGGGTATATTCCAAAGATTCCTCTTTGGTGTAATTCATTTGCTCTCTTTTGCAGTATCTAAAAAGGAAAGGGAAAACGTTTAATATACTTCAATTGCGAGTTGCCGTAATGGATTGTCAATTACCTCCAATCATTGTGAATTTGTAGGAAACGCGATACCCCACTTTGAGCGGCTAGATTGGAGATGTGAACGGAAACATTTGCAGAGCCCATTTCAAGGTAATGTAATTGTGTGAGAGCTGCGCCTCCCGGGTAATTGGTACCCGATACCATTAACAAAAACAATGTTACGAAAACATTTAGCAGTAAATGCCCTCCGGCGCATAACGATAAAAATCCATGCCACAACGATTTGGCACTATTGGACCAGCTATAAGATAATAAGCAAAAAATGACTAATCCGTTTAAAAAATTTTTTGTGATTTTTGACTTACAAACGATGACAGGCGGCGGCAGCTGCCAAATTTAATACAGGGAATACATAAATTATAAAACGCAATTCTTTGTGAGGTAATATTGAATAGATGGCCACAAATGCAATGGCTGCAATGACAATAGGTCTCACTCTTCTTTCCAAAATAAAGCCAATTGGCACAAAAACTAAAGATGCGGCCATAGCTCTCGGCATAGCTGAATAAAAATACCATAAAAAGGGTGAAGTCTAAAAATGCATTTAAATTAAGGATTTTTCCACGTTTAAATATAAAAAAGATATAGTCCTAAAATATATATGTATATATGTACATAGCAACAATTTGAAAAAGGATACACCCCAATCGGAGCTTTTATTCAATATGGTATTATACCACAACACTTCACCCTCTGGCCATAGTAATCTTTGCCAAAAGAATGAATCCACCACAAGAGAAGACGCTAAAATGACAATTCCAGCGGGTAAAGCAATTTTCAAAACCCTAAAAGATGACAAAACAAAATGTTTTATTAATTTTCTGCATTTTTTCGAAATGATTGTTTATTAACTTACCTTGGTATATTTACTTTTTTGTATAATAAACTAAGCAACAGTAAAAGACCCAAGAATATAATCAGCTCCGAACGAAATACCAATATGGCTATGCCGGAACATATAATAAATGGCTTTATTTGATCATTTAGCCAGTAAGCCAAAGCATAGAGAACTAAAGAGAAAGACATAAGATGGATAGAATATGTAGATATGTAGGTACATTAGGGCGGAACATTTGTTTTCTTGCGAAGCGTACCTAATATTCGGACCCCAGATGAAATTCTTAGAAAACATACCATATCTCCAAAATCAATTTTGACTTTCCGAATTTTTAACAAAGTTTAATGGCTAATGAAAGGGATTTTTAAAGTATAAGTCTTCGGAATACATATTCTTAATAAAGCAGACCCTTAAATAATTACACAGCTCAACAAAAAAATCTTTTTGCTGCGACGAGGGTTTCGCGGCCGATTTCGATATATGAGAGAATACAGAACTTAGCCTAAAATGTAGTGTCTTTTGCAAAAATTGAGAGGCTAAAGCTGAGTATAGACGATTGCCAGATCGGCAAACGTTATCAACCCTGTTAAAGTGCTGCAAATATACGGCCAATGTCAGATTGTTAGGCAAATGTGAATTGACAGTTCAGACGATTGCAAGAAAATATTACAATTTCATATATTTACAATATATTTTGTAAATATTTATGTATATGCAGGATTGCCAATAAAAATACATTATAGACAGAGTTGCAAATAAAATGATTTTCTGGCAATGGCGCCGTTGTCACATGCATAAACTTCGAACATATAACAATCAGCAAATTATCTCACAATGACTTTTCTGCTAACGTTGCAAAACAAAAATTGTATGTTCACACGGTTGTAAATTCACAGGGTTGCATTTTTCCGCCATTTTTCTGGCAATGTTGTCCGATCTGCAAATCGTCTGTACTTACCTTAAGACACATAACTCGATGACCTTTTATCCGAATTAGTTCAGGAAACATTTAAGTAACCTTCAAGTTATGCATTGCTTTCATTTTATTCATGACCGATCAGGCTTTACGAGAAAATAATAAAAAGAGTATTTTTCGATGTTTTTATTACACTTTCCTGAACTGATTCGTATAACTTGTTCTCGAGTTATGTTATAATATGTGTCTCAACCTATCTTTTTTTCCAAATCGAGAGAACAAGAGCTAATTCAAACTACCTTTTAGGCTACGAACGGCTGCAAAACTCTGCGCCGCAGCAAAAACGATTTTTTTGTTGAGCAGCGTTTTTTTGTTTTTCAAGCACATACAGTACAAAATACTAAAAATTTAATAAATGAAAATTTTTCGATGTTTTTTTTACACTTTCGGATAAATTGTTACTGATTCGGATAAATTGTTCTCGAGTTATGCTATAATATGTGTCCAAATCGGCTGCAAAGCCCTGTGCCGCAGCAAAAAAATATTTTTTTGTTGAGCTGCGTTATTTTATTTTTTTCAAGTACAGGACGGCCCTAGCCTCCCCCTTATTTCCATGAAAAATTATAGAAATTGTGTATAAAAAGTTGATATCTCGTACAACATCCGGAGTGGTGTTCAACATTTTTCTTAGAATCCAAATATAGGGTTCCGATATATAGCTCGTTTTTCAACCTCTTAATTAATTACTTAACAGCAACGCTATTGTTAATACGAATTCACTTCGGTGCAGTACATCATCACGCAATGTATGTTTTGCTGTAGTTTTTGGATATATTTTTATTGACAAAAACTTACCTAATGGCAGTGCCATTATATTGGGCAACGGTCTAGACATATAAAAGATGAAATGGAATTGTGTCAACGTTATAAGACTAAACCATAGACTGACGTCAGAGCCAAATATTTTGGTGATGACACGCTTCAATTTAGTCCAAGCAGTGGCCACCACAGCTGACAGGACGAGACGAACTATATATAAGAGAAGAAGATATGTGTGAGAAGATATGTAAAGAAGTGAAATCATTAGGTGAGAACTTTTAATATAGATAGACCAAATATATTTTAATATAAATATCGATTCTAGATAATTATAGGGGGTTAAAAATATGAGAAGAACAAAATTTTGGTATTACAAAAAACGTCGTTCCTCTGGAAAATTCGAATTTTTTAAAAAAATCAATTTGGATGCAATTTTAACTACTTTCCTAGTTAAATGTAATTTCAACGAAATTTTGTAGAAAAAAGCCATTTCAACCAAATTTTCCAGAGAAATGCAATTACATTTATGTTTCTAGAAAAATGCAATTTTGACAAATCTTTGCGATGCAATTGATGAAATTTTCAAAAAAAAAAATACAATTTCAACAAAGTTTTGAAGAAAAGAGTATTTTTTACGATATTTTCTATAGAAATGATTTTTCTATAAAGTGAACTTTTTATAGAAAAATAAAATTTTGAGGAATTTTCTGGAAAATGTAGCTCCGAAAAAAATTTCCATAAAAATGTAAATATGTATCAACAAAACTGAAATATGAAGAAAATTAAAAAAGAATAAAATTTCCTAGAGAAATTAAATTTCGACAAAATTGTTAGAAAAATTACATTTAAATAAAAATTAAAATTTAACAATTTTTGTAGAGAAATGCAATTTGACAAAATTATTTAGAAAAATAATTGTTTTTTAAATGAATCAATTTTAACTATATTTCTAGAAAAATGCATTTTAAACGAATTTTTGTAGAAAAAATTCATCGAAATTTTGTAGACAAAAAAACAATTTCAACGAAATTTTCTAGGGAAATTAATTTTATCGATTTTTCTAGAAAAATGAAATTTTGAAGAATTTTTTAGGAAAATGCGAATTTGATATAAATGTTCTAGCAAAATACAATTTAAAAGAAATGCAAATACACATCCATTTTTATAGAAAAATGAAAATTTTACGAAATTTTCTGGATAAATGCAATATAATTTTCTACTATTTCATCGAATTTTATAGAAAAAATGCAATTTCAAAAACATTTTTTAGAAGTAATGATTTTTCAAAAATGTGAACATTTTATAGAAAAATACAATTCTGAGCAATTTTCTGGAAAATGTAACTCCGAAAAAAATTTCCATCAAAATGCAAATATCAACAAAACTGAAATTTGAAAAAAAAATAATAATAAATGAAATTTCCTAGAGAATTCTTAAAATTAAACAAAATTGTTAGAAAAATTACATTTAAATAAAATTTTTTGGAGAAATTAAATTTTAAAAATGCAATTCGAGTATTGTTTAGAAAATATATTTTTTAAAATTTTCTAGACAAATTGAATTTTAACAAAATTTTGTAGAATAGTGAAATTGTAACGAAATTTTCAAGAGATATGAAATTTCGAAGACATTTTATAGAAAACTGCAATTCTGAAGAAATTTACAGAAAAATTTAATTTTTATGAAATTTACTGGATAAAAGAAAGCACTTATCAATCAATTTTAACTAAGATTTGTCTGATTAAAACCTTTAATATTAAAATATTCAAATGTTTTGTTTCAACTAATTTTGAATAAATATTCATAAAAGATAAGATTATCAATGTGTTTTCTGTTCGTCACATTATATGTTAAGGTTTAGTCAGCAAAAAATATTTAAATAAATTCTCTCCAATCCAATGTACAGATTTGTTTACATTTTCGAATTTTATTTAATGTATTTCGAATATCAATTGATGTTTCTCGAATTTCAATTGGTTTATACGAATTTCAAATGGAAAAATTCGAATTTCAATTGATGTATTTCGAATTTCAATTGATGTGTTTCGAATTTCAATTGATGTGTTTCGAATTTCAATTGATGTGTTTCGAATTTCAACTAATGTTTTTCGAATTTCAACTGATGTGTTCCGAAATTCAAATGATGTGTTTCGAATTTTAATTGACGTATTTCTTATTTAAATTGATTTTTTTTTTCGAACTTAAATTGCCCTTCCTCGGATTTCAAATGGAATATTAAAATTTCAATTGATCTTATTCGAAATTGATTGATTTTTTTTCGAATTACAGTGGTGTAAAAATGATGTAGAAAAATGCAATTTTGATAAACATTTTCTAGAAAAATACAATTTAGAAGAAATGGAAATACATATATAATTCCATTTTTTATAGAAAAATGCAAATTTTCTGGATAAATGCACTGTCGAATAAATTTTCCTTACAAATGCAAGATAAATCAATTTTCAACGATTTTTTTTAGAAAAAATTCAGTTTCAATTTTTTATAAAAATTAAATTTTAACAATTTTTTTTTTGAAAAATGCACGAAATTTTTTGTACAAAATTGAATATAATTTTCTACAGAAATGCTAATTTACCGAATTTTATAGAAAAAAATGCAATTTTGTGAAAGTTTTGAGAAAAAATCAATTTTGATGCAATTTTCTAGAATAAACAATATATGTAAATAAAATTTTGTAGAAAAGTGAATTTTCAACGAAATTTCCTAGCGAAATGAAATTAATTATATGCAGCTCGAGCGATAATTCACACTGCCGCAATAAACCGTTTAAGCGCAAGCAAATGTAATCAATGTCACGTTGTTACACCGGCGACTGTCTTAAAGGAAAAAGTGCATTTCCCTTGAGAGGATAATTTGCTCTCCCGCCAACGTAGTCATACAAAGGGTCAAGAAGGAATTGGTGCGGTCGTTTTCAAGTGAAAAATTTCCCAGACCATTCAAATGCATAGGTAAGTAAACAACTCTAGAATATATTTTTCGAATTAATTTTAATATTAATATTTATACCTAATTTTGCTATTATAGAATAGTACTTTTATGTTGTACCGATAGAGTAGTGTATTGTAGAGTAGTCCTCAGTGGTCGCCTCTATTACAGAGGACGATCTTACTAGCAAAGAGGACCTCCTCAGTGGTAGACTCTAGTATAGAAGTCGACCACTAAAGGCCACCTCTAGTATGTTCGCCCCTAGTTCAGAGGACTACCTCAGTGATCGCCCTAGTACTAGAGTCAACCACTTAACCCGTCCTCTATACCTGATTCGATTTGTATTATTTATAGATATATTTTGAAAAACCAAATCGCTCATTCACTTCAAGACTGTCATAACTCAAAATTTAAAATTTTTGAGATTGCTTTACAGAAATGCTAATTTTGCAAATATCCATAAATGAATCTCAACGAAATT
Organism: Eudasyphora cyanicolor; assembly: GCA_963930755.1. Taxonomy (NCBI): domain Eukaryota; kingdom Metazoa; phylum Arthropoda; class Insecta; order Diptera; family Muscidae; genus Eudasyphora; species Eudasyphora cyanicolor. The sequence goes on along the minus strand of OZ005734.1, from coordinate 196,573,678 downwards.
TAGTTTATGAGTAAACAATCATATTTTGGATTATTCCACATTTTTAAACGTCATATTTCATGTTATTTATTTTTTTATACGGACTTAAAGTTACACATCCTGACAATTTTCAATTTTTATTTATGACACTTGAAGTAAGTGAGCGAAATGAGTAATTTATAGATAAAATGGAATGAGAATAAAACCTGAATATCTTTAAATTTTAAAAATCAATAACAGAGTCAAACTTTGGTGCTGATGTATTTGAAGCTGATTTCATTTGAATTTGATTCCCTAAATATAAATATGGCAAATGTTTCAGCCTTTTTGACTACCACCCCAAGTACCAAATTCCATATAACATTACTCACAAATTGAGGTATACCTCAGTCGGTTTACTAGACTGAAATTTTCTTACTTGTTACTATTATCATATATACAATATATTGCTGTACAAAATATTTATATATTACTAGCTGACCCCAGCAGACGTTGTCCTGCCCGACCTATTTGGAATGTATTGGAGTTTCAGGAAAAAAATCATCCAAAAATATATATGTAAGTGTATATATTGACCCTACGTCCACTACAGCGCCATCTAACGGTTAGAATCATACATACAAACTATGACATACCACGTATACATTTTAAATTTCAGTCAAGTCGATCTGGAAATGTTATTTTGCAAATAACTTGACCACTCCGCAATTTGTGGCGTACAAAGGATTTTATATATAAAGATGGTTAAGAGAATAAAATATTTCAGGTATTGCATTTAGTTTTAAAAATAATATATGGATATAAACGCAATTCTTGTTAAAAAAGTACCTTTCTTCTTTCAGATACTGTATAAATTTTTGGTAAATTTTAAGTCTATGTCCAGTAAAAGTTTTGCTATTATCCTTTACACAATACATCTAGGTACAAATTGTTTATATATTTTAGTTAAAAGGAGAGTGGCGAAGAATTATCCTTAACATCATATCCTGCTATTGCATTTAGTTTTAGAAATATTGCATCTTAAACCCTATTCTTGTGGCTGTTTGAATATGTATGTACGTCAGTGCACATACATACATATCTCTTGTTTTTTCTCATTGAACTGTTCGATAAATCATTCTCTTATTTACCTATATATAGCGCCCAATACTTGTTGACATGCAGCGTTTCGAATAGTAAAATGAATGGTGATGACAGTATCGATATAAACAATGGACCCAAAAATGTTCTGGGAACAACTCCTGGAAACTCATGGTGATCATACTGAAAAAATAAAGAAAAGGAGATAAGTGTAGCCGTACTTGTCCACAGGTGTCAATTGATATGGTGGTACAAACCTGTGTAAAATTATGACGCAAATAAAGAATGTCATGTATGGCCTGAAGATTGAAACTTTCCTCCACTTTTGTAAATGGGGTGTAGACTATATGAGCGGCTGCAGTTATAAATAGCAACAAATCCATGATGTAGGGACGTTGAACAATGTATGTATGGTAAATGAAAGGCCAGCGGATGTCGCTAGACTCCAAATTTAATAAAAGGGACTCCACCACAATGCAATTTATTTGGCGTGTTCCTCCTCCTTGTTTCTTATCACCAAAAATTACATAATTTATTCCATTATTTTTCCGCCGATACCGAATATTCCGTAAATTTCAATTTGAAGCAAAATAAGAAAATTCATAATATGCACACACAAATGTTGTCCACCACACTTTCCGCTTTCTAGCCGCCGGAGACAAGTGATGGTGCTGTTGTTTTTGCGAGAATGTGTCAGGGGCCAAACAAGTAATAGCGCGATCTAAGAAACTCATGTGTCACATATAGATATAGTTGTGGGAGATGTGAGATTCACGACGTTCTACTTCTCTTTGTTGGAAGAGCAGCCAACAACGCGGCGGGTGACCTGTTGACCACCAACAACTATAAACACTACCGGCGACCGGCCTCTTTGGACGAATTTTTGTATGAGTTTGCAAACAAATAATTTAGCCAACACTTGTTAATATACAAGGGATATAAACAAATTCAAAGCGGTTCGATTTACTATCACTACTATTTGGTATTTGTTTCTATTCTTTTCTCCGGCTAAAATTAGAATTTATTTTCCACGTATTCACATACATATGTATTTATGTATGCATGTATATATGTTCATATGATAAGGTGAATAGGTACATTTGTATGTACAGCTATTGTCAAAATAATAGCAAGGCGAAAAGAGAACATTTTCTAATTTTTCGTGTGAAGAGGTTTAAGACATTTTTTTGATTAAATTTAGTTATTCAGCCTTTCGACGATAGATTTAGCACTATATTCCATTCACGGTGGCATGTCATAACGTTCAGAGTGATAAAGTCCATGGACATGATGACACTATATGTGTGACAAGGTCCATGGACATTGGGACACTTTAAAAAGTGTCACAATGTCTACAAATCGAAATTCCCAAAGCCGGCGACGTGGAATAAAGTGACAAAGTCCGTAACATTCCGAAACTTTTGAAAGGTTTATTTTTGGGGCTACAGGTTCATGGACGTTATGACATGCCACCTATGTATACATTCTGCATTCACATTAGATTATTCCAAGTTCAAATCTTTGCTCCGGATCTTTTCTTGATAAGGGGCCCTTAAAATAAACTATCTACAGTTTCCTTTACAACAAATGAATACATATATTTAAAATAAAAGTTCTGGTAACCTTTATTTTGTTATATGTGCTATTATTTCGACCGCAACTGTAGCTTAGCATATACCATAATATGGATTAATCCAGCAGTGACTAATTTTTCCTGGGCTCATCACTTATCCGGCGCCATGATTGTCGTGACCACATCAATTTCATATCCTCATATTTATGCATTCATTGAATTATTTTTAAATTAATAGCATACTACATTTGTTTGAGTTTATTTACGAATAAAGAGATAATGAAGGATGCCACAATAAGAAATGGCAAGTAAAATGAATTGAAGAAAAGTGTTGCCAACTATAAAGGTTAGATTTACCAATACGTCAAAACTATATATAGTGAACACAGCTGTGTCAGCTAAAGAGCTGTGAAAACATATGTTTTCGACTACTGGCCGTCAGATGGCACTTGCACTTGGGGACGGTTGAATTAAGAAATTTTGGCGGCAGTTAAATTCTGTTTATAGACTTGGCAACAAAAATTAAAATTTGTCGTCGGGGAAATAACCATGTATTTTTGTGAGTTGTAGGGCCTCCTAAGCACATTTTTACAAATAGAAATGCTTATTCAATTTGCCACTGTATTTCGAAAAAAAAAAATAATACAAAAAAGATTAATTGGAATTCAAATATTCCTATCAAAACGCAAAAAGGTAAAAGAAATTCAGAACAAATGATTTGAAATTGAATATACATACGGGTAATTCCAAAGAAAATCGACCCACTCTGAATTTTCATGAACTTCGGCAAAATCAAAAAGGTTAAAATTTTCAAATTGTAATTTTTGGGTCGATTTTCTTTGGAATTACCCATACATAGATCATTTGAAAGAACATTCTTTGGCATTTATTTTTTGAAGATTATGTCTACCAAATGTTGGCCGCTGCTACGTTTCAGATGGTAAATCCGTTGAGTCCAATTTTCGATGACTCGTTCGAGCATTCCGGCTGGTAGCTGGCGAATGACACGCGTGATGTTTTGCTCCCGAAGAATCGAATCGAAGCGTGTTTGTCCGCATAAACTTTAGACTTTACATATCCCCACTGGAAAAAGTCTAACGGTGTGATATCACACGATCTTGGTGGCCAATCGACCGGCCCAAAGCGTGAAATTATCTGCTCACCGAAGTGTTCTCTCAATAAATCCATTTATTGATGCGATGTGTGGGAAGTGGCGCCGTCTTGTTGCAACCAAATGTCGTCGAGATCACGAGCTTCAATTTCAGGCATCAAATAGTCGGTTATCATGGCACGATAACGGTCGCCATTGACGGTTACCTTCTTACCGGCATAATTTTTGAAGAAATATGGACCGATAATTCCACCGGCCCACAAACCACACCAAAACAATGTTTTTTCTGGATGAAGTGGCGGCTCTTTAATCTCTTCAGGTTGCTCTTCGTCCCAAATGAGGCAATTTTGCTTCTTTACATACCCATTGAGCCAGAAATGGGCCTCATCGCTGAACAAAATTTGGCTCGACGTCGGATCTTCTTGGAACTTTTCAAGAGCCCATAGAGCGCAGCGATGTCGCTTGGGAAGGTCGGGCGGCTTCAGTTCTTGCACAAGCTGTATTTTGTATGCTTTAAATTTAAGATCTCGACGTAAAATGCGACAAGTCATTCCATACGTCATTCCGAGTTGCTGCGAACGGCGCCGAATCGGCTCTCCACGGTCTTCGTGTACACTCTCAGCTACGGCCGCTACATTTTCTTCACTGCGTGCTGGACGTGGTCTATTCGGTCGAATATTATCCAATAATGAATGCTGGGTTTCAAGGTGGGGGGTGATGGTGTTGCGAATAGTATGCTCAGTAGTCCGATTATGTTGACAATAAGTTGAGCGAAGTGCACGAAACACATTCCTCAGAACGTGAATTTTCGTAATAAAGTTGAACGATTTGTAAACGTTGTTCAGGCGTAAGTTTTTCGATGATGAAATGCCAAACAATACTTAATAAACATAACATGACAGCATGACACGACTCACACGAGATATGTGAAAAAAGGCTATTGAAAAAAGTATCTCTACTTGGATCACCCGTTAATAGGTAAACACATGTTAATTCCTCTTGTTCAAGGGGGGGGGGGGGGGTATATATCATTTGCTACGGGCAAAAAGAGTAACACATCGAAGTAGTGTCCTTAGATCCTATGTATGTCCGGCAGAAATCCGTTTTAGGGCATTTCAAGTCATTTGAGAATATTTTACTTTTATAAGGATATATTTTGATTTTAGCAAACAAAAACTGTTTACGTTTCGTTATCGTTGGCACTGATTTCCATGTGTAATGTTTAATTAACTTATATGTTACGTTATGGAGGCGTTACGGTTACGTTTGACTACCCAACCTTTTAATCAAAAACTCTTTTCTTTTCGCCCACAGTTGGGTTCTCCACAATTTTCCGTTAAACCGCTCTTATTACTCTTAAGTGCGTATATGCAAAAATACCAAATTTCACGACAATGGATACCATAGTTCTCCAGATATTTCGATTTCAATAAGTTAGTCATGTCGGCCAGGTTATGCCCACATTTACTATAACTGTTGGGTCACGCACAGTACTGTCAAATATGCCCATACTAATTTTCAAGGCAATTGGTGCAATTGTTCTCCATATACAGGGTTTTCCAACAAGAGGTGTTGTTTTGAATCAACCGGTATTTCGGTAGCTGTCACTTTTGAAGCTTTTATTCTTTGACATTTGACAAGTAGAAACTATGCCATTACTAAAAGGAACGATACACGATTCAACAAAGCATTGAAATTATTAAAATTCGAAAATCATCGAAAAATCATCTTGACTGATGAGGCCCATTTCCACCTCGGTGGCTACGTCAGCAAGCAAAATTGTCGCATCTGGGGCTCGGAAAACCCAAGAGTTATTGTTGAGAAGCCTCTCCATCCACAACGTGTGACTGTTTGGTGCGGTTTATGGTCCGGCGGGGTCATTGGACCTTACTTTTTCGAAAATGAGGTTGGATCAACAATTACGGTGAATGGATTGCGCTATCGAGAGATGATTAATGATTTTTTATGGTCGGAGTTGGATGGTATTAATCTGGACAACGTTTTCTTTCAACAAGACGGCGCTACGTGCCACACAAGCTCTGTTACGGGAAAAGTTTCCGGACCGTGTTATCTCTCGAAGAGGTGATCACAATTGGCCACCGAGATCTTTTGATTTAACACCTTGCGACTTCTTCCTTTGGGGCCACGTGAAAGATAAGGTCTACGCCAACAGCCCAGCGTAGATTCAAGACCTCAAAGATTAATTCGTGAAGCTATCGAGGACATAGGGCAGCCACTTTGCGATTTGGTTATGGAAAACTTCATGAAAAGGATATGGGCCTGTAAGCGTGGTCGTGGTGGCAATTTGGCTGATGTTGTTTTTTATTATTAACGGCATACCTTCATCTTTATTATGAAATAAACATCCGATCATTTATCTCAAAAATGGCGTTTTTCTTTGAGTACCAAAATAACACCTCCTGTTAGAAAACCCTTTAGTATAGAATTTATTAAAAAAATCTATATTCCCTCAATGTTAACCCTTTGTGGGGGAGGTACTAGAAGGAGTGGACCAATATGGCCCATCTTCCAACTTAGCCTGAGATAGAGAAAAATATTACCGCATACCAAATTTGAAATCAGTCGGTGAGGTTGGGTTAGGTTAAACGTCTTTAAAGCGTCATGAGACGTCGTTTAAACGTCTCATGTCCATGGACATACACATAAGCCAGTGGTTCGGCCTGTTGTGCGCTCCTTATTTATAATCTTTATACCCTCACTTTAGTGTGACGAGGGTATATATCATTTGCTACGCAAAAAAGTGTAACACGTCGAAGGAGTGACCTAAGACCCCAAGAGGAAATCCGTTTTGGGTCATTTTAAGTCGAATGAGCAATGTCCGTCCGTCTGTCTGTCTGTCTGCTGGCTGGTGCGCACGATAACTCTCGAAAGGAGTAACCGATTGACCTCAAATTTGGTATGTGGTAATATTTTTTTCTATCTCCGGCTAAGTTCGAAGATGGGCCATATTGGTCCACTCCTTCTAGTACCTCCCCCACAAAGGGTTAAAATGTTGTGAAATATTGATTCTTTAATAACTGCTATACTACTTATTCGAATCTTTTGAAATTCCACACATAGTATTAGCTTATTAGTCGTTATCAACTCGAGAAAAATGGGCGAAGTCGCCACGTCCCTTTTGGTACCTCCCACACAAATGCACCATTTTGCATCAAAAGTTAACAGCTTATAACATTAATAACACTGTATAAAAATACTTGAAATTTTGTACAGTATTATGCTTTTATATTGCCTACAGTCCAGGGAAAAATGGGTGTTGTTGTCACGCCCCTTTTGGTACCTCCCACACAAAGGTACCTTTTTGCACCAAAAGTTAACAGCTTATAACATTAAAACCAGTGTATAAAAATACTTGAAATTTTGTACAGTGTAATGTTTTTATAGTGTCTATAGCCCTGTGAAAAATGGGCGTTATTGCCACGCCCCTCTTTGTACCTCCCACACAAAATGCCCAAATCATACCACAATTTAATGTCTCATAACGTTTATACCAGTGCACATAAATGCTTATAAGTCGGCACAGTGTAATGAATTTTAAGTATCTAATGTTCAGCAAAAAAAAGGTGTATTTGATAAACCCCTTCTGGTACCTCCCACACAAATTGACAGAATAATTCGAGTAATATTCAATATTACATTACTCACAAAGTGAGGGTACACCTTAGTCGGTTTACCCGACTGAAACTTTCTTACTTGTTTTATACCTCACGAGTTACAGAAAATCGATACCAGACACGAATTTTATCAGTATCTTCCAGTCATATCCTCTGAGATGAGTCAAGTCTGGCGATATGTCGGACCCCAAATACCGGGATCTTGCATGTGTGAAAGCTGGGCAGTGACCCAGAAATTGTTTAATCGCTTCGATGTTTTACTATTTGGTTTCGTCTCATTTCGGTCACCCCACAATATCTTTGCAGTTGCTCCTACTGTTGCGCTATTCCACATAGTTTTGTGAGCCATCACTACCCAGTGCTTCAACACATCCTTCGTGGCTTCGAAAGATTTCCAATTTTCTAAGTTTATGACTCGAAGTTCTCTGCCCTTTGCAGCCAAGCTGTTTGCCCGTCCGTTTCCAATCACTCCGTTGAGTCTTGATACCCCGCAAATATGGCTGGTACCCAGAAAATACGGCTGAGGATTTGACTCTTTCCGATGTTATTGCATTGATCGCTATCTGTGAAGATTTTGGCATTCGGTCCCGCAGATTAAATAGAGAGACAGCAATCGAATATCAGAAGGGGGACAAAAAGTTAAACTATTTTTTCTACAGCAAAATTTTAGCGGCACGGTGAAGCAAAAATTATTAAATATTGTACAGTGGGGCAAAAAATGGCACAATATAATAACAATATATGGATCAGAATATTTAATATCGACCTATGTAGTTTATTTTTGGCTAAAATGTTTGTTAGCAGTTACAAACAAATAAAACAAGATCTCGCCATCATTTCTTTTAAAAAATTTTATGGGCATTTTAATTTTTGAAAAAAAAATAAAAAATTAGTTTTTGTGTTTTACGAAATTTGTAATTGCTCTCGAACGGCTGAACAAATTTTTGCAAAGTTTACTTTGTTTTAAAGAAACAATGCGGCATTTTTGTAAAATTTTTTTTTAAATTTTTTTAAAAAAGATTTTTTTTTGAAAAAGCCTTTGTAGAAAAAATTGTTATGACCACTATGTGTACTATTGGGTATATCTATATATATTTTTTTTTTCGTCAAATAGGACATTTTATTGCCCATCCAGGCATGTTGATACGGATGAAATCGGTGCATATTGTGCACCAATATTTACAAAATACTAGCACACGGTAAGGGAATACGAGATAATACTTAAGTGTAAAAGTTTTTTTGTAGACCTCAGTTAGTAGAACACACAATTTTATAAATCGGAAGAGAAACACGAGTTACACGAGAGAAACACGAGTTACACGCGCTTGAACATTTTCTTCACCCGATGTGGCCAACTTTGAGGCCCTCTAGCTTCGCCCCTCTCTGACATAGGGGGCCCAAATATAAAACTTAACTTCTCTAACACCTCTTAATCTACCATGCCAAGTTTGGTCGCAAACGGTTGTTTGGTTAAGAAACGGTCGAATTATTAACCCTTTCTGAATTCGTACCACTGTGCAGTGTTTTGCAAAAATAGACGAAAATAGTCAGACTAGTCTGGGTATTTCGTCCATAACTTTTACAAATATTGAGTCTCCCAAAAATTTTGTACTATTCTGGATTTGTGAGAGTGCGACGAAAATTTTATGAAAATCAGCAATTTTTTCTACAAAGGTTTTATAAAAAAAAAATTTCGTAAATTTTTTTTTAAAAAATTTACAAAAAATGGCTCATTGTTTTCTCTTTAAAACAAAGTAATCGGTTCAGCTGTTCGAGATCGATTACAAATTCCGTAAAACAAAAAACTCATTTTTTTAAATTTTTCAAAAATAAAAATGCCCATACAATTTTTTCAAAAAAAAATTATAGCGAGACCTTATTTTACCTATTTGTAACTGCTTATAAACATTTTAGCCAAAAATAAACAACATAGGTCGATATTAAATATTCAAAGAAATTCAATTGTAATTAAAAATATGAAAAATAAATCATGAGGTCATTATATGTATTTATTTATTTATCTGAATTACAACAAAAAATGGCGCATTGTTTTCTCTTTAAAACAAAGTAATCGGTTCAGCTGTTCGAGAACGATTACAAATTTCGTAAAACACAAAACTCATTTTTTTTTAAATTTTTCAAAAATAAAAATGCCCATAAAATTTTTTCCAAAAAAATTATAGCGAGACCTTATTTTACCTATTTGTAACTGCTTATAAACATTTTAGCCAAAAAAAAACTACATAGGTCGATATTAAATATTCAAAGAAATTCAATTGTAATTAAAAATATGAAAAATAAATCATTAAGTCATTATACAGGGTTGCACATATTCGACGGACCCATGTTTTTTTTAAAAAAAATCAAAGAAAAATAAAAATTTGGCGGTTGGCAATCTTAATCATTTAATTTGTTCCAAGTAGATTTGTTTACATCAATTTTTGAATATGATATCTCTCAAATGGCCGCCTCTGGCGTTGATGGCGTATTGTGCCCTTTTTGCAGCATTTTCCATCGTTTTCGCCAACATTTCGGCCGGAATAGCGGCTATTTCTTCACGAATGTTGTCCTTGAGCTCTTCTACGGTCCTTGGCTTGTTAACGTAAACCTTTGACTTCAAATATCCCCACAAGAAGAAGTCAGGCGGCGTCAAATCGGGCGAACGCGGTGGCCAGTCCAAATCACCACTTTTCGACATCAAACGGCCCGCTCCTGGTTGATGGTAACAGCATGGCCATTTTCGTTTTGGAAGAAAAACGGCCCAATGACCGTTTTCGCACTAACGCCGCACCAAACTGTGACTTTTTCGTCATGAAGAGGCAATTCTTGAATCTCCTGAGGATTTTCAGTGGCGTAAATACGGCAATTTTGCTTATTTACGGTCCCATTCAATGTGAAATGGGCTTCATCGGACATGATAATTTTGTTTTTTGAGTTTTCACAATTGACTTCTTCTGTTGAATGTAAATTTCAACTATTTCAGAGCGCTCGCGTGGCGTGTATTGTTCCATGGTAAAAATCTGCTTGGACTGACGCTTCAAACGCGGTATGTCATTAAGCGATCTGACATCTCTGTCAAAAGTTATGGCGTTGCCAGATGGGTCCGTCGAATATGGGCAACCCTGTATGTATTTGTATATTTATCTGAATTACAACACAAAGTAAATTTATATTCTAATTTTACGGTCCAGGGGAAAGCGGAATTATAGACCATGTGCCAAGTTATTCCAGCGACAGACCAGAGCCTCTGGTGGGAATCGAACCCACGTCCCCCAAATTCATAGGCGAGCACGCCATCAACTCACCTACTGGGGCGCTCATGAGTTCTTCATTTATTACTTTTTCTTTAAGACATATTTATATTTGCTTCACCGTTTTAATAAATCATTGCATTCTATAATACATAATAGGGGCAAAGATGGTCTAAAGCCATGAGAATACCCTAGTGAAAAATCAATTTAAGACATAATATTTATTTTTTAAAATATAAGTACAGTAGATAGCCTCGATTTGTATGGAGCCAAAAAAAGTTGCAAATGTACACCCTTAGAAATGAAGATTGTTATGTTTTAGAGTGATTCCCAAAATATTTTGGTTCTAGCTATTTCCATTTGTGAGCTGAAACAGTTGCAAAACACCCCCAAAAACAGGGTTTTTCGTCAGTAACATAACCGATATTATACACCCAGGATAATAATTGGTTGGAATTCGATTGTAACAATAAAAAAATAGTACTAGAAACAAAAAGTATATTGCCTACACCGTCTGTCGGTTGTATTTATAAATAATTAGTTGAAACAACAATAATAACATGGATATGATCAAATGAAAATGATTGTAACTAAATCGATAATTGTATCAATCGAATTAAGATTGTTTTTTTCATTGACACTCGGTTAGTTGTGGTAACCGATTTTAAATTTTCATTGTAGTACCATATGATCGATTTTTGGTTGTGACAACCAATGTTTTATTCTTGACAACAGAAATTGTATCAATAGACCAAAGATTATTATTGCAACGAATAATTGGTTACTACAACAGAAAAAATATTAATAAATAATCGTTTATTGGTTATCCCAATCATTTCCCAAATGTATTTTGGGAAATACAATCGAAAGATTGGTTGCTGTTCTTTTGCTGATACATGACAAACAAAAAATAAAATTACTCGACATAAAAAAATCTTCAACATTTTGTTCAAGAACGGTATAGGTAATCAAAAATAATCTCGTGTGGATAATAATGTGTGGAATGCAGAATATGTTGTGCAAAATGTTTTACATAAATAATTTTGTTATGAATTGTTTTGTTTTTTGTCCAATAAATAAAAATTAATGAAAACTGTTTTTAATTAATTGTCGGTAGTATATGTGACAAATTGTCAGAACAACCAATTTTTTAAAACAGTTGGTTGTGGCAACTAGAACAGATAATTTAAGCCACCATTTTCGTTGGCGCAACCAAATATGATTGTTGTCAACATGGAAACAGAAGTATACCACAACCAAAATATTGGTTGTCCTGATGGAATCGCATGATAGTAGACAGAACTACAAAATTCGGTTGGCAAATAATTCGGTTGAGGCAACCAAACTGTATTCTGTGTGTACTTATAATAAAATAAACGACCAAATTTAGTGAAAAAATGTCAGCGCTTGTATTTTGCATTTTAAAAAATTTTAAATTTGTTTTTACACTCCAGATATTAACATTTTTGTGCGATTTTTTTTACGTTTTTCCATATGATTTTCATGAAATTTTAAATATCTCGCATTTTTTCCATCGTAATTTAGATTTTAGGGTACTGTTCTAAATTCCCCAAGTCTTTTTTAAAAAAATACTGAAAAGAAATAAAAAATATATTAAAAAAGTTATAAGGATTTCAAACACCTTCGGTCATTTGGGGCCACCATGTACATTTCAAATTTCAATTGATCACTTTTGAATTTCAAACCGAATTTTTATACCCTCCACCATAGGATGGGTGGTATATTCATTTTGTCACTCCGTTTGTAACACCTCTAAATATTGATCTGAGACCCCATGAAGTATATATATTCTTAATCGTCGTAAAATTCTAAGACGATTTAGCAATGTCCGTCTGTCCGTCCGTCTGTTGTAATCACGCTACAATCTATAATACTTATAGCTGCAGGTAAGTTGGGATTGGGATGGGCGATATCGGTCCATATTTAGATATAGCTCCCATATATAGCATCTAACTTGTTGTTATTCCTACTGTTCTCATCTACTATAATTTTCCTACTGTTCTCATCTACTATATTTTTTCTGTTTTTCGGTGTTATTATACCCTACACCACACTGTGGTACAGGGTATTATAAGTTTGTTTCACGGCAGATGTTTGTAACACCTGAAAATAACACAGCTAGACCCACCTTAAAGTATACCGATCGACTCAGAATCACTAGCTGAGTCGATTTATCGATGTCTGTCCATGTAAAGTTGTTCGTCGACTACAGGTCGCAATTTCACTCCGATCGTTCTGAAATTTTGCAGTTTAGAGTATTTTGCGGCTGTTAAGATCGCTATTGAATGTGGTTGAAATCGGTTCAGATTTAGATATAGCTCCCATATATATCTTTCGTCCGATTTGGCCCTTTAGTCCTATAGAAGCTGTATTTTACATCCGATCGTTTTGAAATTTAGAATGGCAGAGTTTCTTGATCCATGAACCAACATTGCCGAATTTGAAGAAAATCGGTTAAGATTTAGCTATAGCTCCCATATATATGTTTCGTCCGTTTTGGCCATTTAGTCCTATAAAAGCTGTATTTTACGTCCAATCGTTTTGAAATTTAGAATGGTAGAGTTTCTTGATCCATGAACCAACACTACCGAATTTGAAGAAAATCGGTTAAGATTTAGCTATAGCTCCCATATATATGTTTCGTCCGATTTGGCCATTTAGTCCTATAAAAGCTGTATTTTACATCCAATCGTTTTGAAATTTAGAATGGTAGAGTTTCTTGATCCATGAACCAACATTGCCGAATTTGAAGAAAATCGGTTAAGATTTAGCTATAGCTCCCATATACATGTTTCGTCCGATTTGGCCCTTTAGTCCTGTAGAAGCTGTATTTTATATCCAATAATTTTGAAATTTAGAATGGTAGAGTTTCTTGATCCATGAACCAACACTGCCAAATTTGAAGAAAATCGGTTAAGATTTAGCTATAGCTCTCATATATATGTTTCGTCCGATTTGGCCCTTTAGTCCTATAAAAGCTGTATTTTACATCCAATCGTTTTGAAATTTAGAATGGCAGAGTTTCTTGATCCATGAACCAACACTACCGAATTTGAAGAAAATCGGTTAAGATTTAGCTATAGCTCCCATATATATGTTTCATCCGATTTGGCTCTTTAGTCCTGTAGAAGCTGTATTTTACATCCAATCGTTTTTATACCCTACACCACACTGTGGTACAGGGTATTATTTAAGTATAAAATGTCCCAAAAGTAAATTTATGTAAACAATTTATACATGAATTACAAAAATTATATATCAGAGTTATTCAATATTACGAGAGTGGTGTAGGGTATTATATAGTCGGCACCGCCCGACTTTAGCCTTTCCTTACTGGTTTTCTTTAGGTTTGAGTTATTTTGTGAGGTCACATGCTATCCATGGTGGAGGGTATATAAGATTCGGCATGGCCGAACTTAATGCTTTTACTTGTTAAATTTCAATTGATGTTTTTTTAAACTAAACTAAAATCGAATTTAGTGGTATGTGATGAAAAATGAAAATATTTAAAAGAAAAATCGGACGTGGAACATGTATTCCAAGGCCTTCAACCTACAAATTGTCCCCGAAATGAAAAACCACTTACATTACCTTGCAAACTTTGTTCTGACAATTTAGAGAGTCAAAATTTATATTAGAGATAGGAGTTGGTTGGTTCGATATTTATCTCAGAATTTCGTGTAGAATATAGGCCTGTCGAAATTTTTCCTCAGACCAATTTACTCCGCCCTAATGTTCATCAATCCATCCATCCTTTGTCTTGCCATACAGGAAACCCCCAAATTACACATAATTATATACACATACATATTTGCAGATTTGCATTATCATTCAACTCCAATCTAATAATTCCCCAGAGAGAGAGAGAGGAAAAAGAGAGCGAATAACTCAAATGAAGTGCAGCTATTCGATTCCAAAAATAAATGCTGCAGCAGCAGCGCTGTTGGCAGCGGTTTGTTTTCTCAATTTCGTAAATTATTTCGAGCGTTATGCAACATTTAACGGCCATATTATGTGTGGTGCACATCATTTTTTTGTATTCTGGATTTTTTAATGAAAATGAGCATATGTCGCAAAACTTATTATTTCTCATAGACTGTGAAATATTTAAACAAGTCAAAAATGCTCGAACGCTCAGTCAGAGCAGCAACAACAAACTACGTCCTCCCCACAAAAATGATCAAAATGCAAATGAAGGAATTAAGACTGAAGAAGGAACATAGCAGCCGTACACTACCACCAGCCATCTCAAGATGTCTACCACACCACATCTTCACCACCGCCTGTCCGAATCCCGCATCCGATGCACAAGAAAGAATCTTGGCGAAAAAAGAATAGTATCTGTGCGATGTGACACAATAAAAAACGCCCAGCAGCAAAGATCTGACGGCAGAGAAAATGATGCTCGTCAACCAATTGTATTGCACATTGGGATATGATAGTCCTAAAATTGGGAAAATAGTCCAGAGATAACAGTCTAAACCATTTTCAAATGTAAATTGAAGTAGAGAAAAATAAGTTAAATTTCAAAAGTTACATTTGTACGATATGATTAAAAACATGTAAAGCGTGATCCATTTCGAGGTTCCTTACTTTTTTAAAGAAAAAAACACAGAAAATTCAAATTGAATGGGGAATGTTTATTATCATTTGAAAGAACATTCTTTGGCATTTATTTTTTGAAGATTATGTCTATCAAATGTTGGCCGCGGCTACGTCTCAGATGGTCCATCCGTTGAGTCCAATTTTCGATGACTCGTTTGAGCATTTCGACTGGTAACTGGCGAATGACACGCGTGATGTTTTGCTCCTAGGCTTGAATCGAAGCGGGTTTGTCCGCATAAAATTTAGACTTTACATATCCCCACAGGAAAAAGTCTAACGGTGTGATATCACACGATCTTGGTGGCCAATCGACCGGCCCAAAACGTGAAATTATCTGCTCAACGAAGTGTTCTCTCAATAAATCCATTGATTGATGCGACGTGTGGGAAGTGGCGTCGTCTTGTTGAAACCAAATGTCGCCGAGATAACGAGCTTCAATTTCAGGCATCAAATAGTCGGTTATCACGGCACGATAACGGTCGCCATTGCCGGTTATCTTCTCACCGGCATCATTTTTGAAGAAATATGGACCGATGATTCCACCGGCCCACAAACCACACCAAACCGTTGTTTTTTCTGGATCAAGTGGCAGCTCTTGAATCTCTTCAGGTTGCTATTCGTCCCAAATGCGGCAACTTTGCTTGTTTACATACCCATTGAGCCAGAAATGGGCCTCATCGCTGAACAAAATTTGGCTCGAAAACGTCGGATCTTCTTGGAACTTCTCAAGAGCCCATAGAGCGCAGCAATGTCGCTTGGGAAGGTCGGGCGGCTTCAGTTCTTGCACAAGCTGTATTTTGTATGCTTTCAATTTAAGATCTCGACGTAAAATGCGCTAAGTCATTCCATACGTCAGTTCGAGTTGCTGCGAACGGCGCCGAATCGACTCTCCAAGGTCTTCGTGAAAACTCTCAGCTACGGCCGCTACATTTTCTTCACTGTGTGCTGGACGTGGTCTATTCGTTGGAATATTATCCAATAATGAATGCTGGATCTCAAGATGGGTGATGGTGTTGCGAATAGTACGCTCAGTAGGCCGATTATGGTGACCATAAGTTGAGCGAAGTGCACGAAACACATTCCTCACAGAACGTGAATTTTCGTAATCAAATTGAACGATTTGTAAACGTTGTTCAGGCGTAAGTCTTTCCATGATGAAATGCCAAACAATACATAACAAAAATAACATGACAGCATGACACGACTCACACTTGATCTGTCAAAAAAAGGCTATTGAAAAGAGTATCTCTACTTGGATCACCCGTTATTATTTCCGTTAGCAAACAAAATAATCGGGATTGATCTACAAAAACCTTTTACAATTTTTAGGAATAATTCTAGATAGGAAACTGTTATTTAGACTTAACGTATTGAAACGTGTAAGGAAGGCCAATGTTGCCTTATATTCCTGAAAAATTGTAGGGTCGCGGTGGGGCCTCTCTCTTAAAATCGCCCATTGGATATATACGGCATTGTGGTATGGTGGACGGCAACTGAAAAACTAACCATCACCAACCTACTATCAAAGGTTCAGAGAACTGCCTGCCCAAGCATAAGCGGAGCATTAAGGACTACAGCGACTGAGTCTCTACAAGCCCTACTTCATATACTGCCGATTAATATTGTGGCGAGAGAAGTTGGAACCATAGCGGCTCTTAGATTAAACTGCCTATCAATGTGGAGGTACAAGAACTACGGTCACAAGAGGATATCAAAGTGCAGTGCTATGGTAACCGACCGAGTTGACAATACACTAACTGTGTAGACTTTCGAGAGGAACTAACAGGTGGCGCAAAAGTAACCTTTCGATGTTTTTTGTGCAAAAGTCACCGACCGATTATTGGTCAAATAAATAGTCAGAAATATTCCGCGTTCTGGAGCAGTGTAGCGTAACATTGTTTATTAACGTGTATTTCGCATGTGTTTACTACACAAATGTCAACATTAGGCATTAGGGGCCAATCGCAAAATTTATAGCATTTTTGATAGGAGGATTACTTTTGCTCCACCTGTTACATCACTATGATTCCAGCCAGAGATGAATGGGTTGGCAGAATACCAGGTAATATAAACCATCTACACTTCTATACGGATGGTTCGAAGCTTGAAAAGCATGAAAAGGCTTCGGAGTACACTGTGAAGAACTTAGTTTGGATATAGCTTACAGACTACCAGATACCTGCAGTGTCTATCAAGCCGAAATAATGGCAATATGGGAATTAGCCAAGTGGCTGAGTCGCAACATATGTAGTAACCAACACTCGCGTTGTCATTTACTCGGACAGCCAGGTTGCCATAAAAACAGCCTTCGACTGCCGCAGAACTCTGAGCAGTTTGATATACACTTCATGTGGGTGCCTGGGCATAGGGATATCCCGGGGAACTGCAAAACTACGACATTACAAATTCACGAAGAGTTTGCATATATTCGTGCGCCACTATCCACGTGCAAGCTTTGACTTAGGCAAGAGGCAATCAGGCAGTTCAACGAAAGATGGACAGAAATTCTGACCAAGGTATGACCTGAGAAGGTCAAAATATGCTTGATCGGCGAACACGCCAAAAGATTGGGTATTGACTCCAATGACTTTTGCAGAAGCTGTGGAGATGAGGAAGTAGTGGAGAGCATTGATCACTTGCTATGCGACTGTCCCGCTTAGAGTAAACGACGACTGGACATACTGGGGTCGGCCTTTCTAGGCAGTCTAATAGATCTTTCCGGTACCGATATTCGTACTATCGATAAACTTGTATATCAAACAGGTTGGTTTCGATGAGGGGCATATCAGCCCGTGGTAACACTAGGGACCTAAACTGTCGACATCCCCAATTTTACTTGTATTCTTTTTGTTGCGTTCTCTCTTTAGATTAAAATTATAAAAATGTAGAAAAAACTATTACCTTCTTGCCAATCAATTTTCAGTCAATTTCCAAATTCAATATAAACTATCCCACAGTGCACCATCGACTCGTTGAAGATGGCAACAACAACAAGATGAACAACTTTAACAGCATCATACCTTACATTTGCCGAATAAAAAAAAATAGCAAAAAATCGCAATAGTTGGGCGTTACAGTTGGCTTAGCACAGCCAAATTACAGATAATAACTCAAAAAACCATAGAAGATGCAATGAAACAATCGCAGCAAACAACAAGGCGACAAACTCAGAGCAATTGATAGTTGGGGAGAGGGTAAGGACAGTGATCAAGTGAAATAAGGGCCTTTCTTGGCGAATTTTAGTTTTTTGGCACGACTAAAACCATGACGGCAATCATTCACGAAAAAGTGAAATGTTCGAATGTAAATATAATAAAAATACTATATGTATATATATACGAAATACTTGTAATAAAAATAACAATTGCATTTCATTAAATGTTATTTATAGGCGCCGTAATTTAATGCATTTAATAGAGGACATGCATAGACCATCATCGAAGATCATTATAAATATTTCGCACACTATGTATGGTTTGTGTCTGCGATGACCCGTAGAAGTGAAAGTTCATTTGCCCAAAACTGTAAGAATGTGATCCAACAGTGTATGTCAATGGTTTACACAGACCAAAATATTAGTGCATAGATTGGTGCAATGAAATCCTACGTTCACACTGTGGGGAAATTTCATAGAAATGGAATTAGATTGATTGTTTCATAACCCGTAAAACGATTGAACATTTTGAACACATATCGATACCTCCATTATCAAACATGCTAAGTCGACTTATTTGTATGTATTGTTGTGATTTGGCTCTTCTTTACAATGCAGTTGCGCAGCTATAGGGTCTGGCTATATAATCTCCTATTGGCCATCTATCAGTTCTATCCAAAGGCTCTGCCAAAGAACTAGTCAAATTCCGACAGAAACCTAGATTTTATGAAGAAAATCGATTGGGCACAAACAAAGATATCCCGATGGCAGAAAAAGTGAAAACATAATTTTTTTAAATGCCGATATCACAGAAACACAAATTATACATATTTAATAATTGCAAATACCAGAGGTAGGTAACATTGACGTCCTGCAGTTCGGCCCCTGTATGGTGTAGAAGACCCACATTTTAAGTTCGACTATACCTCTATACCTATGAAAAACTGCATTCAATTACGAAATTATGTATCGAATTAAAATTATTTCTCAGGTTCAAAAACCTGATCAAAATTGTACTATTATATCCCACACCAAAAGACCTGCAGCAATCTATTCAACAAGACCAAATCTACCGGGGTCACTGATGACTAGGATGCCTATACACGGGGAAAAATCGCCTTTTTTGATATGTTTGAATAGAAAGAAAATATATTTGGAACACTAATTTTTAAATATTATATATTTCTGAGCAAATAAATTTTATTTGAAAATCAATAAAATATATTTGGAACTCGTATATTAATATGTTACAACATATAATATTTACAAACTAAATTTCTCAAATAAAATATGTATTAGAATACAAATAAAATGATTGTTTAGGAATTTCTCCAAATATATTTTATTAAAAAGAGATTTTCGAAACTTTTGTTGAATTTTTCGAATTTATTTTTTTTTTGGTTTGAACCTCCCAGTTATGATAACAAATGCGGCAATATCTTATGTTTTAAACCAATCATTTAAAATTTCTGAGTATTCCAAGCCATCATTGGTTGTCAATCCTCCAAGTATATATTTCGATCCAAGATTATATGATTTCAATTATTATTATTATACCCTACACCACACTGTGGTACAGGGTATTATAACTTTGTGCATTTGTTTGTAACACCCAAAAGGAGAAGAAATAGACCCATCGTTTATTATACCGATCGACTTAGAATCACTTTCTGAGTTGATTTAGCTATGTCCGTCTGTCTGTCTGTCCGTCTGTCTGTCCGTCTGTCCGTCTGTGCATGTATTCTTGTAATCAAAGTACAGGTCGCAATTATGGTCCGATCTCGACGAAACTTTACACATATCTTTTTTT
Organism: Eudasyphora cyanicolor; assembly: GCA_963930755.1. Classification (NCBI taxonomy): domain Eukaryota; kingdom Metazoa; phylum Arthropoda; class Insecta; order Diptera; family Muscidae; genus Eudasyphora; species Eudasyphora cyanicolor. The sequence goes on along the minus strand of OZ005734.1, from coordinate 196,553,459 downwards.
TGGCCCCCAAATTCCCTATTGAATTTGGTTAAAATCGGTTCAGATTTAGATATAGCCCCCATATATATGTCAGCCCCGATTTGAGATGTAACCGCTGTAAAAACTGTATTTTATATCCGATCAGTATGAAATTCGGCAGAAGGAGGTTTCTTATTATATGGATGAACACTATTAAATTTGGAAGAAATCGGTTCAGATTTAGATATAGCCACCATATATACGTTACCCCCGATTTGACATGTAAGCGCTGTAAAAACTTTATTTTATATCCGATCAGTATGAAATTCGGCAGAAAGGGGTTTCTTATTATATGGATGATCACTATTAAATTTGGAAGAAATCGGTTCAGATTTTGATATAGCCCCCATATATATGTTACCCCCGATTTGACCTGTAAGCGCTGTAAAAACTGTATTTTATATCCGATCAGTGCGAAATTCGGCAGAAACAGGTTTCTTATTACATGAAGGAATACTGCCAAATTTGGAGAAAATCGGTTCAGATTAAGATATAGCTCCCATATATATGTTACCCCCGATTTGATATCTAAGCGCTGTAGAGACTGTATTTTATATCCGATCAGTACGAAATTCGACAGAAGGAGGTCTTTTTACATGAGTAAGTATTCAGGGAAGATCGGTTCAGATTTATATTAAAGCTCCATATATATGTTCCTCCTTATTTGGTATCAAACCGCTATAGAAGTTGTATTTTACTTCCGATCATTAAAATTTTCCAGAAAGGTGTTTCTCACTTTAGGAACGAATATTGCTTAATTTAGCGATTATCGTTTCAGAATTAGATAATACGTTTCTACCCATTTACCAATTATTCCAAATTTTTATGGCAATGACCCTTATCGCATTGTTAGGGAGGTGTAGGGTATTATATAGTCGGCCCCGCCCGACTTTCTGCCTTTCCTTACTGGTTTATATTTACGAAAGATTGTTCGATTTAAGTTTTGATTAAATTTTACAAACATATAAAATTTATAAAAAATTTCTCTTTGAAAATCTGAAAAACAGAAAACTTGTCTTTAAGTTAAGGCATTTAATACATTACCAAAATAAATAATTACAAATGAATCCTTGTTTCGGAAATACTAGTTCCAAATAAAAAATATTTGAATGGGAGCATATTTTTGTTTAGAACAATATCCTCACAAACATATAATATTTGTGTGTGTAAAATATTATATATTTGGAGTGTATCCTAAACATATGTTTATTTCAAGCCGAATATGTTTGGGACAATATACTACAGAAGCGATTTTTTTTCAGCGTGTGCAGTCGCTGAAACTACTGCTCGACACACATTTCCCGGGCAATTCACTGACAGGGGAATGACTGAGAAATCCAGAATAAGTTGGGCGATTAACAGCTTTAATCCCTTTAAATCACCTGGACCAGACGGCATTACTGCAGCAGAAATGCAGAAAACGTTGACGTACAGTATCCCCAGCCTGGAGAAAATTTATGAAGGCTCTCACACTCGTATATCCCCAATCGATGAAGGGATTCCAAAGTGGCATTCATACCGAATCTTCCCTACATTTCAAGGAATTCACTATGGTGACCTTTCTTGACATAGAAGGGACTTTTAACAACATTTACTCAGATGCGGTAATTCCGGCGATGTCACATCTAAGGATAAACTCTAAGGTGATTAGAGTAATTCAAAGTCTGCTCAACAGAAGAAGTATCCGGTCCACAACTCTAACAAAGTTTGTAAACAGAGGGTCCGCACAAGGAGGAGTACTGTATTCACTAATTTGGAACATATCGGTGAATGGAATCTTGTTCTAGAACGTTATGGCTGCAAAGTCGTTGCCTATGCGGATGACGTGGCAATCGCGGTGTGCGGCAAATTTGAAAACGTCCACAGTTACATCCTACGGGTGGATCTGAACAAATTAGCTAGATGGACCAGAAGAAGCGGGTTGGGCGTTAATTCAAACAGGACAGAATTGGTTATAAAGGGTGGTTACATTTTAAGGGCCGATGTTGATTTTAAATAAAACACAAATTATTTAGGAAATTATTGTCATTTCTTTTTATTATGATAATATTGGTATGGTTCAATTAAGTATGTGGCAAAATATCGGCCTCCATCCGATGGTCCAAATTTTGCGCTGAGGCATAATTGAGGTTCTATGCCGTTAATGTGCCGACTTATCTCATCCTTTAGCTCTTGAATTGTTGCTGGCTTATCGACGTACCCCTTTTCCTTAAAATAACCCCAAAGAAAAAAGTCCAACGGTGTCAAAACACATGATCTTCGCGGCCAATTGACATCGCCACAACGTGAGATAACACGGCCATTGAATTTGCTGCGCAAGAGCCATTGTGTCGTTAGCTGTGTGACAAGTGGCACCGTCCAGTTAAAACCACATATTGTCCACATCCATATCTTCCAATTCGGGCCATAAAAAGTTCGTTATCATCTCACGATAGCGAACACCATTCACTGTAACTGTCTGACCGGCCAAACAGTCACTCTTTGTGGGTGAATTGGGTTTTCGACACTTGGATTATCATTCGCCTAAATGCGGCAATTCTGCTTATTGAAGAATCCACTGAGGTGAAAATGTGCCTCATCATAGAAAATGATTTTCTTCGAAAATTGATCATCCACTGTTGCTATTTCTTGCCGCCATTCTGACCATTGACGATGGTTGGAATGGTCAAGAGGCTTTAGTTCTTGAGTAAATTGCACCTTGTAGGCGTGTAAATGCTAGTCTTTATGCATAATGTTCATCAACTACGAGCGTGAGAGGTGCAATTGTTGGGCACGACGACGAGTTGAGGTGGACGGCTCTTCAGCCACACTATCGCGAACAGCAGCAGTATTTTCTGCTGTACTAAGTACTTATGGCTTAGCCGACATAAAATTGACACACGGCGGCTCTGTGATAGTCATTTTTACATTTAAAATAATTGTTGAAAAGTTAAGCTCTGGTATATACTCATAAATAATGGATGTTTAATTGTAAGATATTGTGAAGTGAAACAAGTAACAGCGTTAAGTTCGGCCATTCTGAATCGTATATACCCTCCCACAACAAAATATATGTAGAATACAAACTGAAAAGTTTCAGTAAAGCCTTTTTGAACCGATTTAAAAAAATTTTACTGTGCATAAGTAAAATAAAAACTGCAAGGATTAAGTTAAAATGCTTAGAAAATGTGGTATTTATGGCTTAAATACGTATATTTTGGAGCGGCCTCTATAGGGTGACTATAACAAAATATGAACTATGAAGGTACAATTTTTGTTGTGATGATTTTTTGTCAAAATATCATACAAACTGAAAAGTTTCAGCTAAATTGCTTTAAAAATGAGGTATCTATGGCTCAAAACCCATAATTTGGAGGGACCTCTACATATAGGGGAGCTATATCAAAACATTGACCAATATGGCCCATTTGCAATCACAAACGACCTGCAACTATAAGAAGAATTTATACCAAATTTGATTAACCTAACTCTATTATTACGGACTGTAGTGTAATTTCAACAGATAGACAGACAGACGGACATGGCTAAATCATATTAGAATTTCACGACGATCAAGAATATACATACTTTATAGGGTCGCAGATCATATTTCAAGGTGTTGCAAACAGACAATGATAAATCATAAAATTGACATTAGGCGGCTCTATGGTATACTCGATTTTCAAAGTATGCTAAGTCGAAACACGTTGTTTTCAGGAGAGGCGAATCTATTAAAGTTGTTAACCGAATTGAAGTTTATTTTGAATTGAACTCACGATGGAGCGCTCGATGTCATTGATGGTACCTTCACAAAGCCACAACCGTTGTCCAGTAATGCAACTGAAAGTGAAGCAAAGGCTCATAAAGATGAATGTGAAAGATATAGAAAAGCCAACAGCTACGCGAAATCCATGATTACCAGCGCTGTTTCGGATAATGTATATCAAAAAATAATGGAAGCAGAAACCGCCATTGAGACGTGGAATGCATTGCAAAATTTATAAGATGGCATCCTCAAAGGATCAGGTATTTAAAATATGCATGGAATTCTTTTCATATAATTGGTCTTTGGACCAAGACGTTTCTATGCACATAGCCCAGTTAAAAGCGTTATGGAGTGACTTAAACAATGCCCTCAAAAACAGAAAGGAAAATGTTTTACCAGAGCTCTTACTAGTGTGCAAAATTATGCAAATTTTACCAGAAAAATGCATGCATTTCAAGAGTAGTTGGATGTTACTTACAAAGAACGAGGATAGAACTTTCGAGGAAATGTATAACCAATTGTGCATGTATGAACGGAATTTTAGTAAAAACAACGACAGAAATGAGCATGAAGCCCTTGTAGCCAAAAATAGCAAAAAATTTGAAAAACAAATTAGAAGAGAAAATAATGAACGGGATGGAAGTTGTAAATACTGTCATAAGAGAGGTCATTGGATCCGAGACTGTAGAAAATGGATTGCAGACGGCCGCCCACCAAAAAATAAAGAAGACATTTCGAACGTTGTTTTGCATTCAGTGTGTGACGAAATAAATGAGGTTGTCCATAATAGTAGTTGGTGGATTGACAATGGAGCTACAAAACATGTCACTCATTCTGCGGAAATGTTTATTGAGTATGAAGACTTTAAAACACCAAATAAAAAGAACAAAAATGCAAAAGAAGGCGACCAAAGGATATTTAATTGGATATGATGGTGACGAACGGTACAGAATTTTTTGTCTAGATGATCACACGGTTCAACTGTCAAGGGACGTTATATTTAAAGAAGAACTTGTAGATAATCAAGAAAATTCATATGAACAGAAATCAAATTTATTTTAAATATAATTCGCATGATGAAACAAATGAAGCACATTTGAATGAAACAAATAAGGAAGGAAATGTACAAATCGAAGTGGAAGAAAATGAAAATTATACGGAAGAAGACAACAGTGAAGAAAGTCATACAGAAGACTACATGGAGTGTGAAAATGAGCCAAGAATGGAAATAGAATCAAGAGAAAACTCCCCGATTTCAAAGCGCCTCAGAGACAGAACATTGGTTAAGAACAGTTGGTATGATGATTATGTAATGGCCACTTCTGATTTCATCAGTGATATTGTGACGCCGTCTACAATAGAAGAAGCAAGGCGTAGCAAAGAAAATGAGCAATGGCTGGCAGCTATGAATTCAGAGATTGCATCACTTCAAGAAAATCAAACATGGAAATTAGTAGATTTACCAATGAATGCCAAAGCTTTACCATGCAGATGGGTCTTTCGTATAAAAACCACGGCAAATGGTGACATAGATAAATATAAAGCACGATTAGTAATAAAAGGTTTCAATCAACGTGCTGGTATAGACTATAATGAAACATTTAGCCCAGTAGCAAGAATGGGCTAAATGTCTCGTGCCTTACTAAGTATCGTAGCAAGTGAAGGGCTTGAGCTATCACAGTTTGATGTGTCCACAGCATTTCTCTACGGTGAGTTAGAAGAGGACATATATATGCTGCTTCAGGTTTCGAGGATGGAACTCAAAGGGTTTGTTGGCTCAAGAGGAGTTTGTATGGGTTAAAACAAGCACCCAGATGTTGGAACAGACGATTTGGGGATTTTTTAATAACTCATGGATTCACTGCCTGCGAAGCAGATCCTTGTTTCTACATCAGAGAAAGAAATAATAAAAAAATATTGTTGGTGCAATATGTAGACGATGGACTAATAGCTTCAAGCGATTCAGAAGATTTAGAAGAATTTTTATGTGACCTTAAATCAGAATTCAAGATTATTTCAAAGGAAGCTGATTATTTCCTAGGAATCAAAATTAAGAAAGAATCTTCGAAAATTGAAATTAGTCAACAATTATATGCATACAAAATTCTGGAGAGGTTCAGCTTTGAAAATTGCCGAAAAGTTAATTTACCAATTCTCAAATCCACACATCAGGGAAAGTTAAGTTCGAATGAAGAAATGCCAGTCAATTTCCCTTATAGACAAGCCGTGGGAGCATTAATGTATTTAATGCTTGGTACTCGACCCGATCTTGCATACAGCGTTGGAATTCTGTCGCGATCACTAGAAAATCCATCTTCGGAAGATGTTATAAAATTTAAAAGAGTTTTCCGATATATTGCTGGTACACTAGATTACAGCATATCATACAAAAAGAAGGATCAATCTAAATTGGAATGCTTTAGTGATGCCGATTTTGGAGGATGTTTAAAAACTGGAAGATCGACAACAGGAGTCATAGTTAAATATTGTGGAGGAGCGGTATCATGGATTAGTCAGCGCCAAAAAATGGTAGCAACATCAACAACTGAAGCTGAAATAGTGGCAGCATCTGAAGCAACAAAACATGTTATTTGGTTCAGAAATTTACTTTCAGAAACTGCAAATTTTTCAAGTATTCCAATTCTTCAAGTTGATAATACGGCAGCTGTGCGCCTGGCACAAAATCCCGAGTTTCACAAAAGAACGAAACATATTGCTATAAAACACTTTTTTGTTAGAGAAAAGGTATTAGAACACGAACTTGAAGTTAAGCAAATTCCTACTTCCGAACAGATCGCAGACATTATGACAAAACCACTTCAGCCTGTTCGACTCAAACTTCTATGTACACTTCTTGGTCTTGAAGGTGCGAATCTAAAACTAACAAGGGAAAGTATTGAGGATGTTATTTAATAGTTCGCACATAAATACTTTGGTATTATACTTTGTTTATTTAATCATAGATACATTTGGAATTCATATGTATATATAATTGATCAATCTATTGAACCTTGTAAGCGAATAATGTGCATAATTTGCATCAGCCCGGTGTGTGATATGGGGTGTTGTTGAGATCGTTAGCTAACCGATGCTCCAGGCGGAGTATGCTAAGTCGCATACTCTCGACTACGGCAGATACATTCTTTTCTGAAAAACGTTTATGTTCGTCACCGTCTCGTTGCTGATTCGTTTCAGTTGGGAGCGTTGCGGCATAAAACAGAAACTGAACGGAACGGAACAGAAACTGTGAAGTGAAATATTGTGTATCAAAAATATATTGATTAAATACAAAAATTTCTTTATTTTTGACAAAATCAATTATTCTTTCCTCGTCCTTCAAAGAAAATTTATTCTTATTATTCATTTAAAAAAAAAACGATTTAAAACAAGTAAGAAAGTTTCAGTCAGGTAAACCGACTAAGGTATACCCCTCACTTTGTGAGTAATGTAATATGGGATATTACAGTAATTAATCTGTCAATTTGTGTGGGAGGTACAAGAAGGGGTTTAACAAATACAAATACTTTACTCTAAACAGTCGATTTTTAAATACATTACACTGTGCCGAATTATAGACGTTTATGTGCACTGGTATATTGACGTTATGAGATTTCAATTTTGGTATTATTTGATCGTTTTGTGTGGGAGGTACAGAGGCGTGGTGATAGCGCCCATTTTTCACAGGGCTATATGTACTTTAAAAGCGTTACACTGTGCAACATTTTGTAGAATTTAGTGCATTGGTACTCACGCTATAAGATGTTAACTCTTTGGACAAACTGGTACCTTTGTGTGGGATGTACCGAAAGGGTCGTGTCAATAACGCCAATTTTTCACAGGACTGTAGGCACTATAACAGCATTACACTGTACAAAATTTCAAGTTTTTTTATATACTGGTATTAAAGTTATAAGCTGTTAACTTTTGGTGCCAAGCGGTCCATTTGTGTGAGAGGTACCAAAAGGGGCGGGAAATTAACGCAAATTTTTCACTGAGCTGTAGGTACTATAACAGCATTACATTGTACAAAATGTCAAGTATTTGTATGCACTGGTATTAAAGTTATATGCTGTTTACTTTTGGGGCAAAACCATTTGGGAGGTACCAAAAGGGGCGGTACAATAATGCCCATTTTTTACCGGACTATAGGCACTATAAAAACATTACACTGCACAAAATTTCAAGTATTTTTATGCACTTGTTTTAAAGTAATAAGCTGTTAACTTTTGGTGTAAATTTATCAATTTGTGTGGGAGGTACCGAAAGGGTCGGGGCCACATCGCCCATTTATCTCTTGGCAATAACTACTCATAAACTAATACTATATGTGGAATCTCAGAAGATTCGAATAAGTAGTATAGAAGATATTAGCGAATCAATATTTCACTAAATGTTAACCCTTTGTGAGGGAGGTACTAGAAGCAGTGAACCAATATGGCCCATCTTAGAACTTAGTCGGAGATAGAAAAAAATATTACCACATACCAAATTTGAAGTCAATCGGTTACTCCTTTCGAGAGTATTCGTGCGCACCAGCCAGCAGACAGACGGACATACGGATATTGCTCATTCGACTTAAAATTACCTAAAACGAATATCCGCCGAACATACTTAGGGTCTTACGTCACTCCTTCCATGTGTTACACTTTTGGCCGTAGCAAATGATGTATACCCTCGTATCACTAAAGTGAGGGTATAAAAATGGCGTACGATATTTTATTTAAATGTTTTAACAACAGAAAACTGTGAACACAATGAAATTATATGCCATAATATCACATGTCGTTGCTACAGCACCGAAAACAACCTAGTCGATGTTGTTTTCGTTCCGTCACCAAATGGCTATTTTTTCGTTGCTGATCGGCGCCGCTACGTTCCTAATTTTCGTCGCCGATTTCTGGAACGAACTTTTTTCGTTGCAAATGTATGGAATTTAACAGCGAAAAAGACACCAGGGCCACTCAAAAAAAATTAGAGGAGAAGGTTTCTTTGCGATTATTTTTTGTTTAAATGCATATGTAGTTCATACATCTGTTTATATAACTGTGAAATTTAGTATAACGGTACATTTTAAAGGTATAAATTTCGGACATATGATGCCATTTGTCATAAGTAAACGATTTCGCTCAAAAAATTAAAAGTAAATCATGGTGGCGCTTACGTCTTTTTGGCTGTTAGGGCTCGATATGTTTCTGCAGAAGTCATTGGACTCAATTCCCAACCTCCTGGCGAACACGACAGGAATGTCGTCACGTCAGAACTGACACTAATGTAGGCAATATTTTCCTCTCTAGTGGGAGAGCCCAAGCCGTAGCTTGAATGTGAACAGTGGCGCACCAATTTATGAAAATTCACAATGTTGGCGACTTCCCTTATTGTCATTATTTCAGCTTGATAGACACTGCAAGTATCTGGTAGTATGTGAGATGTATCAAAACTAAGTTCTTTACAGTGTAAACCGAAGCCAACATTTCCATCAAGCTTCGAACCATCTGTTTAGAAGTAGAGATAGTTATATGTATTTCCTGGTATTCCGCTAACCCAGTCCTCTCTGGCAGGTATCTTAGTGGTAAAGTTTCTTTCGAAGGTGCACACCGTTGATATATAATTCACTCGGTCGGGTACAATATCTGTCGCTGTAATCCTTAAAGGCTCCGCTTATGAATAGGCAAGCAGATCTCTGAACCTTTATTAATTGACCGGTGATGAATCGCCGTCAGTTGCCGTCTACCACACCACAATTGCGTATATAAGTATTTGACGAACAACAAGAATGTATAAGTATATCCAATGGACGATTTTGGGAGAGAGGACCAAGGCCACCCCCCATAGCTTTGCTTCAGGCATATAAGGCGATATTGGCCTTCCGGAAGTACAATTTCCTGTCTAGGATTGTACCCAGAAATTTTTTACGGTCAGAAAAGACTAGCTCAGTTCCAGTTAGCTGAGGAGGGTCTACTTGTTATTCTACCTTATTCTTCCTAGTAAAGAAAACCAATTCTGTATTGTCTGGGTTAACGCTCAAACCACAGCTTATGGCCAACTTGTTCAGAGCCATCTGTACAATATCTCTGAGGACGAATTTCTTGATTTTTAATCTTTGAATTAACCCATCAAAATTTTGTACTTACCAGTTTTAAAACCTACTAACTTAAACTGGAAGTTGGGAGCAAAGTTTCCTAAAGTTAAAATATGAATTGCTCTAATGCCCATGCCCCAAGCAACATGTCATCTATAAGTAAAAATCGTATTTAATGGCAATTGGTTTCCAATCTGGCTGAATTAAGCAAAAACAACAAGTTTCTTCTCTACCATTAATTATATTGAGACCAGCGAGTATCGCATAAATCCAATTGTTTACAGTATCTCCTTTCGTTGGTTCTGAATGTGGGTTGACACACTTGTTTGTGTGAGCCAATCCCCGTGTTAATGGCGTTTGTAAATGTGGCCTGCTACCAGATACTGATGCTACCACTTACTTACCCAAATTCCAAATTTCACGAAGACACAAAGCCATCCATATTCATGTCATTGTTTTGAGGTTGTAACGTTGTCTTATTCACCTTTACGGATGGCAGCAATTTCCTACCCAAATGCAAATGTGACATTTGACATCTTTGGGGGTAGTATGTAGTTAGATGGGGTAGAATAAGGTATTCCTACCATCAGCCACCCACCATCTAATGTACATACCTTGGCGGGAAAATAAATGACTCCGCCAAAATTGCGTTGGCAGCAATTTTAAAGTAATTAAATCGTACGCTTGGGATTATATTTCCTTCAATTCCATAATAACATTTTACTTTTCTTTTTTTGCTGTCGTTTGTTTTGCACAATAAGGTTAACTTCTGTTTTATATGCAAATCTAATTTTTAGGGGTCGTTTAAGTGTTAAAAGAATGTTTATTTGATTTTTAAGGTTTTTTTGGTAAAGTTTACTCTTTAAAGATGTGATTAGTGGTGGCGATTTGTAGTCATTTTACAAATTATGTACTTAAACACCAAAAAAATCTCAGTCGAGTATATATATCTTCACATTCTGAAATACTTAATATGTTTTAATATTAAATGTGGCAGATGCCTTTGGTCTATGCTCGCATAGACCATTATAAGTCCCTAGTGTTGCCACAGGCTGAAATTTCCATCAACGAAACCAACCTGTTTGATATACAAAGTTATCGATAGTAAGAATATCGATACCGGAAATATCTGTTAGACTGGCTAGAAAGGCCGATTCCAGTATATCCAGATGTCGCTTACTCAAAACGGGACAGTCGCATAGCAGTACTGAATGATCTCCACTTCTTCCTCATCTCCAGAGCTTCTGCAGAAGTCTTTGGAGTCAATACCCAACCTTCCGACGCGTTTGCCGATCAGGCAGAACTGATACTAACGTAGTCAGTCTTTTCCTCTCTCGTGCGAGGAGACATTTTGACCTTCTCAATTCGTATCTTGGCCAGATTTGTCTAGCTACCTTACAGGTGCCGATTTCTGACCATTGGACTGCCTGATTGTCTCTTGCCTAATCCAAAACTTGCAGGTGAAGAGTGGCGCATCAATTTAGGCAAATTCTTCGAGAACTTGTAATGTCGTACCTTTCCCAGCAAGTTCTTAAGCTTTGCAGTTCCCGGGAAATCCTTATGCGCGGGTACAGATATGAGGTGTACGAGTATGTTAAACTGCTCAGCCATATCGTTGGGAGATCTGCGGCAGTCGTGGGGTTTTTGTGAATTTAGGGATGTGGCTTACAGAGAATTGTTGGCAGCCTGTCTGTCTGGGCAAATTATTACGCCAGTGTTGGTCACTACGTTGTGACTTAGCCCCTTGGCGACTTCCCTTATTGCCATTAGTTCGGTTTGATAGACACTACAGGTATCTGGTAGTCTATGAGCTATATCAAGACTGAGTTCTTCAGTGCACTCCGAAGTCAACCTTTTCATTAAGTTTCGAACCATCCGTATAGAAGTAGAGATGGTTTCTATTACATGGTATTCTGCCAACCCATTATCATAGTTATGTAGTTCCTCTCGAAGGTGTACACCGTTGGTATATAGTCCAATCAATCTGTTCCCATAGCATTACACTTTGATGTGCCGTAGTTTTTGTACCTCCACATTGATAGACAGTTTAATCTTAATGCCGCTCTGGTTGCAATTTCTCTCGCCACAATATTAATATGGAGTAGGGCTTGAAGAGACTCAGTCGCTGTAGTCCTTAAAGCTCCACTTATGCGCAGGCAGGCAGTTATCTGAACCTTTGATTGTAGGTTGGCGATGTTTAGTTTGTCAGTTTTCGTCCACCATATCGCAATGCCGTATAACTGTATTGGACGAACTACTGCTATATAAAGGGGTTTCCAACAAGAGGTTTTACTTTGGTATTCAAAGAAAAATTTCATTTTTGGAGATAAATGATCGGATGTTTATTTCATAATAAAGAGGAAGGTATGACGTTATCATTATTTTGACTGGGCCTCATCAGTCAAAATGATTTTTCTTTTTGTAACACCTCTTGTTGGAAAACCCTGTATATCCAATGGACGATTTTAGGTGACAGATCCCACCGCGAACCTGCAACCTTCCTGCAGGAATATAAGGTGACGTTGGCCTTCCTTGCTCGGTCTAGTACGTTAAGTCTGAATAACACCTTCTAATCTAAAATTATTCCTAGAAATTTTGCACTTTCATAAAAGACTAGATCTGATCCATTTATCCGAGGAGGAGGGTTCACATTTGAGACCTTATTGTTCCTAGTAAAGAGAACCAATTCTGTCTTGTTTGGGTTAACGACCAAATCGCTGCTTTTGGCCCATGTAGCCAATTTGTTCAGAGCCACCTGAAAAATGTCTCTAAGGACGCTTGAGTATTTACCAGATACTGCGATTACCACCTCATTCGCATAAGCCACGACTTTGCAGCCACAACGTTCTAGATCTAACAGGATTCCATTCACATCTAGGTTCTAGATTAGTGGAAACAATACTCCTCTTTGTGGGGTCCCTCTGTTCACAAACCTTGTTAGAGTTGTGGACCCAAGACTTGCTGTTATGCGTCTTCTGTTGAACAGGCTTTGAATTAGTCTAATCAAGCTAGAGTTCACCTTTAGATGTGACAGCGCCGTAATTACCGCATCAGAGTGAATGTTCTTAAAACCCATTTTAGTCGAAAGTCAAGTAAGCCCACAATAATGAATTCATAGAAATGCAAGGGCTATTTGATAGTGCCCACAAGTTCCTGTAGGGCAGATTCTGTAGACTTTCCTTTGCTGTTGGCATGTCGGTTCTCCGACAGGTGTTTTGCATCTAGGTTTTCTCTAATAAGAATCTAAAAGTTTTCCCAGACCTTTCAATAGGAAGGTGGATAGGCTCAATGCCTAAGGACTACAGACCAATCAGTCTCTCGTCGTTTTTACTGAAAACGTTGGAGAGACTGATTGACATCTTTCAGGGATCGATTACACCCATTTTTAATCAGCAGTAGACAACATGCGTACATCGAGAGTCGCTCTGTTGACAGTGCTCTTCATGAAGTGGTGGATTACATTGAGGGTAATCTAGGAAAAAACCAATATACTTTGGCTACTTTCTTAGACATAGAAGTATCCTTCAATAAAGCGAAGTTGGAATCGATACATTACTCTTTAATGTATGTGTACTTTCCTTGGACTGGTTGATTGGATTGATTCAATGCTAAACAGCAGAATCAAAAACCATCACTTGCCGAGTGCTCCATTAGGAATATGGTAACCAGATCATTTGAGGAAGAAAGAGTGAAGGCAAATTTCTCTCGACTATCACCGATCTTATTCAGGGTGCTCTTAGGAGGCTATCTAGATGTGCAACTGCAAATGAGCTGGGCATCAACCTCATGAAGACCGAGCTAGTACTATTCACCATAGGGAATAAGATACCACTTTTCACCAAACCTATTAAGGACGGAGTGGAGCTGAGCTGTTCTCTTAGGCTAAATACCTTGGTGTCATAATTGACCGGAAATTGAGATGGAAAAGAAACACAGAGGAAAGAGTCAAAAAGGGATTGAACGCACTATACTCGTGCAGAAACTCCATAGGTAAGAGCTGGGAGCTCAAGCCAAGTACCATCCACTGGATGTATACAGCTATAGTGCGTCCTATACTTACCTATGGTTAGTGGTATGGTGGAAGGCGACCAAAGTTAAATATCAGCTTTAAAAGTTGGAGAAAGTACAAAGAGCGGCATCATTATTTATATCCGGTGCGAGCAAGAGGCGGCCCTCGACATGGTATTGAGCCTACAACCTGTAGGTCTTTTTGTTAAGTGCAGTGCTACAAAATGCGCTCTCAGACTCCGAGAAGCTCGTGAGTGCCGTAACGCGTATTGGGGCCACTCGGCCATTCTCATTGAGGCATCAAGTATGTCTGTTCTAAGGGCTCTGGCAGGACCGACAGACTATTTGTCACCAGTTCAGAAAATCTCCTCAGATCTCGACAGAGGAGAGGCATGATCAGAACAGACTGCTCATGCGGCAACCTTCCGAGGGCCATGTAATATACACTGACGGTTCAAAGATGGATGTAGGCACAGGGGCAGGCATTTCCAGCGAATCTTTTGGCATAAATACATCCTACAGGTTAGACGACACCTGCAGCGTTTTCCAGGCGGATATCTTAGCATACTGCAAGCTCTCAGCTTGATAAACGACGAAAACTAGGGCAAGATGATCACATAACAGTCTATGCTGACAGTCAGGCTGCTCTGAAGGCACTGAAGTAAACCACTATTAAGTCAAAGGTGGTTAATGAGTGCCGTTTGGAACTACAGCAATTGGCAGACATAATCAGACAGTGCTGGGTCCCCGCCCACTGTGATATCGCGGGTAACGAGAGAATGACGAACTTGCGCGGAATGGATCAACGATGGGCGCTGCAAGGGTTGAGACATCACTATATCATAACATAGAGTGTTTCTACAAAGACCTGGCAAACCAGAAGTGGTCGAGCAGATCTGACTGTAAAATCACTAAATCTCTATGGCCAGCCATATCAAAATCTAGGACCAAGGCACGCTTACAGGCCACTGTAATGTTAGATCTTTAACATCAAGGTGGTAGAGTGATTCTGCCGACTACTGTTGACTCTGTGAGAATGAGGAGGAACTGGAGACAATCGAACACCTTCTCTGTTAATGTCCTACTCTATCAAGACGAAGACATCACTACCTAGGTGATTTCACGATACCAAATCTGGAATTTCTATCATCCCACGATATTGATAGAATCATGGGCTTCACAGGTTGCTTGAGATGGATGGTTTGACATCAACTCATCTAAACCTCTCCTAAAAAGCCATCTCTCATCCTTCATCTTCTTCGACATCTCTCTCTTCTTTTACCCATCTTCTTAGCACGAACACAATGAACCAAATGGTCTCCGAGTGAAGTGGTGCACGCCAGCAATGGTTGTGTGCCGCGCGTCCTTAACCTAACCTAAGGTGGATAGGCTAATTGGTTTGAAGTCCTTTGGCCTGGTATGCGATATCTTTCCCGCTTTGGGTATGAATATCACTTTGGTATCCCTCCATCGATTGGGGATATATGAATATGAGAGCCTGAGACAGCCTTCATAAATGTTCTCCAGCTAGGAGATAATGTTCTTCAACATTATCTGCATTTCTGCTGGGGAAATGCCGTCTAGGTGATTTGTAGGGCTTAAAGCTGTTAATCGTCCAGTAAATTATCGATTCTTCTGTCAACAACCTAGCGACGCTTGCAGTTCACTCGGTCTCTTGTTGGTCCTGCTGTTCCTCGAGTTCTGTCGGGGAGTTCCCCGGGAAACGTGTGTCGAGCTGTGCTTTAAGCGACTGCTTGCTGTTTTTTGTCCAGTTATTGACATCATCCTGCAGGTAACCAACTATACAGGATGTAGCGGATAGTATGTTTTTTCATCAGCCTTGCGGCGTCTGGTATCTTTTCCACTTCTCCACAGATGGTGTACCAAGAACGCCTTTGCGCTTTCATAAGCTCCTTCTTATAGATTTTGAGTAGCTCTTGATAGGCATCCCAGTCATAAGTGACGGCAATGTTAGTTAACCTTCTAAGTGTTAGTTAGGTACAGGAGAATTGGGTCAATATGACCCATCTTTGAACATAAACTAGTTTCGCATGCATACTATGCATAACAAAATTTGTATCGTTCATACCTGTTGAGAGTGTACCTGACATACAGCATGGCAGACTGACGGACGGTCACAGCTAAAATGAAAGTCCTAAACGGAATTCTGCCAAACGTGTATAGGATAATAGGTTACTGCTCTTGTAAAGTGAGAATATAATGCCGTTTTTAAGGCCACGTGATAGGCAGGAATTGAAGTACATATATTGAGGCTAAAAAAATGCTCCAAGTTTCAAAATGAAGTGCTCTAATATAGTTCAATTAAGCCCTGAAGTGATAGCAGTAAAGATAAATACTAAAATCGCAATTTCAGTTTACTTTCGCTTGAAGAGGTGTGAAATTTGCCAGCAATACGCGCTTATTCCGCATGAACTCAGGACATAAGCACGCGCCTTAATAAACTATTGTTAGTAGATATATGTCATTTAGAAAAGAAAGGTATCTTTGAAATCTGCCAAAGATGTTTCCGATATCTTGACACGCTGAACAGCAAACCCACAATCCAGCAAACCACCGTGACATAACACAACAAACAAAAACAAACAACAGCCGCCGTAATGATCACTCATCTGCCGCATATTGGACCCGTGAAAAGAGATTAACCTCAAAAACGATCGTCATGAAATCGAAGAGGGGAAGCGGAAACCACAACATGCTACCCACCAAACAACGGCCCCATGAATATTTATTTGAAAAGAAAACCAAAACAAATACACCGTCGCATTGCTACTGTGGCTGCTGCAATCTTTGAAAATATACTCGTACGAGTATTTATGTACATATTCGTACTGGTATATTTATGCCTTTATTGAATAATTTTCACGTGAAAATTAACGTTTTACCATGACACGATGCTCGATGCCAAGGAGCATTACATTGGTGGCCGCTGTCGCTGCCGCACAGACATAGGGAAACACCGCGGTGGATGCATCGTCGCGAGTGCATCGTGAATGGGAGCTGGCTGTTGTGGCGTTGAGAGGAGCAAAAGCTATACAATATTTATTCTTCCCGAAAATCTATTCCTGTTCACGCATATGCAGTCACAAATCAGAATTTCGTCGAAGCGTTCATTCATTCAAGTGCATCGAGCGTGAAGAGTGAACTTATGTTGGACGGCTATGTACGTTCAACACTTGGGGTACTCCTGGCTACCCATCCATCCATACCTCCCTCTCGTATGGCATTTTTTTCCTTTTCCGAGACTAGGCGTTCGTTGTTGGCATTCATCTTCTCTTTTAGCTGCAGTTGGCTGCGGTAGTTTTTTGTTAGTGCTTCTGCTGAGGAACTATTTCTTGAGATTATTTGGTTATTGTTAACTTTTCCTTTTTGGGTTTTGGGATGACGTGAAGCCTTTCACCGTTTTTGTCGGTCGTCCGTGGTACACCTCAGAATTGCTGTCGATGTCGATGTCGAGATTCATGCTGTCCGTCTATCCGTCAGTATATTTTGTTTGGCTCATTACAATGAGCAATTATTAGATAGATTTATATAAATCTTAGGATGTCCCGACGAAGGAATCAGTGAATGTTAATATTATTATTATTCTTAGCAGCATTATGAAACTTGAGTTTTATCTGCAGCACAGGGTATTTTAAGTTTGATTTGAGGCTGGTGTTGGTAGCACCTAAATCTACTGGAGTTGGTTACCGTTTTTGTCGCTCGGTTGTGGTACACCTGAGAATTACTGTCGATGTCGATTTCGAGATTCATGCTGTCCGTCGGTATATTTTGTTTGGCTCATTACACTGAACAATTATTAGATTGATTTATATAAATCTTAGGATGTCCCGACGAAAGAATCAGTGAAAATTAATATTATTATTTTTCTCAGCAGCATGAACGTGTGTTTTATCTGCAGCACAGGGTAGCGCCTAAACCTACTGGAGTTGGTTTCCGTTTCTAGTATTAAAGTAATCGGATGATTCAGAATTACTAGCTGATTCGAGTTAGCCATTTATGTAAATTTGTCCGTCCACCTATGTAGGACGAAATCTATTGAAAGTGCGGGAAATCGGTTCACATTTGGATATACGCGTACATAGCTCCCATATATATGTATGTATCTTCAGATTTGGTATCTATGTGCCACATAAGGCACATTTTCCTACCAATTTTTATGAAATTTAGCAGAAAGTTTATGTCTATTGGTTGGATGTGCATTATAGTCCCCAACGCTCTTGTTGTTTGTAGTTCACATGGTTTAATCCAGTCCATGCCCATCATGGTTCCTGGATCAAAGCAGTATGAACCCTGCCTTTATTTATGATGTCCATCAGAGCTTTGGATGCTGTCTCGCTCCGGTGGAAATTTATCTGGATGACCTCAATCATTGTCTTACCAGTAAAAGTTTATTTTGGGAGTCTATCCTATCTGGTGGAACTCCCTCATTATTTGGTAGTGGGTCATTCTCCTCATTTCGTTCACTACCTATTACACTATCTTCCAGTAGACATTTTTGGGAGGCGGTGTTTTTTTGTGTCGCTCCTTCATTGTTTTGAATCGTCTTTTTATATTGATCACCACCTTTGCTGTCTGCAAAAGTGGCGGTGCTATTGGCAAACTGGTGGTATTATCGACTACTTCCACATCAGTTTTTGGCAGTGTCTTACTTGTCTCCATACGTTCACTAACAGTGTTTGTCTCTTCAGACAGTATATTTGGACTCGATTCATCTGTCTTGCCAAACGGGATATTTCCACTTCTGAAAAAAAATCTGTCCAGATCAAGCCATGCCCTTAGCCATCACAAGATTATTCTTGGATTCTGGGTCTATGCCCAACACGAGGAGAGTGCCCTCGTTATCATCTCTTCTATAGAAGACTTCCCACTTTCTCACGAAAAGTTTTGAATTCTGTTCGCCAATGATGTCGAGTATGTACTCTGATGAAAACTTACTGGGACATTCCTTGACATATAGAGTCGTTTTTATGAGTTCAGGAATATCGCTTTTCCTTACCAATTTCAGCTTTGCGCCGCCGCAAGGTGAGGGGAAGCTCTCCACAAGTTTTACGAGGACACAAGCATCATCCTTACATTCGAGGACGTACTCCGCTACCCTCGTATAGACCAAATCTTCGAAGTTACTCTTTTGGTCTTTGGGGATTCTGCCGGATGCACTACTGCAATCAATTATGGCATAGCAGAGATCGTGTCGGTTAGCTGTTTTATAATAAGATGGTGGCTTCTTACCCTTCTTTATGGCCAATTTATTTTTCCGTGTCTGTAGAGTATTTTTGTTTAAAGCCTCATAATTAACTCATAATTTGGTTGACTTGATCTGCGTTACCGGATCTATTTAACCACCCACGATCGAAGGACCTAGACTAGAGACTACCTTTTGTGAGGTTACGTTAGGCTTCTCCGAATTACTGGAAGACGGCGAGATCTTTTTCTTCTTAGTCACTTTCACAGCGTTATTTTCTTCTGGAGACCTGACTCTGACCTGACCTGTTGGAGGTAGAATTGTCAGATTCATACCGTAATAGGTTCTGTCAACTTCAACTTATTCAGTTTCCTTCTTTGAGCCCCTGACAGTCTCTTTGAGTTAGCAACAATAGTGACATTTTTTTCATTTGATGATTCAGAGTCAGAGTCCCCACTGGTTTTAAAGGCTGGGATTGCTTAGAGCCCCAGCAGGGTTCTGCTTCATCTGTCTTATCTTTTGCCAGCGGCTGGATGTGCTCTTGTTTCACTTTCGACTACGGGATCCAAGGCACCAAAGCTCGTAGAATTTGCATGCTCACGATTGTTCGATAACGACGACACATGACTTGTGAGCGAATCAACTCTTGTTGCCTGCACTGGGTTTTCCCTCCGCTGCGCCGTAATCTCTTTTGTCTTTTTTGGTTTAATTAAAACTTTTTGTGGGAGAAATCCCCATAGCCAGTATTAGCCCGTAATAGGTACGTCGATATAGGCCTTCCAGACTAAGCTCAGAAATTTCTTTCCAGAGACCGATGCATCTAATTCAACCTACGCTTTAAACACAACGAACCACTTGGTTGCGTACTAGGCAGGTGAATAGGTACTGCGTAATAACGGGTTTTCCAATAGGGATGATATGATTTGTATGCCGTTTCGGCCATTTGTAATATGGGCAAATCCCAGAAACAGTGCACCAACCAAAAAATTTTAAAATTTATCCAACTTTAGTTTGGTTAATGGAATATAAGACTAGATGTTAAAAAATATTTGTGGGTGTCAATTAATACAAAAAGAATTAAAAAATGGTTCCTCACATCATATCTCTATATTTTATTAGAAAAAATACTTTTTGAAGGTGCTTTTATCATTATTTGTAGTGGTAAAATAGATAACCCATAACATTCATTCATAAACATATATTCATTCATAAATACATTTATAAATATAAAAAAATGTTTTACAAGATGTTATTAAAAATAATGTAATTTGATTTGTTAAAATAAACAAAATTTCTACTATAAAAAGTTTGACTGGAAAAAAATGTAGCGTGCGTCACATAGAGTTCATGGCTTTTGAAAAAAAACTACAACAATTTTTGCTGCAAATAATTTTTTTAAAATTCTCTTATATTTCTTATAGTTATTTAATTTTGGGTGCTTTATTATGCAAACTTTGCTAAAAATTACGAAAACATACCTAAATCTTCAAAGCTACTTCCATTTTTGTAGCGTGCGTCACAATAATTTGTGATACATTTTTTTCGCAACTTGTACCAGTTACAAAAAATTTTTTTATGGAATTCGAAAGAACACTCATATGCCAATAAACACTATGTATAAGTTGAAGGTATCTCTTTTGAAAGACCAAAAAATTGTTATATTTTAAACCGAAAACGCGTACGAATGTAGCGTTCGTCACGCAGGATTTGCCCATATGTCATGATCTGTTTTCCAGTAGTATTTTCAGTAGTGTTTAGAATTTCATCGTGGAGAGATATACGCAAGAACAACGTTTACAAATTATTCAGTTTTATTATGAAAATTATCGCTTCAATTGCAACTTTTCGTGCGCAAAGCCTATTTTTTTAGAATAAAAAAAACACTTTCCAGTCGACCTACGACCTTGACATTAAATTTTAGCTCTCGTTAAGAGCTATCTTTTTACCGTTGACCGATTCCCAATCCGACTTACCGTTTAGGAAGTAGAGAAAATAAACTTTCCGTTCACATTTGAAAATGATGCTAAGTCCTTTTTTTCATCATCTTTAAGAGCTAACAGCAAATGAAGCAATTGAATTGTTGCGAGAAAATTTTTGAGATGCGATTATTTCAAGAAATAGTGATATTGAACGGCTTCAAAAAGGTTGTGATTTAACACCATTATACTATTTCTTGTGTGGTTATTTGAAGACATTGGTCTTTCGAAATAAACCAGACTCTCTTCAAGCTTTACACGTCATCGAATTCGTTCCTGCAGAAAAAGTCGTGGAGTCCATTTAAATGACGTTTTATTTAGAACTTAATTGCATCGATTGTACTTCACATTAACCCTTGGACAAACACATGGTTCTGGCCAGGCATATTTCATTTTTGAGCGTTAATTAAACATACTTCTAGTTTAGAGATACCTGTATTTCTCGGTAACCGCCTAAAATATTGTTGGCTTTCTATCTGTAAAAAAAATTAAAAATATCGTTCCGACACGACGAAAACGCAAAATATGCCTGGCCGGACCCCTATACAATTTGTATGAAATAAATTAATATTATACACATTTTGGGCTGTTTTTCTGAGAATTCAATGCAGATGTTTACTTCCTGTGTTAATTCTTCTGTGTTAATTTTTCTCTTATTTCTTTCTTTCGTTTGTGATTTTGGTTTTGAGTTCAGTTAGTTTATTATTGAATGCTGAACATACACCATCGACAGTCTGAAATATACATTTTTTTGTGCGGAAACTAAAGTGAAATTATTACTATTATTATGGCATAGGATTTAGAATTTGTGAACAATACGCGCTTACGTACAGGCAGCCTTACGTGATTTCGCACTTCACACAGAAGCAGACGAAGAACTGATTTATTTGAAGACCAAAGCGCTGAAAATACAGATTTTGTGCCCGAAGATGACGCCTCGGACATTGAATTTGAATTGGAAATTGAAGGAAATGAAAAGATCGACAGCGATAAAGAATCCGAAGAAGAAGGTGAGAATGCACCAACTCAAGCTGCAGACGGTTTTTTGCTTGGAAAAGATGGTACCAAGTGGAGTACAGCTGAAACCGCTACAGTGAGGTTCCGCCAGCACAAAATCATACGTTTCAGAGGTGGACCCAAAACAAACCTGACCACTCCGCTTGAGGTGTTCAAGCTTTTCTTTTCACCGAATGTTACGTTTATCATCGTAACACAAACAAATCTATATGAAGAAAAAGTTACACGCAAATGGAACGCAGAACATGCGAACTGGCCACCACGAGTGTGGGTTGATATGACAAGTATTGAGCTTGACGCTTTCATTGGGATACTATTGGCTTTTGGTGTCAGTCATAATGCTATGTAATTTTGAACCATACGAAAGTGTAACCATCGATGAGCAGCTATTTCCATACCGTGGGCGCACAAAGTTCACGCAATACATCCCATCAAAGCCCTCAAAGTATGGCATAAAAGTATGGTGGGCATGCGATGCGAAAACCAAATATCCGTTGCAAGGAAAACTGTACACTGGTAAGGAGGGAGAAGAACGAGAGACAAACCAAGGCGAAAATGTGGTCATGAGTTTGGCTAATCGATACACCAACAGCAGCAGAACTGTTATTGCTGATAACTTCTTTACAACATTAAACACAGCTAAACGTGTTTCGTCGATTGGACTAGCATACATTGGAACCATTAGATCCAACAAAACGTGTGTTCCAAAGAAGTGAAAAAAGACAGCAAAGGGCCAGTGCTTTTATCTGTGTTCGGTTTCTATGATAACCTTATATGACTGTGAAGCTACGTTCCAAAGAAGAACTAAGCAGTAAATCTACTATCCACTGTGCACTACACCAAGAAAGTTGAAGGCGTAGCAAAAAAAAGGAAGCTATATTATTTTACAATTCAACAAAGGCCGGCGTTGATACAATGGACCAAATGGTAACGCATTACTCCACAAAACGGTCAACCAGACGTTGGCCATTAGCATTTTTTTGCAACATGATAGACGTCATGGGATTAGCCGCTTACATCATATGCAATGAAAATATAGAAGGAACCAGAAAAGAGAAGCGACGATTGTTCTTGAACACGCTGAGTAAACAATTGGTGCTAGCTAATACTGAAAATCGCATGAACAACAACCATATTTTGGGACAACATTCAACCCGTTTGGCCATTGAATCTTTCTTTGGAAGGCCGTTGAATATTCCCAGCAACATGCTGCCTAACCAACAAAGCGGCCCTAGTACACTGAGTTCCAGAAAAGATTGCAGAATTTGTTTCACGCAAGACGAAAAGCTGCGTAGGAAGACACGTTTTTACTGCACTAAAGGCACTAATCCTGTGTGCCAACAACATTCTAAAGTTGATTATACTTGTTTTTCATGCATTCCATTCCAAAATGAATAAAAAATAATAATAAAAAATAAAATTTTTTTTACATTTACAGCCTGTTTCTGTAACTTAAAATGTTGCTTTCGTTCGCCTGCCAGACGACAAACAGCTGATTTGGGTTTCACTAACCACAATCACAACGACAAGTCGCACGAAAATGAACTCGTACGAAAACGTAATCATTTCAGTGTAAATTTTGGTTTCTCTAACTCTCTTTGCTGTCATCTGGGCGAACACAAATGTCAGATCGAGTCACTTTATTTTATTTGTCGACTGATAGGAACAATGACAAAAAAACGGTATTAAAAACAAAAAATAAGTAGATATCAATATAACTATGAGAAAAAAGGTTAATAGTAATAAAATTTTATACATATGTATACATATTTAAGCATAAAGAAGTCAACATTGGCAGCTCACTGAGATGGAAAAAATTCATCAGTGCACAATGAGAGAGACGAGAGAGAGAGAGAAAGAAATGAGAGTGTTGCATCAGCTCAACTGACCCACCCAGGGTTGATTTTTGGTAACCGCTAGTGTAATGGATACAGAGGTGTATTTTCTAAGGTCGACCATACAAAAATGTGTGCATTTTTAGACCGGAAGTTGTGAAATTATTGATCTGGCAATTACATGTTTTTCCAATTGGCTAATTGCTAACGTCATTGACGTAAGGCCAGGCGAACGAACGAACGAACTTTAGAGAAACCAAATTCCTGACGAAAGTGAGTGACTGGTTTTCGTTCGCGGAGACTTTCGTTAGAAATACAGAAACAGGCCGTTAGTCTAAAGACCAAAATAATATACGAACATACTTAGAAATTCAAAGTTACGGTACCCCTTTTGCCATACAAACGCATGAAAACGTATAGGGGTCTGGCCAGGCATATGTGACAAACATTTGAATATCCTAACAATAACGGCCTGTTTCTGTATTTCTAACGAAAGTCTCCGCGAACCAAAACCAGTCGCTCACTTTCGTCAGGAATTTGGTTTCTCTAAAGTTCGTTCGTTCGCCTTGCCTTACGTCAATGACGTTAGCAATTTGCCAATTGGAAAAAAATGTAATTGCCAGATCAATAATTTCACAACTTCCGGTCTAAAAATGCACACATTTTTGTATGGTCGACCTTAGAAAATACACCTCTGTATCCATTACACTAGTGGTTACCAAAAATCAACCCTGGGTGGGTCAGTTGAGCTGATGCAACACTCTCATTTCTTTCTCTCTCTCTCCCGTCTCTCTCATTGTGCACTGATGAATTTTTTCCAACTCAGTGAGCTGCCAATGTTGACTTCTTTATGCTTAAATATGTATACATATGTATACAATTTTATTACTATTAATTTTGTTTACAATAGTTATATTGATATCTACTTATTTTTTGCTTTTAATACCTTTTTTTTGTCATTGTTCCTATCAGTCGACAAATAAAATAAAGTGACTCGATCTGACATTTGTGTTCGCCCAGATGACAGCATAGAGAGATAGAGAAACCAAAATTTACACTGAAATGATTACGTTTTCGTACGAGTTCATTTTCGTGCGACTTGTCGTTGTGATTGTGGTTAGTGAAACCCAAATCAGCTGTTTGTCGTCTGGCAGGCGAACGAAAGCAACATTTTAATTTGCAGAAACAGACTGTACGTTTTTTTTCAAATAAATTATATCACTCTTATTGGAAACCCCTGTATATATGTTGCACCTGTTTTTTATATCCCATCAGTATGAAATTCGGGAGAAAAAGTTTCTTATTATATGATGGAACTCTGCCAAATTTGGGAAAATCGGCTCAGAGTTAGATATTGCCCCCATATATGTAACACCCGATTTGGTTACAAAGCGCGGTAGAAGTTGTGCTTTACTTCCGATCATTACAAAATTTAACAGAAAGAAGTTTACTAATTTAGGAATTTAGGGTTCAGATTTATATATAGTCACATGTAAATGTTCCTACCTATTTAGTATTTAATCCTTATTAAAACTGTATTTTACGTCCGACATTTATATAATTTGGCAGAAATTAGGCTTTTGATCCAAGTTTATGAAAATCTAGTTAGATTATGTTTAGGTTCCTTCCATCTATTTGTTCCTTCCGATTCTTGATCTATGAAAGAAAACTGCGCATTTTAAGATTATGCTTTCAGATCTAGTTTATTATGATCAAAATCTTCAACTCCTTCTTGCAATAAGCCTTGATGCGCAGGTAGAGCCAAGTACTTTATTAACTGAAACCAAACCAATTATTCCAAATTATTATGCTCCTATTCGCATTGTTAGGGAGATGTAGGATATTATATAGTTGGCTCCGCCTGATTTTCTGTTTTTCTTTACTGGTTTCAAATAGGCTTTGTTTTTATATCTTCCACCATAGGATGGGGGTATATTCATTTTGTCACTCCGTTTATATAACCAATATTGATCTGAGACCCTATAAAGTATATACTCGTATATTATTAATCGTCTTAAAATTCTAAGACGATTTATCCATGTCCGTCCATCTGTTGTAATCACGCTGCAATCTATAGTAATTGAGCTCTTGGCTTGGTTAATAACAACAAATATCTCCAACGAACTACAATCATTTTTCAACAGATGTCCACGAAGCATAATGGAAATATGGTGGCCGTAAGTAACATCTAACGAGAGAGACTATGGTCTATAACAGGTCAGCAACACGTTCGTGCAGACTTCCCTTATCAGGAGTCTGCACAACAGCTCCGCTCGTAGAGTACTTCATGAGAGCAAACTTAGCAGCAAGATTGATGTGAAGACTGTACTGAGACAGGGATGTGTCATGTCACCGCTGTTATTTAACCTTGTACTCGATGTTATTATGAGAAGCATTACGAGAAACTCCAGCGTCGTCCGAAGGAGATTGTACAAACGTTTAGGGAACTTAGATTATGCAGATGATATCTGCTTTCTGACTCACACTATCTGCGAAATATCAGAAAAGCTGCGAATGGTAGATATCGCAGCAGAGAACGCTGGACTAAGAATAAACATAGGCAAGACCAAGTCAAGGCGCATTTAAAAAAATATAGTCCAGATACTAAAGGAATTGGAAAAATAAAATTAGAATTGGAAACATTTTTTTAATATTTTTTCGTGTTTAGTATATCAAATTACACCAGCAAATGTTATGTAAATCCCTTGCTTATTGCCTGTGTTAAATCTATTCTACTCTTGGCTTGGTTAATAACAACAAATATCTCCAACAAACTACAATCATTTATCAACAGATGTCCACGAAGCATAATGGAAATATGGTGGCCGTAAGTAACATCTAACGAGAGACTATGGTCTATAACAGGTCAGCAACACGTTCGTTAAGACATCAGCAAAAGAAAAAACGGTTGACTAGGCCATACACTACGAAAGAGCGAAGATGAAATCTCTCGTTCTGCACTGCAGTGGAACCCACAAGGACGGCGATCCAGAGGAAGGCCAAAAAAACTTGTGGAAGCACGATTTTATCAGAAACCAATCTCATTATTGATCAACTAAGGCACCTGGCTAATAACAAAAAATCTTGGAAATCCTTTGTAAATAGCCTAAGTTCGTAATTTGTAAATTTAAGTACGAATATGTCATAATAATAATAATAAATCCCTTCCACAAAAATATTGTGATTTGTTATTTCTTGTGATAATCAGTAAGTCATTATTAGTTGTTTAAAAGTAATGCGGAGTGTAAACATATATAGCATTATCTGGCAAGTACTTACCAAATTTTTGCTGATTATCGTTATATACTCATATAATCGATGTCAGAGTTTAAAAATGTTGCAGATGTAATTGTCATTACTGTAGAACCGAAGGATGAACAATAACATCGATATAACCCTTTGGGTTCTCATACTCACCTCACGGACATTAGACAGACAAATGGACAACTAGCGATTCCCCTTTTTTGAGGGGAGGAGTGGTAAACAATGTTATAATAACTTCATTTCGCCCTAATGACTCATTTTAAACAAGTTATTTTACGAGATTGCAACAATAATTGCCATGTAATTTTGATACCTTCGAGTAACAACAATAAGTGAAGGGCTGTGACAATGGTCGCGGTAGTGGTGACGGTGTATAAATCTGAGCCATAATCGTCTTCCCAAATTGAACGTCAGCAACCAGGAATAATGAAAACATTACACATATACTTGTATACGGCCACAGGAGGCCTCGATCGAAACAGTTGGCCCAAATTGATAGCAAGACAAAGGGTAAAAAGGCGTACTCGTTGTCCTTACTTACGTACATATCGTACATATACCGCTAAGTAATGAAAACAATGGGAAATTTCTTTGCTTTTATAGCTCCACTGGGAGTGAAACGGACAGACACACACAGACAGACAGACCAAGGACAATTGAATGCTCAAAAAGAAAGAAAGGGGTTGCTCATATGCAGCACGTATGCAGAGGGATGTTCTTGGCTCACCTATACCCCCCACCCCAAATCCATACTTGTAGTTTGCTTTCGAATTCGTATCGGTCCTTACAAAGTCGAGTCAGTCACAAGTGTTTTTTTTTGATGAACCCGGAATACCGATTCACTCCTGACTCGCATTTGGTTGGGCCAAAGTAATGGATGGGACTGTTATTGTTTGAGAATAAAAAGAAACAAATAAAATTAAATAAAATAAAAATAATGGACTTTGACAATCAGAACCAAAAGACATCTGTTATTTTGGTGATGATATTGCTTTCATTACAACAGATTAAGATGCATTCACCATTGGGAAAATTGGAAAAGGGGAAAGAAAATGGAAAAATTTTGGTAGAGGGGGAAAAAGGTTGAAGTTAACCCACTAATAATGCAGAACTAACTATGGTGAAGAGAATCATTGCTGCCGTTTTGATTTTAAAAACAAGTAATGCAATTCTAGAGTTTGACGTATAGAATTAGGCGAAATATAAAATTTTGTCAATATTGGTTTTCTAACGGTATTCTATAAAAATGGATGCTAAATTGGAATATTCTTATATATAAAATACTCTTAAAAAAAAATAAATATTCTTATATACATATTTATATCGAAACCAATTCGATAGTGTTAGTCTATAAGTCAGACCACTAGTATATCGTTCAGCTCATGTCAAATCAAACATATTTTTTGATTCGCTATCCTCGATTTCAAACCATTTTTTATAACCTACACCATTCTGTAGTACAGAGCATTAGTTTGTTTTGGCCCAGATGTTCGTAACAATCCAAAATATTGGAGATATTTGGACCCACCCTTAAAGTACAGAGCTACACAGAATCACTACCAGATTCGATCTAACATTATCCGCACTCTGAAGAGGTATTATATATTTCAATTGGGGATTCCTTTTCAGTGTAACCATCAGAGGTTGCCAGAGAAATTGTAACCCAATCTAGAATGCTTTGGGCTATCAAAAGCTATTAATCTTTTGACATGCCATGACTAGATAAAGTCTCGTCGGCGGAGCTACAGGCAGTGGCTGATGCAATTGCTGTCTGGCTCAGATAGATCTACACATGGTGTATCAATAAGTATATATACCAACGAAATGGAGAGAAATCAAGGAATGAAAACAATCCTAAAAGCGGGAAGCCGTCCCATACAATAGCTTAGGATTTCCGGCCGATTAGACTATCATCATTTCTCCTTAAAACCCTAAAGAGATTAATAGGTAGTTACCATAGGACTAAAATTGATCACAGGCTACTGTCCAGTCAACAGCATGCCTACAACAAGGGCAAGTCCACCGAAACCGCCCTGCATGATCTCGTCAGCTTTATTGAGGGATCACTCTATCTGTTAAGGAATATACTATGGTTCTCAGATATTCTTAGAGGGGACCTTCAATAACATAAATCCAGCCGCTATAATTACGGCTCTAGCAACCCTGGGGTTTGATAGCAGTATACGCACTTTTTTTAAGATACGCATTTCAGTTAGCTTAGGGTCAATTGACCTCCATAGATTTTTCAGCAGAATAATGCCTCAAGGGGGTGTTCTGTCTCCTCTGCTATGGAATCTCTTCATGAACAATATTCTGCTGTCTCTGGATATGTTGAGTGTTACGGATATTGCCTATGCAGAGAACGTGGCAATAGCTTTTAGAGAGAAGTTTCCGAGTACTCTTAGAGACATCCTACATCAGGTCCTTCATACAACCGCAATATGGGCTTCCGATAATGATCTTGGTGTTTACCCGACCAAGACAGAAGTAGTTCTATTCAAGAGGAGAAATAAGGTACCACGAGTTACAAGTGTCTCCTTGGTGGTATTGAAATTCCCTACTCTAAAAATACTTAGGTATTTTACTAGACAGGAAGTTGAACTTCAAATCCAACATTGTGGAAAAAGCAAAAAAGGATGTGGTAGTGCTATATACCAGTAAAATGGAAATAGGAAAACTCTGGGTTTTGAACCTGTGTATAGTTTACTTGTTGTATACGACAGTAGTCGGACAAATAGTTATGTACGACATTGTTGTCTGGTGGACAGCTCTGTAGAAAGGTTCAGCGAATGGCTACTAAGTGCATCAATGGTGCGCTGCGAACGACACCAACTGAGGCACTAAATGTTATACTACATTTAATGCCGCTAGACATTATAGCAGAGCAATATGGTTAGGTAATGGCTACGGACATATTGCCATTAGAGACACAAAGTCTGACTCTCCGGACACTGTTGATTACACTATTACTGAACCACGTTTAGACAAGAAGTACATCAATCTTATACATAATATATCTAAATAAAATGGGTGTATCCCGACATAAGAGATATTCCAAACTCAACAACCAAGTGGGCTTTGGTGTCTTTTCTGAGGAACATGAGCTATCACTTGCAAGAAGACTGCCTGTCATTATGGTGTTTACGAGTACCAGACAGAAACCTTAATGACTGAAATTTAATGTTCTGACCAAAGTCGGTATCAATATTTTCTCTGAAAGTCAGGATGTTATCGAGTACCTGGAAACTATATGCCTGAATTCAAATACTGCCCTCGACTGTCGCAGATCTCTTAACGAGATGGTTGAACAGTTCAATACTCACCTGATATGGGTGCAGGGTTAGTGGGATGATGAACTTGCAAGACTAGGAACTACCTTACACACTCTAGGGGAACTGGAATATGTGGACATGCCTCTTGCGACCTGAAATTCAGAGATAGTGCCCTTACGGCAACAAAAAACAGCTATTCACTAGTTCCTGAATAGTCCCAGACTGATGTGGCCTGGCCTAAACTCAAAATGCACCAACGCACTGAGGTCGTTGTCGAGACTGAAACTCTCAGTTATCCTGTCTGCCATGATGGGTCACTGCCATATTGAACGGCACGCATAGAGATTGAAGGTCTTGCATAATGACATTTGCAGAAGCTGTGGCTAAGAGGAAGAATCAATAATATACTTTCTGTGTCTGTGCCCGCC
Organism: Eudasyphora cyanicolor; assembly: GCA_963930755.1. NCBI lineage: Eukaryota > Metazoa > Arthropoda > Insecta > Diptera > Muscidae > Eudasyphora > Eudasyphora cyanicolor. Next base: position 196,522,614 of record OZ005734.1, on the reverse strand, counting down.
CTCTCTGTCGAAGGCGACGTGAATCCTTAGGCTCCAATTTCTTTGGGGTGTTAGCTAAATTGTCCGATGTTGGAATCCTCCAACATTTGAGCTTTTAAAGCAATAAAATTGGTTGAACGGGAGGGGCTAGGAATAACTTACGTTTTCTATTACGTCCCTGTGGTAATACAATGAACTGTATAGTCTAAGTGAGTCTGTTTTACAGACGGCCACTCTTAACCTAATCTATTAAAGAATAAATATTTCACTAAATTTGGATCCTTTGTGGGGGAGGTCCTCGAAGGAGTGGACAAATATGGCTGAAATAGAAAAATATATCGATACCTCCATTCTAAAACATGCTAAGTCGACTTAGCATAGTTTTTTTTTTTTTTTTTTTTTTTTTTTTTTTTTTTTTTTTTAGAGAGATTGCATTTTTAATTTTTAAATATTCCAAATTATATTCACTCAAAATTTGGTGTTTATCCGCAACCCAATCTAAAGTTATTCACACAACAGTACAGGTCATTCGATTTGCATAATAAAGGAATTCCACACAAATTTAAAAAAAACATCAAACTTTGATATCCTCTCCTGAAAAACTACATTTTTGCACTTAGCATAGTTTAGAATGGAGGTATCGATATGAACACATACCAAATTTTAAGTTTTACGCTATCACTACGAAAACATACGGTTCTTAGAACACGACGAACGGTACCACTACGATGACGTACGGTTCATAGAACAGTATCACTGCGTCGTAGTGATACTGTTGTTTTGAACAGAACACTTACAGTATCACTACATTTGTCGTTCCGTTCTTTTTTATATTCGACAAAATAAGTCGCAACTATGAAGAAATCTTAATGAAAATTAGTACAAAGGCATTTATTAACCCAGGGACGATCCCTATTTAAAATGGGGCATATCGGTCCATACTTTCATATAGCCCCCATACAAAGGTCCCTTTCGATAAGACATATTTACGCCGACATATTTATGCCGAAATTTAAATATGTGTGCTTTTAATTCCATTTAATCCTGTCTATTGAAATCGGTCCATACTTTGATATAGCTCCCATACGAGGAACCATTTCTATAAGACATATTTACGCTCTAGAGGGGACATTTTAACCGATCATGCTGAAATTTAAATACGTGTACTTTGTATTACATTAAAGACAAGTGGCACCTGTATGAGAAGAATTTCAAGAAAGTCCTGAACTCTAAACTTCTGTACGAACCGAATGACAAAGCCGGTCTGGATAATCTGGTCGAGCATATCACCACATCATTCAATAGTTCTCTTGACGAAGCCTGTCCAAAAACAAGGTAAAACTAAACCTCAATGGTGGACTTCTGAGCTAACGGCTAGGAAAAAGACCTGCAACAAGCTATTCAACAAGGCTAAATCTACTGGGGTCGCTAATGTTTGGGATGCCTATAAAGAGCAACTCAAGATCTATAAGAAGGAGCATAGAAAGGCGCAAAGACACACTTGGTATACCTTTTGTGGCGAGGTGGAAAATGTCTCCGACGCCGCAAGGCTGAGGAAAATAGTATCAGCTTCACCCTGTACAGTGGGTTACTTGCAGGATGAGGCAAATAATTGGACCAAAAACAGCGAGCTGTCGCTCAATGTACTGCTCGACACACATTTCCCGGGGAACTCTCTAACAGATATCGCACACTCGGCCAAAGACTTCAGACCAATTAGCCTATCCTCCTTCCTATTGAAAGGTCTGGAAAGACTTTTAGATTATTTCATTAGGGAAAACGTGGATACCAAAACTCCTGTCGGGGAACCAACATGCTTACAATAAGGGGAAGTCTACAGAATCAGCCCTGCACGAACTTGTGAGCACTATCGAATCGTCCCTGCATTTCACGTAATTCACCATGTTGACATTTCTTGACATAGAAGGTGCTTTTAACAACATTCACTCAGATGCGGTAATTGCCGCACTATCACATTTGATTAAACTAATTCAAAACCTGCTTAACAGAGGACGCATAACAGCATGTCTTGGGTCCACAACTCTAACAAGGTTTGTAAAAAGAGGGGTCCCACAAGGAGGAGTACTGTCTCCACTAATTTGGAACCTAGCGGTGAATGAAATCCTGTTAGATCTAGAACTTTGTGGCTGCAAGGTCGTGTCATATGCGGACGACGTGGCAATCGCAGTGAGTGGCAAATTCTAAAACGTCCTCAGGTACATCCTACAGATGGCTCTGAACAAGTTGGCTAGATGGGCCAAAAGCAGCGGTTTGGGCGTTAACCCAAACAAGACAGAATTGCTTCTCTTAACTAGGATGAATAATGTCTCACATGTGGACCTTCCACCTCGGATAAATGGAACAGATCTAGTCTTTTCTGAAAGTGCAAATTTTTAGGAATAATTCTAGATAGTAAACTGTTATTTGGACTTAACATATTTGAACGTATAAGGAAGGCCAACGTCGCCTTATATTCCTGCAAAAAGGCTATAGGGTCGCTGTGGGGCCTCTCTCCTAAAATCGTCCATAGGATATATATATAGCAGTAGTTCGTCCAATACTGTTATACGGCATTGTGGTATGGTGGACGGCAACTGAGGAACTAGCCATCACCAACCTACTACCAAAGGTTCAGAGAACTGCCTGCCTGAGCATAAGCGGAGCCTTAAGGACTACAGCGACTGAGTCTCTACAAGCCCTACTCCATATACTGGCGATTAATATTGTGGCGAGAGAAGTTGAAACCAGAGCGGCACTAAGATTAAACTGCATATCGAGTGGACTATATACCAACTATGTACACCTTCGAGAGGAACTACATCACTATGATTCCAGCCAGAGATTAATTGGTTGGCAGAATACCAGGTAATAGAAACCATCTACACTTCTATACGGATGGTTCGAAGCTTGATGAAAAGGTTGGCTTCGGAGTACACTGTGAAGAACTTAGTTTGGATATAGCTCACAGACTACCAAATACCTGCAGTGTCCATCAAGCCGAAACAATGTCAATATGAGTCGCCACATAGTAACCAACACTGGCGTTGTCATATACTCGGACAGACAGGCTGCCATCAATCCCCTGGAGGCCACATCCCAAAATTCACAAACAGACCTCGACTACCGCAGATCTCTTAACGAGATAGCTCAGCAGTTTAATAAACTTATACACCTCATATGGGTGCTTGGGCATAGGGATATCCCGGGGAACTGCAAAGCTGATAAACTTGCTAGGAAAGGGACAACAATACAAATTCTCGAAGAATTTGCATATATTGGTGCGCCACTATCAACGTGCAAGCTTTGGCTTAGGCAAGAGGCAATCAGGCAGTCCAACGAAAGATGGACAGAAATTGGCACCTGCAGAGTAGCTAGACAAATCTGGCCAAGGTATAACCTGAGAAGGTCAAAATAACTCCTCGCACTGGAGAGGAAAATATTGTCAACGTTAGTTCTGACGGGACACTGCTTGATCGGCGAACACGCCTAAAGATTGGGTATTGACTCCAATGACTTCTGCAGAAGCTGAGGAGATGAGGAAGAAGTGGAGAGCATTGAGTACTTACTATGCGACTGTCCCGCTTTGAGTAAAAGACGACTGGACATACTGGGGTCGGCCTTTCTAGGCAGTCGAACAGATCTACCCTGTACCGATATTCGTACTATCGATACATTTGTGTATCAAACAGGTTGGTTTCGATGAGAGGCATTTCAGCCCGTGGTAACACTAGGGACCTAAACTGGTCTATGTGAGCTGGTAAAAAAAATACGGCTGCCACCCTAACCTAAACCTAGGGCTAAAGGACCAAACGAAAAACAAACATGTATGGGACGGAACATGGGAGCTACATCAAAATCTTAACCGCTTTAACCAATTTCAAAAGGGTTATTTACAGGTGCGAACGACTCCTAGCTGCTAAATTTCAACACAATCGGAGTGCCATTGCGACCTGTACTCGACGAACAACTTAAGAAGGACAGACGGACGGACGGCCAGACATGGTTAAATCGACTCAGCTAGTGATTCTGAGTCAATCGGTATACTTTAAAGTGGCTCTAGCTGTAGTATTTCAAGGTGTTACAAACATCTGCCATGAAACAAACGCATAATACACTGTACCACAGTGTGTTGTAGGGTATAAATAGCGCGTTTTGAGATACTTTAGTTTAAAATTTTCCGATTGAAAATTTAGGAAATGTTTTGAAATTTTTTTTTTTAGGAAGCTTGTGGCATCCTTTCAATTTAACTTTTTTGCCTTTGATTTTATATCTATAATTCACCTTTCGTGATTTTGATTTTGAAAAAAATGTTGCCCTGTTGACAAGAAATACTGAAAAATATTTTCACTTTTTAGGTGCAACTGGTGTAGTCCCTCCAATTAAACTTAGGTCCTTTTTAAAAATTCTAAAATGTAGTATAAAAGTCCAGTTTTCCCGAAAAGGGCAAAGAAAATGTTGCACTTTTTTGCAGAAAAGAAATCGCCATTAGCTTTCAAATATTTTTTTTTGTTTTGTTAGAAATTTTCTTCCAAGCTTTTTGTTCTCTTCAAATAGTAAAATAAAATTGAATAACTTTTTATTAATTTTGTAAAATAGAGATGTTTTTCAAACCTATATCGTATACTCGTAAGCCCACACGAATATATATGTATTATACGCATCCATTGGATTTGTCTTACGTTTGTCCATTCGAGCGTTTTAATCACGAATATAAAATCACTTTTGTCAAAAATGACTCAGATTAGCTAACTTTGATCCCGCCTATTTTTTCGAAATATGAAAAATGTCGTACAATTTGTCTTCCATAATATAAAGTTAATATTTACGAGCTATACATTGATCACCAATAATGTAGACAGAGAATAATGTGGACAGACGAAAGGACGGACTATTCTAAATCGACTGAGAAAGTTAACCCTTTGTGGGGGAGGTACTAGAAGGAGTGGACCAACCTGGTCCATCTTCGAACTTAGCCGGAGGTAGAGAAAAATATTTCGGCGTACCAAATTTGAAGTGAATCGGTTACTCCTTTCGAGAGTTATCGTGCGCACCAGCTAGCAGACAGACACACAGACAGATATCCAGACGGACGGACATTGCTCAAATGACTTAAAATTACCAAAACGGATATCCGCCGAACATACTTAGGGTCTTAGGTCACTCCTTCGATGTGTTCCACTTTTGGCTCGTAGCAAATGATATATACCCTCCTCTCTAAGGTGAGGGGATAAAAATGAGGCAATTTAAAGAGAACCAATTCCCTACACTAGTACACAATAATTATGTTATTGAAAAGATTAGTTTACTAATACATACTATTAAATAATTTTAATTTATTAACTCTAAAAGAAAATGTGTTCATATGTTCTCCTTCAATGCTTCGTTGCACTGGTGTATCTAATAATTTGTCCTTTAGGTTTGCCCCCAAAAAAGTAATATGTACTATGCTCCTACGAGTGATCAATTCCTGTCTTTGAAGTCAAATTTGATGGTGTGAAAAGGTGCATCTTAGGCGAGAATACTCCAGACATACTCGTGCATACATCTGTGTGATATTTGAAGCATATCGAAACGTGCGTTTGAAACCAAAAAAACCAAATGAAATGCAAAATACGAAAAACTACAAATCGACAAAGAACCGAACCCTCTTAGATACTCGTAGCAAAAAGTGAGATTGAACAAAAAAAGTGTTAATGGCGGACGGACGGTAAGACTTCAAGTTCATTTTTATGGATTCGCGCGAGCATTACGCCAAATGCAAATGTTCCATAACGGAACGGTGCGTTGCGTTGCGGTGTTACAGTGAAAAGTGGATTTAACCGCATGTTTTACTGGGAAAATGTTTGCAAAAGAAACCAAAATACTCCTTTCAAGTAACGGATGTTTATTTAACAATAAAAGACACAGATGTTTTCTCGGATTGGTTGCAAAACCAATAGGTGTTGCCATCAGCCGCCATTCATTAATGGAGAGCTAAGAAATAAGTAAGAAAATTTCAGTAGGATGAACTAACTTGTGTAAGTACGAGTATAAGTATAACGTCACTGTCCGAGGAATAGAGTATGGAATTTGGTACTTTGTGTGACAGATGTCAAAGCGGTGGAACAATTTTTTCTTCATTGTTTGTCGGAATATAGTCATTGGAAAAATTGTGAAATTTAGGACTTTGAGATTATTACTTCTGAAGTTATTGGAAAATATTTTGCTGAAATTTAAGTGTTTATACATTATACAGCACTTACTTGTCCCTAGTGAAAATGGGGCTATCTGTCAATTTGTTGATAAAGCCTCCATAATTCATTCCAATTAGACATATTAAACGTTTACAGAACACATTTTTCAATTGAAATTTAAGCCTTTAAATAATATATTGCACTAAATCATCCCTACACGGAGGAAAATCGTCATTTTTGATATGTTTGAAACGAAACAAAATATACTTGGAAACGATTTTTTTTAAATATTATATATTTGTTAACAAATAAATTTTATTTGAAAATCAAGAAATTTTGTTTGGAACGCATATATTAATATATTAGAACATAATTTATTTGCAAACTGAATTTCACAAATAAAATATGTGTTTACACACAAACAATGTTATTGTTTAAGAAGATTTCCAAATATGTTTTATTTAAAAAGGTTTTTAAAACATTACTGACTTATTCGAATTTTAGTTAGTTTTTCCTAGTTTTCGTATTGAACTTTATAGCTAAAAATGTCCTTATTTATAAATATTCCTATTCATCACTTTTTGTCAATCCATCAATGTCGTTTATATTTACGAAAGATTGTTCGATTTAAGTTTTGATTAAATTTTACAAACATATAAAATTAATAAAAAAATTCTCTTTGAAAATCTGAAAAACAGAAAACTTGTCTTTAAGTTAAGGCATTTAATACATTACCAAAATAAATAATTACAAACGAATCCTTGTTTCGGAAATACAAGTTCCAAATAAAAAATATTTGAATGGGAGCATATTTTTGTTTAGAACAATATCCTCACAAACGTATAAAATTTGGGTGTGTAAAATATTATATATTTGGAGTGTACCCTAAACATATGTTTATTTCAAGCCGAATATGTTTGGGACAATATACTACAGAAGCGATTTTTTTCAGCGTGTAGTTAAAATGGCGCGCAACGGACCTTATTTGACCCCCATATAAAGTCTCTTCCTATTACACATCTTGAAGCTTTAGAGAAAAAAATCAATTGGTCTGGCTGAAATGTAAGAATTTTTACTTTATATAGTAAATAGTTCCTGCTGAAAATGGAGAACATCGAACCATGTTTGGATATAGCCCCTATATAAAAGTCCCTTCGGATTAGACTTCTTGATCGTCCCTTGTCGGCCCCGCTAGAGTTTAGTTAGTCCTTACTGGTTTTTATTGAATTTTTATTAACTTTTTCTTTACCAATTTGTAGAAGATGTCATCTTTTGTGCAGTATGTCGAAGATGTACTGAAATAGGTAAATCGGGTCATATAATTACAAAGATTCAATTTTTACTGTCAATATATATGAGGACATCTTCTATAAAATAATAAAGAACATACTTAAGGCTTGGACGCAAGGCTTAGGCATTTTGACGAAAATCGCAATTATATAGGGTCCGATGAAGTACAATTGGATGAAATGGGAAAAATTTGGTGTAACCTTCTAATCTAGATGGTTGGAGTTGGAAACGTGGATGGAGGGTAGTATTTGGGAACTACCCTCATTCCACTAAGTTGACATCCGAGTAATATATTAACTAATTTAGAAAAAAAACCAGTAAGGAAAGACAGAAAGTCGGGCGGGGTCGACTATATAATACCCTACACCTACCTACCAATGCGAAAATGTGCATTGCGATAAGAATTTGGCAGTGTTCATACATGTAATAAGCAAACTCTCTCTGCCGATTTTCGTACTGATCGGATATAAAACACGATTTCTACAGCGCTTAAATGTTAAATCGGGTGTAACATATATATTGGGACTATGTTTAAATCTGAACCGATTTTCCCCGAATTTGGCAGTGTTCATACATGTAATAAGAAAACTCTCTCTGTTAAATTTCGTACTGATCTGATTTAAAATACAGTTCCTACAGCGCTTACATGTCAAATCGGGTGAAACATATATATGGGGACTATATCTAAATCTGAACCGATTTTCCCCGAATATGGCAGTGTTTATTCATGTAATAAGAGAACTCTCTCTGCCAAATTTCGTACTGATCTGATTTAAAATACAGTTCCTACAGCGCTTACATGTCAAACCGGGTGAAACATATATATGGGGGCTATATCTAAATCTGAACGGATTTTCTCCGAATTTGGTAGTGTTCATTCACGTAATAATAAAACTCTCTCTGCCGAATTTCATAAAGATCGGATGTAAAATGTGGTTTCTACAGCGCTTACATGTCAAATCGGGTGAAACATATATATGGGGACTATATCTGAACCGATTTTAACCAATTTCAATAGGGATCGTCCTTGGGCCAAAAAAGAGCACTATGCTAAATTTCATCACAATCGGACCATAAATACGACCTGCACTTTGATTACAAGAATACATGGACAGACAGACGGACAGAAAGACGGACAGACGGACATGGCTAAATCGACTCAGAAAGTAATTCTGAGTCGATCGGTATAATAGACAATGGGTCTATCTCTTCTCCTTTTAGGAGTTACAAACAAATGCACAAAGTCATAATACCCTGTACCACAGTGTGGTGTAGGGTATAAATATATTATTTCATCAAAATGGGTCACGGCCACCCCAAATCCAAAATCAATTTTTTCTCATAAAAATGTTTCCTATCAAAGCAAAAGTCTTCAAATTTGGTACATACGCTTCCTACACGGGGCAAAATCGCTGTTTCAGATATGTTTGAATAGAAAGAAAATACACTTGGAACACAAATTTATAACACAATTTATTTGGATGTTAATATGTTAGAACAAAATATAGTTGCGAAATAATTTTATTAAATAAAATATGTGTTTATATATATAAGTAAATAAAATTCTTGTTTAGGAATATTTTATTTAAAACAGATTTTCAAAACTTTGCGAATTTTTCGAACTTCAGTTTTAATTTTCCTCGATTTTGGGTTATGTCTTACAGTTTAAAATTGCATTAACTTTTGTTTCAATCATAGGTTGTCAATCCATCGAACAATTTGTAGTTATGCAAATTTCAATTGTAAATGAATTTAACGAACATTTAAAATGTCTAAAAAATAACATTGAATTACTGAAAAACTTAAAACTTGCATTTTGTTTAAGGCATTGCTATATTTTTTGAATACTTCAATCAAATAAATCTTTTTTCAGAAATAATAGCCCCATTTAAATAAATAACACTATGCAACAAAAATTTTGTCCAATGGATGTGGATAACAGTTTCTGGTGTAATTTGGTGTCTCAAGCTCCAAAAAATATTAAAAACAAAATGTTATGGTAAATTTTTTTTTACAATTCCAACATTCATGGAAATTTCATTTAGTATTTGGACCATAATTTTTTTCAAGTACGAGTATAAGCCTAATTGAGCCTTGTTATGCGTTAAATTAAAGGGAATTATGAGGGCTACATATGCTGCAAACATCATTTTCACATAGAATCTTTGGTTTAGTAACAGTCGTCAAAAATATGAGAAAAAAAATGTTTTTTTTAAAAGACCCATTTACAAAAAAAAAATCATAAAAATAAAAAAAAAATCGAAAAAATTATTTTAGCACATTTTTCAAACGCCAGCATGCTAACGAAGAAAACACTGTCTATTTGAAAAAATCTATGGATAGATGTAAAAGTTATGAGCCATTTTGTAAATGTTAGGGAAATTCAAAAAAATCTTGTTTCATATTTTTTCGTTTTTAAATGATGTTTTTGCTTATATTGAATTCACCATATGTGAGAGTCATATAAGAGACATTGCATTTTATTTTATGAGGATTGATGTCAGGCATTAAATTATAGAGAGGACGAGGTTTATGGCCATTCGTATCCCTCCACCTAAGTATTTGTAACATAGGTAATAAACCGACCTTTACAATTAAAGACAGACAAGAAGTACTAGACGTAACGTTTGCTACTGACCGGCTGTCAGACAAAATTATTGGGTGGAATGTACTGGACGACCACTCATTCTCAGATCATCATTATATTGAGTTCAAACTCGCTGAAAAAGCGCCTGAACCTGCCGTCCACAGAAATGTGAGAAAGACAAAGTGGCACCTGTATGAAAAAATTTCAAGAAAGTCCTCAACTCCAAACTTCTGTACGAACCGAATGACAAAGCCGGTCTGGATAATCTGGTCGAGCATATCACCTCATCTTTCAATAGTTTCCTTGAAGAAGTCTGTCCAAAAGCAAGGTACAAGGGTAAAACTAAACCCCAATGGTGGACTTCTGAGCTAACGGCTATGAAAAAGACCTGCAACAAGCTATTCAACAAGGCTAAATCTACAGGGGTCGCTAATGTTTGGGATGCCTATAAAGAGCAACTCAAGATCTATCAGAAGGAGCTTAGAAAGGCGCAAAGACGCTCTTGGTATACCTTCTGTGGCGAAGTGGAAAAGGTCTCCGACGCAGCAAGGCTGAGGAAAATACTATCAGCTTCACCCTGTACAGTGGATAACTTGCAGGATGAAAGTATTGAAAAGTCTGGAAAGACTTTTAGATTATTTCATTAGGGAAAACCTGGATACAAAACTCCTGTCGGTGAACCAACATGCTTACAATAAGGGGAAGTCTACAAAATCAGCCCTGCACGAACTTGTGAGCACTATCGAATCGTCCCTGCATTTCAAGGAATTCACCATGGTGGCGTTTCTTTACATAGAAGGGGCTTCTAACAACATTCACTCAGATGCAGTAATTGCGGCACTGTCACATCTAAAAGTTAACTCTAGTTTGATTAGACTAATTCAAAGTCTGCTCAAGAGAAGACGCATAACAGCATGTTTTGGGTCCACAACTCTAACAAGGTTTGTAAAGGTTTTCATTCACCGCATGCTAGCGGTGAATGAAATCCTGCTAGATCTAGAACGTTGTGGCTGCAAGGTCGTGGCATATGCGGACGACGTTGCAATCGCAGTGAGTGGCAAATTCGAAAACGTTCTCCGAGACATTCTACAGGTGGCTCTGAACAAATTGGCTAGATGGGCCAAAAGCAGCGGTTTGGGCGTAAACCCAAACAAGACAGAATTGGTTCTCTTTACTAGGATGAATAAAGTCCCACATGTGGACCCTCCACCTCGGATAAATGGAAATTTTTAGGAATAATTCTAGATAGAAAACAGTTATTTGGACTTAACGTGTTGGAACGTGTAAGGAAGGCCAACGTCGCCTTATATTCCTGCAAAAAAGCTGTAGGGTCGCGGTGGGGCCTCTCTCCTAAAATCGTCCACTGGATATATATAGCAGTAGTTCGTCCTATACTGCTATAAGGCATTGTGGTATGGTGGACGGCAACTGACAAACTAACCATCACCAACCTACTAACAAAGGTTCAGAGAACAGCCTGCCCGAGCATAAGCGGAGCCTTAAGGACTACAGCGACCGAGTCTCTACAAGCCCTACTCAATATACTGCCGATTAATATTGTAGCGAGAGAAGTTGCCACCAAAGCGGCAATAAGATTAAACTGCCTATCAATGAGGAGGTACAAAAACTACGGTCACATGAGGATATCAAAGTGTAGTGCTATGGTAACCGACCGAGTGGACTATATGGTGTACACCTTCGAGAGAAATTACATCACTATGATTCCCGCCAGAGATGAATGGGTTGGAAGAATACCAGGTAATAGAAACCATCTCCACTTTTACACGGATGGTTCGAAGCTTGGTGAAAAGGTTGGCTTCGGAGTACACTGTGCAGAGCTTTGTTTGGTTATAGCTCACAGACTACCAGATATCTGCAGTGTCTATCAAGCCAAGAAATAATGGCAATATGGGAAGTAGCCAAGTGGCTGAGTCGCAACACAGTAACCAACACTGGCGTTGTCATTTACTCGGACAGCCAGGCTGCCATCAATGCTCTGGAGGCAACATCCCAAAATTCACAAACAGCCCTCGACTGACGCAGATCTCTTAACGAGATGGCTGAGCAGTTTAATATACACCTCGTATGGGTGCCTGGGCATAGGGATATCCCGGGGAACTGCAAAGCCGATGAACTTGCTAGGAATGGGACGACATTACAAATTCTCGAAGAATTTGCACATATTGGTGCGCCACTATCCACGTGTAAGCTTTGGCTTAGGCAAGAGGCAATCAGGCAGTCCAACGAAAGATGGACAGATATCGGCACCTGTAGAGTAGCTAGACAAATCTGGCCAAGGTATGACCGGAGAAGATCAAAATATCTCCTCGCACTAGAGAGGCAAAGATTGTCTACGTTAGTATCAGTTCTGACGGGACACTGCTTGATCGGCGAACACGCCAAAACATTGGGTATTGACTCTAATGAATTCTGCAGAAGCTGTGGAGATGAGGAAGAAGTGGAGAGCATTGAGTACTTGCTATGCGACTGCCTCGCTCTGAGTAAACGACGACTGGACATACTGGGGTCGGCTTTTCTAGGCAGCCTAACAGATCTTTCCAGTACCGATATTCGATATTATATCGACAAATTTGTATATCAACCAGGTTGGTTTCGATGAGGGGCATTTCAGCCCGTGGTAACACTAGGGACCTAAACTGGTTTATGTGAGCTTGTATAAAAAAATACGGCTGCCAGCCTAACCTAAACCTATCCCTCCATAAAACATTATGTACAATGTGAGAGCTATATTGGATGAGATCCGCCCAAGTAGAGGGTCATTCAACAATATTTGTGGTTTTTTATTTATGAGGTTTCCATTCAGTTAGGCCTTTTAGGGGCATGGACATCCCAGTCGTATACAGAGTAGTACGCGGCAGTCTAGAAAATATTGGGTTTCTACGTTCGAAGCTAACTATATGTCAGCTACAGGTACTGCAACTTATGTACCTTAAACCCGGAATTTATGAATGAAATTTCTTATTAATAAATTAGTGTAATTCAGCGCCTTAAAGAGATAAGTCGATTTTCAGAAAAATATTATAAAGTTATATTTCGAAATATGAGTAAAAGACAAAGAACTACATCTGCGGAAAATATGTAATTTAAAAAAAATCTTCGTGCGTTTAGTAAAATAATAGAAGAAATATATGTGCAATATTTTGGTATACGAGTTAAAAATATGAACGAACCGTGGACACCTATTATTTTGTGTAATTCGTGCCATGTAAATCTTACTCGATGGAGAAGTGGAAGCATGCGGTAAGTACTTTATAAATAATGTATTACAATGTTTTGTGGAATAAAATGTGTTACTTTAAATATCACGTGCAATTTGGAATGCCAATGATTTGGAGACAACCATTCATTCACGATAAGAACTGCTATTTTTGTCAAAGTTTCTTCAATCATATCATTTTGTTCTTTCTTCTCAGCTGTTATATGTTGTTTCCATTTTTATGTCATCATGAATGTATGATTCTAAAAACGCCTTTGTATAAGTTTTTTCAACTCATTCCATTCATATTCCAATCAGATTCCTTTAATAGCGGCTGATTGGAACTGAACGAAATAATCTGTTTAAGTAAAGTGAGCTGGTGAGCTAAAGAGCTGTAGTGCTAAAGTGAGCTGTTGAACTAAATGAATGAACTAGTTCACTCAATTGAACTGAACTAAAAAGAGCGATCACTTAAAAGAACTATAATGCCCAACTCTACCCCTGATGTTAACATATCATATTATAGAGAACATATGCTTTTGCAAGGACATTCCCGGATTGTTCGAGGAGCTTAATCAAACATACAATTCAAAGGAATGGCGGTTATTTGTTGACAGCAGTAAAGAAAGTTTGAAAGCAGTACTTTTGCACCACGGAAATCAGAAACCGTCGATTCCCATTGCTCATGCGTCAACACTAAGGAATCATACGAAACAATGGCAAAATTGAAAAAAAACATACAATATGAACAACATGACTGGAAAATTTGTTGCGATTTAAAAGTAGTTGGGATGTTATGTGGAATGCAAGGCGGATATACAGGGTTTTCCAACAAGAGGTGCTATTTTGAATCACCCGGTATTTCGGTAGCTGTCACTTTTGAAACTTTTATTCTTTGACATTTGACAAGTAGAAACTACGCCATTACTAAAAATGGAACGATACACGATCATCGAACGATACAAAATGATCAAAAAACGATACGAACGATACAAAATCATCTTGACTGATGAGGTGATCACAATTGGCCACATTAATAGCTTCAATTTAACGTATAAGTCGACCTGATCGGGCATATACTCAAAAAATTATAGTGCAAATACTAATTTTAAAAAACAATTTATCCATAAAAAAATTGTTAGTTTTGATTTTATATAACAGTATGCCACAATCTATACAAAAAAATTATTTTTTAGGTCTGAGAAACAAAAAAAAAATTTTTGTTGCATAGTGTAATTGGGGTGGAAACAAATATTTGTTTAGAACAATATCCTCCCAAACATATGATATTTGTCTGTGTCAAATATTACATATTTGGAGTGTAGCCTAAACATATACATACATATATGTTTCAAGCAGAATTTGTTTGGGAAAGTATACTACAGAAGCGATTTTTTCAGCGTGTAGAATAAAAGAAAAAAAAGGCATGACTAGTTTAATCTGTATTTCAATAATAACGACATTAAAATGTTAGCACTGAAAATATTTTACTTGCATTAGCTACTTTGATACTAGATTCACTTCACTACACGGGGCAAAATCGCCTTTTTTGATTTTTTTGAATCGAAAGAAAATATACTTGGAACACAAATTTTTAATTATTATATATTTTCGAGCAAATAAATTTTATTTGAAAATCAATAAAATGTATTTAAAACGCATATGTTAATATATTAGAATAAAATATATTTGCGAACTAATTTTCTCAAATAAAATATGTGTTTAAATACTCGTACACATAAAATTATTGTTTATGAATATTACCAAATATATTTTATTTAAAAAAAAGGTTTTCAAAACTTTGCTGATTTTTTCGAACTTTAGTTTTAATTTTTTCCATGTTTTCGAATTAGGCTTTCCTATTAAAAATGGCATACTTAGCATTAACTTCTATTTGAAACCACTTATTTTTATTTTATAACTATTCCCAGTCATTAATTTCAATTATAAAGAAATTTTACTAACATTAAAAATTTCTAAAAATGACCTTTCAATTGCTGAAAACTTAAAACAATTAAAGAATAGATATATATTCACGCAAATAGATCTTTGTTTGGGAAATAACATATGCAAATAAAAACCAGTAAGGAAAGACAGAAAGTCGGTCGGGGCCGACTATATAATACCCTACACTACCTACCAATGCGAAAATGGGCATTGTGATAAGAATTTGGCAGTGTTCATACATGTAATAAGCAAACTCTCTCTGCCGATTTTCGTACTGATCGGATATAAAACACGGTTTCTACAGCGCGTACAAGTCAAATCGGGTGTAACATATATATTGGGACTATGTTAAAATCTGAACTGATTTTTCCCGAATTTTGCAGTGTTCATACATGTAATAAGAAAACGCTCTCTGTTAAATTTCGTACTGATCGGATATAAAACATGATTTCTACAGCGCCTTAATGTTAAATCGGGTGAAACATATATATGGTGGCTATATCTAAATCTGAACCGATTTTCCCCGAATTTGGCAGTGTTTATTCATGTAATAAGAGAACTCTCTCTGTTAAATTTCGTACTGATCGGATGTAAAACACGATTTCTACACAGACAGACGGTCCTGCCCGGATATAGCCTTTTCTTACTCGTTTCACTTAAATCCAATCAGCAATAAAATGGTTTATATTGGCTTACATTTTAATATATCTTCCATAGCTTCCGTTTCGTAAATTTTTTTGATAATTTGTTTAATTTTTTCCGATAACTCGTTTAGAGCGTATCGCTATTTTAAAAATCGTTAAAATATCACTCTGTGTATCGGGTTTTTTGTTAAAACTTCTTCAGTAATGTTCGGATTTGAAAAATCATTTTTTTTTGTAGAATGTTTGTTATCCCCTCACCTTAGAGATGAGGGTATATATTATTTGCTACGAGCCTAAAGTGTAACACATCGAAGGAGTGACCTAAGACCCCAAGTATTTTTGGCGGAAATCCAATTTGTGTCATTTTGAGTTATTTTAGCATTGTCCGTCCGTCCGTCTGTCTCTCTGTGGGTCTCTATAACTCTCGAAAGGATTAACCGATTGACTTCATATTTGGTATGCGGTAATATTTTTCTCCATCTCCGGCTAAGCTCGAAGATGCGTCATATTGGTCCACTCCTTCTAATACCTCCCCCACAAATCGTTAACATTGAGTGAAATGTTGATTATTTAATAACTTCTATACTACTTACTCGAATCTGCTGAAACTCCCCACACAGTATTAGTTTAATAGTCGCTAACAGCTCAAGAAAAATGGGCGAAGTTGCCAAGCCCCTTTTAGTACCTCCCATACAAATTGACCATTTTGCACCAAAAGTTTACTGCTTACAGTTTTAATATCAGTTCATACAAATACTTGAAATTTCGTACAGTGTAATGCTTTTATACTAACTAGAGTCCAAAGAAAAGTGGGAGTTATTGGCACACCCCTTTTGGAACCTTTCACACAAATAGACCATTTTGAACCAAAAGTTAAAAGCATATATCTTTAATACCAGTGCATACAAATACTTGAAACTCTGTACGGTGTAATGCTTTTATAGTACCTAGAGTCCAGAGAAAAGTGGGCGTTATAGGCACTCCCCTTTTGGTACCTCCCACACAAACTGGCCGTTTTACACCAAAAGTTAACTTCTTACAACTTTAATACCAGGACATACTTAAAAGTTATTAAATGCAATTTAAATTGATAATAATTTAATTAAAACAAAAAATAAATAAATTTACGAATATTTGTTTTATCGAAGGTGAGGTGATTCTTAAGTACCCAGCAAAATTTCTCATTACCAAATAATCCGACGAGTAAGCAAAGTCCGATAATGGTAAGTACTTATTATTTAGCCACTTTTCTCATTATTTTAACATGGGGATGTCATTGGAGGAAAGTACTTCCCAAAATCATACAATAAAGTAGCAAAATAAGTACTTATTTGTAGCATAGGCATACCACATAAATATGTGCTTATATTTTCACGATTTTAATGACTTGAATAATGCATTACCAATAAGTTATAAAATAAGTAATAGATATATAGAAATGGCCATTTAAAGTGATTTTTTGCATATTGTCGCGCATTTTTCTCGAAACAAACAATTTCATCATGCCAGATTCGAATTTCTGCACCCTGTGAAAACCCTGTGATTATACGATATACGTAAATATTTATGGTATTTTCATTCAAATCTGCACGTATTATTTGAAAACATGTTGAAAAATAAATAAATCTTGTACAATAACCTACATATAGCCAAAATTGCATTATATCAAAAATTGCCAAAATGATTTTGATAGCAAAAAATCACTTATTTCTGTTGTTATTGGTAAGTCATTATTAATAAGCCGAAAGTAATGCGGCGAATAACGAGATGCCATTATTTGGTAATGCAGGGAATAATGACAGGTACTTACCAAGATTTTGCTGGGTAGGTTTACCCGATTGAACTTTTTTACTTGTTTTTTCTTCATATTCTATGACACTGATTGACCTCATTCCACTTATCGTGGACTAAGAGATATCACTTTAATCCTCATTTGCAAAATTGCATTTGTTGTTTGACATTGTTGATCTTGCCAAAAATTAAAGCAAAAATAAGACGATAGCCAAAGCTTTGATGTGACAGCAAACGGATGAGATTGCCCTCTTTGTTTATTTAGAAATGTTGTAGATTTATGATCCTTAACGCTTCCAATAACAAAAGCCAACACCACAACAGCAACAACAACACGAACTTCTCATGCTCTTCTCGGCTGCTGATACTGCTGTTGTTGGATTTTTAGTGTAGAAAATATTGTCACCAACTGTTCATGCTCGCCGATGTTCGCCCTGATCTCGTTCTTCACTGTCCGTCGGTTGTTCTGTTCTCAAAATCAAATCAGATGAAAAGGCGGCAACTTTTTCAGTTCACACATCTCCTCGTTTTTGTTGTTGTCATTGTAGTTGTCGCTGTCGTTGTCATTGTCGTTTGCCGATGGCGGCTGACGGCTGCTGATGTTTGTCGCAGTGGCGGTGGCGGCGGTTTGTTTATTTTGGTTGCGGCATGGAAAAGTGTTGTAAATCGAGCAGAACATGTCATTTATTTTTATTTATTTTATATTTTATTTTTGTTTGGTTCGAGTCGGGTATGCAACAGTTTTTGTTTGTTTTAAAAATAATATAACAACAGCGCCAAATACATAAATATTCCACATTGATTGCGAATGCATTTTACAACAAATGTACGGAAGTTTTATTCTACATATTTAAATTTGAATTAATGTCCTTACTTAGCATAGGGTTGGTTGGTTGGTTGGGGACAAAACCGAAATCAATTATTTGTGTCGACACTTACTTACATGTGTCGGATCGCATTGCATATCCGGAAACGAAGCAATGTGTTGCATCGGAACACGCGAGTTTTAACAAACCGCTATAAAAAATATAGAATTTAAAATATTAAAGACAATAACACATTGAAATGAGTCCATTTTGTACCTAAATTTAAGATAATTAAATTAATATTAGGTACTTTATCTCAAATTTAAGTACATAATATCCTTTTTATTCCCTACACAACACTGTGGTACTGGGTTTTATGACTTTGTGCATTTGTTTGAAACGCCCACAAAGGAAGAAAGAAAGTCACAAGCGCCAAAACTCCAAAATTGAGATAAGGGCAGTTTCGGAACCATGAATTAGTTTCTGATTATTGTGTTAGGCTTATAAGACCAATTTTCAACCGTAAATGTCTGAAAACGTTAAGCAAAATGGTCACATCTACCACTCCTATAGTGTTTCCTAGTCAGAAAAGTCACATTAACCAAAATTGGATTTTTTTTAAATTATTTCCTTAGTATCTACTAGTATGATTTTTTGTATAGTATGACTTATCTTCTTTGTATGAGCAATAGTACGCGGAAGTTCTTGCAAAAATGACATATCCTTATTTATAATATAAACTAGCTGACCCGGCGAACTTCGTTCCGCCAAAATTCGTTAATGTAAAGAAAATAATAATACGAAAGATCTGTTCTCGAGTTATGAGGTTGTGTTCGCCATACCACGCATCTTCGTTGTTGGGACAATCCAAAATTTTCTGAAATAGTGTCCTTCCTTTGCAGTGTTGCCGTTTTGGACATTTCGGACCAAATTTGGGCAGAAAAAATTAAAAATTTGTAGTTTGGGCAGATTTTGGGAAGATTTTTTCCGCCAGGAAAAATCAAGGAATATTTTGGGTCGTGCAAAATTCCTTTGCAACTTATGGTTGGTTTAGCAACAGAAGGAGATAATGCAATGTCTGGGGTAGTTGGAAGACTCCTTTGAAAAAACCAGAATTATTTTACATAAAATGTTCGATATAAGCAATGAACGGTGCCTTTCGCTCAAGGGTGTTATTTCAAGAATTGTTCAGCAATGGGATTGTTTAAAATTGTATTTAATTTCGTGTTACTATGAAGTACAAAGAATTTGTTCTGGTGGGATTGAAGAAGAAATCCATCCGGTCCATTTTTTGATATAGTCCCCATATATATCAATTTCGGTCTTGTTTTTTAATTGGGCAGGTTTTGGGAAAATTTTGGACCAACAAAAAAATTTGCAGCGGCAACACTGTTCCTTTGGCCAATACGAATTCGTCAAGCCCAAAATGGTGAAAAACAAAATATCCGTTCTCCAGTAATGAGATTGTGTTCCCTGTGACACGCCTATTTGACCAATCCTCAAGATTCCTCAATAGTTTCCTTCCTTGGACCAATAAGAACCCATCAAGCCCAAAATCATAAAATCGAAAGATTCGTTCTAGAGTTATGAGGTTGTGATGACCGTGTCGCTTCGCATTGAACAATCATAATTGTATTCAATGGTGTCCCCCAATAACCAATCCGAAAATTTTCTTGTTGTATTGTAAATCATATTTACAAAGTTTTAGTTTTTGTTTCTTATAAAAGGCTTCTGAAAAGATAAATAAAACACTCATGTTTATGATAGCGCGAGAGCTGACCAATGGCCAAAATACGACTCTGTGAAAAGTTCAGCGTTTATACAACACTCGGGTCTATCCATATACAAAATTTCAGCTTTGTAGGTCCTTCAGGAGACTAAGGGGCCAGGTGGTCATAAATCACTCGGCATAAAAGCACATCCGTTGGAGATCTATATATACCCGTATGACTGAACATCAGTTTGTAGACACATAGTACTTAAAAGCAAAGAGATTGTATATAAAGAGTAACCACGGCGAAAATTCATGTGCAGAGGTGAGTTTTTCTATTGAAGTGGTGGACATAAAGGAATTTTAAATTGATTAAAAAAAGATATGTTCTCGGTTTTCTTTGTTTCAACTAACGTATAATAATTTTATTTTGTGTGTTTATTGACGTGCATGTGAAAAAGTGAAAGAAAAGCACACAAAATACACGATTTTTCAATAAATTTTTTCATGAACTCATCTTTGCTCACGAGTCGGAATTCACCTTTCGTTGAGGTGAATGAAATGGTATCTCTTCTTATATACAATCTCTTTGCTTAAAAGACTCACTGCAGTTTGACCTCAGGCTGGACATTGAATGGTGAATTCCCTTTGGGATATGTATGTACATTTACATTTTTAGATTCTTAGCTCTTAAATAACTTTTAAAACTACTGAAATAACGCACAAATTTGGTTTATGATACACTGACCACGGTCAGAGAATTCAAAATTATTTTTCGCGTTAATATTTGTCGTGTATAGTACTTCATATTTAGCTTTTGATCTTATGAGATGCTTCTGATTGACCAACACAATACTCAAGTTTTTGATAGCGGTAGAACTGACCAAAATTACTACCCGAAAAGTCAGTTGTTTATACAACACTCTGATCTATGATTGTGCAAAATTAGATTTCCAGATCTTGACGGCGCCTAAGTTGTCAAGTGGTCAGCGCCACCTGTTTAGAATTTTGCGACTTTTATTTTTCCTAAACCTTTGCGTAGCAATTACGAACAAATCTGCTGAAGAAAGTATCCAATTTGGTCCAGTAGTTTTCAAGTTTTAAGCAGTCGAACAAACCACGATTCATTTAAATATATATAGAATAAGTTATATTATAAAGTTCGGCCATGCCGAATCTTAAGGCGATTTCGTTTCTGCAAAAAGTGCAGCATTTTTTTGGCCCTTTTCCAAAAAATGCGCTTTTCTAACATATTTTTGAAATTTGAAAACTACAAGGTGGCGCAAAAAGTAACCTTTCGATGTTTTTTGGCTGTAATTTAAAAAAAAAATGAAAAACTTTGATTCTTCTTGTGGATTATTTTTATTTGGTCTTTTAATTTTTTTTACATCAAGTCGAGAATATGATGTCATGTAAATGTCCGCCGCCACAGTTGATTGTCATTTGAGCCCTTTTTATGGCATTTTCCATAACTTTGGCCAAAACTTCCGGCGATAGGTCCTCACATTCTTGACGGATATTGTCTTTAAGAGCTGCAAGAGTCTGAGGCTTGTTGACATAAACCCGCGACTTCAAAAAGCCCCACAAAAAGAAGTCTGGAGCGGTCAAATCAGGCGATCTTGCTGGCCAGTGCAAATCGCCAAAACGGGAGATTAGGCGCCCGGGAAATGCATCCTTCAGCATATCGGTTGTGGCACGTGCAGTGTGTGCCGTTGCACCGTCCTGTTGGAACCACATGTTTTCCAATCCCAATTCATCAAGTTGCGGCAAAAAGAACTCGTTGATCATTGCTCTGTAGCGCTCACCATTCACAGTAACCGTTTGGCCCGCGACGTCTTCGAAGAAAAAAGGTCCGATGACTCCTCCAGCGAAAACAGCACACCATACAGTGACTTTGAGCGGGTGTAATGGCTCTTCGTGGGTTACACGCGGATTTTCAGTGCCCCAGAAGCGTAAATTTTGCTTATTTACGTACCCGCTAAGATGGAAATGGGCCTCATCACTCATGATTATTTTTGATGAAAAATCATCTTCCTCTTGGTGGTGATTAAGGATGGCTTGAGCGTATGTTAGACGCGATTGGCAGCTAACAGCTGATGCACCGTCTGGACTTTGTACGGAAACATCTTCAAATCTTCTACCGAAATTCGCTGTAGAGACCGTCGACTGATACCCATTTGCGTGGCACGTCGTCTGGTCGATGTCGACGGCGCTTCCATGACATCCTCGGCTACAGCAGCAATATTCTCTGCAGAACGGCTACTCCGGGGTCTGCCACGCCTGGCAGCATCTCGTGTTGTGCCAGTCTCTTCGAGGCGAGCGGCTAAACGTCGCAGTGTTTCACCAGTAGGCGTTGGACGGCCAGGAAATCTGCGACGAAATTCACGTTGTGCCAAAGTCACCGACCGATTATTGGTCAAATAAATATTCAGCAATATTCCGCCTTCTGGAGCAGTGTAGCGTAACATTGTTTATTAACGTGTATTTCGCATGTGTTTACTACACAAATGTCAAAACAGAACTGCCATTAGGGGCCAATCGCAAAATTTATAGCATTGTCTAATAGGAGGATTACTTTTGCGCCACCTTGTATAAGTTAAATTTTCTAGTAGAAATTTGGGTTTTCATATCACTGACTTATTTTCTTCTAGGCCCTGAAGTTGCACCTCTGCCGAACTCGGGTGATTGTAATAGTTCCCGTTGGTGCACCCAGGAAAATAATTGGTTGGAATTCTATTGTAAAAATAAAAAAATAGTACTAGCAACAACAAGTATGTTGCCTACACCGTCTGTCGGTTGTATTTAAATATAATTAGTTGAAACAACAATAATAACATGGATACAATCAAATGAAAATGCTTGCAACTAAATCGATGGTTGTATCAATCGAATTAAGATTGTTGTTTTCATTGACACTCGGTTAGTTGTGGTAACCAATTTTAAATTTTCATTATAGTACTATATGATCGATTTTTAGTTGTGACAACCACTGTTTTATTCTTGACAACAGAAATTGTATCAATAGACCAAAGATTATTTTTGCCACGAATAATTGGTTACTACAACAGAAAAAATATTAATAAATAATTGTTTATTGGTTATCCCAATCATTTCCCAAATTTAGAGTAATTAAATGTATTTTGGGAAATACAACCGAAAGATTGGTTGCTGTTCTTTTGCTGATACATGACAAACAAAAAATAAAATTACTCGACATAAAAAATTTTCAACATTTTGTTCAAGAACGATATAATCAAAAATAATCTCGTGTGGGTAATAATGTGTGGAATTCAGAATATGTTGTGCAAAATGTTTTACATAAATAAAAAATAAAAGCAACAATCATGAAATTGAAAGCACAGGGTTAAGCGATATTTGCATAAAAGTTTTGTGTTTTTTTTCGTAGACTAAAATGTGTCAAATATTTCCACATCTCAAAATAGAGATGAATTTGTAATATGGTATTAATAATTTTGTTATGAATTTGTTTTGTTTTTTGTTCAATAAATGAAATAAAAATTAATGAAAACTGTTTTTAATTAATTGTCGGTAGTATATGACTGGCAAATTGTCAGAACAACCAATTTTTTAAAACAGTTGGTTGTGGCAACTGCAACAGATAATTTAAGCCACCATTTTCGTAGTTGGCGCAACCAAATATGATTGTTGTCAACATGGAAGCAGAAGTATACCACAACCAAAATATTGGTTGTCCTGATGGAATCGCATGATAGTAGACAGAACTACCAAAATTCGGTTGAGGCAACCAAACTGTATTCTGTGTGTGGCAAACAGTCCTTTTTAGCAGTAAGTATGTGAGGATATGATGGAAACAGATTTGAGCCTTTTTCAATCGCACGCAATCTGAGCTTGGTATATTGGTGTCTTGTTAACTTCACATCCAATAATAATACTAATGCCTCTTCTATTGAGAACTGTTTTTCATCGCTTGGAGTTGGAATACTCTTAATAATCCGTTTTTTACTCACGGGACTAGCGTTTAAAACTTGTTCAACAATATCGGCTTTTGTGCGTTGTTTTTGTGATCGCAATTGATGTAAAAAGCATTATGGAATAGTTTCACATCCGATTTCTTCATTAATATCCTTAAATTTTCGCCTTTTAGATCTATCGCTACATTTGCTGAGTGATTTTGGTGGTCTCCTACCACAATTGTTGCTATCAAACAATTTGATGCTATCAAATCTAGTTTTACTCCATTCAACTTTTTTGTAGTTCTTACTTAGTTAAGTTGTTGACGAAATCATTTATTTTGCAATTCCAGTTGTATCTCGGTGTTGCAGGAATTTACTTATCTTTGAACGTAACTTAAAACATCTTCCTTCTTCTAGTTTTTAAAATACTCTTCGGATAATTCTTTATAGCTGAGGTTCTGCATTTTTTTAATATTTTAATATTTGATTGTTTCTGCTTAGACATATTTTTGCAACTGAGTTTGTATTCGAATACCATCCTTTTCTGAATGAATAATGTCATATTGTGTTCATAGGCACCATAAACATAGGTATAATAAAAAAGATATTAAAAAAAACTAAAAAAGAGCTAAAGATAGGTACAATACGTTAAAAATCTTACAAATATTGATAACTATATATATCACACAATTTGGCTTGCTGTACAAACATCATATTCATATAAACAGGTAAAATAAAAAGAGAGAATTTTTTCCCTCGAGTAATTTCATTCAAAAAAGTGTTCTACAGACAGGCCAAGACATGTATAAAAGTATATATGGGCTTAAAGGGGACACTTTCGCCTTTCTACTGGCAGAAAAATCTCTTTGATCACTTTCTATTCCTCTATTTCTAAAAAATTAACGTCTACAAAAATTACGTTTTTTAAATAACATAAAATATGAGTTTTCAGCAGCACGCCACGCCCGCAATTACAAATATGTAGATCTAATCTTTTGGCTGCCTTAGTTTTAATATGTTTACTATTGAATGGCATCAACATTTTAGGAATCGGTGATGAAAAAAAATTGGGTTTTCGCCAGTAATATTCAATTCTGGACCACCGTGCGTCGTCTAACTTGGTCACACCGTATAAACTCAAATAAAGCTGAAATCAAATCACCTGCAATGGCTTATAGTCGCAAGTCTACACTTACAATACGAAGTCTTGTTATACAAAACAATTATAAAACTAATATGGACGTGCGCCATTCAACTCTGGGGAACAGCATGTACAACCAATATGAAAAAGTTAAAAGGAAGACAATCTACCATTCTGCGAAAAATAGTTAACGTCCTTGGTATATTAGGAACGCAAATATCCATAAAGACCATAACGTAACAACAGTAACTGAAGAAATCGGATATCTTTTCCGATGCTTTTTAAACAGATTAAGCTCTCACACTCGACACTCTCGCCAGAGAACATTTAAATTTCGAAGGGCATACACCTTAGAAATAAAAAAAAAATATATTAAAAAAGTTATAAGGAATTTATATTTTTTCGACCATTTTGGGCTACCCTGCATATATACAGGGAAAAGAAATAATCTCCATTAAAATTCTAATCTCCATTCTAAATTTCAAAATGATTGGATGTAAAATACAGCTTCTTCAGGACTAAAGAGCAAAATCGGACGAAACATATATATGGGAGCTATAGCTAAATCTTAACCGATTTTCTTCAAATTCGGCAATGTTGGTTCATGAATCAAGAAACTCAAGCAAAATCGGACGAATGATATATATGGGAGCTATATCTAAATCTGAACCGATTTCAACCAAATTCAATAGCGATCTGCCGCGAAATACTCTAAACTGCAAAATTTCAGAACGATCGGAGTGAAATTGCGACCTGTAGTCGACGAACAACTTTACATGGACAGACGGACGGACGGACGGACGGACGGACGGACATGCTTAAATCGACTCAGCTAGTGATTCTGAGTCGATCGGTAGACACCCCCAAAATCCAGATTTACGGGTAAAAAAACGATATTCTTTTCTTTTTTCACTTGAACGCCTAGAACTTTGTTAGTTATTAACCGATTTCGAATCTCTAAAAGAATTTAGAAAGAAGAGAATTAGACCTTTCGAACGATGTATATTTTGTTTGTTTGAAGCTGTAGGTTATTTGCCCTACAAACACATTTCTTTCATTTTTGTCCGTCATTTTCTAGTTTAGACAATGTTTTTACCAATTATATTAGGCATGTTTTCGTTACAAGCTAGCACTTTTAGTTTAGCACTTTCCAATGAAAACAACTGACTTCCACTAACTGGCACATAAGCAATAAGTGGCGGATTTTCACTATCTGGTAGCAATGGTGTCATGGGTTGCGAAGAAAGAACAGTGCGAAACAGACAAAAAATTCGTGAAATATTTATAAAACATATATTTACTATTCTATGTTTAATTGTTTACACTCTTTTGCAAATATTAAAATAATTTCCCATTTTTGTTCTTCTTCTTCCCGTTAATTCACAATAATTGATAAAATCTCTCCAAAAATGGGATGCCATATTGCTAAATATAGGGTGCCCAATCTGGCAACATCATACTCGATTAAGACATGAACACAAGCACCAAACTTCATCGGGAACTAATAGTGCTTAAAAGTGCTTAGCACTTATGGTGTAACGAAAACACGCCTATTGTGAGATAACCGTACGATTAATTGATTTACATATATATGAAAAAAATGCAACCAGTCTCTTAAAAATCCGTTTGCAATTGACGGAGTTATTAAAGTTTAATTATGCAACTTTGCATAAAGTTTGCTGTGGTCAGGGGATTGTGGACATCCCCATTACACATTTTTTAAATATATGTAATTGCTAAGGTAAAAGGAAACCCACTGACCACAGCTTTTTTCATGCAAAATTACGCCTCCAAAACGTGAATAACTTTGGTTCTATCAGCGCGAGAATCACAATATTGGTACTGCTTTAAGCAGCTGCACTAGGGCGGATCGATTTAAAAATCGCCCATTGCTCAGTGAAAATCGTATTCTAGGGATCAAAATAAAAAACTTTGCCCAAGGAACCATACCTCTAAAACGAATTCTGATGTCCCGGAAAAAATCCCACTTTGACCCATTTAGAGTGCTCCAATCGAGTCCAAATATATGGAACCCCCAAGGGGTTCCAGGAGGTGGCATGGGTGGGTCGGGCCTCCAATGTTAGTGGGGGTCGGTCATACATTTGGACTCGATTGGAGCACTCTAAATGGGTCAAAGTGGGATTTTTCAAAATTTGCCCCTACCCAAAAGTTCGACCCAAATTCCGGGACATCAGAATTCGTTTTAGAGGTATGGTTCCTCCGGCAAAGTTTCTTATTTTGATCCCTAGAATACGATTTTCACTGAGCAATGGCGACTTTTTTTGCCTCCCCACAAATCGACCCGGCCTTAGCTGCACATATGGAAAATATCGCCTTTTTTTCCAAAATGTCCGATATTCGCTCTAGCTCACTGGCGGCTCAAGATATAGCCGAAATATTTTGGCGATATTCACTAAACAAAACAAGCTTTCATTTGAGATGCGGAAAACAGCGATATTTTTTTTTGTTGACCCGGCCTTATATATATTTTACTGCCAATTTAGTATTTAAGCTCTAATGAAACTGTATTTTACGTCCGATCTTAATATAATTTATACTTTATATTGCACTTAATTGTTCCTAGAAAAAGAGAGACATTGGAACCGGTTTTGATATAGCTCTCATATAAAGGTCCCTACCGATTGACGTTCGAGTAGATGCATATTTTTACCCATAATTTGGCAGAAATGAGGTTTTTGATGTGAATCTATGAAAGATCTATGAACGTTTTAAGGCTATCTTTTCAGATCTAGTTTATTAAGAAAAACATCTTTAACTCATCAAAAATATTTAATTTTAAGGCGCGAAATATAAAATATGTAAAAGCTTAATATATATCTCAAAAATACTAAAATGGAGATGTGACATTTTGAAATTTTGTCTTAGGAAGGCGGTATACTTATCGGCAAGAATCACTTTCTTAATCGCTTTAGCCATAACCGTCTGTCTGTTTGTTCATACATTATTGGAAATTAAATTACCATGTTTTGATGAAGCCCCCATATAAAGGTCCCATCTGATGTGATTTCACGACGCTCTGGAGGACACATTTTTTAATTGGTCTGGTTGAAATTTATGTATTTATACTTTACATTGCAACTAATCATCCGTACACGGGGCAAAATCGCCTTTTTTTATATGTTTGAATCGAAAGAAAATATATTTTGAACACAAATTTTTAAATGTTTTATATTTGTGAGTAAATAAATTTTATTTGAAAATCAATAAAATTTACTTGGAACGCATATATTAATATATTGCAACAAAATATATTTGCAAACTAATTTTCTCAAATAAAATATGTATTTATACACCAATAAAATTATTGTTTAGGAATATCTTCAAATATATGTAATTTAAGAAAGATTTTCAAAACTTTGGAGAATTTTTCTAATTTTATTTTTAATTTTTCCTTCGTTTCGAATTATTTCTCCCAGTCAAAAATACTATTAGCAGCATTGCATTCTGTTTTAAGGGACTCATTTTAAATTTCTGGGTATTTCATGTCAGCATTTTTTTCAATCCTTCGAGTATATTAATGTTATAAAAATTATACGATTTCAATTAAAAATTTCTAAAAAATTATCATTAAATTACTGAAATACTTAACACAATTAAGATTCGATATTTTCGGAATACTTAAATTTAAATACATTTTTGTTTCGGAATTAAAATCCCAAATAAAAGGTATTAATATATAATATATAACAAGGATTTGTTTAGAACAACATCTTCCCAAATATATAATTTTTGTGTGTACCAAATATTATATATTTAGAGTGTACCATAAACCTATATGTATATGCTTCAAGCCGAATATGTTTGGGACAATATACTACAGAAGCTATTTTTTCAGCGTGTAGTAGTGGTCCATGTTTCGATATATCTCCCATGTAAAGACCTCCACCGATGTCTCTTCTTGACGCTCTGGAGAAAACATGTTAATAGATCTGATTGAAATTTAAGCATTTATACGAGTATAGTATAGTATACTTTATACACAGACCTTAAATTATACAGATGTGCCATCAGCCAGAAACGTCGAAATCTATCAGTTACGGACGAATAGGAATGAAATGTCACACAAAACAATAGGAATGAAATGTCACAAATGTATATTGGAATGAAATGTCACAAAAACAGTTTTCCGCGAAGGTAATTTCAACTTTTTTTGCACTAATCGATTGATATTAATTTTTTAATTGTGACAATTACAAAAAATTCAGGAAAATCGGTCCGAAATCCGCTTAAAAACTCACTCTTTGAACACCTACTCGTTGAAATTTCTATTCGTCCGTACCTGATAACTTACTCGCTCCGGGATGACATATCTTATTCATTATTTTTGACTTTATATTGCACTTAATCGTCCCTAAAAAATGGTCTACATCGGTCCTCATATAAAGGTACTTTTCAATGCTATTTCTTGGCGCTCTGGAGAACACACTTTTATTTTATCTGGCTTTTACTTTATATTGCACTTAATTCTTCCTAGAAAAAGGGATACATTGGAACCGCTTTTGATATAGCTCTCATATAAAGGTCCCTACCGATTGACGTTCGAGTAGATGCATATTTTTACCCATCATGCTGAAATTTAAGCAAGTGTACATTATATAGTCGACCACGCCCGACTTTAGTCTTTCATTGTTGGTTTACCAATAATCCAAGAAACATCCAACAGCTTAGGACCAACAGTGTGGTATCTGGGACATATAATTTTAAGTAAATTTATGGAAATGCTGTGGAAAACGCACACGGAGCATCACAGTGGGGACCATTTGACAGATATTATCTTGAAAACATAGTGTCAAAATTTATATTTTTAAACTATATTTGAAATTTAATAAATGCCAAAGTTAAATAAAATCAGAAATTAAATAAATAAATTATAACGTTATATTAAATTTCGTACTGACCGGATATAAACTACAGTCTCTATAGCACTTACATGTCAAATCGGGGGTAACATATATATGGGGGCTATGTCTAAATCTGAACCGATTTCCCTCAAATTTGGCAGTATTAATTCATGTAATAAGAAACCTCTTTCTGCCGAATTTCGTACTGATCGGATTAAAAATACACTTTTTACAGCGCTTACATGTAAAATCGGGGGTAACATATATATGGGGGCTATATCTAAATCTGAACCGATTTGCTCCGAATTTGACAGTATTCCTTCATGTAATAAGAAACCTCTTTCTGCCGAATTTCACACTGATCGGTTATAAAATAATTTTTTTACGGCGCTTACATGTGAAATCGGGGGTAACGTATATATGGGGGCTATATCTAAATCTGAACCGATTTCTTCCAAATTTAACAGTGTTCATTCATATAATAAGATACCTCTTTCTGCTGAATTTCATACTGATCGGATATAAAATGAAGTTTTTACAGCGCTTACATGTCAAATCGGGGCTAACATATATATGGGGCTATATCCAAATCTGAACCGATTTTAACCAAATTAAATAGGATCGTCCTTGGGCCAAAAAAAGATATGTGTAAAGTTTCGTCAAGATCGGGCCATAATTGCGACCTGTACTTTGATTACAAGAATACATCTACAGACAGACAGACGGACAGACAGACAGACAGACGGACATAGCTAAATCGACTCAGAAAGTGATTACAAGTCTCTCTTCTCCTTTTGGGTGTTACAAACAAATGCACAAAGTCATAACACCCTGTACCACAGTGTGGTGTAGGGTATAAATACAAAGAAAATAAATAACATGTCAAAAAAAACACGCCTATTATATTTATGGATTTTAGTGCTGATTGGATGATTTCATACTGCGTATTTCAGTAAACCAGGTAACTCTAATTTTTTTTTAGAAATCGATAGAAAATATATTTATGTATTTTAGGTCAATTGGCATTTTTCTCAAAATGCCAATTAGTATTCAGTTATTTTTAATTTTATGAACTTCTTCGTGGTTGCGGAAAGTTTAGCAGAGCTTAAGTTAATGTGTGATAGGCAGACACCTGCCGTCGCATTTGAATGCCGAACATTTTTGGCAAATAATAAATATATTCTGCAAATATTTTTTCCAAGATCTCCAATTAGCAGATGCTAATTGAAATTTCATCATTTATCTAATAGATGAAAAGAAACTACCGCCTTTAATTATAAATTGTCATGTTTTTAAACTAATCCGGCCACCAGTGAGACTTGGTTTGAGGGTTTACTTACCTTGGAATACGAGGGGTGAAGTGTGAGTTTTAGAAAAATGGAAAGAAAGAATTTCTCTCAGAGATTTGTCATTGTTTTTGTTAGGTATACTTGCAACAAAACTTTATTTTTTGTAGAGATTGTGACATACATACTATTTTATGAAACCAAACCAAATTTTTTTTATGGTAAAGTTTTTTTTCAAATTTTTTTTTCTAAAATTCCAATTTTCATGAAATTTCCTTTAGTATTTGGACCATATTTGAAGTATAAGCTTGATAAAGCCGGGATACCATTTAAATTCATCTTCTCAAATATATAATATTTGTTTCTTCCTATTATTATATATTTGGAGTGTATCCTAAAAATATATTTGTTTCAGGCAGAATATATTTGGGACAATAAAAAAAGTTTCAGTTCAAATTTCGAATTTTTCCAGTATGTAGAAATGGGAGAATTTCTACATAATCCGGTTTTTATACACCCAATATTGTGAACAAAGGTATATATCAGATGCTGCGGAAAATTTAGCGAACATCCGTTTAGGTCCATTCTAAGTCATTTGAGCACGGGCGAAAATCGCAATTTTGTGATATGTTTGAATCGAAAGAAAAAATATTAGGAAACACATTTTTTAATTATTGAAAAAATAAATCGTATTTCCAAATCATGAAATTTTGTTTGGAACGCATATATATTAATATATTAGAACAAACTATATTTGCGCACGAACTTTCATAAATAAAATATGTGTTTGCACATAAACAAAGTTATTGTTTAAGAAGTTTCCAAAATATATTTAATTTTAAAAAAGACTTTTAAAACTTTGCAAACATTTTATACCCTCATTTTAGTATGACGAGGGTATATAATTTGCACACCCAGGAAAATAATTGGTTGGAATTCGATTGTAACAATAAAAAAATAGTACTAGCAACAAAAAGTATATTGCCTACACAGTCTGTCGGTTGTAATTATATATAATGAGTTGAAACAACAATAATAACATGGATACGATCAAATAAAAATGCTTGCAACTGAATCGATGGTTGTATCA
Source organism: Eudasyphora cyanicolor (assembly GCA_963930755.1). Lineage (NCBI taxonomy): Eukaryota > Metazoa > Arthropoda > Insecta > Diptera > Muscidae > Eudasyphora > Eudasyphora cyanicolor. The sequence continues at coordinate 196,490,155 of OZ005734.1, read as the reverse complement.
ATCGAATTAAGATTGTTTTTTCATTGACACTCGGTTAGCTGTGGTAACCAATTTTAAATTTTCATTATAGTACAATATGATCGATTTTTGGCTGTGACAACCAATGTTTTATTCTTGACAACAGAAATTGTATCAATAGACCAATGATTATTATTACAACGAATAATTGGTTACTACAATAGAAAAAATATTAATAAATAATCGTTTATTGGTTATCCCAATCATTTCCCAAAGTATTTTGGGAAATACAACCGAAAGATTGGTTGCTGTTCTTTTGCTGATACATGACAAACAAAAAATAAAATTACTCGAAATAAAAAGATCTTCAACATTTTGTTCAAGAATGGTATAGGTAATCAAAAATAATCTCGTGTGAATAATAATGTGTGGAATGCAGAATATGTTGTGCAAAATGTTTTACATACATAAAAAATAAAAGCAACAATCATGAAATTGAAAGCACAGGGTTAAGCGATATTTGCATACAACTTTTGTGTTTTTTCGTGTACTAAAATGTGTGTCAAATATTTCCACATCTCTTAATAGTGATGAATTCGTAATAAGGGATTTTTAATTTTGTTACGAATTGTTGTTTTTTGTTCAAGAAATAAAATAAAAATTAATGAAAACGGTTTTTAATTAATTGTCGGTAGTATATGACTGACAAATTGTCAGAACAAATTTGTTAAAACAGTTGGTTGTGGCAACTACAACAGATAATTTAAGCCGTAATTTTCGTAGTTGGCGCAACCAAATATGATTGTTGTAAGCAGAAGTATACCACAGCCAAAATATTGGTTGTCCTGATGGAATCGCATGATAGTAGACAGAACTACAAAATTCGGTTGAGGCAACCAAACTGTATTCTGTGTGCAACAGAAAAAAGTGTAACACATCGAAAGAGTGACCTAATACCCCAAGTATGTTCGGCGGAAATCTGTTTTGGGTCATTTTAAGTCGAATGAGAAATGTCCGTCCGTCAGTCTGTCTGTCTGCCTGCTGTCTGGTGCGCACGATAACTCCCGAAAGGAGTAACCGATTGACTTCAAATTTGGTACGTAGTAATATTTTTTTCTATCTCCAGCTAAGTTCGAAGATGGGCCACATTGGTCCACTCCTTCTAGTACCTCCCCCACAAAGGGTTAAAATGTTGTGGAATATATACAGTGTAATGTTTTTATAGTGCCTACAGTCCAGAGTTATTGCCACGCCCCTTTTGGTACCTCCCACAGAAAGATACCATTTTGCACAAAAAGTTAAGAGCTTAAAGCATGAGTACCAATGCACGGAAATACAACAACATTTTGCACATTGTAACACTTTTGAAGTACATATAGCCCTGTGTCACCACGCCCCTTTTTGTACCTCATACACAAAATGGGCAAATCACACCCAAATCTCATAACGTTAATATATAGCAGTGCCTCCCACACAAATTGATAGAATAATTCGTATAACATTACTCACAAAGTGTTAAAGTGTTGCTTTATAGTTAAAAATTTCATAAACAGCATTAGCTTTGTCTTACAATAATTTTTATCCCCTCACCTTAGAGAGACGGGCATATATCATTTGCCACGGGCCAAAAGTGCAACACATCGAAGGAGTGACCTAAGACCCCAATAACCTACAGTCCAATGAAAGATGGACGTCATCGGCACGCCCCTGTTGTACCTCCCACACAAATGCAGGGATGCCAACTTAGTGCTTTTCGCACCAGATTTAGTGCTTTTCACACCACTCAATACGCGAAAATTTGTCAGTTAGTGCCAAATGAAAAAAAAGCACTAACTGTACGCTTTTCACATTTTTCGTTAGTGCTTTTGACGCTTTTCGTACATTTGTCAGACCAAATCTGGTAACATAAAGAAATTAGATTATTTTGCTTCACCATATGTATGTACTTCAAGATTTGGCGTCTTATACGCCACAATTTGCATCAAATCTTTACGAAATTTGGCATAGAAAGTTGATGTAGCCAATAATAAACTGTGGCAAATTTTATGAAATTTGTTGCAGGTTTTGATATATTCGTCATATTTACTGATATACCAATTTTGGGGCTAAGCGCCATATCTACATACAATTTAGTATATAAATTTAACCAGAAATGGACACATCAAATTTAAAGAAAATTTGTTCAGCTTCAGATATATTGAATGTAGACGCTTTAAAATCCGCATATCCCAACATATCTTTATAATTTTTAACAGATAACAGTTTCTTGAAATAAAAACGAACGTTTAAAAATTTGACGCAAATAGGTTCAGATCTAGGTATGTCCCCTGTATATTTCTATACCCTGATTTTGAATCGAAGCGCCATAAAATAAAAATTTTTGGACATATTATTAAGAAACCAACTTTGATAAAATTTGACGAAACATATTTCTTTTTATTCTCCCGACTAAAGAAATATTATAGTTTAGTGCTTTTTTACGCTTTTTTCAATTTTTCATTACGCTTTTGATCCGGAAAATGTTGGCATCACTGCACAAATGTACAATTTTGTACCAAAACTTAACAGTTTATAACTTTAATGCCAGTGCATAAAAATACTTCAAATTTTGTACAGTGTAATGTTTTAATGGTATCAAAGTCAGGTAAAAATAGGCATTATTGCACCGCCCCTTTTGGTACCTCGAACACAAATGGATCATTTTGCACCAAAAGTTAACAGCTTATAACCGTAATATCAGTGCATACAAAAACTTAATTTTTTTTACAGTGTAGTGCTTATATAGTACCTACAGTTCACCGAAAAATGAGCGTCGTTGACGCGGCCCTTTTGGTACCTCCCATACAAATGAACAATTTTGCACCAAAAGTTAGTAGCTTATAACTATAATACCATTACATATTTTAAAGTTATCAAATACGATATAAATTGATAATAATTTAATTAAAACAAAAAAAAATTTGGAATATTTTTTGGGACTGAAGGTGAGGGGATTCTTAAGTCGGTTTACCCGACTGAACTTTCTTACTTGTTTAAATAATAAGAAGGTGACATATTTCGAAAACACTTTTAAATTTTTTTTGGTTGCGGACGAAAAATTTCCTATAATATCGGTAAATAAACATATATGGGTAGGTCTATAGCTCTTTATGGGATAAAGTATTGGAAGAATAAAAATTGCTTTGGTAACTGATATACTGTCAATCTTCTGAGGATTCAAAATTGATAATGTTAGATATCGATACATCCATTCTAAACTATGCTAAGTGCAAAAGGGTAGTTTTTCAGGAGAGGCGATCAAAGTTTGATGAATTTTTCAGAGTTCGGAAAAAACACTAAGGAATGGTGCCTTAGCGTACCATACCGTTTCTTCGTTGCGAACAGAGCAGTATCGCAACCCTTACAAGAGAACAGAATACACTAAATTTTTTTTAGTGTTACTGTTTGCGAACGGTGCCACTACGATAACGTACCGTTCTTAGAACGCACGAACGGTATCACTACGGTAACGTACGGTTCATATCAAGTATGAACCGTACGTTACTATATCAAAGTATGGACCGATATGCCCCATTTTAAACAGGGATCGTCCCTGGTTTAAGAAATAACTCTGTACCAATTTTCATTAAGATTGCTTCATATTTGCGACTTGTGGTGTCGAATATAAAAAAGAACGGAACGCTAAACGTAGTGATACTGTTAGTGTTCTGTTCAAAAGAACAGTATCACTACGACGTAGTGATACCGTACGTTATCGTAGTGGTACCGTTCGCGAGCAGTAACACTAAAAACATGTTTATTGTATTCTGTTTTCTTGTAAGGGTTGCGATACACTGATAGAAAAAGCTTCGTCATGACGACGAATTTGTACATCATCACGATTATTTTTTCGTCAAAAGTCAGCTAACGTACGGAATAATCCCCTTGATGAATTTGTTCGTCACCATGACGAATTTCTGTTTCCAAAAACTTTCGTCCTCAGGATGATCCATTCATCACCACGACGAACCCCATTCATCATCACGACGAATCCCATTCATTATCACGACGAATCTCATTCATCACCACGACGAATTCATGCCCACGACTATTTAAATTTTAAAAATTCCAATAAATGTTCTTCTAGTTTTAAACCATTTAAAATGGTATGGAAAATAAAATTATTTGACTGCATTGCTTGCTAGGTTCAGTTGTGAATATTCGTTTCGAGACGCAGTTCTTATCAGGTAAGGCTGAAATCAAACAAACGAGAAGTATTCATTACTTCTGCTATTTTAAATCAAAAATAATCACATCAAGTAATGTATTTGCCAACAGACCACTAGCACAAATGTTTCACACTTATACAGCTTGTCGAGCTGCATGTACGAGTATGCCTGCGTTTGATGTTTTGTTAAACAAACATCAGTTACGCCGTGCCAGTGCGGTTTGTTTGAACCAATCGGTGCGGCGTGAAACACACACGCGGACGAACATAACAACGTCGCATGTCTTACTTTGTTTTGCTGTAGGAGTTGACGTTGCCGTAAAGGGCTAATAAGTCAATCGTTCTCATGATGAATGGATAATCTTATTGACGAACGGTGTTCGTCATTAATTATTAGATTTTTTAAATTGATCTTTTACAACAAAGTATTTAACTAAGGTAATCAGAACGCATATAGAACAGTACATTTAAGCAGAAATTATAATTTGATTGCTTCGTTTGATCATATTTTCAGCAAAATGGCCAAATAAATCTTTTCGTCGTGGGAATGAAACCTTATCGTTCTCTCGACGAATTTCGAAATCACCAAAAACATGACTTGATGATCGTGTTCGTTCTATTGACGTACAAAAACATCGCATCTACGAAACTTTTCGTCACCAGTACGAAGATATATTGACGAAACTGATTCGTCATGGTGACGAACGGTTTTTCTTTTTGACCCACTGTACCATATTTAACCGTTTTGGGTCCACTGAATCAAATTTAACACCTTTTGGTCCTACTATATTTTGTCCACTATATTTAACCATTTTTGCCCCACTGTACCATAGTTAACACATTTTTATCCCACTGTTCCATAGTAAACTTAGTTAACCCTTTTTGCTCCACTGTGTCATATTAAACCCTTTGTCTCACTGTACCATATTTAACAGTTTTTGCCCCACTGTACCAAATTGAACCCTCTTTGCTCCACTGTACAATATTTAACACAATAATGCCCTACTGTACTGTATAGTTAAGCATTTTTGTCACACTGTACCATATTTATCCCTTTTTGCCCCACTGTATCATAGTAAATACTTTTTTTGCCCCACTGTTCCATAGTTAACGCTTTTTGCCCCACTGTACCATTTTTACCCCATTTGTCCCACTTTACCATATAACTATTTTTACCCCACTGTACCATAGTTAACCCTTTTTGCACAACTGTGCCCCATCAACTCTTTATCTCACTGTACAAAATGTTTACCCACTGTACCATATTTAACAAATTTTTGTCTCACTGTACCGTACTCGTATTTAAAATGTGTCTCCACGCTAGCCTACTTAAACCTTTTCCCCGACTGTAACATGATTAAATAATATTTTCTCCACTCCACTATTTAACCGTTTTTGACCACAGTGCTCCTAAATCCATATAAACTCTCCATGTCTCATGTTTAAGTTCCAATTTTGGCAGATTGTTCCCTTTTTTCCCCATGCTCCATAATTAACCCGTCGTGCCTCTTAAAGTTAGAATTACTCAAAATCACTTCCAATGTCTAGTTTATGTTCCAAAAGCTACCCTGGAACCATTAATCCATGTTTGAAATTTTTAAGCCACTGTACTATATTTTACACTATTTGCCCCACTGTGCCCCGAAAACTACGAATACAAAAAAAAATTTAATACCCCGATCAGTTGTCATAAAGACAACCCCCGCTTCAATGTTCACCATTCTAATATTAGGCTTTAAATGTGGCGGTGGTACCATATTTATACCTTTCTGTCCCACTGTGCCTCTAAATATTTAAAAAAAATCTCTCCTTGTTCTTGTTTACGTCCCAAGAGCTATTCTCACACCAAATTTCACGATTCTAGGTCTTGCCATTTGGATTTGGCTGTTGTACCACATTTTTCCCTTTTTACCCCACTGTGTACGTAAATGTTCCAATTTCGAAATATCCTGTCAATTTCAGAGTCTACATCATAAGAGCTACCCTCACACCAAATTTCACGATTCTAGCTCTTGCCATTTGAATTTGGCTGTTGTACTACATTTATCCCATTTTTCCCTTTTTACCCCACTGTGTTCGTAAATGTTCGAATTACGAAAAATCCTGCCAATTTCAGAGTCTACCTCATAAGGCCAACCATCACACAATATTTCACGATTCTAGCTCTTGCCATTTGGATTTGGCTGATGTACCACATTTATCACTTTTTACCCCACGGTGTGCGTAAATGTTCGAATTTCGAAAAATCTGAGTCTACCTCCTAAGGGCTACCCTCATACCAAATTTCAAGATTCTAGCTCATTTCGTTTAGATTTGGCGGTGGTACCATATTTATCCCTTTTTGCGGCTAATAGTACGAATTTCGAAAAATCCCGTCTTATTGCTCGTCTACGTCCCAAGGACTACCCTCCCACCAAACTTCATGATTCTTGCTTCAGCCTTTTGGCCTGGGCGATGATCAGTCAGTCAGTCAGCCAGTCAGTCAGCCAGTCACGCAACAATTTTATATATATAGATATAATACTCAACTCTATAAATATGCAAATTTCCAGCTCTTATGTGAGATTAAGCGGTCAAGTGGTCAAAAATCACTAGGCGTAAAATCGCATCCGTAGGATATCAGTATATACCGAGTCCTAACCGTCAAAAAAACTTAACTGACAAAAAGCAAATTTTTCAGGAGAAGGTTTTTTTTAGTTTTCTCTGTACTCAGTGCAGGTATTGATATGAATCTTTCAAGTTAAGCTTTTTTTGAGTAATTAACAAGTATAGGGTGATCCAAGTAGAGATACTTTTCTCAAAAGCCTTTTTTGACAGATCACGTGTGAGTCGTGTCATGCTGTCATGTTATTTTTGTTAAGTATTGTTTGGCATTTCATCATGGAAAGACTTACGCCCGAACAACGTTTTGACAACAAATTGACAGATTAATTAGTGTAATGTTATAACGGGTGATCCAAGTAGAGATACTTTTTTTCAATAGCCTCTTTTTTAAAAATAAGTATGATTTTTGTGAATTGAGTTTTTTTCCGCTGTCATTGTAGCCAGCTGATGCGATGTATTTGTGTCGATTAAGTTAAGCTTAGAAATATACAGCATATTTATACCCTCACTTTAGTGTGACGAGGGTATATATCATTTGCTACGGAAAAAAAGTGTAACACATCAAAGGAGTGACCTAAGACCCCAAGTATGTTCGGAGGAAACCCGTTTTGGGCAATTTTAAGTCGAATGAGCAATGTCCGTCCGTCTGTCTGCTGTCTGGTGCGCACGATAACTCTCGAAAGGAGTTACCGATTGACTTCAAATTTTGTATGTGGTAATATTTTTTTCTATCTCCGGCTAAGTTCGAAGATGGGCCATATTGGTCCACTCCTTCTAGTACCTCCCCCACAAAGGGTTAAAATGTTGTGAAAAATTGATTCTTTAATAAATGCTATACTGCTTATTCGAATCTTCTGAAATTCCACACATAGTATTAGCTTATTAGTCGCTATCAACTCGAGAAAAATGGGCGAAGGTGCCACGTACCTTTTGGTACCTCCCACACAAATGCACCGTTTTGCACCAAAAGTTAACAGTTTATAACATTAATAACAGTGTATTAAAAACTTGAAATTTTGTACAGTATTATGCTTTTATATTGCCTACAGTCAAGGGAAAAATTGGCGTTGTTGCCACGCCCTTTTTGGTACCTCCCACACAAAGGTACCTTTATGCACCAAAAGTTAACAGCTTATAACATTAAAACCAGTGTACTTGAAATTGTGTACAGTGCAATGTTTTTATAGTGTCTATAGCCCTGTGAAAAATTGGCGTTATCGCCACGCCCCTTTTTGTACCTCCCACACAAAATGCCCAAATCATACCACAATTTAATATCTCATAACGTTTTTACCAGTGCACATAAATGCTTATAATTCGGCACAGTGCAATGAATTTAAAGTTTCTAATGTTCAGCGAAAAATAGGTGTATTTGATAAACCCCTTCTGGTACCTCCCACACAAATTGACAGAATAATTCGAGTAATATTCAATATTACATTATCACAAAGTGAGGGTATACCTTAGTCGGTTTAACCGACTGAAACTTCCTTACTTGTTTTTTTTTTGAATTTCGACAACTCAAAACAAAGGAAATTCATTAACATTAAATATAATAAAACCTGTAAGGAAGGGTTAAATTCGGGCAAACCCGACTATATGATACTTTCTTAGCAGAATAATTACACTACGAATAAAATTCACAACATTGAGAGATATATTTTACATATGGGGTCGATATCTAAACTACACTATTCTAAATTTCATAACGGTCGCATGTTAAATAAAGCTTCTATAGTACTTTGATACCAACTTGGAACGAATACATATATGGGGTTTTATATAGATCTCAACAGTCACACCACTTTAATTTAAAAAAATTGCAAAATGTGTTGTTTATAATAACATATCTTTGACAATTAATTTTGTTTTATTGATTAACATATACATTCTTCTTATTTACACAAACAAACCGAAATTGTTTACATGATTCAGTAAAAAAACATTAAAAGTTATTCGGTCCATTGATTTCGAGGGGACAAAAAAAAAGGGTCAGTGTTTAAAAAACGAGAAAAATTTAAAAACAAGTGAAATTAATTACATAAACTCGTCTTATAAGCTAATATTTCGTGGTATAGTCCTTGTTTTTTGCACCTCCGTGGCATTGATTCCACCAAATCCTGACACGTTTTGTTTGGGATAGAAACCCATGCAGTTTTAATTTTTGTCCATAATTCATCCTTATTTCTCAATTTTTGTGGTCCAACTTTTTCCTTTACTATTTTCCACAAATTTTCTATTGGATTTAGATCCGGAGATTGTGCTGGCCAAGTCATAACATGAACGCCGTTATGCTGAAACCACTGCTTTACAAGACCCGACGTGTGTTTTGGATCATTGTCCTGTTGATATACCCATTTAATGGGCATTTCCCATTCGGCGTAAGTTAGCATTACTTCATTTAGTATGTGGCAGTACAGATTTTTATCCATGGTTTTTTTAATTCAATATATGTAATGGTCCCACTCCATACCACGAAAAACATCCCCAAACCATTACATTACCTTTGCAATATAGCGGGAACATAATTCTTTATTTTTAGGGCGTCCAACCCATATTTTACCATCACTGCCAATTAAATTTACTTTGATTCATCCGACCATAACACATTTTGCCATTTTTTGCCAAGTATAGGTACACGGGACAAAATCCCATTTTTTGATATGTTTGAATCGAAAGAAAATATATTTGAAACACAAATTTTTAAATATTATATATTCCTGAACAAATAAATTTTAATTGAAAATCATATATTTTATTTAAAAATTTTTCGAAACTTTTGTTGAATTTTTCAAATTTCAGTTTTAGTTTTTTTGGTTTCTTTGGTTTCAACCCCCCAGTTATGATACCAAATGCAGCATTAACTTATGTTTTAAATCAATCATTTAAAATTTCTGAGTATTCCAAGCTATCATTAGTTGTCAATACTCCAAGTATATATTCCGATCCAAGATTATATGATTTCAATTATTATTATTTGTTATATTTACGAGAAAATATTTTAAAAAATTAATATTGAATTACTGAAAAATTGAACACAATTTAGGTATTTTCCGAATACTTAAATGCAAATGAGTACACGGGGCAAAATCGCCTTTTTTGATATGTTTGAATCGACAGAAAATATATTTGGAACACAAATTTTTAAATATTATATCTTTCTTAGCAAATAAATTTTATTTAAAAATCAATAAAATATATTTGGAACGCATATATTAATATATTACAACAAATTATATTTGCAAACTAAATTTCTCAAAAAAAAAAATATGTGTTTAAATACAAATGAAATTATTATTTAGGAATTTTTCCAAATATATTTTATTTAAAAAACATTTCCAAAACTTTTGCTGAGTTTTTCATATTTCAGTTTCAATTTTTCTTGGGTTTCGAATTGTACCTCCCAGTTATGATACCATATGCAGCATTACCTTCTGTTTTAAATCAATCATTTCAAATTTCTGAGTATTCCAAGCCATCATTAGTTGTCAATCCTCTAAGTTCTTTTATATTGATCCAAGATTATATGATTTTAATTATTATTTTTTACGAACATTAAAAATTTCTAAAAATTTAACTTTGAATTACTGAAAAATTTGGCACAATTTATGTATTTTATGAATACTTAAATGCAAATAAATATTTGTTTCGGAAATAATGGTCCCAAATAAAAAAATATTGGAATGTAAACAAATATTTGTTTAGAACAACATCTTCCCAAATACACAATTTTTGTGTATCCAAATATTACATGCTTAGAGTCTACCCCAAACATATATATGTTTCAAGCCGAATATGTTTGGGACAATATACTACAGAAGCGATTTTTTTTCAGCGTGTAGGACCTTCCCAATTTATGTGCGATTTTGCAAAGGCCATGCGATTTTGCCTGTCTCTTAGTCAATAATGGGACTTTCCTGGACGATCTTCCGAACAGATTTCTTTCGACTAACCGGCGTCTAATTGTCCTAGCAGAAATACCGACTCCCAACTCGGATCTAATCGCTTCAGCAGATTTAAATGGTTCCCGAGTAGACAATAACTTGATGTGGTCATCATCTTTAGCTGAGATTTTTCGGGGTCTACCTCTAGACATATTATTTTTTTTTCCTTGTAAGGCGTTAAAAACAAAATTCTGCGATCTGCCAATAGTTTTTGCAATTTGACGTCGACTTTGGCCTTTAAGTTTGAAATTTTCAATAATGGAACGCTCAGCTTCGGTACAAAGTTTAGCTCGGCCCATATTTTTTGTTTAAAATGCTTAACGATTATGGAATTTTTTAAAAAAATTGTTTCCAGATTGTGCAATTCACACTTTGTGATCACTTTTCACCATTATATGTTATTATTCTATTAAATTATAATAGGTTGTTTTTGTAATTTACCGTTGATCCTATTTTTTTGTCCGTCCTTACATCTGACATTTATCATTATGGACCAAGTCTCATATTCTTATTATGAACAAATCGTTGCCAGATTATTGCATTTAAAAATACTCAGCATTCACAATAATTCAATGGAAAAATATTTGGAATAACGTTATAGATTTGTCTTATAATGGTATTGTTGTCTGAGCATAACTAGTGACCCTATTATTTTGTCCATAACTGTATATCTTTATTTTTGTGTCAAGAAACTTATTTTATAATGAGCAGATGTAAAATAAAGCTTCTCTGACACCAAATCGGAGGAAAGTATATGTGGGGGATATATCTAAATCTGAACCTATTTCTTTCAAATTTGAGAGTGTTTCTTGAACTTCTTTAATGCCAAATTTGGTAATGATCAAATGTTAACTCCGATTTATATAGCGCTTAGATGCCAAATCGGAGGTAAAAATGTATTGGACCAAAAATAGCACTGTGCTAAATTTTATCACGCCCGGACCACAAATACGACCAGCACTTTGATTACAACGGTACACAAATTATTACACTAAAACACATTTAGGAAAAATCAGGCAAAAATGATTTGCGTTTGTTTCTTATTAAACACATCACTAAAATGTGTATTGCAAATCTGGTCAAACTCGACGAAATTTTCATAATCAACAAAAACAAACAGAATGAAAATTTAACTTAAGCGACATCACACGGTCAGGAAATTTGTAAAAAAAAAAGAAAATGTCGTTTGAGTTATTTTTTTTTAGTTTTGACTTTTTCTTTGTAACGGTACATTTGTCATCTGCGAAATTTTTACAGGTGAAGGGAATTATATTTCTAAATCGCTTTTCATCGAAAAACGAAAATCGATAATTTTGTCGGTTACGTTTTTTTTGCGGTTAGGGCTCGATACACACACGGGGCAAAATCGCCTTTTTTGATATGTTTGAATAGAAAGAAAATATATTTGGAACACTAATTTTTAAATATTATTTATTTCTGAGCAAATAAATTTTATTTAAAAATCAATAAAATATATTTGGAACTCGTATATTAATATATTACAACATATAATATTTGCAAACAAAATTTCTCAAATAAAATATGTATTTGAATACAAATAAAATTATTGATTAGGAATTTCTCCAAATATATTTTATTTAAAAAAGATTTTCGAAACTTTTGTTGAATTTTTCGAATTTGCAGCAATATCTTATGTGTTGGAGCGCAAACCTTTTATTAATATGCCTTTCAGTTTTAAGGAAACAAACGTCTTCACAGTTCAAGTGTTTTATTGAGAGTAAATCAAAAGTAAAAAGTAAAAGTTCATGAAAGCATAAAACAAAGAGTAGGAAAATATCCAGGGTTGAAATAAGTGCATTGCCAAGTAAATCTTGTAGAGTTGTATTTCAGCAGTGTTGTAATTTAAAGTCCAATATTATGTTTTAAACCAATCATTTAAAATTTCTGAGTATTCCAAGCCATCATTGGTTGTCAATCCTCCAAGTATATATTTCGATTCAAGATTATATGATTTCAATTATTATTTTTTTAATTTAAGACGTTAACATTTTTGAAAAAATTAACTTTGAATTACTGCAAAATTTAACACAATTTGATATTTTCTGAATACTTAAATGAAAATAAATATTTGTTTCGGAAAAAATAGTCCAAAATAAACACATTGGGATGTAAACAAAGATTTGTTTAGAACAACATCTTCCCAAATATATAATTTTTGTGTGTACCAAATATTATATGTTTAGAGTGTATCCTAAAGATATATATGTTTCAAGCCGAATATGTTTGGGACAATATACTACAGAAGCGATTTTTTTTCAGCGTGCATACATACATTTGTAGTGATTTTAAGGGACTATTTAAGTACTGAAATAGTGAGCATTGCTGTGGCCACTGCTACACTGACCACAGTCTGAGAATTCAAATTGGCCACGTTAGATACGTTATCAGAGTAAGTGGTGAGCGAAATATTTTGAAAAGACTTTAGAAATTTTAAAACGTGGTTTTATGTCTGGTTTGAACTAAGGCTGGGCATCGAATAGTTGATTTCGTATCTCCTTTTGAGGTTAGAATGTGCATATAAATTTTTACATTCTTAGTTCTTAAGGAACTTTTAAAATCAGTGAAATAATAATCATTGTTCTGGTCAATGACCACAGTCTAATTCATTCAAAATAGTTTTTAGCGAGTATATTTGTCCTGTATAGTACTACATATTATTTTATCTTAATATTTAAGAGGCATCTGAAAGTACAAACATAATATTAAAGATTTTAATAGCGCGAGAACTGAACACTGTCCAAAAAACGACTAGGTGAATAGTCCATGGGTTATACAACACTCTAATAACGGGTTTTTCAACAGGGACGCTACAAAAGTAGACCGACAGGGACAGCAAACGACGCCATATTTTTTGCCGCTCTTTTGACATTTCTCTTCAGTAATGTTTGCCATTTCATGATGGAAAGATATACGAGCCAACAACGAGTCGAAATTATTAAAATTTACTACCGAAATTCGGAGTCAGTGGCCTCAACGTTAAGAGCGCTACGTCCAATTTATGGCCGATGAGCGATGAGGCTCATTTCTGGCTGAATGGTTTCGTCAATAAAAAAATTACGGTTTGGTGCGGTTTATTGGCCGGCGGCATCATTGGGCCGTACTTCTTCCGTGATGATCAAGACCGGCACGTTACTGTGAATGGGAACCGCTACCGTTCAATGATAACCGAATATTTGTGGCCCCAATTGGTTCATATGGACTTGGAGGACATGCGGTTCCAACAGGACGGCGCCACAAGCCACACAGCCAATGCCACAATCAATTTATAGGAAACCAAGTTTGGAGAACGTGTTATCTCACGAAATGATCCAGTCGATTGGCCGCCTCGGTCGTGCGATTTGACGCCGTTAGACTATTTCCTGTGGGGCTACGTCAAGTCTATGGTCTATGCCAACAAGCCAGCGACGATTGATGAAATTCGTACGAATATCGAACGTGAAATTGCAGCAGTATCGGCCGATTTATGCTTGAAAACCGTCGAAAATTGGGTTCAGCGTCTGTACTTCTGCAAGCGTGCCCGTGGTGTCCATGCAAAAGAAATCGAGTTCCATACATAATGGCATCGAACGTACTTTCACAGGAATAAAGAATTTCATTGATATCCAAAACCGTTTTTGTATACCTAACTCTTAAGGGACTTTAAGTTTTGAAAGTATGAAAGTTGCTTTGGTCACTGCTACACTGAGTGGTAAGTGGAGAGCGATTTATTTTGAAAAGGCCTTAGAAATTCTATCACGCGATTTTATGTACGTTTTTGACCTCAGGCTGGACATCAAATAGTTGTTTCCGCATCTCCTTTGAGGTTGGTATGGAATATACATGTTTAGATTACTTACTCATACACGAGGCAAAATCGCCTTTTTTGATATGTTTGAATAGAAAGAAAATATATTTGGAACACTAATTTTTAAATATTATATATTTCTGAGCAAATACATTTTATTTGAAAATCAATAAAATTTATTTGGAACTCGTATATTAATATGTTACAACATATAATATTTGCAAACTAAATTTCTCAAATAAAATATGTATTTGAATACAAATAAAATGATTGTTTAGGAATTTCTCCAAATATATTTTATTTAAAAAAGATTTTCGAAACTTTTATTGAATTTTTAGAATTTAATTTTTTTTTGGTTTGAACCTCCTAGTTATGATACCAAATGCAGCAATATCTTATGTTTTAAACCAATCATTTAAAATTTCTGTGTATTCCAAGCCATCATTGGTTGTCAATCCTCCATGTACATATTTCGATCCAAGATCATATGATTTCAATTATTATTATTTTTTATATTTAAGACGTTAAAATTTTTGAAAAAGTTAACTTTGAATTACTGAAAAATTTAACACAATTTAGATATTTTCTGAATATTTAAATGAAAATAAATATTTGTTTCGGAAAAATAGTCCAAAATAAACACATTGGGATGTAAACAAAGATTTGTTTAGAACAACATCTTCCCAAATATATAATTTTTGTGTGTACCAAATATTATATGTTTATAGTGTATCCTAAAGATATATATGTTTCAAGCCGAATATGTTTGGGACAATATATTACAGGAGCGATTTTTTTTCAGCGTGTAAGGAACTTTTAAAAGCGGTGAAATAATTGACAATTTTTTCGGCACTGCTACACTTACCACAGTCTGATAATTGAAAATTTTTTTTTCGCGATCATATTTTCCAAGTGGAGTACTTAATATTTACACGGGGCAAAATCGCCTTTTTTGATATGTTTGAATCGAAAGAAAATATATTGGGAACACAAATTTTTAAATATTATATTTTTCTTAGCAAATAAATTTTATTTGAAAATCAATAAAATATATTTGGAACGCATATATTAATATATTACAACAAATTATATTTGCAAACTAAATTTCTCAAATAAAATATGTGTTTAAATACAAATAAAATTATTATTTAGGAATTTTTCCAAATATATTTTATTTAAAAAATATTTCCAAAACTTTTGCTGAGTTTTTCATATTTCAGTTTCAATTTTTCTTGGGTTTCGAATTGTACCTCCCAGTTATGATACCATATGCAGCATTACCTTCTGTTTTAAGTCAATCGTTTCAAATTTCTGAGTATTCCAAGCCATCATTAGTCGTCAATCCTCTAAGTACTTTATATTGATCCAAGATTATATGATTTCAATTATTATTTTTTACGAACATTAAAAATTTAACTTTGAATTACTGAAAAATTTGAGACAATTTATGTATTTTATGAATACTTAAATGCAAATAAATATTTGTTTCGGAAATAATGGTCCCAAATAAAAACATATTGGAATGTAAACAAATATTTGTTTAGAACAACATCTTCCCAAATACACAATTTTTGTGTGTACCAAATATTACATGCTTAGAGTCTACCCCAAACATATATATGTTTCAAGCCGAATATGTGTGGGAAAATATACTACAGAAGCGATTTTTTTTCAGCGTGTACAAAATTTTAGCTTTGCATGCCGAAAAATGACTACATGAATAGACCGTTGTTTATTAAACACTCCTGCCTATGCGTGTGAAAAATTTCAGCTTTCTTGCTCTAACAGGAGCCTCAGCGGTCAAGTGGTCGAAAATCAATTGGAGGAAAATCGAAGTCGCCTATTTTAATTTCCGAGTATTGGTCTATCTACTCACCAAGTTTCAAGAAAATCGGTTCAGCCGTTTAGGCGTGATGCGGCAACAGACAAACAAACAAACGATTTTATAATGTTAACGATAGGATTTGTTTGTGCCAAATATAATATATTTAAGGTGTACCCTAAATATTTGAATTCAGATGCAATTTTGTTCAGCTGTACAGCGGGCGAAATCGCAGTTTTTGATATGTTTTCAATGAAAGAAAATTTATTTAGAAAAGATTTTTTATATATTGTATATTTTTGAATAAATAAATTTTATTTGAAGATTATTAAAATTTATTTGGAACGCATGTGTTAATATTTATATTACAACAAAATATATTTGCGAAATAACTAACGCAAATAAAATATGTGTTTACAATTACCAATTTTGAGGTACTAGATGCTGTTTTTTCGGATTAGTTTGTTTTGCACCTATTTTCGCCTAATCTGTAGTTACAATTATGCAGAAGACTGGAAAACAAAATGCCAACGGGATTCTCGTACGTGGAGAACAGTTGTCATTTTTGATATGTTTGAATTGAAAGAAAATATATTTGGAAGCAACATTTTTGAATATTATATATTTGTGAACAAATAAATTATATTTGAAAATCAAGATATTTTGTTTGGAACTGACTTTCACAAATAAAATATGTGTTTACGCACAAATTAAATTATTGTTTAAGAATATATTTTATTTAAAAACAACTTCTAAAACTTTGCTGTATTTTTCGAATTTCAGTTTAAATAGTTCCAAACTTTAGTGTTATACTTTACATATAAAGGGTGGTTAAATTGTAAGGGCCGATGTTGAATGTGAACCATACCTAAACGTCAAGTTTTTTATGCATTTCATTTGACATTTCTCAATTTCAGACTAACTCAATTTGAACCATGGAAAGATACACAATCGAGCAACGCGTTCAAGTTTTTTAAGCCTTTTACGAAAATGGGCGTTCAAATCAAAATGCATGTCGTGCACTTCGTGATGTTTTTTTCATCAGCATAATCGACCAAATGTGTCCACAATCGGGATTGTGGGCAAATTTCTGCAAACCGGGTTAATAGAAGATGTGAAAACACGTGTGCATGCTCGCCCAGTTCGTTTGGTGCGGCTAATGGGCTGGCGACGTCATCGGGCCATACTTCTTCGAAATGAGGCCGGTCAGGCAGTTACTGTGAATGGTGTTCGCTATCGTGAGATGATAACGAACTTTCTATGGCCCGAATTGGAAGAAATGGATGTGGGCAATATGTGGTTTTAACATGACGGTGCCACTTGCCACACAGCTAACGAAACAATGGGTCTTTTGCGCAACAAATTCAATGGCCGTGTTATCTCACGTCGTGGCGATGTCAATTGGCCGCCAAGATCATGTGATTTGACACCGTTGGACTTCTTTCTTTGGGGTTATTTGAAAGAAAAGGTGTACGTCGATAAGCCAGCAACAATTCCAGAGCTAAAGGATGAGATAATTCGGCACATTAACGGCATAGAACCTAAATTATGCCTCAGCGTCATCGAAAATTTGGATCATCGGATGGAGGTGTGCCGCCGAGGTTACGGCGGCCATTTGGCCGATAGTTTGTTCCATACATAATTAAACCATACCTATATTATCATAATAAAAAGAAATTACAATAATTTCCTAAATAATTTGTGTTTTATTCAAAATCAACATAGGCCCTTAAAATTTAACCACCCTTTAGTTACTGGGACCAAGTGCTTTTCTCAGATGAAAGCAAGTTCAACATTTTTCGATCAGATGGCCGTATAGTGGTTTGGCGAGAGCTCAATGCAGAATTGGACGCATAAAATCTTGCACCAACTGTGGCGGAGGAGTTATGGTATGGGGTTGCATGTCGGCTGCTGGTGTTGGTGAACTGGTTTTTATCGATGGAATTATGGTTAAAACTGTTCATATGAATATTCTTAGAGACACCCTCAAAAAAAAGGGGCAGAAATGCTTAACCTGCCTAGATCATTCACATTCCAACACGATAATTACCCAAAGCACACGGCGCGAGACGTGACTACACGCTGAAAAAATCGCTTCTGTAGTATATTGTCCTAAACATATTCGGCTTGAGACATAGTATATCTGTTTAGGGTATATCTAAGCATATACTATTTGGTACACCCAAAAATTATATATTTGGAAAGATGTTGTTCTAAAAACTCTTTGTTTACATCCCAACATGTTTTTATTTGGGACTATTATTTCCGACACAAATATTTATTTGCATTTAAGTATTCAGAAAATACCTAAACTGTGTTATATTTTTCAGCAATTCAAAATTATTTTTTAAAAATTGTTCGTTAAAATAATAATAATTGAAATCGTATAATCTTGGATCTAAATAAATTACTTAGAGGATTGGTAACTAAAGATGGCTTGAAATACTCAGAATTTTTAAATGATTGATTTAAAACAGAAGTTAGTGCTGCATATGGTATCATAACTGGGAGGTATAAATCGAAACCAAGGAAAACTTAAAACTGAAATTGGAAAAAGTCAGCAAAAGTTTTGAAAATCGTTTTTAAATAAAATGTATTTGAAGAAATTTCTAAACAATAGTTTTATTTGTATTTAAACACATATTTTATTTGAGAAATTTAGTTTGCAAATATAATTTGTTGTAATATATTAATATATGCGTTCCAAATATATTTTATTGATATTCAAATAAAATTTATTTGGTAAGAAATATATAATATTTAAAAATGTTAGTTCCAAATATATTTTCTTTCGATTCAAACATATCAAAAAGGCGATTTTGCCCCGTGTATATACCATTTATATTAATTATACAATTTTTGCCACTGCATGTCAAAATACGATTGCTTGAAAGCAAAAGTACAAGTTTTGCTGTAATTATTCGGTTTAAATATGAAACATCAAAGGAATAGCATCAATGAAACGCACAAGAATTATTAACAACTTCAAAAAACTTAAATCAAAAAAAAAATCATTTACAATTTTCTATAAAATATATTTTTTTCATTCCATTTCATTGAAATTGCATTTCTCTTACAACAGCATTTTATAGAAAAATATAAATTTGATGCAAATATATTTTCTTTCGATTCAAACATATCAAAAAAGGCGATTTTGCCCCGTGTATATACCATTTATATTAATTATACAATTTTTGCCACTGCATGTCAAAATATGATTGCTTGAAAGCAAAAGTACAAGTTTTGCTATAATTATTCGGTTTAAATATGAAACATAAAAGGAATAGCATCAACGAAACGAACAAGAATTATTAACAACTTCAAAAAACGTAAATAAAAAAAAAATCATTTACAATTTTCTATAAAATAAATTTTTTTCATTCCATTTCTCTTACAACAGCATTTTATAGAAAAATATAAATTTGATGCAAAAAATTAAATGTCGACGAAATTTTCAAGAAAAATGTAATTTCAACAAAATTTTCTAGAACAAGTAAGAAAGTTCAGCCGGGTAAACCGACTTATGAATCCCCTCACCTTGAGTCCCAAAAAAGTATTAGCTAATTTATTTATTTTTTTTTAAATTAAATTATTATCAATTTAAATTGCATTTAATAACTTTAAAGAATGTACTGGCATGAAAGTTAAAAGCTGTTTACTTTTGGTACAAAATGGTCCATTTGTGTGGGAGGTACCAAAAGGAGCGTGGCAATAATGCCCATTTTCCACTGTATTGTAAGTACTATTAAACCATTACACTGTACAAAATGTCAAGTCTTTGTATGCACCTGGTGTTAAAGTTATAAGCTGGTATCTTTTGGTACAAAATGGTCCATTTGTGTGGGAGGTACCAAAAGGGGCAACTTCGCCCATTTTTCTCGAGGTAATAGTGACTAATAAACTAAGACTATGTGTAGAATTTCAGAAGATTTAAATAAGTAGTATAAAAATTATTAAATAATCAATATTTCACAAAATGTTAACCCTTTGTGGGGGAGGTACTAGACGGAATGGGCCAATATGGCCCATCTTCGATCCTAGCCGGAGATAGAAGAAAATATTACCACGTACAAAATTTGAAGTCAATCGGTTACTCCTTTCGAGAGTTATCGTGCGCACCAGCCAGCAGACAGACGGACGGACGGACGGACATTGCTCATTCGACTTAAAATGACCCAAAACGAATATCCGCCGAACATACTTAGGGTCTTAGGTCACTCCTTCGATGTGTTAAACTTTTGGCTCGTAGCAAATGATATATACCCTCCTCTCTAAGGTGAGGGGATAAAAATGCAATGCAAATGCAAAATTTCGTTTTCTAGAAAAAATCGGGTCGCGCCTAAATTTAAACCGGACCCACTTGTTTAACATTTTTATTGTAATACCTTAAAACATTGTATGAAATCTTATTAGAATTAGAATTTTGAATTTATGTACGATCGCAACTATATTTCTGTATCGTTCCATAAAATAAATAAATTTCTGTTTTGTTATTTTTTTGAAATAAATATGTATACGTATTTCACATTTGGATTCCCCGGAGGTCCAAAACCACATAAAGTATAAAAATTAATATATTAAAATTCAATTCCAATTGCTTAACATATGCATTGATTCACTCCATTGGATTACATATAAAAATATTATGATATTTTTATGTCTCTACGGGACTTTTTTGGGCCCACACATTGTAAGTGGATTTTTCTTCATTTTTGGAATCTTGTTGACTTTTTCTTTCATTTTAGTACCATTTCGACTGTGGGCTTTAGGGCCTTTTTGAAGACCGTTTCACCACCGGGCACATTTTTGGCATTTTGGGGGTGACTTCGGAGGCGGCGATGTATCCTTTTGTTTTGGTATCTGCCCGTTATAGTGAACTTTTGCCGGAAAATTTGACTAAAAGAAGCCCTACTTCAAAGGGCTATAAAACAAAAATTCGAGCTAACTTTGCAAAACCCTTTGGGGGTTTTGTTATAAGTTCAAATCTACTGATGTATGCAGATTATGTTAAGATATTATTTTTATAAAACATCTGAAGATTCAATGCTCTTATAAAATGATTTGGTTAGTTTTGAAAATTGGTGTGACATAAATTCCATGGACCTTAATCTAAAGAATCTCTAGGTCGAGGGCGATTCCATCTAGATTAAGTCTTTATGGTTTCAATTTAGATACTGTTGAATCCTTTGTGGATCTTGGTATATTAATGGATCCTAAACTCAATTTCAATAATCACATAATTGCAATGGTGAATATAGCTTATAGCGTTCTTGGTTTCATTAAGCGATGGGCAAAAGAATTCGTAGATCCATATGTAACTAGGCAGTTGTATACGTGCCTAGAATATGGGTCTGTAGTGTGGAACATGGTGTTGAATGTTACAAATGGTGATGTGATCTATAGTTTTATTCTTTCGAGGATTAGATTCAATGCACCATATAGATCCTTCACATGTTACGTATTGATTTTCAACGTACAAATTATGCTTCGACAGAGCCCATTCGTAGAATGTTCATGGATTTCAAATCTTATCTGGTTGTTTTGCATTTGGTCTAATTTAGTTTTGGCACTCCCACAATTTCTTAATCAGAAGTCAAGCCAGAAAATCATATTATTATTTATGTATCTACCAAAACAGTGATATAATCAAATTGTCCACGGTTATCAACATTTTCGGAAGCCCAAATCCCTCCCACTGTGCATCATCCACAGACATTGAGCATCGACCATCGACCACCGACAACTGTCTTCTGTTCATTCATTCACCCATTGAAGATCACATTTATCACACATTTATTCGAACATAATAATTAAAAGTAAATAAAAACAATCCCCGAAAACAACTACAACAGCAACAACAACAACAACGATAAGACAAGATCACACAGAGTTTTGTTGTTTCTCAACTAATTGCAATACAAATAAAATTACATTTCATTTCATTACTTTTGACTTGTTTTCGAACTTCAATGTCTCTTTGAACGAAGACAACGTTCGGTCTTTTAATGGCCGGCCGGCAGAACGGGATGCGGGATGTGCACACACAACTCTGAGAGACTGAGAGCCGGCCGACCGACCGGTAGCCGCAGCATTTGCGCATGATCAGATCACTTTGGTACGTGGTGCAATAGATGGGATGGCCACCGTTCGTTGGGCGATGGACCACCCAATTAGTCGTACATTCGATCGTTCGTTTTGTTCGGAAGCGTAAATAGTTGAAAGAGTTTATGAACCTGTTTCATTGTGTTTGGATTGTTGTTGTTGGTTGTTTAAGATTTGTGCGTCTGCGCGCATTTGTTAAAAAGACGTCTAAACAGACACAGATGTGATCTTAAGTGTTGAGTGTTGTTGGTTGGGTGGACTGATGGAGATGAGATGATGTGTTGATGGACTCACTGACTGACTGACTGACGGACGCACGGACTGACTGCATGTTTGCATAGCTTGGTCGGGTCGAGAAGTAATCCTAATGGATTTTCGGATATGTTACGGGGTGTTTAGATGTGAAACGCTTGGCTGACAATATGACGGTAGTCGGTAGAATGTTTGTTAATTGGTTGCTTCAATGGTTCGCTATATGGTTGTACGTACGGTTGCACGGTCGGTCGGGCGGTCGGTCAGTTTGGTCGGGGACTGAATGAATTGATTGATTAAACAGCCGACCTGGAGTTTTATACTCGTATTCATAAATAACACACAAAACGTATGTGTTTCGGTGTCTGTGCGGAGGGGGCTATTAATTTAAACGTTCGATTTTCGAACATTTAAGTAAATGCTATTTGAACAACAATTAGGGCTTTGATTTATCCTGGCCAAATGGATGAATGAATGAATGGCCTTCAATGTCGGTTCGAACAGGTCCGACCGTCACAGGAATGTTAGTTATTTCACAGGCAAGCGTTAAATTACCTACCGGCATGGCAAATCCATACCTATCTTAAGTGGTT
Source organism: Eudasyphora cyanicolor (assembly GCA_963930755.1). Lineage (NCBI taxonomy): Eukaryota > Metazoa > Arthropoda > Insecta > Diptera > Muscidae > Eudasyphora > Eudasyphora cyanicolor. Next base: position 196,466,868 of record OZ005734.1, on the reverse strand, counting down.
TTTAAGGAAGCTTCTTGAATTTAATGAAAATGAAAAGCCATTCTTTCGACTACTTTCAATTAATTTATGAAAAGGTACTCATAAAATTTTATTTCGAGATCCTGAATACTTGAAGTATTTTCATGAATGAATGAAAATCGAATAAGTGAAAATGACATAAGGGATATTTTATAGCTATAGTATAAGTATTTTTGGAACAGATTTTAGAACGGGATATTTCTCCGAAAAAATTCAAGATCTAAGTCGACAGTATGACAGCTCTCAAGGCCTTGGACTCAAGAACCATCAAATCACATTGCACAATGGACTGCTTTCTTTCCTTAACCCATAGTCAGGCGCACGAAATCACGCTCTGCTGGGTGCCAGGACACAGCAACATACAGAGCAACGAATTAGCAGACGAATGTGCCAGGATAGGATCCGATGCGCGAAATGAAACCGCGACCCTGGACGTGCAAATTCCGTTCGTGGAACTTAAAAACCAAAGCGACGAACGGGGAGCAGCACAAACCAGATCGAGGTGGGATACCATACAAAACTGCAAGAACACTTTGGCCATCCATTGATGTGACCCGTACCAAAGAACTGCTGTCCTTCAGGAAGAACACACTTAGCATCCTCACAGGAGTCATCACAGGGCACTGTGTGAAAGGCAATATGGCTGCACGCATGAAGCTTCCCTATGAAGACTTCTGTAGAAGCTGCTTGGATGAAGAAGAGGAGGAGTCAGTACAGCACTTGATATGCTCATGCAAAGGACTGCAAGAGTACCGTTTGGCCTATTTAGGGCACAGGCTCTTCGAAAACCTAGACGACCTAGCAGATGCTCCCCTCAAACCCCTTCTCAAATTCATCAGAAAATCGTTCTGGTTTAGTATAGACACAAAGACAAATGAAAACACGAGTAACTAAACCTTCTCTCCCTCTTCCTAAACCTTCTCTCCCTCTTCCTAAACCTTCTCTCCCTCTTCCTAGCCTACCAACCTCCAACCATCTTTTCCCTACTTCTATTCTGCTCGAATCGTCGGCCCCGAGTGAACTCGTCAGTTGTATTCTGACGGGCGTCCCTTTCAACCTAACCTAACCTATAAGTATTTATAATTCGGAGCGCTTCGCAGCCCCCCAATAATTCAATGAATTCAAGTTAGGTTAGGTTGAACGACAGAAGAAGTTTTAACGTCTCATGTCCATTGACATATACTGCACTCCTAATTTATGATATTTTTTAACTCCAAGAGTTATCGAAAATCTGTGGTTGAGTTTCGTGCGAAGCACCGAATGGCATACAATGGACGCCATTCACCAAACTAAATGTCCTGGACTACGCTGATGATCTGTGCTTCCTTGCCCAGAAGCTAAATGTTTTACATATAAATTCGCTCAAAGCTGGCCTAAACATAAACCTAAAGAAGACTAAACTAATGAGAATCACCAGCAGTATTAGTTGCAACCTAACCCTTGATAACACCTTAATCGAAGACGTCAATAGGTTTTGTTACCTATGATGTACTATATCCAATGCTGCTGGATCAGACGAGACCATACAAAGTCGTATCAACAAAGCCAGAAATGCAATGTACACATTCAAGGAAATATGGAGATCAAATGATCTCTAGCAGAACATGAAAATCAAAGTTTCCAAAAAAATCAAAGCATCCAAGGCGCTTGGTCCAGATGGCATCTCAATGCTGATGTTAAAGAAGATTGAGGCAATAGGTTTGTGATATCTGACCAAAATCCTACCTATCAATTGGTCAACTGGTGATTCCGGATATTTGGAAAGTTGCCCGCGTAATTCCCATTCTGAAACCAGATAAACTCGATACCAATGGGGAATCTTACCGCCCGATTTCTCAACTCTCACCGGTAGCAGAGGTTTTAGAATCACTCGGTATAATTGCTCCGAAAGAGCATTTATACCTCGCTAACCACCAACATGGCTTTAGGAAAGCGCATAGCACAATAACGGCTTTGCAAAAGATTTCATCAAGGATTACAAACGGCCTAAATCAGCGACCACCAGCCGAGCAAACTATTGTGGCAGCTCTCGATCTGTCCAAAGCGTTCGACACAGTCGACCATTCGATGCTGATTTCCGACATCATGAACTCCACTCTTCCAAATGATGTCAAATGATAGATTGCCAATTACTTTAAAGGCCTTCGTAGAATTCCGAGTCTAAAAATCCAAATTCCGCAAGATTAAAATGGGTGTTCCACAGTGCGGAGTCCTGTCACCCTGTTATTTAACATCTACCTTGCCAAACTCCCCGATCCTCCAGCAGATGTTTCGGAGGTATCGTACGCCGATGATTGTTCCATCATCTCCTTAGGCGTTAATGTGGATGATGTAAGTGCTAAAATTACCAACTACTTAGTCACCATCACAAACTTCTTTCGGGAGCGTAATCTCCAATTATCCACCGCAAAGTCTACAGTATCCCTCTTCAATTCCTGGACCCGAGAAGTGAATATGGAACTTGACATCGTTGTCGAAGGGAGGCGTATTCCCACAGCACACAATCCAAAGATCCTTGAGGTAGTCTTTGACAACCTTCTCCTCTTCTCGCCACACGCCTCCTACACGCAAAGAAAAAATTCGATTTTGCGAAACGAAATATTAGACAACTACAATACTCGTTTGCCGGAACTGAAATTTCCTTTGTTGTGACTGAAACTTATTTCGCGTAAGCAAATTTTGTTCTGATTTCAGTCGTCGTATACAAGAATTGTAGTCGTCTATTTTTTTCGTTTCAAAGAAACGTTTTTTTTTTTGCCTGTATATCAACCAAAAAGTGAAAGCAAGGAATAAGGTCCTGAAAGCGTTAGCAGGCACCTCCTGGGGCAAAGATAAGGAAACCTTGGTAGCGACATACAAATCCATCGGTCGCTCTATCCTTAATTATGCCGCTCCAGTGTATGGACCTCATTCCTTAGCGATACGCAATGGAGAAATTTGCAAACGCCGAAGAATAATGCACTCCGAATTGCTACTGGTTGTGTCCAAATGACGAATGTGGATCATCTCCACGAGGAGACCAGGATGCTGTCAGTCAGACAACATAATGTGTTGCTAACTAGACAGTTCCTGCTGGCAAGTCATATGCCAAGTCATCCTAACTATCAGATCCTGATGGTAGATCCATTTTCTCGACACATTCGTAAGGGCTTCAGGTGCTATCGTGAGGACATCCAAGACGTCATTCCATCGGATGTCAACCGTTTGTTAATATCGAATGCCCTGCATCAATTTGCGGTCTCCGAAACCATTAAAGGCTATATATGCAACAAAGTCCTTAATCAACATCCTCCCACAATTTCGGCATCTTCAAAGGCAAACACGGTCAATCCTGGCACAGCTAAAAGCTGGCTGGAGCAACGTTCTCAACTGCTACAGAGAACGCATTGTTCCCGGCACTCTAAACAGGTACCCTTCCTGCCTACAAAGCCCTCATGACATGTTGCACCAATTTAACTGTCCATCCAATCCCTCTTCCTTACGACGGTTTGTGGGCAAGTCCAAAATAGGTGGTACAATTTCTCCGCCTTCCAACATCCAATTTGTCCCATAATTAATTTCAATATCTTTATATTCTTCGGGAAAGAACTTTCGCCAACAGCAGAACTGTTACAACAACAACCAATATACTATAGGCCGGTTCAGTCACCAGTGTTTTCCTTTTGCTCTTTTACAGGTATATAGCGCTACCACAGCCTTATTTGCTTTTCACTTTCCAAAATGTTGGGTTTTAAGTCCAACTTCCTGTTTAGTAAAATAACTAAGTATTTTGCGCTTTCAGAGAAGAGAATTTCAACACCCCCCAAGAAGACAGGTGTAACTCGTGGTACCTTATTCTCCTTGTGAAAAGAACTAGTTCCGTCTTGGTCGTGTTTACACCAATACCATTACCGGGAACCCGTCTTGCGGTTGTACGAGTATGAAGGGCCTGCTGTAGGATGTCTTTGAGAGTATCCATAAAATTCCCTCTAACAGCTGTTGCCACGTCATCTGCATAGGCATCAACTCTGACACCCATCATCTCCAGGGGAAGCAAAATATTGTTCATGGAGAGTTTCCATAGCAGAGGAGACAGAACAACCCCTGGGTCGATCCCCTGCTGACAAATCTATGGAGGTCAGTTGACCCTAATCTAGGTGAAATGCCTTTCTTAATTAGAAGGTTATGAATGAACCTACGAATACTGCTATCAATCCCCAGGGTTTATAAAGCCGTAATTATAGCGGCTGGATTTATGTTATTGAAGGCCCCCTCTACATATACATCTACACCATAATAACTTTTCAGGAACTGAATATATCCCAAGCAGATGTGGCCCAGGCTAAACTCCAAAAGCACCAACGCCTTGCTGTTGTTATCCAAGCCGACCTTTTCACTTATCGTGTCTGTCAGGAGGTCTCACTGCCTTATTGAAAGGCACGCAGAGAGATTGAAGGTCTTATCTATAGAGCGTTATGATTTTGCAGAAGCTGCGGAGGCGAAGAGGATGAGGAATCAATAGAATTGAGTTTTGTAAAGAAATCAAAATGGTTCAATATTCTTAAGTCCCATCGGTAGCAAAATTGACTATATAGTCTATGGCTGCCACTCTTAACTAAACCAAATCTACATATATCCGCTATATAACGGGTGATCCAAGTAGACATACTTTTTTCAATAGCCTTTTTATGACAGATCACGTGTGAGTCATGTCATGCTGTCATGTTATTTTTGTTAAGTATTATTTGGCATTTCATCATGGAAAGACTTACGCCTGAACAACGTTTACAAATCGTTCAACTTTATTACGAAAATTCACGTTCTGTAGGGAATGAGTTTCGTGCACTTCGCTCATCTTATGGTCAATATAATCGGCCTACTGAGCGTACTATTCGCAACACCATCACCCATCTTGAGACCCAGCATTCATTATTGGATAATATTCGACCGAATAGACCACGTCCAGCATGCAGTGAAGAAAATGTAGCGGCCGTAGCTGAGAGTGTACACGAAGACCGTGGAGAGTCGATCCGGCGCCGTTCGCAACGGACTGACGTATGGAACGACTTGGCGCATTTTACGTCGAGATCTTAAATTGAAAGCATACAAAATACAGCTTGTTCAAGAACTGAAGCCGCCCGACCTTCCCAAGCGACACCGCTTCGCTCTATGGGCTCTTGAAAAGTTCCAAGAAGATCCGACGTTTTCGAGCCAAATTTTGTTCAGCGATGAGGCCCATTTCTGGCTCAATGGATATGTAAACAAGCAAAATTGCCGCATTTGGGACGCAGAGCAACCTGAAGAGATTCAAGAGCTGCTACTTCATCTAGAAAAAACAACGGTTTGGTGTGTTTTGTGGGCCGGCAGAATCATCGGTCCATATTTCTTCACAAATGATGCCGGTGAGAACGTAACCGTCAATGGCGATCGTTATTGTGCCATGATAACCGACTATTTGATGCCTGAAATTGAAGCTCGTGATCTCGGCGACATTTGGTTTCAACAAGACGACGCCACTTCCCACACATCGCATCAATCAATGGATTTATTGATAGAACACTTCGGTGAGCAGATAATTTCTCGTTTTGGGCCGGTCGATTGGCCACCAAGATCGTGCGATATCACACCGTTAGACTTTTTCCTGTGGGGATATGTAAAGTCTAAAGTTTATGCGGACAAACCCGCTTCGATTCAGGCCTTGGAGCAAAACATCATGCGTGTCATTCGCCAGTTACCAGTCGAAATGCTCGAACGAGTCATCGAAAATTGGACTCAACGGATGGACCACCTGAGACGTAGCCGCGGCTAACATTTATAATCTTCAAAAAATAAATGCCAAATAATGTTCTTTCAAATGATAATAAACATTCCCCATTTAATTTGAATTTTCTCCATTTAATTTTTTTTCTTTAAAAAATAGGGAACCTCGAAATGGATCACGCTATATATATGTACTCGTACATGTTTCTTCCGATTTGGCAACTAAAGACTATAGAAACTGCACTTTACATTCGTTTAGTACATAATTCAGTGCTCTCTATGAGGGTCCCTCTTAATTATTAATTTCATAATTTACAAAGGCTTCTGCAGAAGGTGAGTGCTTCCAAAACCCAAAGTTTTGTTAGTGAAGTCTACCAGAGTTAAATTTCGCCAACATTACAGCAATTGGTGTACAAATTGCACACGACTCTCATTCTGCGAGAAATGTGAAAATATACTCACGTGCCGCAAACGCTTCTGATTGCCTAACGTTGCTGAGGAATGTGTCTGTGACTTCATTAACAGCCTGTTTCTGTAACTTAAAAATTTGCTTTCGTTCGCCTGCCAGACGACAAACAGCTGATTTGGGTTTCAGTAACTACCATCAGAACGACAAGTCGTACGATAATGAACTCGTACGAAAACGTAATCATTTCAGTGCAAATGTTGGTTTCTCTATCTCTCTTTGCTGTCATCTCGGCGAACACAAATGTCAGATCGAGTCACATTATTTTATTTGTCGACTGATAGGAACAATGACAAAAAAATATTATTAAAAGCAAAAAATAAGTAGATATTAATCTAATTATGGTAAAAACAATTAAACAATAATAAAATTGTGTACATATGGGTACATATTTAAGCATACAGAAGTCAATATTGGTTGCTCGCTAAGATGGAAAAAAATTATCAGTGCACAATGAGAGAGACGGGAGAGAGAGAGAAATAAATGAGAGTCTTGGTGCAGCTCAACTGACCACCCAGGGTTGCTTTTTTGGTCACGGCTAGTGTGAATAGTACAGAGATGTATTTGCTAAGGTCGACCATACACAAATGTGTGCTTTTTTAGACCGGAAGTTGTGAAATTATTGATCTGGCAATTACATTACTTTCCAATTGGTAAATTGCTAACGTCGTTGACGTAAGGCCATTCGAACGAACGATAGAACGTTAGAGAAACCAAATTCCTGACGAAAGTGAGTGACTGGTTTTCGTTCGCAGAGACTTTCGTTAGAAATACAGAAACAGGCCGTAAATATGAACCGGCAATCAGCAACTCCACATGAAATAGTTTCAGTATGAGAAGACTGAACATGCACTTACAGAGCCGGCAATGAAGTGCTTGAATAGGAAAGGGTTCAACCGCACAGGACCTAAAGTAACAACTTTGAAATTTTTAAAAACAGAATATCTGTATTTTTTATTTTATTTAAATACTCACAAAACTAGTAAAATTTAAATTGTATGCTCAGTAATTTTTTTAATCAGGCATTTATTTCAACGTCCAGGCATTGTATACATTCCCCGTCTATCACAAATCTCTGTCATATCAAAATATGACGTCTATTTGATATATTGTTTGCCACTCTGCTTCTTTTTGGGGGGTAGGAAAACGGTCAAACGGGTCTCATATATGCTAAGGATGTGTGTACGCATTTCTTAACCTGCTGCTGCTGCTGACGCTTTCGCTGTTTGTTTTAAATGTTCCACTAAACGCTTTGTCAAAAAATATTGTATATTGATTTTGTTCTCCTTCATTCATAACTGAAGAAGTGTATTTTCGGCTGTGTTCTTCTAAGGGAAGTTAACGTGTTAGTAATCCATTGTCCTCTATTTTTCATTTTCAATATCGACATTGGGGCATAAATATTCGTATGTACAGCAATCAGCGGCAGCAACAGCAACATCAGTTCATGCAGCATTTATGCTGCAACACCCCGTGCGAATGTTATAAGTAGCGGTATAGATTATATGCGTGGGGATTCGTGAAGAGTTTGTCAGAGTTGTAGGAAAGGGAAGGACCAAAGCATAAGGGACTCGTTAATTAGATTAATCTTGGACACATATGGTATTTATTAGGAAACTCATCTGAAGATTCTGAGTTTGTTTGTGAAATGCTCGATCTATCTATCTGTAAACTATAGTCGACCACAGAATATATTTATAACCTCACTTTTTTGGAGGAGGGAATATATCATTTGCTACGGGCTATAGATGTAACACATCGAAGGTGTGACCTAAGACCCTAAGTATGTTCGGCGGAATCCGAATCTTCCAAGTAGTAACGGATTGATTTTAAATTTGGTATGGGATAATATTTTTTTTTTCTATCTCAGGCAATGTTAGAAGATGGACCATTAGTCACTCCTTTTAGTGCCTCCTTCATAAATGGTTAACATTGAGTGAAATATTGATTATCTAATAACTTCTATAATACTTATTTGAATCCTCTGTAACTCCACACATATTTACATATCTGTCACACATATCTGTCGCTTATAACTTTAACACTAGCGCATATAAATATTTGAATTTTTGTGCATGGTAATGCTTTTGTGTAACAGTCGACCATAGAGGCCTTTATTTATATTAGAGTCGACTATATAGGCCTTCCCTTATGTTAAAGGCGACCATAAACGTCTTTCCATACATAAGAGGTGACCTGGTCATCTCTATACTATAGTTGACAATGGGAATATTTCTCTATATCACAGTATACTGTAGAGGCCTTCTTTTATTTTGAGTAGACCGTAGATGTATTTTTATGTATCATAGTCGACCATAGTAATTTTATTCTACTTTAGAGTCGACCATAGAGGCCTTTCTCTATGTAAGAGTCGACTATAGAGGTATTTCTCTATTCTCTATATTAAAGGTGACCATAGAGTGGTTATAGGGGTCTTTCTCTACACTAGGGTCGAGCACAGAGTTCTTTCTCTTTACCAGAGTCGCCCTAGGTCCTTTATTTTAGAGGTATAGAGTCGACCACTGAAGTTTTTATTTATGCTAGAGTCGCGCATTTATACTAGATTCGGCCATGGGGATATTTTTCTATATTAGAGTCGACCATAGAGGCCTTCTGTTATTTTAGAGTTGACCGTATATGTATTTATCCCCTCACCTTACACTGAAAAAAAAAATAGTAATAAAACTAATGATGACACATTCTTATATTAAGAATGCTACCTCGGCATCAATTCAAAGACAATTTTCATTAAAATAATGAAAATTTACACGTTTTTTACGAAATTTTCCTTAATATAAAGTATTTTGAATTAGAATTAATGTCTATCTAATCATTAGTTTTGTGTACGCGCTTCTTTAAATGTACGCATTTAAATTAAAGAAAAAAATCATTATTTTTGTGACAATCCGCATTATTTTAAGTAATATTTCAATACTTTTAAGGATTTTCTACATTAACACTACGACGTAGACATGTCATAGTTTTAATGCCGAATCGGACTTAATTAACAGTATGAGATAGTTGAGTAATAAATTTAAGGCTACGCTCCCCTTAAAGGAAAGGCTGTCTTGGTAATAAATTTTATGACTATTGTCATTATTTTTAAGAATACATACGAGAGAATTATACAAACTCTCGCTCCCCTCTCGCTCGGAGAATCAGTTTTGTTTGGTAATGTGTGAACCAATAATTGTTATGGAATGCTAGAAGAGAAAATAGAGAACAGTTCTGTTTTTCGTTTTCTTTTAAATCGTCAGTTATTTACAAGCGATGGAAGGAAACGGTTGTCCGTTTTCGGGACGCGGATTGTGAAAAAATTTGATTGCTGTGAATATGTAAGTATACGTGCATACATACGTGCATGTTGCACCGAAAATAATTTTAATATGGGTTGTTAACAGTTATTTTTGCTAAAGCATAGCAACAACAACAAATGAAACCGTCGCGTACATGTGTGTATGCATGTGGTTATGCCGCCGGCGTCACCATCGATCTCTGTGATAAGGGAGTGCGTGTGTCATAGTTATTTTTGCTGTATGTTATTTATGGCGATGTACATGAAGGAGATCTTGTTTGTAAGTCCTGTGAAGAGATTTGTGCCAAATGGATGACAAAAATGTGAGTATGTAATAGATTTTGTAATACTGAAAGAAACAATGGTAAAATGTTTAGGTACGTGAAAAATAATATTATTATCCTGAAATAAACATCTTATTGGCAATTGCAAAATTAACAAAACACATTTTAATTGAAAGTATTTATTTATTAAAAATACCAGCGCATAATGCAGAAATGTAAAATTATTTGTGGCAATATAGAAATTTATTATTAATAATATGTTATACATACAACTATCTTTTTTAATTTTTTTAGTAAAACAATTTTAGAATGGGTCTTTTGTGAGAAGAGTGGTAAATTTTACAAAATATTTCAACGTAAGTATTATATATGAATGGTTGAAATATTTCTCTTATTTTTAAGCGTTTTCCAATTGTGATATGATAAAATTTATTTGCTTTTTTTTGTTTATAGATAATTTTATTTGATTTATTTTCAGAAAAACTTTAATTATTTTAATTTTAGATCACGCAATATTTGAAGATAAATGTGTTGGATATATGAAAAATGCAGTGCTGAATTCCATTTGTAACTAGCAAAAAATAAGTGAGCATACACCTACATGGGAATGTTTGAATTGAAAGGAAATAGATTTGGAAACAATATTTGTAAGTATTATGTATTTCTGAACAAATATATTTTATTTGAAAATCAATAAATTTAATTTGGAACGCATATATTAATGTATTAGAACAAACTATATTTGCGAACTTACGTTCACATATAAAATACGTGTTTTCACACAAACAAAGTTATTGTTAAAAAGTTTTCCAAATATAAATTGTTTAAAGAGATTTTTTCGGTTTTTGAATTTTAGTTTAAATTTTTCCTTGATTTCGTGTTCATAATTGCTTCATAAGTACTTCATAATTAAACCTGCTGTTAGATTAGGCCATTTGGTAAAATTTTTGTATATATATATATATGTATGTATATATATTGCCTTATAATTTTGTCCAAGGGATATTTTAGTTTTACTAAAATCAAAATAATAAGCGTATTTGCTCAAAAATAATTGTAATTAAGCTGTTTTCTTTTCACGATGTATTGAATAAAAATAAATATAAAATATTGTCTTCCACATTCATTTTATATGAAAAATGTAATGTTGACCAAATGGACTCATAATCTAGGATTCGTACAGATTTGCTAATCTAACACCAGGCTTAAGTATGTCATTATCAGCATTAGCTTTAGTTTTACAGAAGTAATTTTTAATAAGTTTTTGTAGTTTTGTTTGCTAACAAAACTTAAGATTTTAAAATCTAAGTCACGATTGATTTTTTTAGAAAATTATTTTTGATAACTCAATTTATATGAAAAATGTCACTTTCGCCACTTTCAAAACAATCAGTTTCTATTATTAATAATATCTTACATAAATATTTTTTTTATCTTTTAGTACAGCAAATTTTGTATGGATCTATTATGAGAATTTGTGTCGTAGAAGAGTGACTAAATATTTCAGTGTAAGTACGTATATTCCAAAGATTTTAATATATCTCTTATCTTTCAACATTTTGTGACAGTTATATGATAAAATTTATTTTAATACTTTATCGTATATAAATCATCCTGTTTGATTTCTATTCAAATTATTTTTATTTTAGTTCGCGCAATTGAACTTTATTTGGATATATGAAAAATGCAGTGGGAAATTAAAAATTTACAAATTGCAGGAAATGAGTGAGCATCCAAACTATATGATAAATAATATAATATTTGTTTTATATAATTTCTATTTAAATTCCAGCCAAATTCTGGGTTAAAAATCATTAAGGTCGGTTCCGATAAAAATTGTTCTTGGACAACAAATAGAGAAACGAATCCCGCTATAAAATCGATACATAACAATACAATATTCGAATAAAACTTCATAGTGTGTTGTCCGATTTGTCTTTATACAATTACATATTGTTTTAAATTATAAAATGTTCAAGGTTATCCGTAATATGCATTATATTTTTTTGTATTTTCCAATATAAAATATAACAAATAAAATATTTATTTAGAAAGATAAAGTGTTGTGTTATTGAATTTTCTATGAATATTAAATGATTTCAAAGATTTCATTTAAACGAGTAACATTATAATCAATATAATGTATTGATTATAATGTAATGTATAATGTTGTCCATACATATTTAAAAAAACTGTATTTAAATTCATGCATGCCTTAAATTAATTACCAGTATATTCTTATATCAAGGACAAACATTTTAAATTTTATTACGATAATGTTTTAAATTATATGATATTTTACTAAAAATAAGCACGCGCCATACTTAAATTTACGCAAAAATGTGCTTATTTTAAGACCAATCTTAATTAGTTTTATTACCCAAAATTCTTAATTCTATGAAATGCATCCTCAAAACAAATACTATTCACGTCTTTAAATTAACTATAAAACCTTCTTATTTTTATAGCTATTGTCTTTGGCTCGAAATCATTGCCAAAATCTTAAACTTTACGAAAAATTCATTGATTTTCAGTACGCTTTTTTTTTAGTGTAGAGAGAAGGGTATATATCATTTGCTACGAGCCAAAAGTGTAACACATCGAAGGAGTGACCCAAGACCCTAAGTATGTTTGGCGGATATCCGTTTTGGGTCATTTTAAGTCGAATGAGCAATGTCCATTCGTCCGTCTGTCTGCTGGCTGGTGCGCACGATAACTCTCGAAAGGAGTAACCGATTGACCTCAAATTTGGTATATGGTAATATTTTCTTCTATCTCCGGCTAGGTTCGAAGTTGGACCATATTGGTTCACTCCTTCTAGTACCTCCCCTACAAAAGGTTAACATTTAGTGAAATATTGATTATTCAATAACTTCTATACTACTTATCCGAATCCTCTGAAATTCTACACATTTAGTTACTATAGTCGCTATTATCTCGAGAAAAATGGGCGAAGTTTCCACGTCCCTTTTGGTATCCCCCACACAAATGGACAAGTTTCAACCAAAAGTTAATAGTTGTAACTATATTACCAGTGCATTCAAAGACTTGAAATTTTGTACAGTGTAATGGTTTAATAGTACCTACAATAAAGTGAAAAATGGGAATTATTTCTAAGCTCCTTTTGGTACCTCCCACATAAATGGACCATTTGGACAAAAAGTTACCAACTTATAACTTTAATACCAGTGCATGTAAATACTTGTGACCGTTATTGGGACTAGAGTTGTGTAGTTCGTGAACGAACTAGTTCAATTGAACGGGTCACTGTACTGAACGGTACGAACTAGTTCACACAACTCGTTCATTTCAGCTCAGTAGTTCAACCCTGTCATTTCGTTCTCTTCTCATTTCGCTCTCTCTTCTCATCTGTTATGTGTTGTTTCCATTTTTATGTCATCATGAATGTAGGATTCTTCCTATACAAATGCGTGTGTATATTCAATTCATTCCATTCATGTTCCAATCAGATTCCTTTAATAGCGGCTGATTTGAACTGGTGATCTCAACGAAACAACTGCTGAACTAACGAGCGGTTTACGTAGTGAGCTGGTGAGCTAAGCTAAAGAGCCGGTGAGTTAGAGCTGGTGAGCTAAAGAGCTGAAGTGAACTATTGAACTAAATGAACGAACTAGTTCACTCAACTGAACTGAACTAAAAAGAGCGATCACTTAAATGAACTAAAGTGCCCAACTCTAATTGGGACACCTCTTTTGGTACCTCCTACACAAATGCGCCATTTTGTAGCAAGAGTAAACAGCTTTTAACTTTAATACCAGTACATACTTCAAAGTTATTAAATGCAATTTAAATTAATAATAATTAAATTAAAACAAAAGAATAAATAAATTTACTAATATTTTGTGGGACTCAAGTTGAGGGGATTCATAAGTCGGTTTACTCGACTAAACCTTCTTAATTGTTTTTTACTCGAAATGTTCCCATCAAAAACTTGGTAAGTACATGTCATTACAACTTGCATTACCAACTAAGGCATGTCATTACCCTCTGCACAACATTTAGTCAACAAATAATGACTTATTGATATTGACATAAATATGTACTTGACGGGTATTGTAAAATATGCGACAACAAAATATATCTCGTCATAAAAATTGGTGCTGTCGCTTATTTTACCATACCCAACTAAAAATAACTAACAAATATGTACATATTCATGTCAATATAAGTAAGTCATTACTTGTTGACTACATGTAATGCAGTGGGTAATGATATGCCATTACCTGGTAATGCAAGTGGTAATGATATGTACTTACGAAGTTTTTGCTAGGTTATATCATTAGTGCTGGTACATATAACACATCATACCATTCTAAAACATGCTAAGTCGACTTAGGATGTTTTTAGGGAAATTGCATTTTAAATTTCTAAATATTCCAAATTGTATTCAGTCAAAATTTGCTGTTTATACGTCAACCCAATTAAAGGTTATTCAGAAAACAGTAAAGGTCATTCGCTTTACATTATAAAGAAATTCCACACAAATTTAAAAAATACATCAATCTTTGATCACCTCTTCTGAAAAACTACCTTTTTGCACTTAGCATAGTTTAGAATGGGGTTATCGATATGTTGTGCAGTGTAAATCTAGTCCAGTAAAAAATGTGCGCTATTGCCACATCCCTTTTAATACTTCCCACACAAAACGGCCATATCATATCAAAATCAAATAGCTAATTTTTTTCATTCTAACACATTGATTTTGAACGAGTATTCTGTATTTTAGACTTATTTTGCAATGACTATGGCCTAAACAAAATGTTTCCGGCTTTTTGACATTAACGCAAAGTACCTTATTCTACATATTTACATTACTCACAAATTTATGATAATATACATTAGTCGGTTTACACGACCGCAATTTTCTTACATGTTTCTTATTACTTACCGTGAATTTCCATTAATGATTTAATTTTTAATCAGAATAAAACAAATGTCATATATATCTTTAGCAGCGAGTTATGCAAATTTATTATAAAATACACACAGAATACAGTTTGGTTGCCTCAACCGAATTATTTGCCAACCGAATTTTGGTAGTTCTGTCTATTGTCATGCGATTCCATCAGGACAACCAACATTTTGGTTTTGGTATACTTCTGCTTCCATGTTGTCAACAATCATATTTGGTTGTGCCAACTACGAAAATGGTGGCTTAAATTATCTGTTGTAGTTGCCACAACCAACTGTTTTAAAAAATTGGTTGTTCTGAGAATTTGTCAGTCGTATACTACCGACAATTAATTAAAAACAGTTTTCATTAATTTTAATTTTATTTATTGAACAAAAAACAAAGCAATTCATAACAAAATTAAAAATCCCATATTACAAATTCATCACTATATGAGATGTGGAAATATTTGACAAACATTTTAGTACACGAAAAAAAACACAAAACTTGTATGCAAATGCTTTATGTTGCTTTTATTTTTTATTTATGTAAAACATTTTGCACAACATATTCTGCATTCCACACATTATTATCCACACGAGATTATTTTTGATTACCTATACCATTCTTGAACAAAATGTTGAAGATTTGTTTATGTCGAGTAATTTTATTTTTTGTTTGTCATGTATCAGCAACCAATCTTTCGGTTTTATTTCCCAAAATACATTTAATTATTCTAAATTTGGGAAATGATTGGGATAACCAATAAACGATTATTTATTAATATTTTTTCTGTTGTAGTAACCAATTATTCGTTGCGATAATAATCTTTGGTCTATTGATACAATTTCTGTTGTCAAGAATAAAACATTGGTTGTCACAACTAAAAATCGATCGTATGGTACTATAATGAAAATTTAAAATTGGTTACCACAACTAACCGAGTGGCAATGAAAAAAACGATCTTAATTCGATTGATACAACCATCGATTTAGTTGCAAGCATTTTCATTTGATCGATCCATGTTATTTTTGTTGTTTCAACTAATTATTTATAAATACAACCGACAGACGGTGTAGGCAATATACTTTTTGTTGCTAGTATTATTTTTTATTGTTACAATCGAATTCCAACCAATTATTTTCCTGGGTGTATATTTAAATCGGTTTAAAAATGTATAAATTTGTAAAAATATTCCATGTTTTTGACAGAAAGATATTTGTGAAAACAAAAATGTGGTTTGTATACCCCCATAGAATGGGGGTATACTATCGTTGTTATTCTGTTTGCTACACCTTAAAATAATGGGTGATTCATCGTGAGGTTTAAATTATAATGTAGAATAAAACACATAAATTTACAAGTGAACTTGACATTTTTATTATCGGTTAAAATAACAATGTATGGCATTTACTGTTTGTAAATGATATCATGTAAATATTGGCCATGACTACGTCTGAGATAGTCCATTCAAAAAGTCCAATTTTGGGCGACTCGCTCGAGCATAGCGACTGGTATCCCGCGATCTTTAAAGCACTGGATGCACTTTTTCGGATAGGTTTGTTCCACATTTTTTTCTCCTATTCAACATCTACAATTTTGCTTCAGAAACAAAAGAGATATTCCGTACGGTATACCGAGAACAAATATAGAAAAAGTGCAAAAAATCCACCTTAAGCAAAAAAATTCGTATGGCCATTAAATTAAATTGAGCCAACTTGACTAAACGAATGATGCACAAGTTCTTATTTTTGGGACTATTAAAACATTACACTGTATAAAATTGTAAGTATTTGTAGGCATTAGTATTAAAGTTAAAAGCTGTAAACTTTTCGAACAAAATGGTACCTTTGTGTGGGAGGTGCCAAAAGGTGCATAGCTATAACGCCCATTTCTGGATTGTGGGAACTATAAGACCATTACACTGTACAAAATTTCGAGTCTTTGTATGCACTAGGGATATAACTTTTGCAATTTTTGCAAATACCAAAAATACCACCGCATAGCCGTGTAGAGCAAAAAATATTAAGAAATACGGTGTCACTTTTTCTCTATCGTGAAAAAAGTTTCCGCACCGAATGCGTTGAAGTTTTTGTTATGTATTTATTTATTTTTTTATTACGACAGTAACTCTTGCCTTAACTAAGTTATTTTTCGTTTAAGTCTAATATAATCTTCAATACCAAACCATTTTTCATAATGCAAAAGTTTGATCAAATCGCGATGTTTTAAGCAGAAAAAGTACCTTTAACTTCTTTATTTTTTGTTGTTGTTATCTAAGATGGTCGTGAATTTAAATTCTAAAATTAAAGATCATCAGCGCAGCACCATATGCGCCGAGCTTGTGATTGCTAGATGTTGAAAAGGCATTTGACACTGTTTGGCACGATGGATTAATCTATAAACTTATTCGGTTTAAATTTCCTTTACATTTAGTTAAGCTTGTTCAATCCTTTTTAAATAATAGGTCTTTTTGTGTTAAAGTTGATGACGATATTTCAGATCTTTTGAACATGCCGGCTGGTGTACCTCAAGGTTCTGTTTTAGGCCCATTACTTAACATTATTTACATCTCGGATTTCCCACAAATTGAAAACTGTGAATACGCCTTATTTGCTGACGATTCTGCAGACATGGTTTTTAATAATTGGCTCACTTGTCATGAAATTCCCATATATTTACAGATGTAGATCAAAAATTATCGAATACGAAGATATTCCTTCAGGCCGAAATATCAAAATCCGTCAGTTACCAACGAATAGGAATGAATTGTCACACACGAAAAACCAGTTTTCCGCGAACATAGCTTGAACTTTTTTTGCTCTTATCGATTAATATTAGTTTTTTAATTGTGACAATTACAAAAAATTCGGGGAAAACGGTCTGAAAATACGCGAAAACCCTCACTCGTTGAAATCAAATTCCTATTAGTTCGTAACGGACACATACTCGCTGCGGGAAGAAATGTCTTCTTAAATTATATTGTTTTTGATGTAGATATTCAATAATGATCCGAGGGCATCTATGAACAGAAACCTTATAAATTAGAATTAATTGCTCCAAAATGACTTGGTATGGGCATGTTGATAAGATGTCATACTCCCGGTGTCAAAAAGAACTATTCTGGACCAATATGGCTCATCTTCGATCTTGGCCTAAGGTAAAAGAAAATTTATCCACATACAAAATTTGAAGTCGATCTGTCAATCGTTTCGAGAGTTATCGAGTCACCAGACAGTCTATGGAGCTCAAATTACTTAAAATTTCTTTCAAAAAGCGAATTTCTTACAAATATATAAGGGTTCTAAGATCACTCCTTCGATGATTTGGGGTTATAATGAGGAATCTATATCTTATTTTTTTGGGCCTTATAAATATGTAAATGTACAAAATTATAATATAGATTTATTTATGTATTGATATACAGATTAGATTTATTTTGATTCAAAGTGCAATTAGAACTCATTTATAAATATCTCTTATTTTATTATGACTACGAAATAAAAAAAACAATTCTCAAATCTATACATTAAATTTATTTAAATATTTGAAAATCTTAAAAATCGTTATCTGCTTACATTTTGTGTTCTCCTCGAAACGTCCTCCTCACTTCGAACAATATTAAGCAGATTTCGAAAGAACCAATTTCAAAGGCAGCAACATATTAGGTAAACATCCACCGACCGACGAAAACTTACCATTTGCACCCCTCGTTTTGTGTTGTGACAACCTCTTGTGGCGTTATCTCAATGTGTACAGCACAAACGCCGATGTATGATTGAGTTTCATAAAAATTAGGAACACATTTCATAACATTAAAATTTCATAACATCTATGAAATCGCAACATATGCTAAGAGGCTGTGGTCATTATGGTTATATATTGAAGAGTTATCGATCAGTTATTAACATAGGTTAAGAAAAGGTCCTTAAGATGCGCTTTTGTGTTCTCCTCAAAGGTATTTCAAAATCTTTTGCCGGTGCAAATTCCACAAATGCCTTTGCATCTATGAAACAATGAAAGCTTCATAACATTTATGAAACACTTCGTGGTGGCGGTTGCTGCTGCTGTTGTTCTGGCCGTTGGGTTGGCATCATCAACCCCTATCCCTGTCTAACACAGGCGAAGGATTCGACAGCCCAACGACACTCACACACAGCGTACTCGCTTCGAATGCGTGTCCTGCGTCGGCGTTAGCATTTGTAAACATCCTGGCGTTGTTTTTTTGGATGAATTGAAATCATTTAAAGGTTATAATCGTTTCGGACCAGTGGAATAATGTTGTTTTGTTGTTATGTTTGAGTTTAAATTGCATTTTTTAATGGGAAAAACGAGTTAAAATACCAAAAAAACAAGTGAGTTTTGGATAAACAACGTCAACAACAAGTGGAAAAGTGAAATGTTTGGAAAAATTCCCACTAAAAATCGAAAAAATTGGCCAAAAACTAAAACGGTTATTAATGGTGCTGCTGAATAGATTTGAATCCTTGTGTGTTACCAAAGGACTTTGGTGTTAGTTCCTTTTTGAGAATAAAATGTGAATTTTTGAAAAGTTTTTTTTTGAAAATGATTTTTTGACAATAACATTAAGCAGCAGTGTTGTGGTTTTATGACTTTTGTAAACTTGAAATTAGTGTTAAGTGTCTTAAAAACACAATAACAGCAACAATTCGTATCTATTCGAGAGAGGTTCTTCAGCAAATCCAGTTAACCCTTTGGCGCGTTCTTTGTGTTCAAATAATGGTTGGGGGAAATTTTGTGTATTTATTGAAATAAAAAATAAACAATTATTTAAATAATTTCGAACAATTAATGGACTGATGAAAATGTGTTTGTAAATAATTTTTTTTTTAAATAATTAAAAAAATTAATTAAAATAAGGAAAAACGTTTTAAAAAAGTGAAAATAACATTGCGCGGTTTGCACATTTTTTTCGAGTGTTTGTATTGCCTTTTTTTTCAAATTTGCGAAAAATAAATTGTACAGAAAATCTTTATAATTCAGCGAAATAACCCCTACCCTAAGTTATTTTTTGTAATAGGGGGACGCCACAGACTCCTATTACATAAGAAGTTAACCTGCGCAGATAATTCCTTTTGTTTTTCTTTGGTCACTTGTTGGTGGTTATTTGTTGGAGATTATTTCCAGAGACCTAGACCACAATATCATCTGTGTATGACGCTAAGAACATTTGCTAAAAATACCTACATTCCTTCAATTAGCGATGACACTAAATGATATCGATAACCAAACATGGACAATTGTAGGTAACCCTAAACTATTGTTTGTCTCTGAGATAAAATGAGAGACCAATTTTTTATCTGTGAATTTGACAAATGACAGAATGAAGTATAATAATAAATAGAGACGTATATTAAGGATGACAATAACTGTTATCGATAAAAAAATAAAGTCATGTGGGTCAGAACTTTTTAATACAATCCTACGAATTATATTTTTGACTAAAAAGTTTGTAAATAGTTGCCAAATAGTAAAATAAAATCTCGTTTTCATTTTTTTTTAAATTCCAAAATTTTATGGGGATTTGAATTTTTAAAATTAAAAAAAATGAATTTCTGCTCTTAAACGGCTGTACCGATTTTTACAAAGTTTACGTCGATTGAAAGAGAACAAATCGGGCATTTTTTTGTGGATTTTGTTTTTTAAAAACTTATAATTTTTTTTTATAATGATATGGACGAAATTTAATTATTGGTCCGGAAATTTTGCACATTATTCTTCTGTTTCTGCACATATGAATCTTGAAATCTCTTTGTCTGAAATATTACAAAAAAAGCCAGACCTACCTTAGTATTTCGCACATAACTTTTAGAAATATTGAACCTCAAAAATCCAATAAAATTAAATTCGATTGCCTGGTGAATATTTAGAAAAAAGCATTGATGTGAAAAAATCGATACTGGTAAATTTTTTTAAATTAAAGTTAAAAATAAAGTCGAAAATAATATAATATATCTTTAAAAATATATCACTTTATTTTTTAAAAAAAAATAAATTTAAAAAAAATATAAAAAAATCTCTTACAAAAACGGTTCAGTTAAAACAGTAAAAGATTTTGTTAAACCCAAAAATTATTTTTTTTAAATTTTGTTAAAAATATCCATATAATTTTGAAAAAAAATTTTCAGAATATAAATGAAAGCGAATTCTTATTTTACCATTTAACAACTTTTAAGTCAAATATAAAATTAATAAAATTATTTAATATTACAAATTCTGAACCATTTAGGTGTCGCCACGCCTGATTTTTGGTTTATAGCTGAAAAATAATAAGTTTTTGGAAATGAAAACATATTTTGAATAGGTCTATGCATTTATAAAAATCAGTAAAAAATTCTGTATTTCACAAGTTAAAATAATTAAAAAATGTGCTAAGATAGACCGTGCCGAATCTTATACTCGTATACCCACCACCATGGATCGCATTCAATTCTATATGGGGGCTACACAGACCTGTGTGATTACAGTACTAAAAAAATTGGGAATTTTTAACCCAATCAAATGATATTGTGGTTTCTAAGACTTCAGTAAATCAAATCATGTGAGACCTTCTTATGAGGGCTATATCAGATTTTGGACCAATTGGATTATATAACTCCTCTGAATTATTCCAGGTCAAATTAAATGCAAATTGCAATCTAATCGGTTGGTAGTTGTTGTTTTTTAAGACTTCCAGAAGATAAATAGGGTCGGACCTTTATACAGGGGCTACATCAAAATGTGGAGGTTATATTTAAATTCTAATTGAAAAATGTCAACATAATGTGTTAGTATTTGTGATTTTAAAACTTCTAGAAGTTAAATAGGGTGGACCTTCATATAGGTTAGGTTTAGGTTAGGGTAGCTGTTTTTTGTCAGCGCACATAGACCAGTTTAGGTCCCTAGTGTTACCATGGGCTGAAATGTCTCTCTTCGAAACCAACATATTTAATATACAAACTTTTTGGATAGGACGAATATCGGTACCGGAAAGATCTAGACTGCCTAGAAAGGCCGTCTTTTACTCAAAGCGGGACAGTCGCATAGCAAGTGCTCAATGCTCTCCACTTCTTACTCATTCCCACAGCTTCTGCAGAAGTCATTGGAGTCAATACCCAATCATCTGGCGTGTTCACTGATCAGGCAGTGTCCCGTCAGAACTGATACTAACGTAGAAAATGTTTTCCTCTCTAGTGCGAGGAGATATTTTGACCTTCTCATGGCCATATCTTGGCCAGCTTTGTCTAGCTACCCTACAGGTGCGGATTTCTATCCATCTTTCCTTGGACTGCCTGATTGCCTCTTGCCTAAGCCAAAGCTTGTGGCGCACCAATATATGCAAATTCTTCGAGAATTTGTAATGTCGTCCCTTTCCTAGCAAATTCATCGGCTTTGCAGTTCCCCGGGATATCCCTATGCCCAGACACCCATATGAGGTGTATATTGAACTTCTCAGCCATCTCGTTAAGAGATCTGCGGCTGTCGAGGGCTGTTTGTGAATTTAGGTATGTGGCCTCCAGAGAATTAATGGCAGCCTGGCTGTTCGAGTAAATGACAACGCCAGTGTTGGTTACTATGTTGCGACTCAGCCACTTGGCGACTTCCCATATTGCCATTACTTTGGCTTGATAGACACTGCAGGTATCCGAGCTATATATAGTCTTTGAGCTATATCCAAACTAATTTCTTCACAGTGTCCTCCGAAGCCAACCTCATCATCAAGCTTCAAGCCATCCGTATAGAAGTGGAGATGGTTTTTACTGCCTGGTATTCTGCCAACCAATGCATCTCCGGCTGGTATCATAGTAATGTAGCTCCTCTCGAATGTGTACACCGTTGGTATATAGTCCACTCGGTCGGTTACCATAGCACTACACTTTGATATCCTCATGTGACCGTAGTTCTTGTACTTCCACATTCATAGGCAGTTTAATCTTAGTGCCGCTCTGGTTGCAACTTGTCTCGCCACAGTATTATTCGGCAGTATATGAAGTAGGGCTTATGGAGACTCAGTCGCTGTAGTCCTTAAGGCTCCGCACAGGTATACAGTTCTCTAAACCTTTGATAGTAGGTTGGTGATGGTTAGTTTGTCAGTTGCCGTCCACCATACCACAATGCCGTATAACAGTTTTGGACGAACTACTGTTATATATATATCCAACGGACAAATTTAGGAGAGAGGCCCCACCGCGACTTCTGTCTTGTTTGGGTTAACGCCCAAACCGCTGATTCTGGCCCATCTAGCCAACTTGTTCAGAGCCACCTGTAGGATGTCTCTGAGGACGTCTTCAAATGTGCCAGTCACTGCTATTACCACGTCGTCCGCATATGCCACGACCTTGCAGCCACAACGTTCAAGATCTAGCAAGATTTCATTCACCGCTAGGTTTCAAATTAGGGGAGACAGTACTCCTCCTTGTGGGATCCCTCTGTTTACAAAACTTGTTAGAGTTGTGGATCCAAGGACCTTCATATAAGGTCTACATCAAAATATGGACCAATGAGATTATATTACTCCAATGAATAATTCTCAATGAATTTAAATGCAAATTGACAAATTTCAACCCAACCGGTTGGTGTTTGTGGTTTTTAAGACATCAGCAAATCAAATCGTGTGGGCGTTATATCAAAATATGGACCAAAGACATTAGATTATACTTCTAATTAATTTTTGGTAAATCTAAAGGTAAATACGAGTAGACAAATTTGAACACAATCAGTTGGTAGTTATTATTTCTAAGGCGTCAAGAAATCATATTGAGTGGGGGTTTGTATGTCGTCTACGTCAAAATGTAGACCAATGCGGTCCGTTACTCTTCTCAATGGTTCTGGGTAAAATTAAATGCAAATTAGGAAATTCCCAAGCAATCGCTTGGTATTTATGTGCCAAGAAATCAGTACGGATGTTACCTTTATATTCTTCAATGAAATAAAAAAGTGAACATGCTTCTCTAAACCATTTAAAACTGCAATTTAACAAAAAAATCAACTCAATTTCGAATAAGATCACATGAAATTTAAAAATTCCGTTTAAAATCCCAAAAAAAAGTTGAATTGAAATTCAAAATAAATCAATTGAATTTAAAGCACATAATTTGTAATTCAAAACAGATCAATTGAAATTCAAAATATACCAATTGAAATTCAAATTATACCATTTGAAATTCGAAGTACTCCATTTGAAATTCGAAGTACTCCATTTGAAATTCAAAAATGTAAACAATTCTGTACATTAGTTGGGGTATCATAATATTTTTTTTGGCCTTGAAAATATCTTAATATACACATATTGTGAAGAAAAGAAAACATGAAGATAAAAATTATGTTTCATGTTTTTTATTAAAAAATACTTAAAATCTTATTGAAAATTTAAATGTTAATAAAGGTATGAACTAGGTTAATTGTACAATTTAAATGTAACCCGAGCTAAAATATAGTATTCTATTTGTTTAATTTTTTAAAATATCAAATGGAATAATTTTAATTTCAATTCATGTATTTTGAATTTGAAAAATGGAAAAATTTGAATTACAAACTATTTAGTTTGAATTTAAAATAGACTTTTTTCTAATTGATGTGTTTTGAATCTCAATTGATTTATTTTGAATTTCAAATGGCGTGTTTTGAATCTCAATTGATTGCTTTTAACTTCAAATGTAAAAAAAATTGCATTAAAAATAAAATTTTTAAATTTCAATTGATTTATTTTGAATTTTAAATGGAAATTTTATATTCCATTTGATGTTTTTATACCCTACACCACACTGTGGTACAGGGTATTATGACTTTGTGCATTTGTTTGTAACACCCAAAAGGAGAAGAGATAGACCCATTGTTTATTATACCGATCGACTTGTAATCACTTTCTGAGTCGATTTAGCTATGTCCGTCTGTCTGTCCGTCTGTCTGTCTGTCCGTCTCTCTGTATGTCCGTCTGTCTGTAGACGTATTCTTGTAATCAAAGTACAGGTCGCAATTATGGTCCGATCTCCACGAAACTTTGCACATATCTTTTTTAGGCCCAAGAACGATCCCTATTGAATTTGGTTAAAATCGGTTCAGATTTACATATAGCTCCCATATATATGTACCTCCGATTTGGCATATATGCACTGTATAAGCAACATTTTGTAACCGATTTGTACAAAAATTGACAGAGAGTAGTCTCGTGATACACTTAGATACAATACAAAATTTGGGGGAAATCGGTTCAGATTTATATATAGCCCCCATATATATGTTGCACCCGATTTGACATGTAAGCGCTGTAGAAACTGTATTTTATATCCAATCAGTACGAAATTCGGCAGAAAGAGGTTTCTTATTACATGAAGGAATACTGCCAAATTCGGAGAAAATCGGTTCAGATTTAGATATAGCCCCCATATATATCTTACCCCCGATTTGAAATTCAATAGCTGTAGAAACTGTATTTTATATCCGATCACAGCGAAATTCGGCAGAAAGAGGTTTCTTATTACACGAAGGAATACTGCCAAATTTGGAGAAAATCGGTTCAGATTTAGATATAGCCCCCATATATATGTTAGCACCGATTTGACATTCAAGCGCTGTAGAGACTGTATTTTGTATCCGATCAGTACGAAATTCGACAGAAAGAGGTTTCTATTTTACATGAATGAGTATTCAGGGAAAATCGATTCAGATTTATATATAAGCTCCATATATATGTTCCGCCTGATTTGGTTACAAAGCGCTATAGAAGTTGTACTTTACTTCCGATCATTACAAAATTCTCCAGAAAGATGTTTCTCAATTTAGGAACGAATATTGCTTAATTTAGCGATTATCGGTTCAGAATTAGATATATCCGCATATATGTTCTTACCCATTTACCAATTATTCCAAATTATTATCGCAATAACCCTTATCGCATTGTTAGGGAGGTGTAGGGTATTATATAGTCGGCCCCGCCCGACTTTCTGCCTTTCCTTACTGGTTTTAATTAAAAATTTAATCTTTCAATTGATTTTTTTCGAATTACAGCTGAACATAGAGTTTTCTTCGATATGCGAATTTTTAATAGTTCCCCATTTCAAATGGTTATTTTGTTCTTAATGTCGATTTTATCCTATTTTTGCAAATGTTTATCTTTTTTTGCAAATAACGAAATATTCTATACGTAGTTTTTATATATTTTATCCACATTAATCTCTAGAGGTACGAATTTTGAAATCTGCTATTGTTTGTTAAACTCTAGTAGAAAGTACGATATTTGTTGGTTATGCTTTTTGGACGTGACAACACGTTATAGACCCATTTTTATATTCTTGTTATCTTAAAAAATATGAATAGGAAAATTAACAAAATGTATGGATATTGACGGTAGTAGCAAAATTTTCCCTTTTAGTTGCATTCACCCCCTTAAAATACTACCCCAAAGGCTACTATCAAATAAAATTTTATAATTTTAGCTCATGTCACTTTGATTTGGCGTTGGTACCATATTTATCCCCTTTTGACACATTTTGCTATTGTCGCATTGTACCACAACTAACTTCATAATTAGTTCAAAGGATTACAATTTTTAATTCCAGGATTCTGCCTCTAGCTACTTGGATTTGGCGGTAGCACCTTTTATATTTGCACTACTGTACCAAATTTAACATCTTTTGTGCCATTCTGTACCTAAAAATACGAATTTTGAACGTATGATTATTTTCCAAGAGCTACCCTTGCTCCTGGGCCATGTTTAATCCTTTTTATCCTAACATTTCGAAAAAATTGCTTCTTGTCTGTAGTTTATGTTTCAAGAGCTACCCTCACAACCCGGGACCCTATTTGAACATTCTTGCTCTACTGTGGCCCTAAAAGTGTGAATTTTCCCACTTTAACCTTTATTGCTCCAATGTACCATATTTAACACTTTTTGGCTCAACAGTGTCCCTAATTAAAATTTTCGGAGTTACCGTAACCCCAGAAGTACTGCATTTTAAAGGGTAACCCCTCCTAATTTTGGGACTTGGTGGTGGCGCCGTGTTTATCCCTTTTTGAACCACTGTACCATATTTAAGAGTCTTTCAACCTCACTCCCTGGGTTCTTGCGTTAACTATCGCAAGAGCTATCCTCGCCCTTGCGATAATTAACGACTTTTTGCGTCCATGTTGATAATTTTCCGGGCCACGTCTAAAGAACTATCATCACATCAAATTTCAAGAGCAAAGCCCTCGTCGTTTGGTTTTGGCAGATTTGGCGATCGTACAGTGCATTCCCATTTTGCACCACTGTATCATATATAACCGCACTACTCTAAATGAAAAAAATGTTGTATGTTGATGTCTGAGAGATTTCTTATTGGCAGAGTTATATAGTAGAATTTTATGAGGGTATTTTTTGTGGAAGATTTTAACCATCTAGCTCCGCTCTTTATGGGTAAATTTGGCCCTCTTTTCGAGCAAATCAAAAAAGTCCTTTCAAAACCGATATATCGTCATCAGAAACGAAAAAGGGCCTATCATCATGTTTGAAAATTTTACAGGAGAAGCAAAAAACTAAATAAAATGAAAAGTACTGTAGTTAGATAAACGGGGTTTTCAGGATAATATCTAAACATATTGAGGCATATATAAAATCACACAAACATGATTTATAACTGGTTTGTGAAAATTGCGTGAAATAGGATTTTTTAACTATGAAAAAAGAAATAATTTGTTGTTAGGCCCTTTTGAATTTCGTAAATAAATTCCCCATTTTTATAGTAGGTCGCTAAAAATTTGTAAGGATGTGTATTTTGATGCAGTGTACCGAAATCTATCAAAAACTGAATTTCCATTTTTCTTGTTGTTACGCCCTTTTTCGTTTCTGATGACGATGTAAGGATATAATATTCTACAAAAAATGTTGTCGAAAAATTTCAGTGGGGGTCACCAAAGACTCCAAGGTTGTAAATAAAGCTCTTTAAGCTTAATTAGCGAAATTACTCTCCAAAAATTTCATTGGTTTTCGTTTTTTATAGTCCCCACGAGAAGGAACTCCCCGACTAGACTTTTTGAAGCTTTAGAAGTGCACCAATGTGGCGCCAATTGTTGGACATTTTTTATTTTTTTTTTTCAACATTTCCATTTTATTTAACAAAAACTTACCAAATCCATTTTGATAAATATTTTTGTATCCTTATTTCATTTCGTATTTTTATACGTATTTCGAAAATTTTATTGATTTTTCTTTACGAATTTATGGAAAATTTTCTCTATAAATTTAAAGAAAATAATGGGTCAGAATTTTTAATGCTAACCTATGAAATTTGTTTTTGACTAAAAAGTTGCCAAATAACATAGATCTCACTATCATTTATTTTTTGGGGAAAAAAATTGAAAAAAAAATAAATATTTTCCATAAAATAACGGAAAATATTTTTTTTTTTCAAAAAATAGGTGATAGCGAGATCTTATTTTACTATTTAGCAACATTTTAGTCAGAAATAAAATGTATAGGTTACTGTTAATGCTAACCTATGAAATTTGTTTTTGATTAAAAAGTTGCCAAATCGTAAAGATAGATCTCACTATCATTTATTTTTTGGGGGAAAAAATTTAAAAAAAAATAAATATTTTCCATAAAATAACGGAAAATATTTTTTTTTTCAAAAAATAGGTGATAGCGAGATCTTATTTTACTATTTAGCAACATTTTAGTCAGAAATAAAATGTATAGGTTAATAATAAAAATTCTAAATCTAATGTGATAATATTTTACAGTGGTTTACATTGAAAATCACTTATTTTTATTTCCATAACAAAATTTATCGTTTACCATTTAGCAACATTTTAGTCAGAAATAAAATAAATATGTTAATATGAAAATCACTTCTCTAAATTTCGATAACAAAATGTATCGAAATGGATTTGCCGACAAAAAGTCTAAAAAGGGTTAAGAAAAATGTTCAAATATTAAACAACATAATCCTGCGATACTAGAGAAGACACAAAGTATTATCGATAACAATGCCAACAAATGACGCGGCATCCCTAAAGTCACTAACGATAGTGAAAAGCTTATTAGCCGTCATTGAAAAAGAGAAATCTGTACTTTTCCGCATAAATAATGACACTACAAATAAAGGATATAATTAATTGTAACCAGCTTTTAGCTTAAATACAAAAATCTAAACAAACATATTTAAAAATTATCAGTGAAAACACAAAATCTCCCCCAATAACAAAAATGTGTATGGTTTTACTACCGAGCCATTGAAGAACCTGAAGAACAATCGAAAAAAGGACACGCAAGTGATAGATAAATTTTTGCTAAAATAAATATTTAATAAAGCTATAGTGAAAAAAGCCAAAAATAAGAAACATTTAAATAAACTGTAAATAATAAAAACAACAAATAAAATATATTAAGAAAATCTAACAAAAAATATATCAACGACAATCATTTAACTCTTACGACCACGACGAACCTCAAGTGTTCGTTGATACCTGACCTGATATTACGGTAAATATAGGTAACAGGACACCTAACACACCCACACACGCCTCAACGGTACAAACGCGGTGAATAACCTATAAAACCCCACAAGAAAAACTACTGCAAATAAGAAGAAAACGCAAACTTCCCGCAATTTTTGGATTGTTTACATGGAAGCCACTCAGCCATGACCATGTTTAGAAATGGAAAGTGCCAAATCCCCCAAAAGGTTGCTGACCTAGTGTAAACTAACGAAACATTGTGTCAATTAAACGGAGGAAGCGGAAGCTCGCTCATCCTCCTCTTCTTCCATTTCCACTTTCCTCTTACTTTCTCTATGCAAGCGAAAATGATCATTTAATACTATCGAACAACGAAATTATGCTCCAATGAAATTGTAACCAAAACAAAAGTTGGCCGTACTTGGAAAAGGTTGCAATAGCATCCACAGCAGCAGCAGAGACAACAGAAGCAGCAAATATCCACAACAACTTTGCGCAACTGATTTGTGCGCAAGCATCGCAACAAAGGACCTTCACACGTCAGGCGTTAAGCACGGCATAGCAGTTGTGGGAGCATTCTATGCTTGCTTCCTTCCTGCCAGTGCAATAGCAGAGCTCCTCATCCATCCACCTAAAGCCAACCTATTCAACATAGGGTTTTGCACTTAAATGGAGATATTATACCCATATGGAAATTCTACAGGTAGTGATATTGACGTGAGTGCTTTAGTAAGCTTTTTTGTTTGCATTGTTTATGTCGGTCCTGGATTGGACAAGGAATTTCCAATTGAATTTGGTTTTACTAAGAACAGCAGCATTACAGATGATGATGGTCATAATAATCATAATGGATCATAATTTCTCTGAAGAAGGGAAGAAGTAGCTGATGTAAAACAGAATCACATTTCTTTCAATATTTTTTAGAAAATTTTAAATAAATGTTACTTAATATTATGAAATGCATACAAAGATAATGGAAGGTATAGATATTTTCTCAGAGCTAACTGTCAAAATAACATCGAAACTCTCCTTAGATGGCATGGCTTTCAACAATACCTCTGGGTCGAGAATTTATATTTTCTACCATCTTGTGAGACACTTGGATTAGTGGCTTAAGGAGTCTATAGCTTCAAATAGTTTTTGTCCATTTGTTAATTTTGATAAAAATTTACCGAACATTTAATTAGAATTTTTATAATTTTATCGGAATTTTTCTTTATTTTTTTTGCTTTATTAAAGTATTTAGAAGATGTCCTCCTTAATAACTTGAATAAAATATCTGTGCTAATATGAGCAGTTTTACTGTGTAAATCATGGATTTAAATGTCGATTACTAAATTGATCGAAACTTGGCTTGGTCAGGTTTTTCTATTATGGCGACGATTTAATTTTCTTTAAATGATGCCACCGCCCACTTTAGGAAAAATACTAATATTGACCCCAACAACTTACAATCAAAATTTCGTTCTTCAGCCGTCAATAGTTTCCGTGAAATTTAATATTTAAATATTGCCAAACTCACTTATCCATATCGCACACTTTCGGTTAAATTCCTAATATTGAAACCAATAATTAAGAATCCAAATTACAAACAGTTTCTACAGTTTCGTTCCGAAATATTAAAATTATTAATAATTCTACGTTTACTTTTCCGTTCCCGCCAATTTTCTGAAATGTTAACATTTTAAATAACGAAAATTCCACTTTGGTTCCACCCACTTTTTATACCCTACACCACACTGTGGTACAGGTAGTATGAGCTTGTTTCATGGCAGACGTTTGTATCTCCTAGAAATACTACAGATAGACCCGCGTTAAAGTATACCGATCGGCTCAGAATCACTAGCTGAGTTGATTTTACCATGTCTGTCCGTCCGTCCGTCTGTTCATCTAAAGTTGTCCGTCGAATACAGGTCGCAATTTCACTCCGATCGTGCTGAAATTTTGCATTTAAGATTCTTTCTGGAAGGAGGCCTATTGAATTTGAAGAAAATCGGTTCAGATTTAGATATAGCTCCCATATATATGTTTCGTCCGATTTGACCCTTTATAGCCCTGTAGAAGCTATATTTTACATCCAATTGTTTTGAAATTTAGCATGTTCGAGGTTCTTGATCCATGGAAAATCGGTTTAGATTTAGATATAGCTCCCATATATATGGTTCTTCCGATTTGACCCTTTTGCCTTATAGAAGTTGTAGTTTACATCCAATCGTTTTGAAATTTAGCATTGCTCATTTTAAAGGAAATCGGTTCAGATTCAGTTATAGCCCCCATATGTATGTTTCGTCCGATTTGTCTGCAGAGACCGAGACGTACGAAATGTTAATTGTGTAAGCAAATTTTAGTTGAAGTATACATTGGATATTTCATAGTTATCCAATCTTACTAGAGTGGTGTAGGGTATCTTATAGTGATTTTTTCTTTACTAAAGTATATAGAAGAAGTCCTCCTCTATTAATTTAATGAAAATTGAGTGCTATTATGACC
This sequence comes from Eudasyphora cyanicolor, assembly GCA_963930755.1. NCBI lineage: Eukaryota > Metazoa > Arthropoda > Insecta > Diptera > Muscidae > Eudasyphora > Eudasyphora cyanicolor. The sequence goes on along the minus strand of OZ005734.1, from coordinate 196,435,228 downwards.
CGATTTACTGTGTAAATCATGGATTTAAATGTCTATTACAAAGTTGATCGGAAGTTGGCTTAGTCAGATTTTTCTAGTATGCCCTGACACACTGTGGTATCAGTCTGGTTAGCCTAGCCTCAAGCAATCGTAAGATAACGTTAGCATAGCTAAAGCGTTGCCCCATATGAGCAAATAGCCAACTTTAAGAAACCTTCATATGATTAAGAGATTAGCAACAACATTTATAAATAAATTAAATTTGTTATAAACAAGCAAGTACCCGCTGCTTCTCATGTGAACATTTATAAATATTATGGATTATTTAGGATTTAAAATGCAATGTCCCTTAAAACATGCTAAGTTGTAGAGATGGGAACAGCATATGTTCACCGGTTCGATCCCACCAATTGCTTGAAGGGGCATGCACAATCTTTGTTAACATAAGAACGTACAATAAATTGAAAGATGGTCATTATCGACGACATCTGGGTATATGATAATATAGTTATTTCCCAGCAAAATCTTGGTAAGTACATGTCATTACCACCTGCATTACCAGGTAATGGTATCTCATTATAGCCAGCATTACTTTCGGTAAATAAATAATGACAAAAATAAGCTATTGCTAGTAATCTAATTTAGAAAATCTTATTTTTATTTATAAACTTTTCGTTAAATGATTTTTACTTAAATGATTTACGTACATACGTTGTAGTTGGTATTCAGTTAAATCATTTAAAGAAACGTTTATACTCGTAAGTTCAAATTAGATTCTCTAAGTTAGATTACTAATAATAACTTATTTTTGTTTTAATTTAGTTAGTCCTTATTTATTTACCGAAAGTAATGCTGGCGATATTGAGATATTATTACCTGGTAACGCAAGTGGTAACGACATTTACTTACCAAGATTTTGATGGGTTATATTTTTGTACTTGATTATTAAGCGCTTTGTCTACGAATCGCGAGGTAGGCCAGAGGTTGTGATGCTAAACTACGAAACCAGGAGGTCGCGAGTTCAATCCCACCTCCCGGCAAATGAAATTTTTCGTCATATGACGACAACAATCGATAACTACCCCTCACAGTTATACGCTCTTCCCAATGTTACGCTCTTCTACTTTTTCACCGCATGCCACCACTGATGGTGGTGAACAAGCAGTAGCAACTCAGAAATATCAACGACCCACAAACACACTCATAAAAGTATTACTTACGTTCACGCTTACTTTTTAATAATTGTAAGCGTGGGGGTAAGTAGTTATTTTTCAGCTTCTTGTATGCTTTAGTGGAAGCACTTTCCTCCAATGACATGCATGTGTTAAAATAATTCGAAGGGAGGCCAAATTATAAGCAGTTACTAGATTTGAATTTAGCTTACCCGTCAGGTTATTTGGTAATGGGAAATTTTGCTGGGTTACTTCGTACGTGAGGAGCAACGTCTACTTACCCCAGTAGTCCCAAGGCTAGGTCACACTAAACTTCATATCTACCTCTAGTTATCTGGATTTGCCGTTTGTACCATATTTATCCCATTTCTATCCATTGTGTTATATGTTATCCCCTAAAAACTACGTACCAAGGGCTACGAGCACACCAAATTTCATGATTTGTGAATTTGGCGGTGGTACCATGGATATATATATCACTGTACTGTAGTTAACAGTTTTTGCCTAACTGTGTCCCTAAAAGTACGAATTTCGAATAAATGCTTTAATTTAAGCTCCAGGAGCTACCATCTCAACCTGGGACCATATTTAAGCATTTTTGCGCCACTATTCTATATTTAACATTTTTGAACCACTGCGTCCCCAAAAATACGAATTTTGAATAAAAGCTTCTTATCTGTACTTTATGTATCAAGAGCTATCTTAATATATATAAATATATAGCTAGTTTATGTTGCAAAGCTACCTGGGAAAGCTATTTAACTATTTTCGTCTCATTGTATGTACCATATTTAACATTTTTGCCCCATGGCGTCTCTAAAAGTACGAATTTCTCTAAGAGGTACCCTCATCCTCAGAGACATTATACCGGACCTGCTCCATCTACTACCCATTGATATTGTAGCGAGAGAAATTGCCACCATAAGAACTATGGCCACATGAGGATATCACAATGTCGTGCAATGGTACCTACCGAATGGACTACTTATATACCAACGGTGTACATATCCGCCACACGCAAAGAAAAAATTCGTTTCTGCGAAACGAAATATTGGACAAATATAATTCTCGTTAGCCGGAACTGAAATTTCGTTTGTTGTGACAGAAACTTATTTCGCGTAAGCAATTTTTTGTTCTGACCAAATGAATTTCAGTCGTCGTAAACGAGAATTGTAGTTGTCAAATGTTTCGTTTCGCAGAAACGAATTTTTTCTTTGCGTGCAGAGAGGAATGGCTTGGCAGAACACCAGGAAATGGAAAATATCTCCACTTCTAAATATATGGTTCGTAGCTTGATGATAAGGTTGGCTTCTGTAAATAACTCAGTATCGACATAGCTCATAGACTACCAGATACCTGTAGAGTCTATCATGCCGAAATAGTGACAATAAGGGAAGTTGCCAAGTGACGGGGTCGCAACGTAGTGACCAACACTGGCATTATCATTTACTCGGACAGTCAGGCTGCCATCAATTCTCTGAAGGCCACATCCCTGATTTCACAAACAGTCCTCGACTGCCGCAGATCTCTTAATGAGATCATTTTAATATACACGGGGAACTGCAAAGCTGATGATCTTGCTAGGAAAGGGACGACATTACATTAAATTATCAAAGAATGTGCATATACAAGGTGGCGAAAAAGTAATCCTCCTATCAGAAAATGATATAAATTTTGCGATTGGCCCCTAATGTCAGTTCTGTTTTGGCATTTGTGTAGTAAACACATGCGAAATAGACGTTAATAAACAACGTTACGCTACACTGCTCCAGAACGCGGAATATTGCTGACTATTTATTTGACCAATAACACTATGCAATAAATGAACACTTTTTGAAAAATACACGGACTTGACAGTATAGGTTCGATTATACTATCAAAGGGTAGTATAACCCTATACTTGGTTTGGCGAAATTGGTGACCAATTTTTTTTTATGCGCCCCCAAAGTTTCTGAAAATCAGTGGGCCACTCGAAAAAGGTGTCATCAGCTTTTGTCCAACAACTAATTCCGACTTGGTGATACCGCTTAACTATGTTTGGCAATAATGTAGCTAAGAATATGCTGAACAAAGTTTCTTAGCATTTTTTGCGAAAAAAAATTTTTCCGGTACTTTTTTTTGAAAAAGTGAAGGAAAAAAATATTTTTTTTTCACTTTTTTCAGCATAACTTCCGGGGACTCGTAAATTTTCACTAGCACTGCTTGGTAAAATTGTAGCCAACGTAAATTTGAAAATTTTTTGTGAACATATCAATACAATCTGAACGTGTCTAGGCACCCTAAATAGCCCAAAAAACCACATTCTACCCCAAAAATTTGAGTATTTCACTGTTATGTAACAAAAATACATTTTTTTGGTATAGGGCATGTACAGCAAATTTATAGAAAATATTAAGGCCAATATTTTTGTGGAACATTTTAATCCTCTAGCTCCCCCACATAGCTGTAATTTTTGGACCCATTTTAACAAATTGTAAAAAACACCCCTTAAAAGGGGGAGGGCGGGGATGAAATGTTCTACAAAAATGTTCGCCATAAAATTTTACTATATGAGTCGGAACACACCAAAGGCCAAATCTTAACACAAAAACCCAAAAAACGGTCAAATTCCAGTCAACAACGCTCTTTATTGGTATCTTTATTGCTTCGACTACTAGATCGTACGACTAACATTGCTTCACGAACAGGAATTTGACCTTTTTTTGGTGTTTGTGTTATGTTTTGAGCTTTGGTGTGTTCTGACACATATAGTAAAATTTTATGGCGAACATTTTATGTAGAACATTTCATCCCCGCCCTCCCCCTTTTAAGGGGTGTTTTTTAAAATTTGTTAAAATGGGGCCAAAAATTACAGTTATGTGGGGCAGCTAGAGGGTTAAAATGTTCCACAAAAATATTGGCCTTAATATTTTCTATAAAGTTGCTGTACATGCCCTATACAAAAAAAATATATTTTTGTTACATAACAGTGAAATACTTACATTTTTGGGGTACAATGTGGTTTCTTGAGCTATTTATGGTGTCTAGACACGTTCAGATTGTATTAATATGTTCACAAAAGTTGTTCAGATTTATGTTGGCTAAAATTTTGACAAGCATTGTTAGTGAAAAATTACGAGTCCCCGGAAGTTATGCGGAAAAAAGTGAAAAAAAATATTTTTTTCCTTCACTTTTTCAAAAAAAAGTACCGGAAAACATTTTTTTTTTCGCGAACAATTTTAAGAAACTTTATTCAGCATATTCTTAGCTACATTATTGCCAAACATAGTTAAGCGGTATCACCAAGTCTGAATTAGTTGTTGGACAAAAGCTGATGACACCTTTTTCGAGGGGCCCAATGATTTTCAGAATCTTTGGAGGCCCATAAAACAAAATTGGTCACCAATTTCGCCAAACCGAGTATAGGGTTATACTACCCTTTGATAGTAGAATCGAACCTATACTGTCAAGTCCGTGTATTTTTTTCACTGTTGCACAGTGTAATCGGTCGGTGACTTTGGCACAGATTTCCTGGCCGTCCAACGCCTACTGGTGAAACACTGCGACGTTTAGCCGCTCGCCTCGAAGAGACTGGCACAACACGAGATGCTGCCAGGCGTGGCAGACCCCGGAGTAGCCGTTCTGCAGAGAATATTGCTGCTGTAGCCGAGGATGTCATGGAAGCGCCGTCGACATCGACCAGACGACGTGCCACGCAAATGGGTATCAGTCGACGGTCTCTACAGCGAATTTTGGTACAAGATTTGAAGATGTTTCCGTACAAAGTCCAGACGGTGCATCAGCTGTTAGCTGCTGACCGCCAATCGCATCTAACATAACATCGAAAGGTTACTTTTGCGCCACCTGTTATTAATGCTCCGCTGTCCACATGAAAGCTTTGTCAATGAAATATGGACAGAAAATGTCTCCTGTAGCTAGACAAATCTAGCCAAGATACGAAGTGAGAAGGTCAAAATGTCTAGAGGAATAAACTTCTGTTAGTATCAGTTCTGACGGGACACTGCCTGATCGGCAAACACGCCAGAAGATTTGGTATTGAATCCAATACCTTCTTTAGAAGCTGTGGTGATGAGGAAGAAGTGGCTTTGCTACTGTCCCTCATGGATATAATGGGGTCGGCCTTTCTGAGAGGGCTCTCAGATCTTTCCGGTACCGATACTCGTGCTTGATGCTTTGTTTATCAAACAGATTGGTTTCGATGAGGGGTATCACTAGGGACCTACGTTGGTATATTGGAACTGGCAAAGCTGGCTGCCACCCTAACATAAACCTACATACCATCGCACCCTGGGCCATATTTAAATATTTTTGCCCCAGGGTGCACCTAAAAGTACGAACTTCGAAAAAAATCTAGTACCATATTTAACCCGTTCGTATCTCTAGTTTCTGTTATAAGAGCTACTCTCTACTGCTACCATATATAACACTGTAACAAATTCATCCGCCTTTGCCCCACGGTAACCCTAAAGGTATGAGTTTCTTACCTCTACTTTATTGTGCCATACCTACACTCCCTGAACCCGGAGTATTACCGTCGCACCGTGGGACCTTATTTCGTCCCTCGCCTTGCCATATTTTAAGATGAATGTGTTGTGGTTTTTATTGCCATTACGAAAAACAGGAGGGAAAATGCTAAAAATTGTAAACTTTGTATTTTTGTATGAAATCATGTTAGGAATCTTTATTCTTGGCCACGGCTGTGGAGTCGGAGCTGTTATTGCAAATTTCATGGAATTATACTTTCAAACGCATACATTTTATTTTTTATTCACATATTTTGTACAAACATATTTATGTGCTTACATATCAATGAAAATTGTTGATCGGGAAATTAGCTGAATTAGATAATTTTGCAAAATTCACCTCGGAGTCGGCCATCTCGGAGTCGACTCCGACTGCGACTCCGGGATTAATTTTGTAAAATGTGCTAAATCAATTATATTCCGAACCAAACATATTCATTCATATGTATGTATGTCCATTCATATATTTATACAAAATATTTTAAAAATATACAATGTATGTTTTGGAAAGTATAATTTCATGAAAGTAGCGAAAACAACGCCGACTTGGTCTCCACAGCCCTGTTTTTGGCTGACCTTATACATCTGCAACCCTGCCATGTTTAGAAGCGAATGGAATATAATTGAAAAAGTGAGGCCATTGATAAATTTAAATTTTTCAATACCTTCTGCTAGAGTTTATAAGATTTTTTTTTTGAATCGATAGCTTTATTTATTAAATTCTTGTGAGTGTTGCGGACATTCAAGATTAGAAAACTTGAATCGATTTTAACAATAGAACTGCATATTGAATTTCAACAAATAAAATATCATCCGAATCTAGCCAGACGCTACCGTTGTCCGGAATCTGTCATTATATGTCATTGAATGAATTATACGGAGTACCATCACAAAATATGCTGATCGTAGCTACCTTTTAAAAGTTAAGGGATCAGAATTGTTCATATGAATTTTGGTTACTTCCACCAAAATTAAGATATTTAAAAAGATATTTATTTAAGATAATTAAAAGATATTTAAATCACTGGTAGAATACCACTCCCCTTCAAGAAAAATTTGACCAAGAAATTGGCTTTTGATATTTTCAGACATTTTTGATCAGACAGGCAGCGAACTCTCTTAACTATTTCCACCTGAGGGGCGTATGATTAATGCCTCCATTAAACTTATCACATATACGTTCAGTCTTTTTATGCATTCAAATTAGTTTTTAAAAATGTTAACATACGGCCTGTTTCTGTATTTCTAAAGAAAGTGTCTGCGAACGAAAACCAGTCACTCACTTTCGGTCGTTCGTTCGCTTGGCCTTACGTCAACGACGTTAGCAATTTACCAATTGGAAAATAATGTTATTGCCAGATCAATAATTTCACAACTTCCGGTCTAAAAAAGCACACATTATTGTATGGTCGACCTTAGAAAATACACCTCTGTATCCTTTACACTAGCGGTGTCCAAAAATCTACCCTGGGTGTGTCAGCTGAGCTGATCCAACGCTCTCATTTCTTTCTCTCTCTCTCAAGTCTCTGATGATTTTGTGCACTGATGATTTTGTTCCATCTTAGCGAGCTGCCAATGTTGACTTCTTTATGCTTAAATATGTAAACATTAGGGCGGGTCGATTTAATAATCGCCCATTGCTCAGTGAAAATCGTATTCTAGGGATCAAAATAAGAAACTTTGCCGAAGGAACCACACCTCTAAAACGAATTCTGATGTCCCGGAAAAAATCCCACTTTGACCCATTTAGAGTGCTCCAATCGAGTCCAAATGTATGACCGACCCCCACTCAGTGAAAATCGTATTCTAGGGATCAAAATAAGAAACTTTGCCGAAGGAACCATACCTCTAAAACGAATTCTGATGTCCCGGAAAAATCACACTTTGACCCATTTAGAGTGCTCCAATCGAGTCCAAATGTATGGAACCCCCAGGGGGTTCCAGGGGGTGTGCCACTGGCATGGGTGGGTCGGGCCTCCAATGTTAGTGGGGATCGGTCATACATTTAGACTCGATTGGAGCACTCTAAATGGGTCAAAGTGGGATTTTTCAAAATTTGCCCCTACCAAAAAGTTCGACCCAAATTCCGGGACATCAGAATTCGTTTTAGAGGTATGGTTCCTTCGGCAAAGTTTCTTATTTTGATCCCTAGAATACGATTTTCACTGAGCAATGGCGCCTTTTTTTGCCTCCCCACAAATCGACGCGGCCTAGTAAACATATATGTATATACAATTTTATTACTATTTAATTATATTATTATTTACTTATATTTTTTGCTTTTAATAACGTTTTTTTGTCATTGTTCTTATCAGTCGACAAATAAAATAAAGTGACTCGATCTGACATTTGTGTTCGCCCAGATGACAGCAGAGAGAGATAGAGAAACCAAAATTTACACTGAAATGATTACGTTTTCGTACGAGTTCATTATCGTGCGACTTGTCATTGTGATGGTAGTTAGGGAAACCCAAATCAGCTGTTTGTCGTCTGGCAGGCGAACGAAAGCAAAATTTTAAGTTACAGAAACAGGCTGATAATACGTGGGATTCTGGCGATCATATTAATTAATAATTTTGCAATTAAAATTGACTGTTGGTCCGGTTAATTTAATAGATATTATTATTGCACAATTCATCTCTTTAGTCACACACACAAACACATATAAAAATTGGACCAAAGCCTAAAGTTTTTGAACTGATCAAAACTGTATTTGCAGGTGAAAATTTTATAGTAATGAAATTGGAACTAAGCACTTAATCGTTAACTTTAAATAGAAATTGTCCACAGCTAAAAAAATCTAAAAGATAATGAATTAACCAACAAAAACGTCTTTAATAGGAACAATGTATCACAATGGAGAAATTTCTTCAACGTTTGGAAAAAGGAGGTAAGTGTCAATGAAATAACGCAAAAAAGAATTTTTAATTCCGATTTCTTTGGCTCCCATCACACAGGATCAATGGACAGATTTCGTAACTTTGAGTGACGAGTAATTACTATAGACAAGAGAATTATTAAGTATCGTGTGTGCAAAAGAGAGCAAAATAGAGAGGGGAGACATAAAGCGATTGTTTGAATGTCATATGTATTAAATACGCTTGTTTGAAAAATTATTGCTCTTGACTCGAGATCTATTTCCTAGTCAATTTAAAGACATTTCATATGTCTTAATACTATATTCATAAAAATATATAATCTATTTGACCAAAGAATTTTTTATTTATTTGAATGTTAGCTTAAAATATTTTCAAGTTTTATTATCTCCTCTCTCTTCAACTCAAAAACCCATACACAATTAACTCACATCTATATAAGTATGTATACATATATGAATATTCCATAAACTATAAATATTAATTTAATATTTATTATTTTTCATAGTTACATCGGAATTCTTCAAGTTACGGAATCTGCCTGTCTGATCCCTGATGGCGGTTACATGGCACAAAGGTAAATGATACAATCACTTGAAATGATTTTTATAAAACTAAATTCTAAATATCAACAATACCTGATGTTAATGTATGTACTGTGTGGCTACAAAAATCTGTAACGTTAAGATAATCTAATCAATAGAATGGCTATAATTTAGAATAACTTGAAGGTTAAAAAATTCTGTAATGGATGCTGGATGGGTTTCTCCCAACATCGATATGGATTCAAATGTGAAACTTATTAGGCGTGTTTTCGTTACATCGCTTAATTTGCATGGAGAGCTAAGTGATATTAGATATCGATATTAGTTAGTTTACGGCTTCCGATGATTATACTTATAAATACACGGACCGATATACTCCATTTTCACTAGTGACGATTTAATTCAATATGAAGTGCAAAATTTTAAATTTCCGGATGATGGGTTAAAAAATGCGTTCTCTAGATCAACATGAAGTCTAAGAAGGGCCTTTTTCAATAAATCAAAATATGGAGCGATGTTTTCCATTTCCACTAGGAACGATTAAGTGCAATATACAGTATAAATCCTTACTTTTCAGCCAGATTGTGTCTTCTAGAGCGTCAAGAAGTGGTATTGGCCGGGACCTTTGTATGGGGGTTATACCAAACATGGACCGATCTTCCCCATTTTCAATAGGGACAGAGAGACAGACGGACAGAATAAATTCTTAATTTTCAGCCAGATTGTGTCTTCTAGAGCGTCAAGAAGTGGCATTGGCGGGGACCTTTGTATGGGAGTTATACCAAACATGGAGCGATCTTCCCCATTTTCAATAGGGACAGAGAGACAGACGGACATGGCTAAATCGACTCAGAAAGAGCTTCTATGCCTATCGGTATAATAAACTATGAGGTATCTCTTTGTTTTTTAAGCGTTACAATGCATTGCACAAAAGTCATAATAAATACCCTGTAACACAGTGTGGCGTCGGGTATAAGAATGAAACATTATTTTCACAATCACTTAATCAGTCCATAACATTTTTAAAAATTAATATACACATTTCAATTAATATATTATACCAGGAATCGAAGATAAATCTAATATCATTATAAATACATTCCACAATTCCCAAAGTTAATACGAATATCCCAAAACCGGAATATTTTAGTTTTTCCCTTAAATCTATTATATTAAAAGCCGGGATTTAAATCCTTTCTGTAGTAAACTATATATAAAAATGATAAACGTTATCACATTCTAGCTTTGCAATTTGCAAAATGTCCAAGTTCATTACAATGTTACTAAAATCTACTGTTGACCCATTCTTTTTTGGAAAACATTCTGCTGGGAGATTCCTTTAAGGTGTATATAAATTTTGTTATACTTTCTTTTGTTTAATGCCTCTATATCTTCAAAATACTACTTATATATATTACATCTCTTCGCAAAAAAATATAAAATTACCTACTTCTTATACCCTATACCACACTGTGGTACAGGGTATTATATGTTTGTTTCACGGCAGATGTTTGTAACACCTGAAAATAACACAGCTAGACCCACCTAAGTATACCGATCGACTCAGACTAGTTGAGTCGATTTAACCATGTCTGTCCGTCCGTCCGTCTGTCCATGTAAAGTTGTTCGCCGACTACAGGTCGCAATTTCACTCCGATCGTTCTGAAATTTTGCAGTTTAGAGTATTTCGCAGCTGTAAAGATCCCATTGAATTTGGTTGAAATCGGTTCAGATTTAGATATAGCTCCCATATATATCTTTCGTCCGATTTGGCTCTTTAATCCTATAAAAGCTCTATTTTACATCCAATCGTTTTGAAATTTAGAATGGTAGAGTTTCTTCATCCATGAACCAACATTGCCGAATCTGAAGAAAATCGGTTAAAATTTAGCTATAGCTCCTATATATATGTTTCGTCCGATTTTGCTCTTTAGTCCTGTAGAAGCTGTATTTTACATCCAATCATTTTGAAATTTAGAATGGTAGAGTTTCTTGATCCATGAACCAACACTACCGAATTTGAAGAAAATCGGTTAAGATTTAGCTGTAGCTCCCATATATATGTTTCATCCGATTTGGCTCTTTAGACCTCTAGAAGCTTTATTTTACATCCAATCGTTTTTATAGCCTACACCACACTGTGGTACAGGGTATTATTTAAGTATAAAATGTCCCAAAAGTAAATTTATGTAAACAATTTATACATGAATTACAAAATTTATATTTCAGAGTTATTCAATATTACGAGAGTGGTGTATATTCAGCCCCGCCCGAATTTAGCCTTTCCTTACTGGTTAAAATTTATTTTGATGTTGTCACAAATTTTGTCTCACAGGGAACATCTGACCGACATTTTTTCATACCAAATGTTGTTGTCATTTCTGAAATGTTCATGTGAGTCAAATCTGTGTATAATCTGTACTGATACATATTAACAGAATGCTAGGACAAAGTCAGAAAAAAATAAAAAAAACAATTTTCAAATGCAGACAAAAATGTAATAACACAATAAAATAATTAAAAATTACTGTATTTCAATGAAATCTTTTGTAGTTTGTCGATAATTTGTGAATCATCATATTTAACAGAATTCCCAAAGTAAATTCAAAAATCACCAAAAGTGAATTTTTTGTTTTTTTTATACCCTCACTTTAGTGTGACGAGGGTATATATCATTTGCTACGGAAAAAAGTGTAACACGTCGAAGGAGTGACCTAAGACCCCAAGTATGTTCGGAGGAAATCCGTTTTGGGTCATTTTAAGTCGAATGAGCAATGTCCGTCCGTCTGTCTGTCTGTCTGTCTGTCTGTCTGTCTGTCTGTCTGTCTGCTGGCTGGTGCGCACGATAACTCTCGAAAGGAGTGACCGATTGACCTCAAATTTGGTATGTGGTAATATTTTTTTCTATCTCCGGCTAAGTTCGAAGATGGGCCATATTGGTCCACTCCTTCTAGTACCTCCCCCACAAAGGGTTAAAATGTTGTGAAATATTGATTCTTTAATAACTGCTATACTACTTATTCGAATCTTTTGAAATTCCACACATAGTATTAGCTTATTTGTCGTTATCAACTCGAGAAAAATGGGCGAAGTCGGCACGTCCCTTTTGGTACCTCCCACACAAATGCACCATTTTGCACCAAAAGTTAACAGCTTATAACATTAATAACAGTGTATAAAAATAATTGAAATTTTGTACAGTGTTATGCTTTTATATTGCCTACACTCCAGGGAAAAATGGGTGTTGTTGTCACGCCCCTTTTGGTACCTCCCACACAAAGGTACCTTTTTGCACCAAAAGTTAACAGGTTATAACATTAAAACCAGTGTATAAAAATACTTGAAGTTTTGTACAGTGTAATGTTTTTATAGTGTCTATAGCCCTGTGAAAAATGGGCGTTATTGCCACGCCCCTCTTTGTACCTCCCACACAAAATGCCCAAATCATACCACAATTTAATGTCTCATAACGTTTATACCAGTGCACATAAATGCTTATAAGTCGGCACAGTGCAATGAATTTAAAGTATCTAATGTTCAGCAAAAAAAAGGTGTATTTGATAAACCCCTTCTGGTACCTCCCACACAAATTGACAGAATAATTCGAGTAATATTCAATATTACATTACTCACAAAGTGAGGGTATACCTTAGTCGGTTTACCCGACTGAAACTTTCTTACTTGTTTTTCTACTAAAATATCTTTGCAGTTCAACGTACAACAGATTACCACATATAAAAAAATTATAACAAGTAATAAAATTTCAGTCGGGTAAACCCTATTTTACGCAGAATAGTAGTTAACAGCTTATAACTTTCATAGCAGTACATACAAATACTTGAAATTTTTACAGTGTACTTCTTTTGTAAAGCCTACAGTCCTCTTAAAAATTGGCGTTATTGCAACGCCCCTTTTGGTACCTCTCACACAACGGTAGCATTTTGTACAAAAAGTTAACAGATTATAGCGTGAGTGCCGGTCCTCAAATATTCACCAGACAATACAATACGCAGCATTAGAGCATTGAATATTTAAGAAATTTGACACGTCATAATATTTCATACATATCAGTTGAAGTCCAAAATTTCGACGGGATAGAGCGAGTCCTTTTGGTACCTCCCACACAAAGGGTTCAAAGGATTTAAACATAAATGTATCAAGAACGCCCAAGAGTGGCAGTGGATTTTCATCACAGTTTGTAAAGCCTAATAGGCTCTGTGCACATGCGAAAAAGATTTGGGAGGTTCAAGATCCCTCGCTACACTCCCCTAAAAGATCCTGAAAAATGGGAATACAACTACAAACAATATATGAAAATAGAATTTTTAGACATAACATAATACCTATTTTTTAGGACTGTGCGCAAATATTTTAATTATCCCCTTAGCCTTAGAGAGGAGGGTATATATCATTTGCTACGAGCCAAAAGTTTAACACATCGAAGGAGTGACCTAAGACCCTAAGTATGTTCGGCGGAAATCCGATTTGGGTCATTTTAAGTGATTTGAGCAATGTCCGTCCGTCCGTCTGTCTGTGTGTCTGTCTGCTGGCTGGTGCGCACGATAACTCTCGAAAAGAGTTAATTTTTCTCTATCTCCGGCTAAGTTCGAAGATGGGCCATATTGGTCCACTCTTTCTAGTACCTCTCCCACAAAGGGTTAACATTTAGTGAAGTTTGTTAATTGCTAACACGTCAAAATGGGCGAAGTGGTCACTTTCTTTTTGGTACCTCCCACACAAATAGACCATTTTGCACCAAAAGTTAACTTCTAATGGACATTTTGTACAGTGTAATGCTTTTATAGTACCTAGCGTCCAGATAAAAGTGGGCGTTATTCGCACGCCCCTTTTGGTACCTCCCACACAAATGGACCATTTTGTACCAAAAGTTAACTTCTAATGGATTTAATACCAGTGCATACAAATACTTGAAACTTTGTACAGTATAATGCTTTTATAGTACCTAGAGTCCAGAGAAAAAAGGGTCTAATTGGCACACCCCTTTTGGTACCTCCCACACAAATGGACCTTTATGGACCAAAAGTTAACAGCTTTTAACTTTAATATCTGCGCATTCAAATACTTGAAATTTCGTTCAGTGTAATGCTTTTATAGTAACTAGAGTCTGGAGAAATGTGGCCGTTATTGGCACGCCCTTTTTGGTACCTCCCACAGAAATGGACCATTTTGCACCAAAATAAATAAATACTTGAAATTTTGTACAGTATAATGATTTTACAGTACCTAGAGTCTGGAGAAAGTGGGTGTTATTGGCACGCCCCTTGTGGTACCTCCCACACAAATGGACCATCGTGTACCAAAAGTAAACAGCTTTTATCTTTAATGCCAGTACTTCAAAATTATTAAATGCAATTTAAATTGATAATAATTTAATTAAAACAAAAAAATAAATAAATTTACGAATATTTGTTTGGGACTCAAGGTGAGGGGATTCATAAGTCGGTTTAACCGACTGAACTTTCTTACTTGTTTTTTTTTATTTAATAGTGACAGTCCATATTTTGTTTTTGAAAAATACAATTTTAGGGATCTGTTCCATCTTTTTTTCTCATTCCAATTCAATTTGCAAACTTTTTTCACTTTAACAAAAATTACGAATTTTCCAAAGCAATTTTGAATAGGTTAAAGGCAATTTCCTGCTGACCTGCCATTTTTGTAGTATTATAAGTTCGATTAGAAGTTATATGCAGATAATAATAAACGAATTTTATATAGCTATTTTACAACGTAAATTTAAGGTAGTTTATTTTTTTGGTCGATTTGCATTGACTTTGGCGCCATCTCGTGGTATCAAAAAGAGTGAAATCAAACATATTTTTTATTATTTATCTTAATTGGTTTGTTAAGTTATGATGAGTACCAATTTTACCATTATTTGAGCCAATACATTTTGATTGATTTTTGTCAATGGGACAGAGCACTGTGAGTCTGTCTGTCTGGATACGTATAGTTGTATTCAAAGTGCAGGTCCGATCGTGATGAAATTTAGCACAGTGCTCTTTTTTGGCCCAGGATGATCGCTATTGAAACTGGTGGAAATCGGTTCAGATTTAGCTATAGCCATATTTGGCATAAGGGAGTTCATTGATCCAAGAACGAATACTGTCAAATTTAAAATATATCGCTTGGGCTCTATTCCGATTGGGCTTTAACGTACTATCGGGTCCGTCAATAAGAGCGCTACAAAAGTTTTTTTTAAATAAAACAAAAACGGTTTTGGATATCAATGAAATTCTTTATTCCTGTGAAAGTACGTTCGATGCCATTTTGTATGGAACTTGATTTCTTTTGCATGGCCACCAAGGGCACGCTTGTAAGAGGTCCAGACGCTGAACCCAATTTTCGACGGTTTTCAAGCATAAATCGGCCGATACTGTTGCAATTTCACGTTCGATATTCGTACGAAGTTCATCAATCGTCGCTGGCTTGTTGACATAGACCATAGACTTGACGTAGCCCCACAGGAAATAGTCTAACGGCGTCAAATCGCACGACCGAGGCGGCCAATCGACTGGACCATTTCGTGAGATAACACGTTCTCCAAACTTGGTTTCCAATAAATTGATTGTGGCATTCGCTGTGTGGCTTGTGGCGCCGTCCTGTTGGAACCACATGTCCTCCAAGTCCATATCATCAAATTGGGGCCAAAAATATTCGGTTATCATTGAACGGTAGCGATTCCCATTCACAGTAACGTGCCGGTCATGATCATCACGGAAGAAGTACGGCCCAATGACGCCGCTGGCCCATAAACCGCACCAAACCGTAATTTTTTCGGGATGACTCATGGAGTACGTGTGGATTGCTGTCTGACCAATAACGCATATTTTGTTTATTGACGAAGCCATTCAGCCAGAAATGAGCCTCATCGCTGAAGATGATTTTTCGATTTGTCGCGCTCTTAACGTTGAGGCCACTGACTCCGAATTTCGGTAGTAAATTTTAATAATTTCGACTCGTTGTTGGCTCGTATATCTTTCCATCGTGAAATGGCAAACCTTACTGAAGAGAAATGTCAAAAGAGCGGCAAAAAATATGGCGTCGCTTGCTGTCCCTGTCGGTCTACTTTTGTAGCGTCCCTGTTGAAAAACCCCTTACAAAAACTTTAGTTTACATCCGATCGTTATAAACATTGGCAGAGAAAAGTTTCATGACACAGAAACGAAGAGTGCTAAGTTTGTATAGATTTATATATAGCCCCAATATATACATATATATATATATATATGACCCGGTTTGGCATAAAAGGGCTACAGATGCTTTATTTAACATCCGATCATTATGAAATTTGGCAATGTTGTGAATATGAGACGTAGTGTACTTATTCTGATGTAAAGTGATGTAGAGTATCATAAAGTTGGCCCCGTCCGACTTTAGACTTTCCTTACTGGTTTCTGAATATCTATCTAAATTTAAATACACCTTTGTTTCGGAAAAAAGTCCCAAATAAAAAAATTAGGATGGAAACAAACTTTTGGTTGGAACAAAATCTTCCCAAATATATAATATTTTTAAGCATACATATGTTTCAAGCTGAATATGTTTGGGACAATATACTACAGAAGCGATTTTTTCAGTTTGTAGCACCCAAACGAAGGACCCGCCCGACTTGACACCTTGAAGGTATGGAAACAGTCTTCAACTTCCCACTAATTGGTCTGAAATTAGGCAGTTTTGTTTTTAAAATTGACTCTTTGACGCCATAAATTGCAACACATTTTTTTTGACCAAAGCCATTTACTACGTTTTGATATAGCTTATATACAAAGATCCTCCCTTATTACAATATCTTATATTATGTGAAATGCGATCCATGGTGGACGGTATTTACGATTCGGTCTGTCCGAACTTAACGCAGGTTTTAATTGTTTCATTTGGCATACGAATGTGTTTTCTAATAAATTAGCTTACTGCACGGAGGAAAATCGGCATTTTTGATATGTTTGAATTGAAAGAAAATATATTTGGAAACGAATTTTTTAAATATTATATATTTGTTAACAAACAAATTTTATTTGAAAATCACGAAACTTTGTTTGGAACGCATATATTAATATATTAGAACAATCTATATTTTCGCATTGACTTTCACAAATAAAATATGTATTTACCCACAAACAAAGTTATTGTTTAAGATGATTTCCAAATATATTTTATTTAAAAATATTTTTTTAAATTTGCAAAATTTTTCGAATATGAGTTAGTTTTTCCTAGATTATAGTTAAAAATGTCTTTAACAGCATTAGCTGTTGTTTTAAATCAATAAATTTTAATTTATAAGTATTCCAATTCATCACTATTTGTCAATGCATCAATGAAATTTATATTTGCGAAAGATTATACGATTTAAGTTTTAATTAAATTTTACAAACATATAAAATTTATAAAAAATGCTCTTTAAACATCTGAACAACAGAAAACTTGTCTTTAAATTAAGGCATACATTGCCAAAATACATAAATACAAAATACTAGTTCCAAATAAAAAAATATTATAATGGGAACATATTTTTGTTTAGAACAATATCCTCCCAAACATGTAATATTTGGGTATGTCAAATATTATATATTTGGAGTGTACCCTAAACATATGTATAATTCAAGCCGAATATGTTTGGGACAATATACTACAGAAGCGATTTTTTTTCAGCGTGTGTACTTGATTTTTTCTACTTTCTGCTTTCAAATAATTACCAAAAAATATGCCTCCCAAAGAAAAGTGATCATATTCCGATATGAAATCAAAGTAAATGACGGCAACCAAATATGCTCCACGCACTTGTTAAGAAATTCTCAATTTAAATATTTCAATCCATATGGCAGGGTTAATCCCATAGGCTATATGAAATAAGAATACATTTAATATGTATAAAAATTCACAAAAAATATTTTTTGGGGAATACGTATGTATGTACTAACGAATAAAACATGTTTTATATTATTTAAACAAAACGGAAAGAAAAAGAAATAATAATTGGACCCCGCGTAAATAAAGGCAACAAGGAAACAAAAGTTTTTCCATACCAAAAAATTTCATCGTCATTTTTGAAACATCATTTACTGGCAACAAATTGGATGGATGACATTTCCTTTTGAAAAACGCCGAATGAAATATACGCCACCGCGACCGCCGCCGCCGCTGCTGCTGCCGCCGCCTCACACAAATAACTACAATTCATATGACAGAAAGACAAACGACAAAAGACAAGCATAACAAATTGATATTATTTTTATTTTTAATGTGTTGAACGATGAAGCAGTAAAGCAAAACCAACAGATAAAAACAACAACAAAATATTCAGAAAAAATATAAAATATCGAGAATAATGAAAACCAGGAAAATACAACCGACCGGCAAACGACAATGTCCGTCCATTCGTTCGTCTGTTGGTCCGTCCGTCCGTGTGACGAAGTATGTGAAGAGGAACTGTTGTGTGATTGTTCACACTTAAAGAGGAAAAACAACGATCGACGATCAAATATCAAAAGGACGAAACATCCCGAACACATGTGTATGTATTTAGTTTTATATGGAAATGTCACGGACACACAGACAGTGGTGTCAAATGTACTCGTACAGTGTATCTTTATTAATGGCATAATAATATGCAAGAAGGCATTATTTCCAATAACCACTAAGGAAAATTAGTAAAATGTGAAAATTAGAATCATGATTTCTAACATCGACTTGAGAAATTATATATAAAAGTTTCCTGATATTTTCTAAACCGTTTGCAGCTGTACTCAATTCAATTTCAAATAGAATCAACTAAAATTCGAAATTTGAATTTGAAATTCAAAATAAATAAATTGTTCTTCAAAAATATCCATTTGAAATTGAAAAACTTTAATTTTAACACTTCAATTGAAATTCGAAATACATCAGTTAAAAGACAAATTATTCCATTTGAAATTCAAAAATTTTAACAATTATGTTCATTAGTCGGGATAGCTTTTATTTATATATTTTTTTGACCTGAATAAATGTTAATATATAATATGTAGAAATGAAAACATAGATACTAAATTATATTACATGCTTTTTAAATTACTTAAAATTTAAAAAAAAAATATGTAAGTTATTAAATGTTTACATTAAATTTATCAATTTCTATTGGCGTATTTTGAATTACAAATTACGATTTTTGAATTTCAATCGATATACATATGTATTTTGAATTTTAAATGAAAGGTTTTGAGTTACAAACAAAATTTTTGAATTTCAATTGATGTATTTTGAATTACAAATTAAAGCTTCGAATTTCAATTGAAGTTTTTGAATTTCAAATGGAATTTTGTTTTTTATACCCTACACCACACAGTGGTACAGGGTATTATGACTTTGTGCATTTGTTTGTAACACCCAAAAGGAGAAGAGATAGACCCATTGTTTATTATACCGATCGACTTGTAATCACTTTCTGAGTCGATTTAGCTATGTCCGTCTGTCTGTCCGTCTGTAGATGTATTCTTGTAATCAAAGTACAGGTCGCAATTATGGCCCGATCTTGACGAAACTTTACACATATCTTTTTTTTGGCCCAAGGACGATCCCTATTTAATTTGGCTAAAATCGGTTCAGATTTGGATATAGCCCCGATTTGATATGTAAGCGCTGTAAAAACTTTATTTTATATCCGATCAGTATGAAATACAGCCGAAAGAGGTATCTTATTATATTAATGAAAACTGTTAAATTTGGAAGAAATCGGTTCAGATTTAGATATAGCTCCCATATATACGTTACCCCGGATTTCACATGTAAGCGCCGTAAAAAAATTATTTTATAACCGATCAGTGTAAAATTCAGCAGAGAGAGGTTTCTTATTACATGAAGGAATACTGCCAAATTCGGAGAAAATCGGTTCAGATTTAGATATAGCCCCCCATATATAGGTTACCCCCGATTTTACATGTAAGCGCTGTAAAAAGTTTATTTTTAATTCGATCAGTACGAAATTCGGCAGAAAAAGGTTTCTTATTACATGAATTAATACTGCCAAATTTGAGGGAAATCGGTTGAGATTTAGATATGGCCCCTATATATGCGTTACCCCCGATTTTACATGTAAGCGCTGTAAAAAGTTTATTTTTAATTCGATCAGTACGAAATTCAGCAAAAAGAGGTATCTTATTACATGAAGGAATACTGCTAAATTCGGAGAAAATCGGTTCAGATTTGGATATAGCCCCCATATATATGTAACCCCCGATTTGACATGTAAGCTCTGTAGAAACTGTATTTTATATCCGATCAGTGCGAAATTCGGCAAAAAGAGTTTTCTTATTACATGAAGGAATACTGCCAAATTTGGAGAAAATCGGTTCAGATTTAGATATAGCCCCCATATATATGTTACCCCCGATTTGACATGTAAGTGCTGTAAAAACTGTATTTTATATCCGATCAGTACGAAATTCTACAAAAAGAGGCCTTTTTACATGAATGAGTATTCAGGGAAAATCGGTTCAGATTTATATATAACCTCCATATATATGTTCCTCCTGATTTGGTATCAAAGCGCTATAGAAGTTGTACTTTACTTCCGATCATTAATATTTTCCGGAAAGATGTTTCTCAATTTAGGAACGAATATTGCTTAATTTAGTGATTATCGGCTCGGAATTAGATAATATGTTCCTGTCTACTTACCAATTATTCCAAATTATTATCGCAATAACTTTTATCGCATTGTTAGGGAGGTGTAGGGTATTATATATGTTCGGCCCCACCCGACTTTCTGCCTTTCCTTACTGGTTTGTAATTACAGTTGAAAATAGTTTTCTGGTCGTAGATGTGATTTAATTTTTGTAAAAGTTTCAAATCTTAAAATGTTCGAAATGCTGTTTTATTAGTCATCAAAATCACTTTTCCAAATCATAGTATTTCATAAATCATATTCAGCCATTTTTGGCCACACTGTACCGTATTTAACACTTTCTCACCCACGAGTCCTAAAAACTTTGTTTTTATAGATGGAGGCATACTACTTTATGAAACCTAAACCATTTTTTGTGAAACCTAGCATCCTAACGAGTACCTATTAAAATAAATCTTTGAATTAATGTATAAATTATGACATTGCTAAAATGACTCAAAATGGCCCAAAACGGATTTCCGCCAAATATTCTTGAGGTCTCTTAGGTCTTTGATGTGTTACACTTTTGGTCCGCAGCATCTGATATATATGTATTGTTCACAATAGTGGGTTATAAAAACCAGATTATATTGAAATTCTGTTAGTTCTACCAAAAGTGCTATAATTTCTACATGTATCCATAGATTTCCTTCAAATATGCATTGTTTTCTTCGTTAGAGTGTTAGCTTCCAACATTTTTTTCTATCTTTTGTGTTTTTTTTTTTCTCGAAAACGATTTTTTGGAAAAAAAAATTTTCTAATTGTTTTAACGACAGTTACCAAATTTCTTTCTCCACGTAATAGTGTCATTAGTAACATTTGTAGTCCTCATAATTTCCCTTAATTTGACGTATATCTCCGATTTATCGAGCAAAAAATATGGTCCAAATATTACAGGCACCTTCCAAGAAAATCGACTATAATGCGCAGCCCATCAACAACAATTTTGTTGCATAGTGTATGAAAGTTCAGTAAACCGACTAATGAATCCCCTCATCTTGAGTATCAAAAAAATATTAGTAAATTTATTTATTTTTTTGTTTTATTATTATCAATTTAAATTGCATTTAATAACTTTAAAGTATGTACTGGTATTAAAGTTAGGTTAGGTTGGTTAGGTTGAAGAGAGGAGACGTTTAAACGTCTCATTTCCATGGACATACACTTAATCCAGTGGTTCGGCCTGTTGTGCGCTCCTTATTTAAGATCTTTTTATACCTCACGAGTTACAGAAAATCGGTACTAGACACGAATTTTCTCAGTATCTTCCAGTCATATTCTCTGAGATGAGTCAAGTCTGGTAATATGTCGGACCCGAAATGTTGGGATCTTGCATGTGTGAAAGCCGGGCAGTGACACAGAAAATGTTCCATCGTTTCGATGTTTTCTGTGCATGCCCTGCATTCGTCGTTTCCTGCTAGTCCTATGCGATGAAGATGTGCTTGTAAGCTTGAGTGTCCCGTTAGAACACTCATCATCTTACTAATATCGATCTTGTTTAGTTTCAGAAGACTTCTTGTTTTCTTTTCATTTGGGTCACCCCACAGTATCTTTGCAGTTGCTCCTACTGTTGCGCTATTCCACACAGTTTTATGAGCCGTCACTGCCCAGTGATTCAACTCATTTTTCGTGGCTTCGAAAGGTTTCCAATTCTTCAAGTTTATTACTCGAAGTTCTCTGCCCTTTGAAGCCAAGTTGTTTGCCCGTTTATTTCCAATCACTCCGTTGTGTTCTGGTACCCAGCAAATACGCAATTGACCATGGGCTGAGTAATCATTTATCGTTCTTTTACAGTCCAACACAGTTCTGGATTTGACCCTTTCCGATGTTATTGCTTGAATCGCCATTTGGCTATTTGTGAAGATGTTGGCATATTTAGGCTTTGTCGTGTTACTGAGCCAGTTCACACACTCCGTGATTGCTCGAACTTCTGCTTGAAATACCGTGTTATGGTCAGGGAGGCGGAAGTGAAGTTCGACTTCTGTTTCATCAATAAAAAGTCCCAGACCCGTCCTTCCTCCTCGCTTGGACCCATCCGTGTAGCAGCTGGTTCCCACTGGCACATGGGCCAAAGTTCCATTTTAAAGTTAAAAGCTGTTTACATTTGGTACAAAATGGTCCATTTGTGTGAGAGGTACCAAAAGGGGTGTCCCAATAACGGTCCCTTTTCGCCGAACTCTAGGTACTATTAAAGCATTAAACTGTACACAATTTCAAGTATTTATATGCACTGGTATTAAAGTCACAAGCTGTTTAACTTTTGTTGTAAAATGGTCCATTTGTGTGGGAGGTACCAAAAGGGGCGTGGAAACTTAACCCATTTTTCTCGAGGTAATAGTGACTAATAAACGAACACTATGTGTAGAATTTCACAGGATTTAAGTAAGTAGTATAGAAGTTATTAAATAATCAATATTTGTGGGGGAGGTACTAGAAGGAGTGGACCAATATGGCCCATTTTCGAACTTAGCCGGAGATAGAAGAAACTATTACAGAGAGTTCTCGTGCGCACCAGCCAGCAGACATACAGACAAACTGATGGACGGACATTGCTCATTCGACTTAAAATTACCCAAAACTGATATCCGCCGAACATACTTAGGGTCTTAGGTCACTCCTTCGATGTGTTACACTTTTGGTTCGTAGCAAATGATATATACCGTCCTCTCTAAGGTGAGGGGATAAAAATTAAAAAATGTAATAACCTTATAAAATTTTTGAAAAAAAATAATTTATTTGATTACATTATTATACACATTTGCAAAAGTTAATCTCACGATTCCGAAAATAAATTTGAAAATCCCCAAAAATGGGATTCTTAGGTTTTCCTCTTAGCATTTTAACTCGTAGCAGTTAACCACATATAAAACCAGTAAGGATAAAGTCGGCCGGTGCCGACTGTATGATACCCTACACCACTCTAGTAAGATTGGATAACAATTCAATATCCAATGTATACTTCAACTAAAATTTGTTTACACTATTTACATTTGGTACGTCTCTTCGTCAGTAGACAAATCGGATGAAACATATATATGGGAGCTATAACTATGTAAATGTGAACCTATTTCAAATTCGGCTTTGTTGGTCTATGCATCATGAAACTCTATCATGATAAATTTCAAAACTATTGGATGTTAACTACAGCTTCTGTAGGGGGTAAGGGCCAAATCGGACGTAACATATATATGGGAGCAATAGCTAAATCTGAACCGATTTTCTTTTCAAACTCGGCAATATTGGTCCTGAGTCGATCAGTATATTTTAAGGTGGATCTAGCTGTAGTATTTCTTGGTATTACAAACATCTGGCATGAAACAAACTTATAATACCCTGTTCCACAGTGTAGTGTAGGCTATAAATACGTCATGCAGCATCCTCATTGATATTACAAAAGTCGAAGTAGTTACTAGGTCAAAATTATATTTCTAAATATCTCTCGTAGAACAAAAGTTATGAGCTTTCAAATACAAGCACTGTTTGCTATTTTTGCCCAATTTCTAATATTTAAATGTACATATCTCCGAAAGTTTCGAAGATTTTTCAACAAAATTGTATCGCCGTTATTAGAACATCATACTTAAAATTTCCAGCAAGTTTCATCAAAATTTTTTTTTAATGTAACTTCAAATAGTAGGAGCAATATTTCTTGTCACTTTGGAATATGTCGGAATATGTTTCAAACAAGCCGCTATATATTCTGCTTTGATATTAACAAAATATCAGAACAAATAAAGAATTTAATTTTCAAATGCAGATATTTTTTGCGACTTAAGGCGTATCACTCCTCTTTGTTCTAAGGGTCATTCCAAGAAACTTTGTAGAAGAAACCATAGTTCAAAA